>CM067841.1:39804282-40404282 GCA_034509565.1 Triticum monococcum | reverse complement strand
CAACCGTCCAACAGTGAGATAGATGAAATGCTACAAATGCAGGGTGACAACGACCGCGATTTCATGACCATCACGACAGACGGCGGCTTCATCCACGTTCCTGTCCGTTGAGTCGAGTCGAAAGTAGTGATGTGTAGTTATGAAACATTGATTGGCTCATGTTGTAATTATACTTTAATTAATTCGTATGTCTCTTTGGTTTGGACAGTCGTTCAACTTACATGTAATCGATGCTATTTATTAGTAGGACCATGAATCGTGCTATTAATGTCTTGCTTTTCTCTTCCGATCCTTTTGTTGCATACTTACATATTGCTTATGTATTGTCTGTTGTTTGGCTTATGCATAGAGATGCCGTCGTATGTCGTGTACAAGGGTAAGGTTCCCGGAGTCTACGACGACTGGGAGGAGTGTCGGAGACAGGTTCACCGTTTCAGCGGTAACAGTTACAAAGGGTACACCACTAGGGCGGAGGCCGAATGTAGATACGCCCGCTATCTAGAGGGAGAGAGGAGGGAGCATTGGAGGAACCGGATGAAGACCAGTTTGATCGCGATGATGCTCATCGTGATGACCACAGCTCTCTTCTATGTGATGGTAGTTTAGATGATCAATATCGACTTGTAATGTGAAGGCAAACTCGATACTCGCGGTCTTGAGACTTGTAATGTTTTATCTTTGTTCGTTCTTTTGAATTCGGAGACTAATATGATGAATTGTATTCAGAGACTAATCTTCTATTGTATTCGATGAATCTGATGTTGCTGTGTGCTGCTGTCTATATTATGTCCAATAATATATTTTGTAACCTGTGCAAAAATCAGAAAAGCAAAAAAAATAAAACCTAATATTCATACTAATGGCGCACCACACAAGACACTAATGGCGCACTGTGATCATCACACTAATGGTGCATTAACTGCTGGTGCGCCATTAGAATGCCAAAGCACATGGGTACATATGGCCCCCTGGGAGGCATTCTAATGGTGCAAGGCTATACTAATGGCGCACTACGTGGTGCGCCATTAGAACACCAGATACTAATGGCGTGATGCCAGTGGCGCACCGGTAGTGCGCCATTAGAAGGCAAATTCGGTGCGCCACTAGCATGCCTTTTCCTAGTAGTGCTACTAGGACCAATCCCGGACTTTGAGACAAGAATTGGATACAAGAGATGAACTAGGGTTTGGAGATGAGATGGTGCTGGTGAAGATGTTGATGGAGATTGCCCTCTCCCGATGAGAGGAGCGTTGGTGATGACGATGGTGATGATTTCCCCCTCCCGGAGGGAAGTATATATCCCGGCAGAACAGCTCTGTCGGAGCTCTAGATTGGATCCGCCAAGGTTCCGCCTCGTGGCGGCGGATTCTCGTCCCGAAAAGTTCCTCTCTATTTTTTTCTCATTGAAAGACTTCATATAGGAGAAGATGGACGTCGGAGAGCCACCAGGGGGCCCACGAGGTAGGGGGCGCGCCCCCACCCTCATGAGCAGGGTATGGGCCCCCTGGCCTTCATCTTTGGCGAGGATTTTTCTTTATTTATTTTAAGATGTTCCGTGGAGTTTCAGGACTTTTGGAGTTGCGCAGAATAAGTCTCTAATATTTGCTCCTTTTCCAGCCCAGAATTCTAGCTGTCGGCATTCTCCCTCCCTATGTAAACCTTGTAAAATAAGAGAGAATAGCCATAAGTATTGTGACATAAAGTGAAATAACAGTCCATAATGTAATAAATATCGATATAAAAGCATGATGCAAAACGGACGTATCAAGGAGCGCCCCCCACCCTCGTGGGCCCCTCGCAGCTCCACCGACGTACTTCTTCCTCCTATATATACCGATATACCCCGAAAACATCCAGGAGCACCACGAAACCCTATTTCCACCGCCACAACCTTCTGTACCCGTGAGATCCCATCTTGGGGCCTTTTCCAGCGCTCTGCCGGAGGGGGAAACGATCACAGAGGGCTTCTACATCAACACCATAGCCTCTCCGATGATGTGTGAGTAGTTTACCACAGACCTTCGGGTCAATAGTTATTAGCTAGATGGCTTCTTATCTCTCTGGCATCGATATTATGAATATGTGTATTACTACGATCGAGATTCAATAAACCATTCAGCTTGGGTGTATTACCACAAAAGGTTTTATTCATATAAACAGAATAACAATTATTCATTGACTTAAATGAATAACCGTATTGGAATAAACATGATCCAATCATATTATTCTCAACGCAAACACCAAATAACATTTATTTTAGGCTCAACATTAATCCCTAAGGTAAAGGTAGTGTGCGATGGTGATCTTATCAACCTTGGAATCACTTCCAACACACATCGTCACCTCGCCCTCAACTAGTCTCTGTTTATTTTGTAACTCCTGATTCAAGTTACTAATCATAGCAACTGAACCAGTATCAAATACCCAGGGGCTACTACGAACACTAGTAAAGTACACATTAGTAACATGTATATCATATATACTTTTGTTCACTTGGCCATCCTTCTTATCCGCCAAATACTTGGGGCAGTTCCGCTTCCAGTGACCAGTCCTTTTTAAGTAGAAGCACTCAGTCTCAGGCTTAGGTCGAGACTTGGGCTTCTTCACTTGATCAACAACTTGCTTGTCATTCTTCTTGAAGTTCCCCTTCTTCCCTTGTCCTTTTACTTGAAACTAGTGGTCCTGTCAACCATCAACACTTGATGCTTTTTCTTGATTTCTACCTTCGCCGATTTCAGCATCGCGAAGAGCTTGGGAATCGTTTCCGTTATGCCTTGCATATTATAGTTCATCACGAAGTTCTAGTAACTTGGTGATAGTGACTAGAGAACTCTGTCAATCAATATCTTATCTGGAAGATTAACTCCCACTTGATTCAAGTGATTGTAGTACTCGGACATTCTAATCATATGCTCACTAGTTGAGCTATTCTCCTCCATCTTGTAGGCAAAGTACTTGTCAAAGGTCTCATACCTCTTAACACGGGCATGAGTCTGAAATAGCAATTTCACCTCTTGGAATATCTCATATGCTCGGTGGCGTTCAAAACGTTTTTGAAGTCCCGGTTCTAAACCGTAAAGCATGGTGCACTAAACTATCGAGTAGTCATCATACCGAGCTTGTCAAACATTCATAACGTCTGCATCTGCTCCTGCAATATGTGTGTCACCTAACGGTGCATCAAGGACATAATTCTTCTGTGCAGCAATGAGGATAATCCTCAGATCACGGACTGATACGTCTCCAACGTATCTATAATTTTTGATTGTTCCATGCTATTATATTATCTGTTTTGGATGTTTAATGGGTTTTTATTTACCTTTTAATATTATTTTTGGCACTAACCTACTAACCAAAGGCCAAGTGCAAATTGTTGTTTTCTGCCTATTTCAGTGTTTCGCGAAAAGGAATATCAAAAGGAACCCAAACGGAATGAAACCTTCGGGAGAGTTACTTTTGGAACAAACGTGATCGAAGAGACTTGGAGTGGACATCAAGAAAGAAGCGAGGAGGCCACGAGGCAGGAGGGCGCGCCCCCATCCTCGTGGGCCCCTCGCAGCTCCACTGACGTACTTCTTCCTCCTATATATACCCATATACCCCGAAAACATCCAGGAGCACCACGAAACCCTATTTCCATCGTCGTAACCTTCTGTACCCATGAGATCCCATCTTGGGGCCTTTTCCGGCGCATTGCCGGAGGGGGAATCGATCACGGAGGGCTTCTACATCAACACCATAGCCTCTCCGATGATGTGTGAGTAGTTTACCACAGACCTTCGGGTCCATAGTTATTAGCTAGATGGCTTCTTCTCTCTCTTTGGATCTCAATACAAAGTTCTCCTCGATTCTCTTGGAGATCTATTCGATGTAATTCTTTTTGCGGTGTGTTTGTCGAGATCCGATGAATTTTGGGTTTATGATCAAGATTATCTATGAACAATATTTGATTCTTCTCTGAATTCTTTTATGCATGATTTAATATCTTTGCAAGTCTCTTCGAATTATCGGTTTGGTTTGGCCTACTAGATTGATCTTTCTTGCAATGGGAGAAGTGCTTAGTTTTGGGTTCAATCTTGTGTTGTCCTTTCCTAGTGACAGCAGGGGCAGCAAGGCACATATTGTATTGTTGTCATCGAGGATAAAAAGATGGGGTTTATGTCACATTGCTTGAGTTTATCCCTCTACATCATGTCATCTTGCCTAATGTGTTACTCTGTTCTTATGAACTTAACACTACTAGGAAAAGGCCTACTAATGGCGCACCAGTTTTGCCTACTAATGGCGCACTACTGGTGCGCCATAAGTATCACGCCACTAGTATTTTTTACTAATGGCGCACCACTGGTGCGCCATTAGTATGCCTAGAGGTGCGCCATTACTATCTGACTTAGTAATGGCGCACCACATAGAAGTGCGCCATTAGTAATAAAAAAAATTCAAATTTTTTATATTTTTTTCTTAATCTCGGGTCACTATGGCTTAATCTCGAGTCAATATGCTTAATCTCAGGTCAAATCGCACTCTGTGGTCCGAAAGGTCACCCATTCTTCTCTGAATTCTTTTATGCATGATTTAATATCTTTGCAAGTCTCTTCGAATTATCAGTTTGGTTTGGCCTACTAGATTGATCTTTCTTGCAATGGGAGAAGTGCTTAGCTTTGGGTTCAATCTTGTGTTGTCCTTTCCTAGTGACAGCAGGGGCAGCAAGGCACGTATTGTATTGTTGCCATCGAAGATAAAAAGATGGGGTTTATGTCACATTGCTTGAGATTATCCCTCTACATCATGTCATCTTGCCTAATGTGTTACTCTGTTCTTATGAACTTAACACTACTAGGAAAAGGCCTACTAATAGCGCACCAGTTTTGCCTACTAATGGCGCACTACTAGTGCGCCATTAGTATCTGTTATACTAATGGCGCACCACATAGAAGTGCGCCATTAGTAATAAAAAAATTCAAATTTTTCTGAAAAAAATTCAATTTTTTTATTAATCTCAGGTCACAAGTCAAATTGCACTCTGTGGTCAAACTTCTCGAAAGTTCACCCATCCTCACACTACTCCAGCCCAAGCATGCTTAACTTCATAGTTCTATCCAACCCCAGCACCACCTCACTTCACAAGCACTTGTTGATATATCTATCATATCAATCCTATTAAACCTTGCTGATGTCTAGGACTTTGTTCATGTTCATGAGTATGATGAAATTTTGAAAAAATATTTCAAACTTCCGGTCATATTACGTATCATATTTTGAAAAATAATTCAAATTTTTTTTTTGAAACCAATTTTTTCTGTTACTAGTGGCGCACCTAGCATACGGTGCGCCACTAGTAAGTTTGAATTTTTTTGCCTTCAGATCTTAAAAGCCCCATAACTTTTTTCTGTTAGCTTTTTAGGAATTTTGAAAATGTTTAACGGGGTTCCCCCAGTTAAATCCGGATGTAACTTTTCGAGTAGATGATTTTTCATATAAAAAACTTTTTAATCCGAGTTCGTATCAAAAGTTATGCCCATTTTACAAATTTCAGAGAGATTTTGCAAATAAAGTCGAAATTCATATTTGTAAATTTTCCCAACAACTAGACCACATATCACATAGGAAACTTATTTTCTTTTATTTTTTTGACATTTCCATCATTTTCTTTTATTTTTTAAACTGAAAAGGCGGTCCACCGGGGGGGTGCATTCGGTACGTTTTGGGCCAAGTTAGTAATGGCGCACCATGGGAGTGGTGCGCCATTACTAGTTTTGAAAAAACAATAAAACAAATTCTGAATTTTTTTAAAAAAAAACTTAGTAATTTGGAAAAAAAATTGAAAATAATTTACTAGTGGCGCACCGTGGATGTGGTGCGCCATTACTAGTTTAACTAGTAATGGCGCACTATCTAGTGGTGCGCCATTACTAGTTTTGAAAAAAAATGAAAAAAAATTCTTACTAATGGCGCACCGTGGATGTGGTGCACCATTAGTATTTGGACACTAATGGCGTACCAACACATGATGCGCCATTAGTATATACTAATGGCGCACCGCATGTCTGGTGCGCCATTGGTGTCATTTCCATCTATAGCCCTTTTCCTAGTAGTGTAATACTCTAGATGCATGCTGGATAGTGGTCGATGTGTGGAGTAATAGTAGTAGATGTAGAACCGTTTCGGTCTACTTGTCGTGGACGTGATGCCTATATACATGATCA
The DNA here is from genome assembly GCA_034509565.1 of Triticum monococcum. Classification (NCBI taxonomy): domain Eukaryota; kingdom Viridiplantae; phylum Streptophyta; class Magnoliopsida; order Poales; family Poaceae; genus Triticum; species Triticum monococcum. Next base: position 40,398,076 of record CM067841.1, on the reverse strand, counting down.
TGCCTAGATATTCTCATAAGTATTCGCTTTTCTATCAATTACTCGACAGTAATTTGTTCACCCACCGTAGAATTTGCTATCTTAAGAGAAGCCACTAGTGAAACCTATGGCCCCGGGGGCTATCTTCCATCATATTATTTCCATATCAATTTGCTATTTCTATTACCGTTTATTTTGCAATCTTTATTTTCCAATCTATATCTAAAAATACCAAAAATATTTTTCTTATTATCTCTATTAGATCTCACTTTCGTAAGTCACCATGAAGGGATTGACAACCCCTTTATCGTGTTGGTTGCGAGGTTCTTGTTGATTTGTGCAGGTACTAGGTGACTACTGTGTTACCTCCTACTGGATTGATACCTTAGTTCTCAAAAACTAAGGGAAATAGTTATGCTATTGTGCTGCATCACCCTTTCCTTTTCAAGGGAAAACCAACGCATGCTCAAGAGGTAGCACGGACCTAGTCCGCATCATTGGTACTATCATTTTTCAACTTAGTTTTCTTTAGGAACGCATTGAAATTCAAAGGAACAGTAGCATGGACCATTGATCTACAACAGCATAGACATGCAAAATACTATCAGGTACTAAGTTCATGATATATTATAGTTCAATTAATCATATTACTTAAGAACTCCCACTTAGATAGACATCCCTCTAATCATCTAAGTGATCACGTGATCCATATCAACTAAACCATGTCTGATCATCACGTGAGATGGAGTAGAACATCACTATGTTGATCGTATCTACTATATGATTGATGCTCGACCTTTCGGTCTAAGTGTTCAGAGGCCATATCTGCATATGCCAGGCTTGTCAAGTTTAACCCGAATATTTTGCGTGTGCAAAACTGGCTTGCACCCATTGTATGTGAACGTAGAGCTTATCACACCCGATCATCACGTGGTGTATCGGCACGACGAACTGTAGCAATGGTGCATACTCAGGGAGAACACTTATACCTTGAAATTTAGTGAGAGATCATCTTATAATGCTACTACCGTACTAAGCAAAATAAGATGCATAAAGGATAAACATCACATGCAATCAAATAAGTGATATGATATGGCCATCATCATCTTGTGCCTTTGATCTCCATCTTCAAAGCACTGTCATGATCACCATCATCACTAGCTTGACACCTTGATCTCCATCGAAGCATCGTTGTCGTCTCGCCAACTATTGCTACTATGACTATCGCTACCGCTTAGTGATAAAGTAAAGCAATTACATAGCGATTGCATTTCATACAATAAAGTGACAACCATATGGCTCCTGCCAGTTGCCGATAACTGTTACAAAATATGATCATCTCATACAACAATTTATATATCATCGCATCTTGACCATATCACATCACAGCAAGCCCTGCAAAAACAAGTTAGACGTCCTCTACTTTGTTGTTGCAAGTTTTACGTGGCTGCTATGGGCTTCTAGCAAGAGACGTTCTTACCTACGCATCAAAATCACAATGATTTTTCATCAAGTGTGTTGTTTTAACCTTCAACAAGGACCGGGCATAGTCAAACTCGATTCAACTAAAGTTGGAGAAACAGACACCCACTAGCCACCTGTGTGTGAATCACGTCGGTAGAACCAGTCTCATGAACGCAGTCATGTAATGTCGGTTTGGGCCGCTTCATCCAACAATACTGCCGAATCAAAGGAAGACATGCTGGTAAGCAGTATGACTATTATCGCACACAACTCATTGTGTTCTACTCGTGCATATAACATCTACGCATAGACCTGGCTTGGATGCCACTATTGGGGAACACAGTATTTCAAAAAAATTCCTACAATCACGCAATATCTATCTAGGAGATGCATACCAATGAGAGGGGAGAGTGTGTCCACGTACCCTCCTAGACCAAAAGCGGAAGTGTTTAGTAACGCGGTTGATGTAGTCGAACGTCTTCGTGATTCAACCGATCCTAGCACCGAACTTATGGCACCTCCGTGTTCAGCACACATTCAGCTCAATGACGTTCCTCAAGCTCTTGATCTATTTGAGGACGAGGGAGAGTTTCGTCAGCACAATGGCGTGTTGATGGTGATGATGAAGTTACGGGCGCAGGGCTTCACCTAAGCACTGCGACGATATGAACGAGGTGTGTAACTATGGAGGGGGGCACCGCACACGGCTAAGAGAAGACTTGGTGTGCCTTTGGGGTGCCCCCTCCCACGTATGTAAAGGAGGAGGGAAGAGGAGGCCGGCCCAAGGGGGGCTCCATAGGGGGGAATCCTACTTGGACTCCCGGTCTAAGTAGGATTTGTGCCCCCCTTTCCTATTCCAACTAGGAGAATGAGGGAAGGAGGAAGAGGGGAGAAGGAAAGAGAGGGGGGTGCCGCCCCCTCCTTGTCCAATTCGGACCAACCCTTGGGGGCGCGGCCACCCTTGAGGCCCTTTTCTCCTTTCCACTAAAGCCCATTAAGGCCCATTACTTCCCCGGGGGGTTCCGGTACTCCGGAAAATACCCGAAACACTTCGGAACCATTCCGGTGTCCGAATATAACCTTCCAATATATCGATCTTTACCTCTCAATCATTTCGAGACTCCTCATCATGTCCATGATCTCATCCGGGACTCCGAACAATCTTCGGTCATCAAATCACATAAATCATAATACAAATCGTCATCGAACGTTAAGCGTGCGGACCCTACGGGTTCGAGAACTATGCAGACATGACCGAGACACATGTCCGGTCAATAACCAATAGTGGAACCTGGATGCTCATATTGGCTCCTACATATTCTACGAAGATCTTTATCGTTCAAACCGAATAACAACATGCGTCATTCCCTTTGTCATCGGTATGTTACTTGCCCGAGATTCGATCATCGGTATCATCATACCTAGTTCAATCTCGTTACCGGCAAGTCTCTTTACTCGTTCTGTAATGCATCATCCCGTGACTAACTCATTAATCACATTGCTTGCAAGGATTATAGTGATGTGCATTACCGAGAGGGCCCAGAGATACCTCTCCGATATACGGAGTGACAAATCCTAATCATGATCTATGCCAACCCAACAGACACCTTCAGAGACACCTGTAGAGCATATTTATAATCACCCAGTTACGTTGTGACGTTTGATAGCTCATAAGGTGTTCCTCCGGTATTCTGGAGTTGCATAATCTCATAGTTCGAGGAACATGTATAAGTCATGAGGAAAGCAATAACACAAAAACTAAACGATCATTATGCTAAGCTAACGTATGGGTCTTATCCATCACATCATTCTCCTAATGATGTGACCCCGTTCATCAAATGATAACACATGTCTATGGTCAGGAAACTTAACCATCTTTAATTAACGAGCTAGTCAACTAGAGGCATACTAGGGACACTTTGTTTTGTCTATGTATTCACACATGTATCAAGTTTCCGGTTAATACAATTCTAGCATGAATAATAAACATTTATCATGATATAAGGAAATATAAATAACATCTTTATTATTGCCTCTAGGGCATATTTCCATCTAGCCCAATTAATTTTAACACACCCTACTATCTTCTTCACGGTGCTCACTCCTCCTATGACCACCTTCGTGCCTTTGGTTGTCTTTGCTTTCCCAATACCTACGGTATCGCCCCACACAAATTATCTCCACGTCCCGTATGCTGTGTTTTCCTCGGATATCCCCTTGAACACAAACGGTACCGTTGCCTAGATCTCTCTCCCCGCAGGGTTTTTATTTCTCGGCACGTCATATTTGACAAGACATAGTTTCCATATGATGTTCCCACACCGCCTGCCACAACCTCCCCTCTACACCGGATTCCCCGCCTCCCACGCAGCTTCCGCAGATCCTCCTTGATGACCGCGCCTCACCTACCTCGGACGACCCACACAAATCTACAACGACGCTGCTGACCTACCCCAAACGTCGCCCGCTTCCAGGCCGACCCAATCGATCGGATCAGCCTCGCCACCTGCTCCTAAATCCCCACCCGCCACGTCTGCAAGCTCCCTCGCCCCAACTGCGCCTGCTAGCCCACCCACTGCCTCCCTCTCGCCCGCACGCACCTCTGCTTCCACGCCACCCTCTCCTACCCAGCCACGCGTTCCACCTCTGCCGCCCCGGTCTATTCCTGTGACTCCACCCGAGAACACACACAAGATGAAAACGTGTGCCAAAGCCGGGTATTTTATGCCTAAGGTTCTCACGGTGTCTCCTATTTTGCCACTTCTGGCCACCTATAAATCTGTACTTAGGGATCCCAATTGGCACAACGCGATGTTAGACGAATATAATGCCTTGATGCAAAATGACACTTGGTATTTGGTTCCTTGTCCTGCAGGTGTGAACGTTGTGACTGGCAAATGGATCTATCGTCATAAGCTAAACCCTGATGGCCCTCTCGCCTGGTATAAGGCACGTTGGGTTCTTCACGGTTTCACTCAGCGGGAAGGGGTGGACTATGGCGAAACTTTCAGTCATGTGGTCAAGCGGGCCACCATCCGTGTGGTCCTTAGCCTTGCCACTTCTCAGTCGTGGCCCATGCATCAGTTGGACGTCAAAAATGTTTTTTTTGCATGGTCATCTTTGCGAGACGGTATATTGCCAACAAACCTCTGGTTTCATTGATTCCACTAAGCTCACTCATGTATGTCGCCTACACAAATCGCTCTATGGCCTCAAACAAGCCCCGCGCTCTTGGTTCACTCGCTTCACCACCTTCCTTCATGGCATCGGCTTTGTAGCATCTAAGTGTGATTCATCACTCTTCATACTGCATCATAGCACGCGAATTGTGCATCTACTCCTTTATGTTGACGATATCATCCTCACTGCGAATGCCACAACACTTCTACATTCCATCATCAATTCTCTGAAGTGTGAATTCTCTATGAGTGATTTAGGCGACATTCATCATTTTTTAGGCATCAACGTACACTGCAACACCCATGGCATTCTTTTGTCCCAAGAACAATATGCTCTCGAAATTTTAGATCGTGCAAAAATGCTCAACTGTAACCCCATCTCTACACCCATCGACACCCGCTCGAAACTCTCTTCCACTGATGGAGCACCATACACCGACCCTTCCTTATACCGCAGCCTTGCCGGTGCTCTCCAGTACCTCACCTTGACACGTCCCTACCTTGCCTATGCCGTCCAACAGGTTTGCCTATTCATGCATGATCCCCGCGACTCCCATTTTCAGCTTATCAAGTGGATACTCTGCTATATTCGAGGCACCACTCACTTTGGCCTGCAGCTCTACCGCTCCACCTCACGTGATTTGATTGCTTAATTATTCCGATGCTGATTGGGCCGGCTGTCCGGACACTCATAAATCCACCTCCGGCTTCTGTGTTTTCTTGGGCAACAATCTTGTGTCTTGGTCTTCCAAGCGACAGCACACCATCTCTCGTTCCAGTGCCGAGGCTGAGTACCGTACAGTGGTGAATTGTGTCATGGAATCATGTTGGCTCCAGCAGCTTTTGACTGATCTCCGCCTTCCTCCTACCCGTGCCACCGTGGTATATTGTGACAATGTAAGTGCCATGTATTTGTCCTCCAACCCGGTACAGCATCAACGGACAAAGCACGTCGAGATTGACCTACACTTTGTTCGGGATCGTGTCTGCGGACATATTTACAAAGGGACTACCTTCCTTGGTGTTCTCTCGATTTCGGTCCAGCCTAAACATCAAGGCAGGTGATGTTACGACTGCCGGGGGAGGGGGCTGTTAAACACCGTACGTGTACAGTTGATGTAACGACCTCTTCCTAGTCTGTAGGCACGTCCTTCTGTTACGGCTTGCATGCACCTGCGTGTGCCCCTGCTACTCCTTCTGTTATGGCTTGCATGCAGCTATGTGTGCCCCTGCTACCGCTGCGCTCTCTCCCTCTCTCTTCTACTTATGTAACAGTTCAGATCAGATGTAAAAGAAGAGATATACGAGAGAGTTGACCCATCTATCTACTCCATCACTCCTTACCTTCAATTGTGATTTTTTCGCATTAATTGCTAAATCTAGAAAGTCAAGATAACTTATTTCTTAAAATTGATGAATCTTTGTTGTGTCTTAGATAGCTTATCAGGTGGAGCTTGGTTAAAAATGGATGAATCAATAGTAATTCATCCTTTTTGCAATGCAATCAGTAATCTCTATCTCTACTACTATTAAACAATCGAGTTGTGGCAAAAACATTACATCTCAGTCATACATCCGCCATCTCTCAATGGACCGGATTGCCTCAATGTTGTATCACATCATTTATCAAAATCAATTACGCAAAACTTACCAACCAGGGCCTATTTTAATCATAATCAATTAGCAATAATTACCATGATGTAATAGTTACGCAATAATTACCGCGATCGCGCTCCAACCTGGAGACCCCCACCTTGGGCTGTCCGATCCTTGCTCAAACCTCTCAAGCCGAATTTCTCAGGCAGCCCTCCTTGCGCCATCGTCGACCTCCTTGCTCCAACCCCTAGTTGTGTTGTACACGTACCTATATGTAGTATTACTTATCTAATAACCCGCCTCTCTGCTTGTTTGAGGGAAGCTTTGCGTATGTGTGCTCCGACTCCTTTGTGAATTGGTTTAGCGTTCTGAATCCACCATATTTTTTATATTGATCTTTTGCCAGATGTTTCAACAGCCCTGAGCGGCTACGTCGATGAGCGAGCGAGCGAGCAAGCGGACATGTTACGTTTGATATGCAGTCGGGGATCAAATCCACTGGGACCGATAAACATAATTCAAAGGTACGTGTACTGACCAAATAAATTCAACTCAAATTTTCACTGTCATTGTTAGCTCCCTCAAATTGTTAGATCTTTCGGAATTTGTTGTACAGCTTATTAAAGGTTTCGGAGTGTGCTAACTGGAAGCACGTGATCACTAATAACAGTTCGAAAAGATGAATTAAAAAGGTAGTAGTGTGTTGCGCTTTGCTTTCTACAAACTTTGGGGCTCAGTTACATCTACCTAACAAACTGACATAATGTCTGCAAACAGTACATTAGATTTTCCAATTCAGAAGTGCTACTTTATGTTCTCCATCTCAGAAAATCAGTAATTTTTTTGTGCACTATCATTTTTTTTAACTATCTCCAGTCCAAAGTAAGTGCCACGGTTTTAAACTAAGGTACATCATTGTCTAATTTATAGCTGCTAATGATGGAGTTGTCGAAATGATTCCTCTTACAGATGGCTCAAATAGGAATGAAAAAGGTTAGTTCATTCACACACGTTTTTCTTTATCAAATATAGTTTAAAACTGCGACACTTATTATGAACCGGAGGGAGTAGTACTTTGTGATGTTTTCCATTATTCAATTCTGCTCTCATGTGTTGTGTGCGAAGTTGTTGTGACAGGTCAGAGTGATAATGGAGGCACGCCGCACACAAATACTGCTAAAATTTCAGATGTTACTCTACCGGCCCAGAAAAAACCAAGGGGTCAAGGTTGGTATGGTCGAATGAGTGAAGAAAAGAGAGTCGAATACCTACTGAAGCAGCGGCAGGCACGTCAAAGAAAACGAGATGCGGCTAACTCAGAAAAAATGACTCGGTTGCAGCGCTTGTAACACCTGGTATCACCCGCAACTCCATATTGTTGTATAGCTATAAATATATATTGTTCTTCTTGTTCAAATTAAATGTTTATTCAGCAAAATCAGTGTTGAGACCACATGTTGCCAACCAAAAATCTCAACCTATAGCACGCATCCAATGCACTTTATCAGACGTTACAAATGCAAGCTTGCAACAGTCAGGTTTGACACAAGGTGCACACATTACTATTCTTGTGTTATCAAACATGTACTAAAAATTGAATAATGCTAGAAATTTTGCCACCTACAGATGTTAATGCAACATGTCCAAAGATATCACACTTCATTGTTCTCCGGTCATTCTTGACACTATATGTATCAATACCAACTCCACCCCAAGTGCAATTCAAAGTGATAATTCTGTACAAACCTTCCATAGAGGCTTTGAAACTAGATGTGGTGGTGCAGAAATAAAAAAGGTTGCGTGAGAGTCCGATACAATTCAATGAGTCTCGAACAAATGACTTCTCTCTTGCAGAAGAAACGCGACTACGGCAAAATGAGGAGCAAAATTGTAGCATCAAAGTTCAACTCTGATATGTCCCAGGTACATGTCCCATAATATTATTTCACAGATTGTAACAATATAATGATTAAAGAGCATCTGTGTTGTACGCGTAGGGGAGCCTGCCCATGGATGTACCTCGCAGACAAATGTGAATATCAATACGAGTGAAGATTCTGATTGGCTGCACAGAAATGATATGTACCAGATGTAGCAAATTAACAGACAAAAAAGACCTGTCAATATGTCCAGTGCTACCGATCCGCGTGAAGCTCTTGCGGGTAAATATCTTAATATTTAATAGCTGGATGTTTTCCATAAAATACTATCTTCAATAATGAACTCTGACCAAGTATTCGCCAGGAGACAAGTACCAGACTGAAGATCCTATGGAATACTTGAGCCCCACGAGGAAACATCCAACTTTCAGGGTATGTACATTGTTGCATTCATTTTTTTCATGCCCTTTGGCCAAAGACGTAAAAGTGTGTAATTTACATTCTGTTGGTCGTGAAATGACTATCTTTCCCACTAGAATGGTTGGAGGCCATACACCATGAGAACACGCACAAGATGAGCTTGATGATGAAGCAAGGATGTTCACTGAACAATGTAAGCATCTCTAAAACTGGCTTGATTTACCAACAAAACACTCTACCATTTCAAACATCCAGATGCCCAATTTGAATCATATCGAGTAGCTGCTGATGGCATCCCCTTTATGCCGATGATAACCAAGCCTACCATAACCTGCCAAAGAAGCACCATGTTTTGAGAAAAGTTAAAGATTGCAGTTATGGACGAGACTTGCCTGCTCCCCTCCCGTGTGCCCATCCGTGCTCCCGCATACGTGGCATGAATTGATTGGAACAAAATAAGACCCGGCCCACCCCCTTAAAATCAGGGGGAGATGATTAGATTAGAAAGAAAAAAGAAAAAAAGACAGCCGTTGAATGAGGTGGGAGCACGGATGGGAGCACGGAAAGGGAGCAGGCAAGCCGGATCCTGCAGCTATTGCGCAACAAGGAATCCTGGAGCGAGTATATTTACTCTTTGACGACCAAGAGGAGTAAAATTGTTATTCCCTTGTACGGTTTAGGAGTTCGGCTATGTTAAATTATGATCCAAATTATACCATATTGGACTAGACGTAGTATAAACGGTGTGGGCCTTTGCGTTGGTACCGACGCATACGAGTACAACTTGTTTACTTCTCCTCCAAGGATTCTCATGTATTGTCCTCATATATACCCCATGTAGTCGCACCTCAGACGGCATGTCATCTCGTGCTTGTAATACTCCTCCTCATAGTGATTGTGCCTTTGTGCGTCCATGGTTTTCTCCCGCAAAGATTTCCACATAAAAATCGATGTGCTCTCGTGTCTCATTTATTCTCGTTATTATCTAACAAGTGATATACAAAGCCAAATTTACGGATACAAGATTTAAGACGAGAGATTAGGGTGACGCCCGCTGCGCGCATCCGGCCGATCCGTCGGATCCGACTGGAGTTTCTGCAGCCGCACGTCACCGAGTCCGACAAGCGTTCCAATCGGTAATCTGATTTATCAGCCGATTGAGCTAGAGCGGCGTCACATCTTCCGACACAAAGATCAATCGTACTAATAGTACGAGTTGGAGGCAGCCACGTGAAGAGATTGATTTGTTTTCTCCTGCTACGCGTCAAATCTACCGAAGCTCTGCTACTACTTGCTCACGTGAAGGCTAATACTATTAAGTACTAGTAAATCAGATTTGTTTCTCTCTACTGATTGCTACATCCGCACGAAGCTACCAAGTGTTATTTATCCTATTTTTCATCTGCTCCGCAGATTAATTCTATCAAGGATTTTTCTACCGATTTATACTATTTTGTATACGCAGATTTATCGACTCATGGCATCTATGAAGTACGATCTTCTGATGTTGGACTGTGACCCAATATTTACCCTATGGCAAGTCAAGATGCGGGCGTTGTTAGCACAGTCCGACTATGATGAAGCACTGAATAGTTTTGGGAAGAACCGAATTGAGGACTGGACTGATGAGAAGAAAAGAATTGATTGTAAGGCTTTGTCACAAATTTAACTCCATTTGTATAATAATATTTTGCAGGAAGTTTTGAGCGAGAAAACGGCCGCCGCTCTATGGTTAAAGCTGGAAGGGGTTTGCATGACTAAAGATCTCACCAGCAAGATGCATCTGAAGCAAAAATTATTCCTGCACAGGTTACCTGAGAGAGGTAATGTTTTGAATCACATTTCAGAATTTAAAGAGATCATATCTGATCTAGCTACAATGGAGGTTAAGTATGAAGAAGAAGATACTGCTTTAATGTTACTTTATTCACTGCCAAGTTCTTATACCAATTTTAGAGACACCATATATATTATAAAGTCGTGATACGCTCACACTTAATAAAGTTTATGAAGCTTTGAACTCTAAGGAGAAGATGAAATTAATGGTGCCTCATGATGGTTCAAGTTCATCCCAAGCCGAGGGATTATCTATTCGTGGCAGGATAAAGGAGAAGAACTTACATAATGGAAACAGAGGCAAAAGTAAGAACGGCTACAGGGGCCGGTCGCAATCCAGAGACAAGAAGTATTGCAGGTATTGCAAAAGAGACGGGCATGACATCTCTGAGTGTTTCAAGTTGCAAAACAAGGAAAAGACGAAAGGTAACAAACAAGGTGAAAATTCTGCTAACGTTGCTCGTGATGATAGTTTCGATGATGCTCTTGTCGTTATTGCTGGATGTGCTGAGACCAATGATGAGTGGGAACTTGATACTGCATGTACTTTTCATATGTGCCCACATAGAGATTGGTTTAATACTTTTGATTCCACTACTGTTGCTGGTTCCGTTTTGTGTTTTGATAATTCACCATGCAAGATTGAAGGCATAGGTTCTATTCGAATCAAGATGTTTGATGGCATAATTAGAACTTCGACAGATGTTCGGTATATTCCGAAGATGAAGAGAAATCTTATTTCTATGAGTGCCCTTGATGCAAAGGGATACAAGTATTCGGGTGGAGATAGTGTTTTAAAAGTCACCAAAGGTTCCCTTATTATGATGAAAGGTGATTTAAGTTCGACCAATGGTCTTTATTACCTTCGAGGTTCTACCGTTTCAGGTAACGCTACTCCAGTTATTTCAAAGAATTCTGATTGTGATGCTGCTAACCTTTGGCATATGCGTCTTGGACATATGAGTGAACTTGGTTTGGCAGAGTTAAATAAGAGAGGTCTTCTTGATGGATATGAACCTGGTAAATTGAAATTTTGTGAGCATTGTATCTTCGGAAAACACAAGAGGGTGAAGTTCAATACTTCGACCCATACAACTGAAGGTATTCTTGATTATGTGCATTCTGATTTATGGGGACCATCTCGCAAAATGTCACTAGGTGGTGCTAGTTACATGCTGACTATTATTGATGATTATTCGAGAAAAGTTTGGCCTTATTTCTTGAAGCATAAATATGAAGCATTCTCAGCTTTTAAGGAGTGGAAGATTATGATTGAGAGACAAACTGAAAAGAAGGTAAAAATACTTCGCACTGATAATGGTATGGAATTCTGTTCTAATCAATTTAAGAATTATTGCAAGTCTGAAGGCATTGTCAGACATTACGGTGTTGCTGAGCATATGAACAGGACCATTATTTCCAGAGCCCGTTGCATGTTGTCCAATGCATGTTTGCATAGGCGTTTTTGGGCTGAGGCCGCTTTCACTTCTTGTTATCTCATTAATCGTTCACCATCTATTGCTCTTAATAAGAAGACTCCAATTAAGGTATGGTCTGGTTCACCTGCTAATTATTCACAGTTGAGAGTTTTTGGTTGCACTGCTTATGTTCATGTTGATAATAGAAAATTGGAGCCTAGGGCTGTTAAGTGCATTTTTCTTGGTTATAAGTCTAGTGTTAAAGGTTTTAAATTATGGAATCCTGAAACCCAGAAGGTTGTTATTAGCAGAAATGTTATCTTTAATGAATCCGCTATGTTACATGATGTTTCATCTACTAATGTTCCCATTGAGAGTGAACATCAGCCTATTGTTCAGGAGCCTACTATTCAGGTAGAGCATGTTATTGATTCAGGTGATACATCTCGTAATGAAATTGTTGATGCACATGATGAACCCGTCATTAATGATGATCATGTCACTCCCACTCCAAATCAGTCTATTGTTCCACCCAGTTGGAATCTTGCACGTGACAGAGTTAGACGGGGTATTAATAAACCTGACAGGTTAATTGAAGAGTGCAATATTGTTTATTTTGCTTTATCTGTTGCAGAAGAAATTGAAGGTAATGCTGAGCCTTCTTCATATTCCGAGGCTATTATTTCTGGTGATAGTAATAAGTGGATGACTGCTATGCATGATGAGATGGAATCACTTGAAAAGAATGGCACTTGGGATTTATTAAGATTACCTAGAGAGAAGAAACCTAATCGTTGCAAGTGGGTTTTCAAGAGGAAAGAAGGTGTTTCTCCTAATGATGAGACAAGATATAAAGCAAGGTTAGTTGCTAAAGGTTACAGTCAGATTACAGGTATTGACTATAACGAAGTCTTTTCTCCTGTTGTAAAGCATAGCTCTATTCGCACTTTACTCGGTATTGTTGCCATGCATGATCTTGAGCTTGAACAATTGAATGTTAAAATTGCATTTTTACATGGAGAATTAGAAGAGGATATTTATATGGAACAACCTGAAGGTTTTGTTATTCCTGGAAAAGAAAAGCTTGTCTGTAAGTTAAAGAAATCTCTTTATGGATTGAAGCAATCCCCAAGACAGTGGGACAAGAGATTTGACACCTTTATGCTCTCTCAAGGTTTCAAAAGGTCTAATTATGATAGTTGTGTTTATTTGAAAACTATCAAAGGTTCAACTATTTATTTGCTCCTTTATGTTGATGATATGCTTATTGCTGCAAAGAGTATGTCAGATATTAATGAATTAAAGAAGCAATTGAGTAATGAATTTGAGATGAAGGATTTGGGTGCAGCAAAGAAAATACTTGGCATGGAAATATCCAGAGATAGACCGTCTGAAAAAGTATATCGAAGTCAGGGAGGATATATTGATAAAGTTCTTCGTCGTTTTAATATGCATAATGCCAAGCCAGTAAGTACTCCGTTAGTTGCACACTTCAAATTATCATCAACTTTATGTCCTAAGTCACAGATGCAGATATTGAGTACATGTCTAGAGTTCCCTATTCGAGTGCAGTTGGTTCACTTATGTATGCCATGGTTTGTTCTCATCTAGATTTATCTTATGCATTGAGTGTCGTCAGTAGATACATGGCTAATCCTGGAAAAGAGCATTGGAAAGCAGTTCAGTGGATTTTCAGATACCTATGTGGTACTTCTAATGCTTATTTACAGTTTGGGAAAACTGGAGATGGACTTGTTGGATTTGTTGATTCTGATTTTGCTGGTGATTTGGATAAGAGAAGATCACTCATAGGTTATGTTTTCACCATTGGTGGTTGTGTTGTGAGTTGGAGAGCAACTTTGCAATCTATTGTGGCTTGTTCCACTACTGGTGCCGAGTATATGGTTTTTTCTGAGGCATGCAAACAAGCTATTTGGTTGAGAGGTTTGTATTCTGAGCTTTGTGGAGATTCATCTTGCCCTACCGTATTTAGTGACAGTCAAAGTGCTATATATCTTACAAAGAATCCAATGTATCATGAGAAAACAAAGCACATTGATGTCAGATTTTATTATATTCGAGATGTTGTTGCTGAAGGCAATCTGAAGGTATGCAAGATAAGTACTCATGATAATCCTGCTGATATGATGACAAAGCCAGTTCCGACCAATAAGTTTGAGCATTGCTCAGGCTTAGTTGGTATTTCTCACTAGTCCTATGGACTTTGACGCACAAGGTGTTTATACTGATTTGGATGGAGTTATTCACTTTCTTCGACTACTGGAGGAAATTTGGATCAAGATGGAAATTGTTAAATTGTGATCCAAATTATACCGTATTGGACTAGACGTAGTACAAACGGTGTGTGCCTTTGTGTTGGTACCGACGCGTACGAGTACAACTCGTTTACTTGTCCTCCAAGGACTCTCATGTATTGCCCTCATATATACCCCATGTAGTCGCACCTTAGACGGTCTGTCGTCTCGTGCTTGTAATACTCCTCCTTATAGTGATTGCGCCTTTGTGCGTCCGTGGTTTTCTCCCGCAAGGGTTTCCACATAAAAATCCATGTGCTCTCGTGTCTCGTTTATTCTCGTTATTATCTAACAAGCTAGGTCTCGGTTAGAGGAGTAAATCAGAATTTTTACTCCTCTAACCAGTTTTAGGGAATCGGTTAGATAAGCCCTTAGTTAGAGACTTAGAGTACATTCTCACAAAGCCACAAATAAGAGCTTTATCTATACTTCTATACTCCTATGTACTATTGAAATATTGATCACTAGATGAAGACAATCTGATGATACAAAGGTGACAAATCCGAGCATTCATGGCCGTTGGATATTATTTCCACTCCACATGATTCTGCCACAGGTTCAATTTAGAAAATTTCATGGTTGATGTTAAGCAAAATGCACATGACCTCAAAACGCAAGCACGTCTTTGTGTCAGAATCTTTCATATTTTAACCATCCAAACATTTTTCTTCTAAATGAATACCATTTTTCACTTTATATTTTACAATGCACAATATGCACAAACCTCAACACAACAACTTTTCTTTCTAGAAACTTTCATACTTCAGTTATCCAAAAAATCTTCTAAATGAATGACATTCATTTTACTTTATCATCTACAATTAACAAAGGCGCGCGTTGCCGTGCCCATGAATGTTATTGGAAGAACAATATAACTATATGAGTAAATCTAGACATCACAAAAAAGCGAAAAAAAGAACTTACTTCAGTATAGATAGTTGGGCAATACTGAAACTTTAGATAAAGTTGCAAAATTGACGCGGTTGATAATGCCATCCAAGTCAGCACTTGAATGTCACTGTGCTTTTTTTTCTATGCATAACATTTGCAAGGCATTTTTTGTAGGAAAACAACAGATTTATTCATCTTCAATCATGACAGTATAACAAACACCAGATATAATAAAAATTACATCCAGATTCTAGAGCACCTAGCGACGACTACCGGCACTGAAGCGAGCCGAAGGCGTGCCGCCATCATCGCCCCTCCCTCACCAGAGCCGGGCAAAACTTATTATAATAGACAGTCGGGAAGTCGTCGTGCTAAGACCCTATGGGACCGGCACATCAGAACAGCAACCGCAGCCGATGAAAAGTAGCGTAGATCGGAAGGATCTAACCCGAAGACACACGAACGTAGACGAACGGCGAAGAGATCCGACCAAATCCATGAAAGACAGATCCGCCGGAGACACACCTCCACATGCCCACCCATGATCCTAGACGCACCACCGGAAAGATGGCTAGCTAGGGAGAACCTTATTCCATCTTAGGGAGTCGTCGTCATCTTGCCTTCTTGAGCAGGACAAAAATGTTAACAAATCTCGAAGACACATCTAAAAACGGAGCCCTCCCACCGCAAGGCCCGGGATCCATTGTGCCTCCATGAGCCTAAGGCCAGCAGAGACGACAAGGACCGCCGGTGGCGCTGGCGGGAGGCATAGGAATCCTGATTCTCGAGGGAAGGAGGCGGCCAGACACAACCACCCGCGCAGTTTGGGCCTGCCCAAAGCGGGGGCATGGTGTTACATTGACTTCTACCGTTGGGCAGTCGGCCTAATTAGGCCCCGGCCCATACAAAGTAGGAAAGTCGAAGGAAAAAAGAGAGAAACTGGCAACTGAGAAAATATATATTTAAAACAATTAAAATTGTTTGTGATTTATAAAAATGTTTGTGGATTCAAAAAAAATGAACCTCACAGGTTTAGAAAAATGTTTTCAGATTCAAAAGTTGCTCATGGTTTAAAAAAGAGTGAAGGATTCAAATAATGTTCGCAGATTAAAAAAAGATTCATAAAATGTTCTTGGATTCAAAAAATCTTCGCTGATTCTAATAATGTTCAAAGATTCAGAAAATGTTCTGAAAAACTGACAAAACTACATTCAAATATTTAGTTAAATTTCAAAAAAAATCTCTACATATTCATAAACGATTGTGAATTTAAAAAGTTTCATGGATTCAAAAAAGGATCGCAGATCCAAATAATGATTGAAGTCAAAAACATGTTCATAAATTTAAAAAATGTCATGGATTAAAAATTTGATCAAGAATTCCAAAAATGGTTGTGGATTCAAAAATGACCGCGGATTGAAGAAAGTTCACCAACTTTTTTTCAATTCATGGATTCAAAAAAATTCATGAATTTCCAAAAAAATAACTAGGTTAAGAATGATTCTGCATTTTCAAAATGTTCGTTGTTACATGAAAAATTTCATGGATTCAAAATATGTTCAGGTAATCTTCACAAATTTCAAAAGATAACATGGATTCAGAAAATGTTCATGAATTTTATAATTGTTTGCAGATTCAAAAATGATCGTGAATTGAACAAATGTTCACTAGTATTTTTTACTGATCATCAATTTTTGCACGAATTTTAAAAATGCTTGTGGATTCAAAAATGACCATATACTCAAAAAATATTCAGAGATTTCAAAAAAATGAGATCCAACAATGATCACGAATTTAAAAAAATATTGACAATTTAAAAAACTTGTGGATTAATAAATTGTTCGCGAAATTCAAGCATATTCATGGATTCGGAAAATTCCATGAATATGTTTTATAAAAAATTGGATTGGAAATGATAGTTAATACAAAAAGTGTTCACAGTTTTTTTCGGATTTAAAAATATGTTCGTTAATTCAAATACCGTTCATGAATTTCATAAAAGCTGCTCGGATTCAAATAATGTTTGCAGATTCAAAAAATCATCACAGATTAAAATTGTCCACAATTTTTTAAAAATCGCCTATGCAAACAATTTCAAAATTTTCAAAAACAATATATGGATTAAAAATATTACGAATTTTCAAATGTTTCATCTATTTTAAAAAGGTTCACGGTTTCAAATATTGTTTGCAGATTCAATAGAATGTTCACAAATTTTGAAAGTAAAATATGCATGAATTTCCAAAAGATGTTTGGAGATTCAAAAATAATCATGGATTCAAAAATATGTTCTCAAATTTGATAAAATATTTGTGGATTACATAATGATGAGGAATTCAAAAATGCTAATATATTCAGACAATCAAAAAATGTTCAGACAATCAAAGGAAAAAAGAGACAAAATGGCAACTGAGAAAATAAATGGTCGACCACACCATGTTGCGGTGCACTTGGGCGCTAGTGAATGAGGACCTTGCACAAGTTATTGCAGCCACAACTGAACCAAGCGCGAAGCAATGGTTGTTTACACACATGGAGGCATTTTCCCATGAGCTCTTCACCAAGTTATCGGTGACAGTGTGGGCTATCTGGGCTGCAAGGAGGAAAGCAATTCATGAGGGTATTTTCTAGAGTCCGCACACTATAAGTAGCTTCATTAATCGCTTCATAGAAGAGCTGGACATGGTCAACGAAAGGACTCCGAGGCCTGCAAGGATGGCAGCATCTTCCCCCGGCGCCCCGCTGAACAGACCCAAAGCTCCACCTCACGGCTTTCACAAGATCCATGTAGATGCGGGAATTCGTACAGGAAGGCAAGGCTCAACGGTTGCAGTTTGCAGAGATGGTGCACGTAACTATTTGGGCAGCTCAGCCCAAGTGATTGATGGAATGCATGATCCAGCTACTCTAGAAGTAATAGCCTGCCGAGAGGCACTTGCTTTGGCTATGGATCTAAACATACAACATCTGGTAATCGCGTCAGATTCTCGACAAGCCGTCAACGATATTAATAATGGAGCGATGGGGAACTGCATAGCAATAATCAGAGAGATTGAAACACAAGCACCGCTTCTTCATTGTAATTTTATTTTTGAATGTCGTGCCATAAATTATGAAGCACATGCTTTAGCAAAATTTGCTCTTAGACTAGAACACGGTCGTCATGTATGGTTTGACCAACCTCATGACCAAAATTGTATCCCACGCCTTGTGGCTATTGATGAATAAAGTTTGGTCTACCCCTAAAAAGCTGAGATAATCTATATTTAAAACATATTAAAATGTTGGTGATTTATCAAAGTGCTCGTGGATTCACAAAATGTTCACGAATCTCGCAGATTCGGAAACATGTTCACAATTTTTTGAAAATCATGTATTTAAGAAATCTCTTCAATTTCAAAAACTGTTTATGTATTAAAAATTATAATGGATTTTTAAGTCTCATGGTTTAAAAAAAGGATGACGGATTCAAATAATGTTTGCAGATTCAAAAAATGTTCACAAATTTCAAAAAAAATAAAAAATCCAAGAATTTGTAAAAATGTTTGCAGATATAATATAGTCACGGATTAAAAAATGTGTAAATTTTTTAAAATGAATCATACATACAAAAACTGTTCACAAATTTGATAATTTTTTTGTGGATTACAAAATGATGACGAATTCAGAAAATGATAATATATTCAAAATATTGAAAAACAAATTGTGGACTCAAAGAAAGTTCATAATTCAAAAAAGTTCACAAATTTTTAAAAATCATGTATCCAAAAATTGTTCTTGAATTTGAAAAAAATGGATTAAAAATTGATCCTGAATTTTAAAAAGTTTTGTGGACTAATTTTTTTCACAAATTTAAATAATCTTTGTGATTTAAAAAATATTCACAAATTTCAAAAATATTATGGATTCAGAAAATATCATTAATTTCAAAAAAAAATTTGGATTTCAAAATGATCACAGGTTCCAAAATGTTCACAAATTTTAAAAGAATCATGGATTCAAAAAATGTTCAGAAAATTTATAAAACATTTGTGGATTACAGAATTTTCAATAATTCAAGAAGTTTTCACCAATGTGAAAATTGTGGATTAATAAAACACGATTTGGACAAACTGATTGGGAATGATCAGAAATTTCAAAAATGCCTGAATTTTTTTTTCAGGTTTAAAAAATGTCTGCGGATTCAAAAATATGTTCCTGGATATAAATTTTATTCATGGATTTCATAAAATATCATGGAAACAAAAAATACTTATGAATTTTGAAAAAAATTTAAATTTCACAAAATTTTCGCAATGAATAAAATGAGAAAGAAAAATAGGGAAAATAAAAATAAAATACATACCCAAAATAAAACCGGAAGAAGACCATGGTAAAG
The DNA here is from genome assembly GCA_034509565.1 of Triticum monococcum. Taxonomy (NCBI): domain Eukaryota; kingdom Viridiplantae; phylum Streptophyta; class Magnoliopsida; order Poales; family Poaceae; genus Triticum; species Triticum monococcum. The sequence continues at coordinate 40,378,720 of CM067841.1, read as the reverse complement.
AAACAGAAAGAAGCTGGTTCCAGGAAAGTTGTAGAACCTTTGGAAAACCGGTGAAGAAAGACCGCTGGACCTAGATTTTCCGTAGTGTCTTCGCTCCTCAGCAAGCAAGATCCCTTCTCCTTTTCTTTTCCTTTTTTTGTGGGGAGCAAACAAGATCCCATGAAATCGATGAAGCGAAGTTCACATGCTGCTGATCCAAAGTCCAAACGTACGGAGAACATGTGAACCGCAGCTTTATCTGTTTGCTTAGAAAAACATGTCCTCATGGCGAGCGTCCGCGAGGTCAGTACTAGTGTCTTAGTGTACTTGCGCTACTACATTCGAGTGGCTTAGATTTAGCGCATCCCTTCCGTTTTTCATGTTTTCTATGTGTTCTTCTGTTAAGATCATGTCGAGCCATCTTTCACACACAAAATAATGCAACATAAGAGTGTATTTCAAAGTACTTAGAAAAATGCGGGGGCATTTTTTAATTACCTGAATATTTTCTCTAGAAAGCACATGCCCACTTTTTTTAAAAGGACACGAACGGTTTTCATAAGTGCATGGACACTTTTAAATTTTATGAATATTTTTTAAACCACATGAGCAAAATTTTAAATATGCGAACCATCTGTATGTGCATTGTCATAAAATGTGTCAATACTTTGTAAATTTCATGATCATTTTTAAATTTGTGAGCACTTTTATAAGATTTGGTGAAACATCTTTTGAAAATAGGCGAATGTTATAATTTTACTGACTTTTTATTAAAAATACCCAGGCTCATTTTTAATTGCATAATCAAATAATTATTTTTAATCCAGTTATCTAAAATTTATAAAATTATATTTTTTTAGTTAAACATTCCTTCGGAAATCCAACCCGGTGCCCAGGCTCATATGCTCTCGCTTAGAAATAAAATCAAAATAAATACTAGAAAAATCCAAAAAAATCCAATTTTTTTGTGTGGTGGATAATTTGATGTGTGAGGTCCGCTTCAAATTTCAACTCATTTGGACATCTAAGCAGCTCTCGGCAAAAAAGACAAATCGGATCAGAACAGTGCGTGAACTGTAAACTTTTTTACAGAACCTGAATTTTTCTTTTTTACCGAGAGCTGCTCAGATGTCCAAATGAGTTTAAATTTGAAGCGGACCTCACGAATCAAATTATCTACCACACAAAAATAATTGATTTTTTTAAAATTTTCTAGTATTTATTTTGATTTTTTAAGCGCAGATGTAGCCCGGGAGCAGAAACTCTGCGTACTCGTTCGTTGGACTATTTTAAGAGAGAAGGTGGATACCCTACTGGGCCCGGCCCAGTCGGCCGGAGTCTAACCAAACCCATCGAAAACATGTGAGCTCGAACCCAGTTTTCAGAAAAATGTGAACTCTCGCAATTTTCTTCATGAACATTAATAAAAACATGCCCCTCAGGCTGCTTTCGCGAGGTCAAGTCCGTGCCTCGCGCTGTCCCGTCCTTCCCCCGCTTCTCCACCGATCCACGGCGTGTCCGGCGGCGGTCGGACTACTCAGTCGCCGGCGGTAGGTTGCCAAATGGTGCAGACATGCTTGGACTCGGCCCTCCCAGCATCGTCAGGCTCGCGTACGCGTCCACCGGCGAAAACAGCAACAGACGCCAACCCTGATGCTACTGGAGTACTGGGGCATCAGCATCTGTACTGTATACGACCGAGCAATCAAAACACTCGCTTCCATCCGTCTTCTCCAGGAGCAGTAGTCAGTAGTAGTAGATGCTGGTGGGAATTAAGGTGGGATTAATGGCGTCCGATCTGCCTGTCAAGAGAGCTAGCCAGAGCGCGTGCACGCGGGCCCGGGAAACGGATGCACCGGCAGCGCCATGGATGGATCTACTGGCTCTTGTACTTGCACCAGTTTACCAGTACGGAGATTAGCAAGCAAAGTGTGTTAGCCTTCTTCAGACAAGTGCAGAAATTTGAAGTAGTGCCACATGCAAGTTTTGATACCTAGATGACTTTCGGGGTTAGGTGTAAGAGCATCTACAATGGGGCATCACAAATCTGTCTCAAACGTCCAGCGGATGGCTTGATTATCGCCAGTCACAAACTTTTGATCCAAACCGGTGTCTCAAACATCACTCAAGGGTCTGGACTGACCGGCATCTATCATAACCAGCTCAAATATGGGGCAGATATGGAGGCGCTCGGGAGTGCCTGGGCGTTTCTGCGGTCGTTTGAAGATTCGAATTTGCCAAGTCTAGCTGTAAATGTTCTAAAGACTTTGTGCGAAGTAATGAAAGATCGATTACGAGATCATGTGCCGTCAACAGCCCAAAAGAAAGCTCCTTGTGGTAAATGTGGTCCTTTAAATTAATCATGGTCAAGCAGAGATAGGGAAAAGGAAGATATCAAAGTAATAGGGTACAAGGTCGAGACAATGGCTTAGCAGCCTAGTATCAACCCACCACCTTTAAGAAACAGGCCCCGTCTCCATACAGGGAGGTCGGAGTATTTGTCACAATTTAGAGGTGATTAGTCACAAGGCAGATACGGGATAGAGATATGCCGAGATACTGATTCGTGAAACAACAGAAGCTATGCGTCCAGAGTTCTGACACGGCGTTACCATTAGACCTCCATCGTAATTAAGAGAGAGAGAGAGTAAGGTCGTCCTGTGAATGCCGATTTGCAGGTCGGTAGCAACAGCGAAGTCCTTATTTACAAATTGACCGTGGGATCTAGTACAACACTAGATACTCTACTCTTTCAGACAGATTTTTTCTTTTGAGCAACACTCTCTCAGACAGCTATGAAGGTACTGACAGTCAGAGCCAGCTTCGCTTTAAGAAAAAGGGCTTTCCCCCACTTTATTATATTATAAAGCAACAACCAACTGATACAACCAGTTCGCTGGAGCCGCAGCACAAACAAGCCCAAAAGAAAACCGAGAGAAAGAAAAAGAAATAAATGCCGACGCCGGCAGCTCAACTAAGCGAAGATGGCCGATATCCGCCGCACCCTCCGGAGAAGTACCACCGCACGCCTAGCACTCCAAAGTCCCGCGTACCAAGCAACACCTTCAGGAAGGAATGCGACGACGACGTCGCTGCTGTCCGGACAGGTCCTAGTGTTTCCTCCGGTACACGGTTGGTAGATGGGAAGGGGTATCACCGATGCCCCTCAAGAAGGTCCGGCAACGCCCACGGGCGCAGCCACTCCGGTGGCGGAGGAGCCGCCAGGGATTTCTCCCGCCCCGAAACGAACACCAACATAGACAATCGAGAGTGCACCATCTAACATTTGCCGTCCATCAGCCTGTGCCACCACGGATACCGCACCAACTTCACCTTCTTACTGAGGCCACCAACACGAGGCCTGGAGGGAGGACTAGGGGAAACCGGGCTCGGGGGCAACCACAACGCAACCGACAGGAGGGGACAACCTCCACCGCGCCGCGGAGCTGACCGGACGTAGCGACAAGGACTTATCAGGCCTTCATAGGCCCGGCCGGACCAGAACAGATCCAAACAATCCCTGCAGCCACACTGCAGCACGCCGGCCGTTGGAGCCATCACCACCTACAGCCACAGCCATCTCGCCACCACCACCAGGGAGCCGCGATGCCGAGCCCCGAACTGCCGGCCCGCCCCAACCCAGATGGGCCTGAAAGGGCCCAAATCTGGGCCGAGCGGGCGCCGCCGGCCAACCGCACGCCACGCAGCCCCGCAGCCAACGGCCACGCCGTCGCGTCAAGGGCGCTCGAGGCCCGCAGACTCCGCCGCCGAGCCACACCGTCGTCCGCCGAGTAAAGCGGCAGGCCTCCAAGTGATCAGGCCGCCCGGACGGATCCTCGACTTGGTCTCGGCCCATTTCACACTCACACCATACATGATCCTGATCTCAAAAATAAAATAAAATCCTAGACCGTGATTTGACCCTCCTTTTATTTTCTGTCCTTAATTACTTGACCTCTACCCACCAGCTCTATATATAACCGGTGCTACAGTAGTCACTTGTGCGCATTCATCAAGAGCAACGGTGCATGGTGCCTTGCTGCTGCCAACCGGTCCCAAGTCTTCCAAGTCGTAAAAATGTGACTTAAGGAGTGCTTCACGAGAAACACACGAAAAGGAAGACAAAAACGGACATAGTTTAGAGATCGCAAGACCACAATTTCATCGCGGCCAAATAGGATTACTATGAAAGCGCACGGAGCACCGTGCATCGAAGAGCCACGTCCCACGTAGGTGCAAAGTTGACCTCACGGGACGTTTTATGTCTGACTCACAGTGGCGGAGGTAGAGAATGGACAGGGTGGGCCACGGCCCATCCTGGTATTTTTGGAATAGCTTTACAGCATAGGAAAAAGGGTAAAAAAATATTAAGAAAACATATTTTTTATGAACACTTCTATTGTTGGCCCATCCTGACCCATTGGGCTAGATCCGCTACTGCTGACTGATGAATCCTGCACTGCCGGACAGTTTAATTAGGCCGGCAAATCAAGTCACGGTTTCTCCCTAGCCTGTGCTCGTTGTACGTAATTCTTCCGGGATCCGCGGTGCGGACGGCGGCCGGAGTCGGCCGACCGGACAGCAACGGCTGAGAGCCAACACGCCCGGAGTCACGACATAGTACCTTGCCACCTCTTCGCCGGCACGCACTCCTGCACTTGCCATTGCCTTCGCCTCCTCCTCTTTTCTCCAAAGCCCCGTGAAACCGTTTCAAAAAAGAAGGATAGATCCATGAAACGACATAAACTGCTGTGCCCGGAGTTTAGCCACAGCGGTGGCTAATCTCCATCGCCATTACGAGATAGAGAAAGTAGTAATAAGGTCGTCATTTTGTGACAGCTAATGGGCAGGTCGGGTGCGGCAGCAAAGTCTTTAATTAGAAATTGACGGCGTAGATACTCTCTCCCGGACAGCTATATACTAGTACCTCCGTCTTGAAATAACTGTCTAATCTTTAATACTACCTCCGTTTCAGTTTACAAGTCTTGCGCGTATATTTAGATTGCTAATTTTATCATCCTAATATAAACTATATAACACAAAAATTATACTTTTTGAAAGTAGAAACTCCAAAGTTTATGTTGGTATATTTTTTGTAATATATGACTTGTATTAGGTTGGTCAAATTAATAACTTAAGGATACGCGCATGCCCTGTAAACTGAGAGAGAGGTAGTACAAATTTGTATACAAAAATAAATACAATTTAGTATAATAAAGTTATGGAGATGCTACGCGTCCGTCGGCCGATTTTCTGATTTTATCCGTCGCCTTGACGGCCATTGGATGCCCGACCTGATAGCGGTCCGGTCTACTGCCTGTGCCCCGCACGTCACTAGTTATTTCCCGCAACAACCGCTGTGTTGTAGAAACAATAGCACTCTTGTCCCCGGCCCCGACAGATCTGCGCCCTGCGCGGTTTCGCAACAAGAACATTTCCTGTAACAATGCTCCTGTTGCAAGATCTGGTTTTCTTTGATTTCCTGTAACAAGACCTTTGTTGTGAAACATCATCTTTTACAATTTTCTGCAACAAGACTCATGTTGCAAAACCTCTTCTTCTTTAGTTTTCTGCAACAAGACTTAAAAAAATTGCAACAACATCTCCTGCTGCGTCTAATTTTCTGCAACATCTTCCACACGTCTAATTTTTTGCAACAAGATCCTTGTTGCAAAAATTGCAACAACATCTTCCATTGCATCTAATTTTCTGCAACATGACCCTTGTTACAAAAATAATAATCAAAAAACACATCAATCCTGCATCACTAGTTTCCTGCAGCACATCAAGCATGTACCACTAATTCCGTACATCACATCAAAATCCACACACTAACTTCCAGATGGAAATGCTACAGAAGTTTTGAGCTACAAACATTCAGACAAGCAGCACATCAAGGGGATAGCATGAGCTCTAGCAGCGCATATGAAAGTCAAATAAAAAATTACGCAACACTAGATCTGCGACATCCAAATGCCTACTGCACATCTACACATCTACACCACATATAACATTAACATCTACTTCATCCGCCTCGGTGGCAACAGTGAGAGCGTCTCCCTACGATGAGCCGCGTAGTCGCCGGGGAGCCGCCGCGTAGCAAGGGATAACCATCATCAGGGTCGGGCAGTGAGGAGCATTGTGCCTCCACACTGCTCCAAAAAGAGATTAGCATCCGCAGGGTGTGAACTTTGGGATACACCGTCATCTTCGTATGCCTCAATTATCTCTTTACCGAGCCCTTTACTTATGCACTTTACTTTGTGATAGCCATAGTGTTTCTTGTTATATAGCTTGCTATCACTTAGTTGATTATCTTGCTTAGCATAAGTTGTTGGCGCACATAGGTGAGTCTAGTCGATTTAAGATATTGTGCTTGACAAATTAAATGCTAGTTTTATTCCGCATTGGGGAGGGGGGAGGAAGCAGCACGGCAACACCTGCTTGTGTCGCCGTCGGCCACGGCCGATCCCGAAGCCGTCGTCGTCGCCACCGCGCTGGATGAGCCGCGGTCGCCCCTGCTTCCTCCCAAATCCCACCCCCGTCACCCTCCGTCCTAGCCACCCACACGAGTCAACTGAGCCGGGGGCGTTATCCAGTTGCACAAATTAGTCCTAAAACAATGGGTAAGTTTTCAAAAAATGTCCGCGCGTGAGGCAGAAGCGGGGATGATCTCGTCCATCTGATCGATAGACGATCTAACGGACGCGCGAGCTTTATCAATCGGTTGAAGGTAAACTTTTATCATAAAGTTAAGACATTTATTTTAGGACGGAGGAATTACGAAGCTAAACAGTTGAAGCCCATGTCGGAGTGGCGAACTGATCACGTCGCCCGCGCGAGCGAGTCGTGCACTCGGTCTAGCGTGGTCCGCGTCACAGCCACACCATAAGCAGCAGCGAGCAGGTGAAGAGCTGAACTGAATCACTCGAGGACCTCTACCCGCCAACTATGGTCGTTGCTAGCGGTAACTACTACTCCCTTGCGCGCATTGATCAGCAGCAATGTGTTTGGTGTGCATGTGAGTGATGTGATGCGTGCTATTGCCGACCGGTCCCAAGGCTTTGATGAAGCCATAAAAATGTGACCTGAGGAGTACACAAGAAACAGACATTAAAGCCATAAAAATGTGACTTGGGGAAGACAAGGGGTACAGTATAGTTAGGCCACCTCCATACGGAACATGGCGACGGGGTACACCCGGCATCAGCTATGGTGTTTAAGGACCTGCGAGCAACATGGGGATCTGCTGGTGGTCGCAGAAACCGCGGTACAGAGGAAGATCCTTCACGTTCTACTGTTGCAGAATCGAAAGAAACTAAGGAGATGGACGTTGATGCAAGTAAGAGCACTGGGACTGAACCCGATTCAGGGCTAGCTGGGCGTGGGAGTTCTCCTGCTGCATCTCCTTCCCCTAGCAATGCTAAAGGGCAGCTTTTGTTAAATGCACCTGTGAAATCTGTGCCGTGGAGCCCTCCGGCGAAACAGGACCCGAAAAGGTCCAAATCTGATCCGTCCCTCAACAAAATAAAAAATATGTCATCATTGGCGGGTTCATAAGGAAGACGCGTCAGGACAAATGAATCTCCTAAGTTAGAACTGCCAGGAAGAGGGGAATTCCTGGACAGTTCGTGACCTTGCGACAATTGTTCAGTCGCATTCCCCCACTTTGGTCTTCTTGTGTGAAACTCGTCGGTCCAAGGGCCGGATGAAGCGATATCGCACGAGGTTAGGCTTGCAAGGATTTCATGGAGTTGACAGTAATGGTAACAGCGGTGGCCTCTCATTATTATGGCATGAATCTCTTTTGGTGGATGTGGTCTTCTCTATCAGCGATGCATAGACGCACATGTCAAAGCTGACCCTGATGAGCCTGCATGAAAACTCACTTGTGTTTATGGAGAGCCTAGGGTGGAAAACCGGCATCCGGTGTGGACACTTCTTCAGGATCTAAGTGTTCAATCAAACCTCCGTTGGTGTTCTGTTGGAGACTTCAACAAGGGCGTGTTTCGTTGCTGTAGTCTACAGTAGCTGGATTGCATAGCCTTCTCAACTCAGCCTGGCTATGCAAATGCAGCCTCAAATGCACCATCTGCAAGTTGTTTGGTTGCCTGCACGCCCTCTTGCCTGCATGGGTAGAACCACACTGTGTGGTGCTTGGTTGCCTACATGTTAGTGGACAAACCCAAGGCATGGTGTTTGGTTGTATGCAACGCTTGGTGTGTGGTAACCTCTTTGGCTAGTTGGTGAGGTTATCAGCACACTTCGACACAACCATGTACCACACATCATAAGCAGAGGAGAGCATAAACAGAGCATCAACTACTTAACAGCATAGTTCAGATAACATAGTACCACACATCATAATGATAGTTCAAACAGTTCAACACATAAACCATAAAGCCGACTCGATAGTACTTAGGAAGGAGGTGCCCCGGCCCTAGTCCTTGGCGGCGAAGGCTTCGTCGTGCTTCCCACACTTGTTGACCACCTCAATGCCATCATCGTCGAAAATGATGACCTTGAGGGTGTCGGGAGTGAGGAGCTTGAACGTCACCATGTAGCCGATCTTGATCTAATGAACGGCGGCGTAGGTGGCCCAACCCTGATCCAGGTTCACCCTGCCATTCATCAGCTTCACTGTCACCTTCCAGGAGCAGCCGGTGTTGTTCATGAGCTTGAACTCCGTCGGCACCGCGACGAAGTGCTTGGTGAAGTCCAGGGGCATGGGGATGCGCTCAAGCTTCGGTGCAAGGATGACCATGTAGAAGTGAGTTGGGCCATCCTCCTCATGGTAGTGGCCATAGTTGCGGCGCTTGCTACTGGGGGCTCCTCCATGCGCTCGCCGTCGCCAACCTCAGGCGTCTTCGGTTCTTCATCGGCGGTGGGCGGCAACACAACCTCGGGCATTGGATGAACCGGCTGCTTGCCCTTGTTGTCAACGGTCGGGAGCACCTCCATGCCCATCTCATTGCTCTACTTGATCTGCACACAATTCATGGAGTCAGGCACAGCACAGATTTCATGGCTTATTGAAGAGCATGTAGTTAAAACGGCATGACTGTCACTCTTCCTCCTCTTCATCGCACCTATATTTACTCACCCTGCCCACCACTACTTACCCACCCCCTCTCTTCTCTCACTATCAACCTTCCTCCTCTCCATCGCCATGAGCTCTAGCTCTAGCTCCAACGCCAACCCCTTCCCTTGGGGTATTGGCTGGAGGGCCTTCTTCCTCCGGTGGTCGGCTGGTGACCGCACCATGTTCGAGACACCATGTAGGTGTGATCGAACTTCGGCTCCATGCCTGACATGCAGAAGGAATCTGATGCAGTGCTCATGAGGGCCACTGCACAAGAGATGAAGACGCTGATTCCTGACCCAGCGAAGGGCGTGATAGCAGTCGGCATCATTTGGTGGGCCACGAATCAGGCTGTCTCCGACGACGCTAAATAAAGGAAGAAGTGGTCCAAGTACAAGAACTATTGGGCTCCTAATGACCCTCGTATCGCAGTGTATGAAGGAAATATGCCCTAGAGGCAATAATAAAGTTATTATTTATTTCCTTATATCATGATAAATGTTTATTATTCATGCTAGAATTGTATTAACCGGAAACATAATACATGTGTGAATACATAGACAAACTTAATGTCACTAGTATGCCTCTACTTGACTAGCTCGTTAATCAAAGATGGTTATGTTTCCTAACCATGAACAAAGTGTTGTTATTTGATTAACGAGGTCACATCATTAGTTGAATGATCTGATTGACATGACCCATTTCATTAGCTTAGCACACGATCGTTTAGTATGTTGCTATTGCTTTCTTCATGACTTATACATGTTCCTATGACTATGAGATTATGCAACTCCCGCTTCCCGGAGGAACACTTTGTGTGCTACCAAACGTCACAACGTAACTGGGTGATTATAAAGGAGCTCTACAGGTGTCTCCAAAGGTAGATGTTGGGTTGGCGTATTTCGTGATTATGATTTGTCACTCCGATTGTCGAAGAGGTATCTCTGGGCCCTCTCGGTAATGCACATCACATAAGCCTTGCAAGCATTGCAGCCAATGAGTTAGTTGCGGGATGATGTATTACGAAACGAGTAAAGAGACTTGCCGGTAACGAGATTGAACTAGGTATTGGATACCGACGATCGAATCTCGGGCAAGTAACATACCGATGACAAAGGGAACAACGTATGTTGTTATGCGGTCTGACCAATAAAGATCTTCGTAGAATATGTAGGAGCTAATATGGGCATCCAAGTCCCGCTATTGGTTATTGACCGGAGACGTGTCTCGGTCATGTCTACATTGTTCTCGAACCGTAGGGTCTGCACGCTTAACGTTACGATGACAGTTATTACGAGTTTATGCATTTTGATGTACCGAAGTTAGTTCGGAGTCCCGGATGTGATCACGGACATGACGAGGAGTCTCAAAATGGTCGAGACATAAAGATTGATATATTGGAAGCCTATATTTGGACATCAGAAGTGTTCCGGGTGAAATCGGGATTTTACCGGAGTACCGAGAGGTTACCGGAACGCCCCGGGAGCCATATGGGCCTTAATGGGCTTTAGTGGAAAGGAGAAAGGGGCAGCCCAAGGTGGCCGCGCTCCTCCCCCCTCCCCTAGTCCTATTAGGACTAGGAGAGGTGGCCGGCCCCCCTCTCTCTCTTTCCCCCTCGGGGAATCCTAGTCCAACTAGGATTGGGGGGGGGGAGTCCTACTCCCGGTAGGAGTAGGACTCCTCCTGCGCCCTCCTCCTTGGCCGGCCAGCCCTCCCCCTTGGATCCTTTATATACGGGTGCAGGGGGCACCTCTAGACACACAAGTTGATCATTGAGATCGTTCCTTAGCCGTGTGCGGTGCCCCCTGCCACCATATTCCACCTCGATCATATCGTTGTAGTGCTTAGGCGAAGCCCTGCGTCGGTAGAACATCAAGATCGTCACCACGCTGTCGTGCTGACGGTAATCCTCCCCGACGCTTTGCTGGATCGGAGCCCGGGGATCGTCATCGAGCTGTACGTGTGCTAAGAACTCGGAGGTGCCGGAGTAACGGTGCTTGGATCGGTCGGATCGGGAAGACGTATGACTACTTCCTCTACGTTGCGTCAACGCTTCCGCTGTTGATCTACAAGGGTACGTAGATCACACTCTCCCCTCTCGTTGCTATGCATCACCATGATCTTGCGTGTGCGTAGGAAAATTTTGAAATTACTACGTTCCCCAACAGTGGCATCCGAGCCTAGGTTTTATGGTTTGATGTTATATGCACGAGTAGAACACAAGTGAGTTATGGGCGATACAAGTCATACTGCCTACCAGCATGTCATACTTTGGTTCGGCGGTATTGTTGGACGAGACGACCCGAACCAACATTACGCGTACGCTTACGCGAGACCGGTTCCCCCGACGTGCTTTGCACACAGGTGGCTTGCGGGCGACTGTCTCTCCAACTTTAGTTGAACCAAGTGTGGCTACGCCCGGTCCTTGCGAAGATTAAAACGGAGTCTATTTGACAAACTATCGTTGTGGTTTTGATGCGTAGGTGAGATTGGTTCTTGCTTAAGCCCGTAGCAGTCACGTAAAACTTGCAACAACAAAGTAGAGGACGTCTAACTTGTTTTTGCAGGGCATGTTGTGATGTGATATGGTCAAGACATGATGCTAAATTTTATTGTATGAGATGATCATGTTTTATAACCGAGTTATCGGCAACTGGCAGGAGCCATATGGTTGTCGCTTTATTGTATGCAATGCAATTGCGATATATTGCTTTAGTTTATCACTAAGCGGTAGCGATAGTCGTGGGAGCATAAGATTGGCGAGATGACAACGATGCTACGATGGAGATCAAGGTGTCACGCCGGTGACGATGGTGATCATGACGGTGCTTCAGAGATGGAGATCACAAGCACAAGATGATGATGGCCATATCATATCACTTATATTGATTGCATGTGATGTTTATCTTTTATGCATCTTATCTTGCTTTGATTGACGGTAGCATTATAAGATGATCTCTCACTAAATTATCAAGAAGTGTTCTCCCTGAGTATGCACCGTTGCCAAAGTTCGTCGTGCCCAGACACCACGTGATGATCGGGTGTGATAAGCTCTACGTCCATCTACAACGGGTGCAAGCCAGTTTTTGCACACGCAGAATACTCAGGTTAAACTTGACGAGCCTAGCATATGCAGATATGGCCTCGGAACACAGAGACCGAAAGGTCGAGCATGAATCATATAGTAGATATGATCAACATAACGATGTTCACCATTGAAAACTACTCCATCTCACGTGATGATCGGTTATAGTTTAGTTGATTTGGATCACGTGATCACTTAGAAGATTAGAGGGATGTCTATCTAAGTGGGAGTTCTTAAATAATTTGATTAATTGAACTTAAACTTATCATGAACTTAGTACCTAATAGTATCTTGCTTGTTTATGTTGATTGTAGATAGATGGCTCGTGCTGTTGTTCCGTTAAATTTTAATGCGTTCCTTGAGAAAGCAAAGTTGAAAGATGATGGTAGCAATTACACGGACTGGGTCCATAACCTGAGGATTATCCTCATTGCTGCTCAGAAGAATTACGTCCTGGAAGCACCGCTGGGTGCCAGGCCTGCTGCTGGAGCAACACCAGATGTTATGAACGTCTGGCAGAGCAAAGCTGATGACTACTCGATAGTTCAGTGTGCCATGCTTTACGGCTTAGAATCGGGACTTCAACGACGTTTTCAACATCATGGAGCATATGAGATGTTCCAGGAGTTGAAGTTAATATTTCAAGCAAATGCCCGAATTGAGAGATATGAAGTCTACAATAAGTTCTATAGCTGTAAGATGGAGGAGAACAGTTCTGTCAGTGAGCATATACTCAAAATGTCTGGGTATAATAATCACTTGATTCAGATGGGAGTTAATCTTCTAGATGATTGCGTCATTGACAGAATTCTCCAATCACTGCCACCAAGCTACAAGAGCTTCGTGATGAACTATAATATGCAAGGGATGAACAAGACTATTCCCGAGCTCTTCACAATGCTGAAAGCAGCGGAGGTAGAAATCAAAAAGGAGCATCAAGTGTTGATGGTCAGTAAGACCACTAGTTTTAAGAAAAAGGACAAAGGGAAGAAAAAGGGGAACTTCAAGAAGAACGGCAAGCAAGTTGCTGCTCAAGAGAAGAAACCCAAGTCTGGACCTAAGCCTGAAACTGAGTGCTTCTACTGCAAGCAGACTGGTCACTGGAAGCGGAACTGCCCCAAGTATTTGGCGGATAAGAAGGATGGCAAGGTGAACAAAGGTATATGTGATATACATGTTATTGATGTGTACCTTACTAGAGCTCGCAGTAGCACTTGGGTATTTGATACTGGTTCTGTTGCTAATATTTGCAACTCGAAACAGGGACTACGGATTAAGCGAACACTAGCGAAGGACGAGGTGACGATGCGCGTGGGAAACGGTTCCAAAGTCGATGTGATCGCGGTCGGCACGCTACCTCTACATCTACCTTCGGGATTAATATTAGACCTAAATAATTGTTATTTGGTGCCAACGTTGAGCATGAACATTATATCTGGATCTTGTTTGATGCGAGACGGTTATTCATTTAAATCAGAGAATAATGGTTGTTCTATTTATATGAGTAATATCTTTTATGGTCATGCATCTTTGAAGAGTGGTCTATTTTTGATGAATCTCGATAGTAGTAACATACATATTCATAATGTTGAAGCCAAAAGATGCAGAGTTGATAATGATAGTGCAACTTATTTGTGGCACTGTCGTTTAGGTCATATCGGTATAAAGCGCATGAAGAAACTCCATACTAACGGACTTTTGGAACCAATTGATTATGAATCACTTGGTACTTGCGAACCGTGCCTCATGGGCAAGATGACTAAAACACCGTTCTCCGGTACTATGGAGAGAGCAACAGATTTGTTGGAAATCGTACATACCGATGTATGTGGTCCGATGAATATTGAGGCTCGTGGCGGATATCGTTATTTTCTCACTTTCACAGATGATTTAAGCAGATATGGGTATATCTGCTTAATGAAACATAAGTCTGAAACATTTGAAAAGTTCAAAGAATTTCAGAGTGAAGTTGAAAATCATCGTAACAAGAAAATAAAGTTTCTACAATCTGATCGTGGAGGAGAATATTTGAGTTACGAGTTTGGTGTACATTTGAAAAATTGTGGAATAGTTTCGCAACTCACGCCACCCGGAACACCACAACGTAATTGTGTGTCCGAACGTCGTAATCGTACTTTACTAGATATGGTGCGATCTATGATGTCTCTTACTGATTTACCGCTATCATTTTGGGGTTATGCTTTAGAGACGGCCGCATTCACGTTAAATAGGGCACCATCGAAATCCGTTGAGACGACGCCTTATGAACAATGGTTTGGCAAGAAACCAAAGTTGTCGTTTCTTAAAGTTTGGGGCTGCGATGCTTATGTGAAAAGCTTCAACCTGATAAGCTCGAACCCAAATCAGAGAAATGTGTCTTCATAGGATACCCAAAGGAGACTTCTGGGTACACCTTCTATCACAGATCCGAAGGCAAGACATTCATTGCTAAGAATGGATCATTTCTAGAGAAGGAGTTTCTCTCGAAAGAAGTGAGTGGGAGGAAAGTAGAACTTGACGAGGTAATTGTACCTGCTCCCTTATTGGAAAATAGTACATCACAGAAAACTATTTCTGCGACACCTATACCAATTAGTGAGGAAGCTAATGATGATGATCATGAAACTTCAGGACAAGATACTACTGAACCTCATAGGTCAACCAGAGTGAGATCCGCACCAAAGTGGTACGGTAATCCTGTTCTGGAAATCATGCTGCTAGATCATGATGAACCTACGAACTATGAAGAAGCAATGGTGAGCCCAGATTCCGCAAAGTGGCTTGAAGCCATGAAATCTGAGATGGGATCCATGTATGAGAACAAAGTATGGACTTTGGTTGACTTGCCCGTTGATCGGCAAGCAATTGAGAATAAATGGATCTTTAAAAAGAAGACTGACGCTAATGGTAATGTTACCGTCTACAAAGCTCGACTTGTCGCAAAAGGTTTTCGACAAGTTCAAGGGGTTGACTATGATGAGACCTTCTCACCTGTAGCGATGCTTAAGTCTGTCCGAATCATGTTAGCAATTGCCGCATTTTATGATTATGAAATTTGGCAGATGGATGTCAAAACTGCATTCCTGAATGGATTTCTGGAAGAAGAGTTGTATATGATGCAACCGGAAGGTTTTGTCGATCCAAAGGGAGCTAACAAAGTGTGCAAGCTCCAACGATCCATTTATGGACTGGTGCAAGCATCTCGCAGTTGGAATAAACGCTTTGATAGTGTGATCAAAGCATTTGGTTTTATACAGACTTTCGGTGAAGCCTGTATTTACAAGAAAGTGAGTGGGAGCTCTGTAGCATTTCTGATATTATATGTGGATGACATATTGCTGATTGGAAATGATATAGAATTTCTGGATAGCATAAAGGGATACTTGAATAAGAGTTTTTCAATGAAAGACCTCGGTGAAGCTACTTATATATTAGGCATAAAGTGAAGGAAATATGCCCTAGAGGCAATAATAAAGTTATTATTTATTTCCTTATGTCATGATAAATGTTTATTATTCATGCTAGAATTGTATTAACCGGAAACATAATACATGTGTGAATACATAGACAAACAGAGTGTCACTAGTATGCCTCTACTTGACTAGCTCGTTAATCAAAGATGGTTAAGTTTCCTGACCATGAACAATGTGTTGTTATTTGATTAACGAGGTCACATCATTAGTTGAATGATCTGATTGACATGACCCATTTCATTAGCTTAGCACTCGATCGTTTAGTATGTTGCTATTGCTTTCTTCATGACTTATACATGTTCCTATGACTATGAGATTATGCAACTCCCGTTTGCCGGAGGAACACTTTGGGTGCTACCAAACGTCACAACGTAACTGGGTTATTATAAAGGAGTACTACAGGTGTCTCCAATGGTAGATGTTGGGTTGGCGTATTTCGAGATTAGGATTTGTCACTCCGATTGTCGGAGAGGTATCTCTGGGCCCTCTCGGTAATGCACATTACACAAGCCTTGCAAGCATTGCAACTAATGAGTTAGTTGCGAGATGATGTATTACAGAACGAGTAAAGAGACTTGCCGGTAACGAGATTGAACTAGGTATTGGATACCGACGATCGAATCTCGGGCAAGTAACATACCGATGACAAAGGGAACAACGTATGTTGTTATGCGGTCTGACCGATAAAGATCTTCGTAGAATATGTAGGAGCCAATATGGGCATGCAGGTCCCGCTATTGGTTATTGACCGGAGACGTGTCTCAGTCATGTCTACATTGTTCTCGAACCGTAGGGTCCGCACGCTTAATGTTACGATGACAGTTATTATGAGTTTATGCATTTTGATGTACCGAAGGTTGTTCGGAGTCCCGGATGTGATCACGGACATGACGAGGAGTCTCGAAATGGTCGAGACATAAAGATTGATATATTGGAAGCCTATGTTTGGACATCGGAAGTGTTCCGGGTGAAATTGGGAATTTACCGGATTACCGGGAGGTTACCGGAATCCCCCGGGAACCATATGGGCCTTGTTGGGCCTTGGTGGAAAGGTGAAAGGGGCAGCCCAAGGTGGGCTGCGCGCCTCCCCCCTCCCCTAGTCCTATTAGGACTAGGAGAGGTGGCCGGCCCCCTTCTCTCTCTCTCTCTCTCTCTCTCTCGGAATCCTATTAGGAATAGGATTGAGGGGGGAGTCCTACTCCCGGTAGGAGTAGGACTCCTCCTGCGCCCTCCTCCTTGGCCGGCCAGCCCTCCCCTTGGATCCTTTATATACGGGTGCAGGGGGCACCTCTAGACACACAAGTTGATCATTGAGATCGTTCCTTAGCCGTGTGTGGTGCCCCCTGCCACCATATTCCACCTCGATCATATCGTTGTAGTGCTTAGGCGAAGCCCTGCGTCGGTAGAACATCAAGATCGTCACCACGCCGTCGTGCTGACGGAACTCCTCCCCAAAGCTTTGCTGGATCGGAGCCCGGGGATCGTCATCGAGCTGTACGTGTGCTAAGAACTCGGAGGTGCCGGAGTAACGGTGCTTGGATCGGTCGGATCGGGAAGAAGACGTACGGCTACTTCCTCTACGTTGTGTCAACGCTTCCGTTGCGATCTACAAGGGTACGCAGATCAGACTCTCCCCCTCGTTGCTATGCATCACCATGATCTTGCGTGTGCGTAGGAAAATTTAGAAATTACTATGTTCCCCAACAGTGGTATCAGAGCCTGGTTTTATGGTTTGATGTTGTGTGCACGAGTAGAACACAAGTGAGTTGTGGACGATATAAGTCATACTGCCTACCAGCATGTCATACTTTGGTTCGGCGGTATTGTTGGACGAGACGACCCGGACCAACCTTACGCGTACGCTTACGCGAGACCGGTTCCCTCGACGTGCTTTGCACATAGATGGCTTGCGGGCGACTGTCTCTCCAACTTTAGTTGAACCGAGTGTGGCTACGCCCGGTCCTTGAGAAGGTTAAAATGGAGTCTATTTGACAAACTATCGTTGTGGTTTTGATGCGTAGGTGAGATTGGTTCTTACTTAAAGCCCGTAGCAGCCACGTAAAACTTGCAACAACAAAGTAGAGGACGTCTAACTTGTTTTTGCAGGGCATGTTGTGATGTGATATGGTCAAGGCATGATGCTAAATTTTATTGTATGAGATGATCATGTTTTGTAACCAAGTTATCGGCAACTGGCAGGAGCCATATGGTTGTCGCTTTATTGTATGCAATGCAATCGCGATGTAATGCTTTACTTTATTACTAAGCGGTAGTGATAGTCGTGGAAGCACAAGATTGGCGAGACGACAACGATGCTACGATGGAGATCAAGGTGTCGCGCCGGTGACGATGGTGATCATGACGGTGCTTCGGAGATGGAGATCACAAGCACAAGATGATGATGACCATATCATATCACTTATATTGATTGCATGTGATGTTTATCTTTTATGCATCTTATCTTGCTTTGATTGACGGTAGCATTTTAAGATGATCTCTCACTAATTATCAAGAAGTGTTCTCCCTGAGTATGCACCGTTGCGAAAGTTCTTCGTGCTAAGACACCACGTGATGATCGGGTGTGATAGGCTCTACGTTCAAATACAACTGGTGCAAAACAGTTGCACACGCAGAATACTCAGGTTATACTTGACGAGCCAAGCATATACAGATATGGCCTCGGAACACAGAGACCGAAAGGTCGAGCGTGAATCATATAGTAGATATGATCAACATAGCGATGTTCACCAATGAAACTACTCCATCTCACGTGATGATTGGACATGGTTTAGTTGATTTGGATCACGTAATCGCTTAGAGGATTAGAGGGATGTCTATCTAAGTGGGAGTTCTTTAGCAATATGATTAATTGAACCTAAATTTATCATGAACTTAGTACCTGATAGTATCTTTCTTGTTTATGTTTGATTGTAGATAGATGGCCCATGCTGTTGTTCCGTTGAATTTTAATGCGTTCCTTGAGAAAGCAAAGTTGAAAGATGATGGTAGCAATTACACGGACTGGATCCATAACTTGAGGATTATCCTCATTGCTGCACAGAAGAATTACGTCCTGGAAGCACCGCTGGGTGCCAGGCCTGCTGCTGGAGCAACACCAGATGTTATGAACGTCTGGCAGAGCAAAGCTGATGACTACTCGATAGTTCAGTGTGCCATGCTTTACGGCTTAGAATCAGGACTTCAACGACGTTTTGAACGTCATGGAGCATATGAGATGTTCCAGGAGTTGAAGTTAATATTTCAAGCAAATGCCCGGATTGAGAGATATGAAGTCTCCAATAAGTTCTGTAGCTGCAAGATGGAGGAGAACAGTTCTGTCAGTGAGCATATACTCAAAATGTCTGGGTATAACAATCACTTGATTCAGATGGGAGTTAATCTTCCAGATGATTGCGTCATTGACAGAATTCTCCAATCACTACCATCAAGCTACAAGAGCTTCGTGATGAACTATAATATGCAAGGGATGAACAAGACTATTCCCGAGCTCTTCGCAATGCTAAAAGCTGCGGAGGTAGAAATCAAGAAGGAGCATCAAGTGTTGATGGTTAACAAGACCACTAGTTTCAAGAAAAAGGGCAAAGGGAAGAAGAAGGGGAACTTCAAGAAGAACAGCAAGCAAGTTGCTGCTCAGGAAAAGAAGCCCAAGTCTGGACCTAAGCCTGAAACTGAGTGCTTCTACTGCAAGCTGACTGGTCACTGGAAGCGGAACAGCCCCAAGTATTTGGCGGATAAGAAGGATGGCAAGGTGAACAAAGGTATATGTGATATACATGTTATTGATGTGTACCTTACTAATGCTCGCAGTAGCACCTAGGTATTTGATACTGGTTCTGTTGCTAATATTAGCAACTCGAAACAGGGACTACGGATTAAGCGAAGATTAGCTAAGGATGAGGTGACGATGCGCGTGGGAAACGGTTCCAAAGTCGATGTGATCGCGGTCGGCACGCTACCTCTACATCTACCTTCGGGATTAATATTAGACCTAAATAATTGTTATTTGGTGCCAGCGTTGAGCATGAACATTATATCTGGATCTTGTTTAATGCGAGACGGTTATTCATTTAAATCAGAGAATAATGGTTGTTCTATTTATATGAGTAATATCTTTTATGGTCATGCACCCTTGAAGAGTGGTCTATTCTTGTTAAATCTCGATAGTAGTGATACACATATTCATAATGTAGAAGCCAAAAGATGCAGAGTTGATAATGATAGTGCAACCTATTTGTGGCACTGCCGTTTAGGTCATATCGGTGTAAAGCGCATGAAGAAACTCCATACTGATGGACTTTTGGAACCACTTGATTATGAATCACTTGGTACTTGCGAACCGTGCCTCATGGGCAAGATGACTAAAACACCGTTCTCCGGTACTATGGAGAGAGCAACAGATTTGTTGGAAATCATACATACAGATGTATGCGGTCCGATGAATATTGAGGCTCGTGGCGGATATCGTTATTTTCTCACCTTCACAGATGATTTAAGCAGATATGGGTATATCTACTTAATGAAACATAAGTCTGAAACATTTGAAAAGTTCAAAGAATTTCAGAGTGAAGTGGAAAATCACCGTAACAAGAAAATAAAATTTCTACGATCTGATCGTGGAGGAGAATATTTGAGTTACGAGTTTGGTGTACATTTGAAAAATTGTGGAATAGTTTCGCAACTCACGCCACCCGGAACACCACAGCGTAATGGTGTGTCCGAACGTCGTAATCGTACTTTACTAGATATGGTGCGATCTATGATGTCTCTTACTGATTTACCGCTATCGTTTTGGGGATACGCTCTAGAGACGGCCGCATTCACGTTAAATAGGGCACCATCAAAATCCGTTGAGACGACGCCTTATGAACTATGGTTTGGCAAGAAACCAAAGTTGTCGTTTCTGAAAGTTTGGGGTTGCGATGCTTATGTGAAAAAGCTTCAACCTGATAAGCTCGAACCCAAATCGGAGAAATGTGTCTTCATAGGATATCCAAAGGAAACTATTGGATACACCTTCTATCACAGATCCGAAGGCAAGACTTTTGTTGCTAAATTCGGAAACTTTCTTGAGAAGGAGTTTCTCTTGAAAGAAGTGAGTGGGAGGAAAGTAGAACTTGATGAGGTAACTGTACCCGCTCCCTTATTAGAAAGTAGTACATCACAAAAAACTGTTTCTGCGACACCTACACCAATAAGTGAGGAAGTTAATGATAATGATCATGAAACTTCAGAACAAGATACTACTGAACCTCGTAGATCAAACAGAGTAAGATCCGCGCCAGAGTGGTACGGTAATCCAGTTCTGGAAGTCATGCTAC
Source organism: Triticum monococcum (assembly GCA_034509565.1). Lineage (NCBI taxonomy): Eukaryota > Viridiplantae > Streptophyta > Magnoliopsida > Poales > Poaceae > Triticum > Triticum monococcum. The sequence goes on along the minus strand of CM067841.1, from coordinate 40,357,762 downwards.
TAGATCATGATGAACCTACGAACTATGAAGAAGCGATGGTGAGCCCAGATTCCGCAAAGTGGCTTGAAGCTATGAAATCTGAGATGGGATCCATGTATGAGAACAAAGTATGGACTTTGGTTGACTTGCCCGATGATCGGCAAGCAATTGAGAATAAATGGATCTTCAAGAAAAAGACTGACGCTGACGGTAATGTTACTGTCTATAAAGCTCGACTTGTTGCAAAAGGTTTTCGACAAGTTCAAGGGGTTGACTACGATGAGACCTTCTCACCCGTAGCGATGCTTAAGTCTGTCCGAATCATGTTAGCAATTGCCGCGTTTTATGATTATGAAATATGGCAGATGGATGTCAAAACTGCATTCCTGAATGGATTTCTAGAAGAAGAGTTGTATATGATGCAACCGGAAGGTTTTGTCGATCCAAAGGGAGCTAACAAAGTGTGCAAACTCCAGCGATCCATTTATGGACTGGTGCAAGCATCTCGGAGTTGGAATAAACGCTTTGATAGTATGATCAAAGCATTTGGCTTTATACAGACTTTTGGAGAAGCCTGTTTTTACAAGAAAGTGAGTGGGAGCTCTGTAGCATTTCTGATATTATATGTGGATGACATATTGCTGATTGGAAATGATATAGAATTTCTGGATAGCATAAAGGGATACTTGAATAAGAGTTTTTCAATGAAGGACCTCGGTGAAGCTGCTTACATATTGGGCATTAAGATCTATAGAGATAGATCAAGACGCTTAATTGGACTTTCACAAAGCACATACCTTGACAAGATTTTAAAGAAGTTCAAAATGGATCAAGCAAAGAAAGGGTTCTTGCCTGTGTTACAAGGTGTGAAGTTGAGTCAGACTCAATGCCCGACCACTGCAGAAGATAGAGAAAAAAAAAGATGTTCCCTATGCTTCAGCCATATGCTCTATCATGTATGCAATGCTGTGTACCAGACCTGATGTGTGCCTTGCTATAAGTTTAGCAGGGAGGTACCAAAGTAATCCAGGAGTGGATCACTGGACAGCGGTCAAGAACATCCTGAAATACCTGAAAAGGACTAAGGATATGTTTCTCGTATATGGAGGTGACAAAGAGCTCACCGTAAGAGGTTACGTTGATGCAAGCTTTGACATTGATCCGGACGATTCTAAATCGCAAACCGGATACGTGTTTACTTTAAACGGTGGAGTTGTCAGTTGGTGCAGTTCTAAACAAAGCGTCGTAGCGGGATCTACATGTGAAGCGGAGTACATAGCTGCTTCGGAAGCAGCGAACGAAGGAATCTGGATGAAGGAGTTCATATCCGATCTAGGTGTCATACCTAGTGCATCGGGTCCAATGAAAATCTTTTGTGACAATACTGGTGCAATTGCTTTGGCAAAGGAATCCAGATTTCACAAAAGGACCAAACACATCAAGAGACGCTTCAATTCCATCCGGGATCTAGTCCAGGTGGGAGACATAGAGATTTGCAAGATACATACGGATCTGAATGTTGCAGACCCGTTGACTAAGCCTCTTCCACGAGCAAAACATGATCAGCACCAAGGCTCCATGGGTGTTAGAATCATTACTGTGTAATCTAGATTATTGACTCTAGTGCAAGTGGGAGACTGAAGGAAATATGCCCTAGAGGCAATAATAAAGTTATTATTTATTTCCTTATATCATGATAAATGTTTATTATTCATGCTAGAATTGTATTAACCGGAAACATAATACATGTGTGAATACATAGACAAACAGAGTGTCACTAGTATGCCTCTACTTGACTAGCTCGTTAATCAAAGATGGTTAAGTTTCCTGACCATGAACAATGTGTTGTTATTTGATTAACGAGGTCACATCATTAGTTGAATGATCTGATTGACATGACCCATTTCATTAGCTTAGCACTCAATCGTTTAGTATGTTGCTATTGCTTTCTTCATGACTTATACATGTTCCTATGACTATGAGATTATGCAACTCCCATTTGCCGGAGGAACACTTTGGGTGCTACCAAACGTCACAACGTAACTGGGTGATTATAAAGGAGTACTACAGGTGTCTCCAATGGTAGATGTTGGGTTGGCGTATTTCGAGATTAGGATTTGTCACTCCGATTGTCGGAGAGGTATCTCTGGGCCCTCTCGGTAATGCACATTACACAAGCCCTGCAAGCATTGCAACTAATGAGTTAGTTGCGAGATGATGTATTACAGAACGAGTAAAGAGACTTGCCGGTAACGAGATTGAACTAGGTATTGGATACCGACGATCGAATCTCGGGCAAGTAACATACCGATGACAAAGAGAACAACGTATTTTGTTATGCCGTCTGACCAATAAAGATCTTCGTAGAATATGTAGGAGCCAATATGGGCATCCAGGTCCCGCTATTGGTTATTGACCGGAGACGTGTCTCGGTCATGTCTACATTGTTCTCGAACCGTAGGGTCCGCACGCTTAACGTTACGATGACAGTTATTATGAGTTTATGCATTTTGATGTACCGAAGGTTGTTCGGAGTCCCGGATGTGATCACGGACATGACGAGGAGTCTCGAAATGGTCGAGACATAAAGATTGATATATTGGAACCTATGTTTGGACATCGGAAGTGTTCCGGGTGAAATCGGGATTTTACCGGATTACCGGGAGGTTACCGGAACCCCCCGAGAACCATATGGGCCTTGTTGGGCCTTGGTGGAAAGGTGAAAGGGGCAGCCCAAAGTGGGCTGCGCGCCTCCCCCCTCCCCTAGTCCTATTAGGACTAGGAGAGGTGGCCGGCCCCCTTCTCTCTCTCTCTCTCTCTCTCTCTCTCTCTCTCTCGAGGAATCCTATTAGGAATAGGATTGAGGGGGGGGAGTCCTACGCCCGGTAGGAGTAGGACTCCTCCTGCGCCCTCCTCCTTGGCCGGCCAGCCCTCCCCATTGGATCCTTTATATACGGGTGCAGGGGGCACCTCTAGACACACAAGTTGATCATTGAGATCGTTCCTTAGCCGTGTGCGGTGCCCCCTGCCACCATATTCCACCTCGATCATATCGTTGTAGTGCTTAGGCGAAGCCCTGCGTCGGTAGAACATCAAGATCGTCACCACGCCGTCGTGCTGACGGAACTCCTCCCCGAAGCTTTGCTGGATCGGAGCCCGGGGATCGTCATCGAGCTGTACGTGTGCTAAGAACTCGGAGGTGCCGGAGTAACGGTGCTTGGATCGGTCGTATCGGGAAGAAGACGTACAACTACTTCCTCTATGTTCTGTCAACGCTTCCGTTGCGATCTACAAAGGTACGTAGATCAGACTCTCCCCCTCGTTGCTATGCATCACCATGACCTTGCGTGTGCGTAGAAATTTTTTGAAATTACTACGTTCCCCAACATAAAGATCTATAGAGATAGATCAAGACGCTTAATTGGACTTTCACAAAGCACATACCTTGACAAGATTTTGAAGAAGTTCAAAATGGATCAAGCAAAGAAAGGGTTCTTGCCCGTATTACAAGGTGTGAAGTTGAGTCAGACTCAATGCCCGACCACTGGAGAAGATAGAGAGAAAATGAAAGATGTTCCCTATGCTTCAGCCATAGGCTCTATCATGTATGCAATGTTGTGTACCAGACCTGATGTGTGCCTTGCTATAAGTTTAGCAGGGAGGTACCAAAGTAATCCAGGAGTGGATCACTGGACAGCGGTCAAGAACATTCTAAAATACCTGAAAAGGACTAAGGATATGTTTCTCGTATATGGAGGTGACAAAGAGCTCACCGTAAAAGGTTACGTTGATGCAAGCTTTGACACTGATTCGGACGATTCTAAATCGCAAACCGGATACGTGTTTACATTAAACGGTGGAGCTGTCAGTTGGTGCAGTTTTAAAAAAAGCGTCGTAGCGGGATCTACATGTGAAGCGGAGTACATAGCTGCTTCGGAAGCAGCGAACGAAGGAGTCTGGATGAAGGAGTTCATTTCCAATCTAGGTGTCATACCTAGTGCATCGGGTCCAATGAAAATCTTTTGTGACAATACTGGTGCAATTGCCTTGGCAAAGGAATCCAGATTTTACAAGAGGACCAAGCACATCAAGAGATGCTTCAATTCCATCCGGGATCTAGTCCAGGTGGGAGACATAGAGATTTGCAAGATACATACGGATCTGAATATTGCAGACCCGTTGACTAAGCCTCTTCCACGAGCAAAACATGATCAGCACCAAGGCTCCATGGGTGTTAGAGTCATTACTGTGTAATCTAGATTATTGACTCTAGTGCAAGTGGGAGACTGAAGGAAATATGCCCTAGAGGCAATAATAAAGTTATTATTTATTTAGTTATATCATGATAAATGTTTATTATTCATGCTAGAATTGTATTAACCGGAAACATAATACATGTGTGAATACATAGACAAACTTAATCTCACTAGTATGCCTCTACTTGACTAGCTCGTTAATCAAAGATGGTTATGTTTCCTAACCATGAACAAAGTGTTGTTATTTGATTAACGAGGTCACATCATTAGTTGAATGATCTGATTGACATGACCCATTTCATTAGCTTAGCATACGATCGTTTAATATGTTGCTATTGCTTTCTTCATGACTTATACATGTTCCTATGACTATGAGATTATGCAACTCCCGTTTCCCGGAGGAACACTTTGTGTGCTACCAAACATCACAACATAACTGGGTGATTACAAAGGAGCTCTACAGGTGTCTCCAAAGGTAGATGTTGGGTTGGCGTATTTCGAGATTAGGATTTGTCACTCCGATTGTTGGAGAGGTATCTCTGGGCCCTCTCGGTAATGCACATCACATAAGCCTTGCAAGCATTGCAGCCAATGAGTTAGTTGCGGGATGATGTATTACGGAACGAGTAAAGAGACTTTGCCGGTAACGAGATTGAACTAGGTATTGAATACCGACGAACGAATCTCGGGCAAGTAATATACCGATGACAAAGGGAACAACGTATGTTGTTATGCGGTCTGACCGATAAAGATCTTCGTAGAATATGTAGGAGCTAATATGGGCATCCAGGTCCCGCTATTGGTTATTGACCGGAGACGTGTCTCGGTCATGTCTACATTGTTCTCGAACCATAGGGTCCGCACGCTTAACGTTACGATGACAGTTATTATGAGTTTATGCATTTTGATGTACCGAAGTTAGTTCGGAGTCCCGGATGTGATCACAGACATGACGAGGAGTCTCGAAATGGCCGAGACATAAAGATTGATATATTGGAAGCCTATATTTGGACATCGGAAGTGTTTCGGGTGAAATCGGGATTTTACCGGAGTACCGGGAGGTTACCGGAACCCCCCGGGAGCCATATGGGCCTTAATGGACTTTAGTGGAAAGGAGAAAGGGGCAGCCCAAGGTGGCCGCGCGCCTCCCCCCTCCCCTAGTCCTATTAGGACTAGGAGAGGTGGCCGGCCCCCCTCTCTCTCTTTCCCCCTCGGGGAATCCTAGTCCAACTAGGATTGGGGGGGGGGAGTCCTACTCCCAGTAGGAGTAGGACTCCTTCTGCGCCCTCCTCCTGGCCGGCGGCCCCCTCCCCCTTGGCTCCTTTATATACGGAGGCAGGGGGCATCTCTAGACACACAAGTTGATCATTGAGATCGTTCCTTAGCCGTGTGCGGTGCCCCCTGCCACCATATTCCACCTCGATCATATTGTAGTAGTGCTTAGGCGAAGCCCTGCGATGGTAGAACATCAAGATCGTCACTACACCGTCGTGCTGACGGAACTCCTCCCCGACGCTTTGCTGGATCGGAGCCTGGGGATCGTCATCGAGCTGTACGTGTGCTAAGAACTCGGAGGTGTCGGAGTAACGGTGCTTGGATCGGTCGGATCGGGAAGACGTATGACTACTTCCTCTACGTTGTGTCAACGCTTCCGCTGTTGATCTACAAGGGTACGTAGATCACACTCTCCCCTCTCGTTGCTATGCATCACCATGATCTTGCGTGTGCGTAGAAATTTTTTGAAATTACTACGTTCCCCAACAGTGTACTGGGAGACGGCAATCGTGCGGCCGACGGTCATCGGTGGGGAGCCTAAGGAGGAGGAAGAACCAGTGCAGATGCCAGTGAGGGCGCCGGAGCCAGGCCGTTGTACCTGGCAGATCGACCTCGACCCCTCCGACGGCGACGATGACCCGCCGCCCCGCACGGCGATGGACAAGAAGATGAAGACCAGCCACTCGACCCGCCGCTCCGGACGCCAGTGACGGTATCGTCGCTTCTGTCAAGGATTTTTTTTCATACTGGTGTCATGCCCCCTGAGGTGAACGATACTATTATTGTTATGATCCCAAAAATTCCTAACCCGGTAAAGCTCACTGATTTTTGCCCTATTAGCCATTGTAATGTAATTTACAAGATGGTTTCAAAGTGTCTTGTTAATAGACTAAGGCCGGTGCTCAATGACACAATATCACTGACCCAGAGTGCCTTTATTCTGGGACCGATGATCACAGATATACCTGGCCAAACCTCGGGCCGGGCCTAGCCAAACCCGAGGCAAAAAACCTAGGCCCGGACCTGGCCATCGGGCCTGGTTTTGGGGCCCAAGCCCAGCCCGAACGGAGCCGGCTCCTCTGCCGTACTACACCCCGCCGTTGGCCCACTGACGCGTGAGGCCGGGCCCACGTGTCAGTGAGCTGACGGCACGTCAGAGGAGCTGTGTCCAGCCCGAACGCATAAAAGCCCGCCGGGCCTCGGGCTTCGGGCCGGGCCTCTTCAGAACAACACAAAAACGACGGGCTCGGGCCCGGCCTGGCCCAGCCATCAGGCTCAAAATCTAGGCCCGAGCCCGGCCCGGGTCGATCTTTTTCGGGCCGGGTCAAGCCGGGCCGGCCGGGCCGGGCTTCCCATGGCCAGGACTAATCATAGATAATGCTCTTGTAGCGTTCGAGTGTACTCACTATATAAAATATGGGAAGGACCCTACAAAAAAATTGTGCCTATGGGCTTTATCTCTTGAAAGCTTATGACACGGTTGATTGAAATTACCTTAGGCAAATGATGCAAAAGCTTGACTTTGCTCACTGGTGGGTTAATTAGATTATGTCTTGTGTAACCTCCGTGAGATACTCTATGAAATTAAATGGAGCTATCTTGGATTCGTTTGCATCGACACGTGGGCTACGGCAAGGTGATCCACCCTCTCCTTATTTGTTCTTCTTTGTTGTTGATGGTCTCTCTGCAATTATCCAGAAAGGAATTGGGGAAGGCAGTATTTTGCTACTGAAAAATACTAGAAGAGCTCCAGGAATATCCATCCCACTTGTTGTTTGCTGATGACACATTGCTATTCTTCAAGGCTACTCTCCAACAAGCCGCGCATGCTAGCAGCATACTCGATGTATATGGTCAAGCCATGGCCAATTGATTAACCCTGCGAGGTGTTCTATTCTCTTTTGTGACTCTTGTCCACATGATCCTATTTGTGCTGTTAAAAACACCCTACGGGTTACTACCTCTGGTTTAGAGGAGAAATATTTGGGGATCCCAACACCTATGGAAGAATGACAAAAGGAAAGTTTCAAAGTCTCCAAGTGAAAATAACAAAGAGGTTGTTCTCTTATGATGGGCACCCCACTCAGGCTTGTAAGGAAGTCTTGTTCAAATCCGTTACACAGTAAATACCAACCTACATTATGAGTGTCTTCAAGGTTCCCCTGGGCGTGTGTGATGACCATAACCGTATGATCAGTAATTATTATTGGGGCGCCGAGGAAGGAAAGAGTAAAACACACTGGTATGCGTGGAATAAAATGACAAGGCCAAAAGCACGAGGTGGGCTTGGATTCAAGGATTTCCGTCTGCTCAACCAAGCTTTATTGGCCAGACAAGCGTGGCGCTTAATAGCTTTCTAACAGTTTGTGTGCACGACTCTTGAAGGCCAAATATTGCCCGAGTGGTAGATTGGAGGACGCGGTATTTTCCGCTAACCCATCATCTACGTGGCAAGCCGTTAGTTATGGGTTGGAGTTGTTATTAAAAAGACTGTATGGAGAATTGCTAATGGACAAAATGTGCACATTTGGCGAGACCGATGGTTAGTTCTTGAACCTACTGGTGGCTCATTTCTCAGAAAGGGCGCCGCAGATTCAAGTGGGTTTCTGAACTTTTGGATCATAATGGTGCATGGGATCTCACGAAACTGCACCAATTCTTTCTCTCAATTGATATCTGCGAGATTACAAAAATCCTTCTGTCACCTAGGCTGTGAGAAGATTTCATTGCTTGGGCTCGGGAAAAGTCAGGCTTGTTTACTATAAAAGGTGCATACCGGCTTGCTGCGGATGAACAGGAGAATATGCTGATTGCTTCGACTAGCTCTCGGTTTGATGGTTCACGCGATGGGTGGAATGCAGTCTGGTCTAGCCCTGCCCCGCCCAAAGTTCTGAACTTTGCTTGGCGTTTGGCCACTAATTGTTTACCCATATGGTGCAACAAACAGGAAAGAAACTTGGAAGTGGTTGCAACTTGTCCCGTTGTGGCTGCGCTGATGAGGACACATTTCCATGCATTCTGTTCTTGTATTAATGCTCGGCGACTTTGGCATGCTATGGCAGCAGTTTGGGACCTCCCTGATATTTCGTCGATCCTTGCTTCCGGTGAGGAATGGTTCATTCAGCTGGCTGCCAGTCTCGAGGAGTCTATGAGGGTCAGGTTACTGATGTTGCTATGGCACATCCGGTATGTCCGCAAGGAAATAATCCATGCAAAACCAGCACCACCTGTGGAAGTCTCGTGCAGATTCTTAGCTAGCTATCTTGAATCTCTTCAATTCATTGCCATTAACCCAAATGTGTGAACATGCATACAGGAAAGACACCCCTCTCAACTTGTTACCCACTCATGGCTGATACATGCAATAACAACACCCCTTTAGCTAACCCATGGTCTCACCCACCGGCTGGGCATGTTAAACTTAACACCGATGGGTCAGTCCTAAATGGAATTGCCAGAGCATGTATGATTCTTCATAATGGGAGCATTATTTTCAGCTCATGTCGGCATCCATTCTCCCGTGACGATGTTCTATAGACGGAGATTTTGGCAATGAAACAAGGCCTAATGTTGGCCTTTCAATGGAGCAATCTACCTATCCAAGTTGAATATGATTGTCTGGAAGCCGTAACGATGGTGCAGAGTGTTGTTACGAATAGGTCTAAATTTGCTTTCTTTAGTCAACGCGAGGAGCACCGCACGGCGTACAAGAGCTTTTCAGGCATGTACAGACGTACCGTATACGTACGTGTACGTGCAAGGTCGCGGAAACATTGACCCGAGGAAAGCATGTGGTCTGAACCCATGCACTTCCGAACAGCTTGTTGAATTAGGCCGCCGGTAAATGAGGTCAGGTCCATGTTTGGTTAATTCCCCCCTGGATCCGCGGCGCGGCGGGCGGGCGGAGTCAGCCGCCCGGACAGCAACCGCTGCAAGCCCACACGCACGTACTCGTGGACTTGTTCTTCGCCTCCATGTCGATCGACGTCGCACTCGCAAACCATACCGCAGCCGCTCTCCTCACTCTCATGAGTCACATGAAGCCGCCAGATTTGATGCTGTGCACGCACCCTGTACGCGTACGTACCGCCGGCCCATCTCCCAGACATAATGACCACCTTGTGCAGGAACAGTAACACGAAGCCATCCATCCAGCTGTCCAGAAAGCGACCGAGAGAGAAGGCCGGAGCAGTACTACAGTCACGCACCGGCACGATGAAGGCGAGACAGACGAATGAATGAAGACTATTATACCTAGCTTGTACTACTACCAGCAGTGTGTAGCAGTACGGAGATTGGCGGCATGCACATGCGAAGAAGAGACCTTGGCATGCGTGTTGTGCAGCCGGGCATTCATTTGGCATGCACGACCAGCCTACTACAGTACGACGCCTTTCATCTTCTTGTTGGACAATCTACGGAGTACTACTCCATGCTTCTGGGTACGCATACTGCCCGTCCAATCTGAACATGGCCCTAGTGAGTGACCGCAACAAGATTGATGTTGAGGCGGTGTAGTTAGGCAGCTACTACCTAGCTAGCTTTATCATCATTGCTCATTAACAAGAAGGTTGGTTTGGAGGCTCGCAGACACTGCACCGGGTTTTCAATTTGACGTGATGGGTCAATTTAATTGATAGATCTGTTTATACGGACCCGGAGCATAGACACTGTAGTACAGAGATTAGACATACATCGGCCTGGTTACAACCGTATGTGGTTCCAGCTAGAGCCCCAGCTGTACAGTCGTTTGCCTTCTTAGGGCTCCTTTGATTCAAAGGATTTGCATAGGAATTTTGGAGGATTAAAATCCTTAGGAATTTTTCCTATGTTGGTTGTTTGATTCATAGGTTTGAATCCTATAGAAATTTTTTCTAAGAAATTTTTTGTACTATTTCCCATCGAATTTCTAACATCCACTCAAACCTCTTTGAAAGAATCCTTTATTTTTCCTATGATGCAATCAAACAACCGAAAATCATATAGGATTGAGATGACCATGACATTCCAATCCTATTTTTTTTTATTCCCATATTTTTACAATCCCACTAATCAAAGAGACCCTTAATTATCTCTGCATCTACCGGCGGATTACGCACTCTGACAGCTCCAGATCATCGGTACACAACAACATTCTCCATCTGCCATATATGTTGCGCCAGCTTGGAAGAAACAAGCAGCTGCGTACATGTGGTCTGGTGCCTATAAACGTATAGTCTTTCTTATATTCTCTAAATGAAGACAAAAATATATACATACAAGGATGGCAGAACAGTGTAGATGATTGTGCATGCTTAATTCAGATGCAGCGGGGTTCTTCTCCTCTCATCTTGACATTATTAAGATGCCGAGAACGTAGCGTAGCTCAGTTTGTAAGGCGCGGGAGTTCACAACCAGCCCATCAGGATTCGAGTTTCGACTCGGGCACTTGATGCTCACAAAGTTTTCTTCTATAAAAAAAATACCAACAAGCTAGTCTAGTCCAGGTAGGTCTCATTTTTTTTAGATTATTAAGATGCCATCCGGACATGCTGTTTGATTTTCCTTCTCTTCTTCAATGCAACCATAATTCCCTACTCAATCCTCATACCATAACTCCCTACTCAATCTGTTTAAGAATGTGGCGCTTTCGGCTCAAACACATCTTGTGGACTTGGTCTTCGCCCACGCAAGTCACACCATCATCATTCATCAACAAGAAACGGGTGAACTGAATTGATGAAGATGCATGAGCGCATGCTTGATATTACATTGATATTCAGCTGACCGGAGGCGCTTGGAGGGACCAGTGAGGAGACGTCGGATCTCCGCTGGTGTACCGACGTTGGCGTTTGTCTTCGTGGCGAGACTCCGCTCGGTTCCAGCCAACCGCGAGATCGGGACGATGTGGCTTCCGGTGAAAATCGCGCCTGGCCGCGGTCATGGCGGACGATGGCGGCGTCTCGGACATCGTTCCCTTCTCGTGGCATCGTCCTTGCAGTTCATGTCAACCTGGTCGAAAGGTTCCAGGGGAAACCCTAGATCTGGATATACCGGATCGGACGATGGCGACTTTTCGATGTTGTTCTCCTTCCTGGGGGCATCGTTCTGGAGTAAGTGTTGGCTGGAGGGGACAAAAGGAGGAGCGGCGTGGTATCTGACACGTCGACAACGGCGGGACTCAGCGACATGGAGTAGCGGAGTGTCGCCGGTGGGCGTGTGATGATGGACGAGCGCAGGATGGCGGCGTTGTCTGGCGTCGTGGTGGCGTCGACAATAACTAGACCGGGCAAGGTTAATGCAGCAGTACATCACTAAAGATGGATTGGTGGCAGGTGGCTGCGGCGGCCTCATACACGGGAGGCGTCTTGGTTGAGGACTGCGCCAGACTGGTGGGTGACCCATACCCGGCAGGCGTCCTGATTGGGACATCAGGTCTTAGATGTTAGGTTTGGCTGCAAGGTCTGTTTGGCATTAGGCCCAGATTTTTAACGCCCCTTCATCAATTGGATATGAGTAGCGACAGTTGTTGCCTAGACGATGGCTTTAGTCTTTCTGTTGTATAACTTTGTAGGTCTTGTGTAAATATTTAATAAAATGACCGCATGCATCGTCCAAATGCAAAAGCCGGGGTCATCCTCCTTTTCTAAAATAAATGGTTTATACAAAGTTTTACCATCTATGTTGTTTCCTTTGAGACATTGGAGTCCATCGAATTTATCCAACTCGTTGGTTTATATGCAATTCTTACTCTGGAAGGCAGTGGCGGAGCTAGACCAAAACCATTGTGGGGGGAAGGGGGGTGGGGGGGCGAAACGTAAATGAGAAAGAGCTGTGTGTGGGGGGGGGGGGGGGGGGGGCAAAAGGCTAATTTTCACCTCATCCTGGCCCTTTAAAAAAAATTCTTCAGGGTTTTCTCCAAAGCTGGGGGGGCCACGGCCCCCCTCGGCCCCAACATAGCTCCGCCGTTGCTGGAAGGCAACTCTGGATTATAGTTTAGGTTCTACATCCACTTACTAGATCGGTCGTGACCACATCTTGTGTCACATGATACTAGATCAGTAGCGTGCACGGTGGTGCCCATCCCAAACCACGTGGCCAAGCGAGTAAAAATCAAAGGGCACGATGCTTAAGTAGGAAGGCGAGTTTAGCACACATATTCAACATGAAAATGTTTTTTTTTCAAGAAAAGAAGAAACATCACTATAGATACTAAGTTTCCAAAAAATGAGACCGACCTAAAGCTAACTCTTGTTAGTTTTTATTTATAGGAAAAACTTCGCGAGGAATTAAAACAAATTGGTCAAACAAGGCTGCTAAGGCGTTGTGGGTCCTGTTTGTTCATGGAGTTTTTGTTTTGAGACAACGTTTGTTGGGGAGCGCCTATACAGCGCGGTACGCGCCCGCATCCATGGGAGCCCGTACCCTCCCTGCTCCCCCGCGAGCCCTCATGGGCCGGACCATGTGCGGGGCGGGGAGCCCCTTGTTTTTTTAGCCTTTTTCTGTTTTCAGCTTTATTTTGTTTTAAAATATAATTAATATTTCAGAAAAAGTTACAAACTGTCCAATTATTCGTGAATTAAAAAATTGTTCACAATTTGAAACTTTTTCAGGAAATGATAAATTCTCAAGGATTCAAGAAATGTTCGCAATTTCAAAAATAATGTCCGTCTATTCAAAAAATGTACATGATTTCAAAAAAAAAGAAACGGAACATTAATAAAAAGACAAAAAGAAAAATGTTCACAATTTCAAAAAAATATTCACGATTTCAAAAAATGTTCACGATTTCAGAAAATTGTTCATGATTTCAAAAAATGAGAAACGGAACATTAAAGAAAAGAGAAAAGAAAAAATTTCAGGATTTCAAAAAAAGAGAAACTGAACATTCAAGAAAAGAGAAAAATAAAAATGTTCACGATTTCATGAAAAGAGAAACAGAACATTAAAGAAAAGAGAAAAAGAAAATAATAATCAGAAAAGGTAAAAAGAAAAAGGAAATACAAAACAAAAAACCGGTAAAAATAAACAAGAAAAAACCGGTTCTGGGAAGGTTCTAGAACCTTCCCAAAACCGGTGGGAAGGAATCCCTATATGGGCCGACCTAAAAAGTTGCGGACGCTAGGGGGGGTACGCGCCCACTTGCTAGCGGGCGACCCACGCGCCGTATAGGAACCCCGCGTTTGTTGGTGGGTGGTGAGGTTTGTGGGTGATGAGGTGTGCTAGACGTGTGGGCTTTGGGTATATCGTGCGACAGCGGGCCACACAAGCAGCTGTGTGCAAGGCCCAAACTTCTGTGGGACTGCTGTTTTGACTGCAAGCTGTCTCAATTTTTTTTTACTGCAACCTATGTGTGCAGATACCTGACGAGTGATGTTTCTGGTTTAGTCCGACCTCGCCTTGTTACGCAGAGGGAAAGGATAGCTCAGCTAGTATATAAGGTGCGCTACATGTATTTATAGGTACGTGTATGGGCTGTCCTTTTCGATATATACTGAATACCGAACCAATTTAATTGGTTAATGAAATATTCTTTTTCAAAAAAATATGTCATTTACAGTTAACTATTGTGCTGATCAGAATTTAAAATTGTTAACCAAACATTCAGTTGAAATAATTTTAATGTCATTTTCAGTTAATGGAATTAATCATGGTCAAGCAGAGATAGGGGAAAGGAAGACAGCCCCAAAGAAAGCAAAAGAAAGCTCCTTGTGGTAAATGTGGTCCTTTAAATTGACGGAAATGTTAACGTCCACATGTGTGGGCGTTTGCATCTCGTCCACACGCGTGGATCCGTGTCCGTTTTTGAGCGCACGAATTTTGGCATGTTTCTAGTGCCATGTAGGACTGGCTTGGTGTGTGGGCGTTTAACCGGTCGCCCACACGGCCGTTTCACCACACAGGAGGGGTTGGTGTGTGGGCGTTCAGCAATTCGCCCACACGCCACTTTGCACGCACATACAAAGGCTAGTGTGTGGGCATTTGCCATCTCGCCCACACGCCCGTCTCCTCTCCCACATCCAAGCTGCTAGTTGCCATGTATTTTGCAGTGCACATGGCAACTGCCCCTAGTGTGCTTTATAAGCAGGTGGCAACTCTCCTTTTTACCTGAGTTTGCCACGTGTTTTGCAGAGTACACGACAACTGCCTAGTATGCACGTAAGCAGATGGCAACTCTTTTTTACCGAGTTGCCATATGTTTTTGTATGGTACATGGCAACTGCCCTAACGTGCATGCACATGGCAACTGCCCTAACGTGCACGTAAGCAGATGGCAACTCTTCCTTTTTACATGGCAACTACCCCTAGCATGCTTGTGAGCACATGGCAACTCTCTCAACTGCCTAGTGTTAGTATGTGGCAACTCCTAAAATTATGAAATCATGGCAACTACATTAGATCAGACCATACATGGCAACTGCAGTTGAGCAACCATGGCAACTGCAGTTGTCCGACATGGCAACCGTAGTTCAGCGACATGGCAACTGCAGTTAAACAAACATGGACGAGGGTCTGGACCATGGCAACTGCGGGCGCACGGTGACCGTCACGCGTGGCGTGCGGGACCAGGAGATACGAGGCCTGACATACGAACGTGTGGGTGTTATCAACTTCGCCCACACGCACGCGTGTGAGAGGGATCGGGAGGGGAAAAAAGAGGCGTGTGGGCGCTAATTATTTTGCCCACATATAGGTGTGTTGGCCGTTCCTTTTATACACCACACAAAATGTGTTGGCGGACCCTCTAACACCCATACGTGTGACACTTATCGACGTCCTAAATTAATCATGATCAAGCACAGATAGGGAAAAGGAAGACACCAAGTAATAGGCTTGCCGGCACGCACTTCTATTCTAGGCTTGTCTTTGCCTTCGCCTGCTCCTCTGTTGTCCAAAGCCCCCGTGAAACCGTTTCAGAAAAGAAGGTTAGAATCCGTGAAACGACAGAAGCGGCTGTGCCCGCAGTTTAGCCACGGGCGAGTTGTAGATGCCCTGTCTACGACATAACCTGCTGCGGTGGCTGCAATCTCCATCGTCGGAGAAAGCAAACGTCGTCATTTTGTGACAGTTAATGGGCACGTCGGTAGCGGCAGACCGGCAGCAAAGTCCTTAATCAGAAATTGACGTCGTGATGGCCGTAGACACTCTCTCCCGGTGGACAGCCACGAAGCTAAAGAGTAAAGAGTTGGAGCCCATGTCGGGGTCGCGAACTGATCACGTCGCCCGCGCGAGGACTCGGTCTAACGTGGCCCGCGTCCCAGCCACGCCATAAGCAGCAGCAGCGAGCAGGTGAAGAGCTGAACTGAATCACTCGAGGACCTCTACCCGCCGACTATGGTCGATGCTAGGCTGCTAGCGGTACTACTCCCTTGCGCGCATTGATCGGCAGCAATGGTGTCTGGTGGGCATGTGAATGATGTGATGCGTGCTATTGCCGACCGGTCCCAAGGCTTTGATGAAGCCTTAAAAATGTGACTTGAGGAGTACACAAGAAACAGACATTAAAGCCATAAAAATGTGACTTGGGAAAGACGAGGGATAATCTAGTTTGGAGATAGCAAGACCACAATGGCAACGCGAGCAGCACCTTATGTATTGTAGGTCCTTGCGTAGAAGAGTTTCTTTTCTTTTCTTTTTTGAGGAGCTTTTCAGGCACGTACAGTATACGTACGTGTAAGGTCACATTGACCTGAGGAGAGCATGTCCATGCAAGAAAAAGAAAAACATGTGGTTTGAACCCCCGCAATTTCGAACAGTTTGTTGAATTAGGCCGGCCGCCGGTAAATCAAGTCAAGCCAACGTCTACTACGCCGGTAAATCTCCCCTGGATCCGCGGCGCGGCGGGCGGTCGGAGTCAGCCGCCCCGCCCGGACAGCAACCGCTGCAAGCCCACACGCACGTACTCGTGGACTTGTTCTTCGCCTGCCTCCTCCTGTTTCCTCCAAGGCCAAGAAAATGAATGACCAAAATGTAGATCGACGTCGCACTCACAAACCGCTCTCCTCTCTCTCATGAAGCCGCCAGATTTGATGCTGTGCACGCACCCTACACGCGTACGTACCGCCGGCCCATCTCTCAGACATAATGACCACCTTGTGCATGAACAGTTACCTGAAGCCATAGCCATCCACCTGTCCAGAAAGCGACCGAGAGGCCGGAGCAGTCAGACCCCAGTGTGTACCGGCACGAATGAAGGCGACACAGACGAATCAACGAGGACTATACCCGCGTAGCTTGCTTGTAGTACTACCACCAGACACCAGTGTGTAGCAGTACGGAGATTAGTAGTAGTTGGAGGCGTGCACATGCCAAGAAGAAGAGACTTAAACCGAAAGGCGTGCGTGTGCAGGCAGCCACGGCATTCATTTGGCATGCACGACAAGGTAGTGTAGCCTACTACAGTTCTTGTTGGACACTCTACGGAGTAGTAGTAGAACATGCTTCATGGGCAAGCATACTATTCCTGCTTGGGTTCATCTCTCTCTCTTGCAAAAGGGTCAATTAACTGCCCATCCAATCTGAACATGGCACTAGTGAGCGAGTGACCACAACAAGATTGATGTGGATGCAGTGCAGTTAGGCAGCTAGCTAGCTTTATCATCATTACACATAAACAAGAAGGTTAGTTCGGTTCCCTCAAAAGTCTTCAATTTGACGTGATGGGTCAATTTAATTGCCAGAGATACAAGGTAGTACAGAGATTAGACACACATAGGTTCAAAACAAAAAGAGATTAGACACACATCAGCCTGGTTACAACCGTATGTGGTTCGAGCTAGCTAGAGCCCCAGCTGTACAGTTGTTTGCATTATTAATTACCTCTACATTCTGGCACACTACGTAGGCACTCTCACAGCTCTAGCTCATCTGTGCACAACAACATTCTTCTTCTTATTCTCCTCCTCCTCCCATGTCGATTCTGTTCACCTGTATGCTGCGCCAGCTTGGAGCTGGAAGAACCGAGCAGTATACACGTGTTGCCCTTTCTTATAATCATAAAATGAAGATTAAAAATATATAGGGATGGCAGAACAGTGCGAATTGCGTGCTTAATTGTTCATTCAGCCGTAGCAGCATGGTTCTTCTCCGTAACAAAGGCCGAGCTCTAAGGAGCTCGTTTTCATATTTCAATCTTTTCAATGCACGAAAATTTTCAAATTTATTTGTGACACGCATGCACATGTATACTACGCATGTGCAAAATTTTACAGCATTACACTTTTGCATGCGGCGTACAGAAAAAAGACAAATACACATTTTTAAACATGCTTTCTATTTCTGTCGTTGGGCTTGAATTTTGTTTCTTTCTTGTACAACCCACCGTTTTTAAACGGGATTAACATGTTCTTGCGGAATATTTATATGTTTCCATGAAAAAAAATCAGATTTATTTCAAACTCTGAAATACTGTTATGACCGGGCTGACTTATGCCCGTAGGAGGCCCACTCGGCAGGTTTAGTTAGGGGCTTGGCCCACAAGTTATCTTATTTTTTAGCATCGTGGTTATATATACTAGCTGTAAGATTATTTTGAGATCAAGCAATACGAATAATTCTATTGCCCGGCTCCCAGAGGAGAGCCGGACCCTAAACCCTAGCCGCCTCTCTCTCGCGCCGCCTCACTCTGTCTCGATCGCGACGGCGCCCGTGCGCCAGCCGCCACGTCCTCGCCCACGTCAACCCGCTGTCTTTCCCTACAACCTGAGGAGTAGGTCCGATAGGACCCTGGGTTCTACCAATTTAGTATTCAGAGACTCGGGATCGATCATGTCTTCATCAACACCCACGCTGCCGCTCCATCATCACCACCGCCCCGATGACCACCGTCGGGTCCCCACCGCCGCCGGCCCCGGGCACCACCACCGGTTCCCCAATACCGCCGACCTCCGCCGTCTTTACGCCGGAAGGGGTCACCAGCACTTTGCGTGATCTCATGATGTCCGTCCAGGGAATCAACCTATTCATGGCTGGGCCGTACGCGCCTCCGCCGGCTGCGCCTCTCGCCTACGGCCACCCCGCGCTATCGTGGCCGTCCCAGGGCGCGCCTGCAAGTGGCGGCCCCCCGTTGTTGCTGTTCCACGCGGGGCACTCCAGCGGGCTGCCACCACCGCTGCTGCATCTGCAGCCGCGGCTCCCCTTTGGCCGCAGTGGCCCACTACGGCCCTCATGGCCACCATCGCGCCCGGCCACTCCCCACAGCAGCCGCTGCAACCCCAGGCGCCACCTCTGCCCAGTTCGGGTTCGCCTTCGCCGACCGGCCTGCCGATCCACCAGGTCCGGTTCCCGCCCTCCCCGTCACCACTACCAGCTTGGGCGGCTGGGTCTTCGTCATCACCAGACTACACCACGGCTCCAGAACAGCCGACCCCGTTCCCGCAGTTCGGCGGGCCATCCGGCCCCGCGGGTCCCTACCCGGGGTACTCCGACCAGGCGCCGCCCGCCTCACTGCTCCGCACCTCCGAGCCAGTTCGACACGGCACTCCGACCCAGACACCGTCGCGGTTCGCCAAAATCGACTTCGCCACGTATGACGGCACGGAGGACCCCCTCAATTGGCTCAACCAGTGTGACCAGTTCTTTCGCGGGAAGCACACCCTCGCATCGGAGCATACCTGGCTCGCCTCTTACCACCTCCGCGGCACGACACAGACATGGTATTACGCCCTCGAGCAGGACGAGGGCGGCATGCCCCCTTGGGAGCGCTTCCGCGAGCTCTGCCTCCTTCGTTTTGGGCCTCCGATCCGCGGGAGCCGCCTGGCGGAGCTCAGCCGCCTTCCCTTCACCTCCACGGCGCGGGACTTCGCCGACCATTTCCAGGCCCTGGCATGCCACGCGTCGGGCGTGACGGCGCAGCAGCGGGCCGACCTCTTCGCCGGTGGACTTCCGGATCACATCCGCATGGACGTGGAGCTTCGGGGACCTCAGGATCTCCAGACGGCCATGTATTACGCCCGCGCCTTCGAGTGCCGTGCCCAGGCTATGCATTAGTCAGCCCCGGCTCGAGACGGCCGACAGGCCGCCCGACAGCCCACTGCGCCGGGCCGGCCACCCCCGGCCGCTCCTGTGACTACCACCCCGGCCGCGACGCAGCCCTTCCGTCGTCTCTCTCCGGCGGAGCAGATGGAGCGTTGGTGCCAGGGCCTCTACTATAACTGCGATGAGCCCTATGCGCCGGGCCATGTCTGCACGCGCCTCTTCTACTTGGAGACGGCCAACTACATCGAGGAGGACGCCCTGGCCGACGGGCCCGACGCCCTGCCGCCCCCAGCGGCTGCCGAGGCCGCCCCGGCGACAGCACTCGTGGTCTGCCTCCATGCGCTCGCCGGCATCCGCGACGAGCGGACCATGCTTTTGCCAGTGATGATCCACAGCAAGCGCCTGGTGGCCCTTGTGGATACAGGCTCCACACATAACTTCCCGCCCGAGGCTACCATGCGTCGCTTAGCGCTTCAGCCGACGGGCGGGGAGCAACTCCGGGTCACGGTGGCCAACGGCGATCGTCTCCGGTGTCATGGACTCGCACGGGGCGTGCCCCTCACCATCGGCGACGAGCACTTCTCCATCACCACTAGTAGAAAAAGGGGCTTTAGTTCGGGCCTGGCCAGCCCATTAGTCCCGGTTCTTCGACGAACCGGGACCAATGGATGCATTCGTCCCGGTTCGTGAGCCCAGGGGGCCGGCCGGGGCCTCGTGGGCATTGGTCCCGGTTCGTATGGACCCATTTGTCCCAGTTCCAGGCACGAACCGGGACCAATGGGCCTCGCTCCTGGCCCACAAACATTGGTCCCGGTTCTTGGCTCGAACCGGGACAGAAGGCTGGGCTTTAGTCCCGGTTCCAGCCATGAACCGGGACAAATAAGTTGCCTATGTATACCCCGTCGCCACAGCAAAGCACTCCACATTGCTCTGTTTTTTTTGGCCCGCGAGGAGAGGGCATTTGGGTGCTCTAGCTCACCTCCTATGCACACGAGGTGTTCGATGAAATGCCCAAGACACGCTAGTTAAGCTTTCTCCTCTCGAAGCTCGACCTCCATGCTCCATTTTCCCCAAGATTTGCCTAGGTTTAGTGGTTCGTCACGTCCCGTCCCCGTCTCACCGCCGTCGATCGCCCGCGCCGATCTCGTCGCCTGCGCCACCATGGTGAGCCTCTTATCTTCTTCTGAAAAAAAAAATTCTTACTTTAGATAGATACTTGTCTAATTTTCTTATTTTCATTATTGCTTGTTATTATATAGTGCGATGGTTTTGGCATCCGCCCCCATCGGCCCTCGTCCTGGCTATGATTCGGATGTGGTATATATGTATTATCTTTTATAACTATTTGGTTCATTTATTGTTTATGACAATTATGCCCATCAAGTTGACATAGATTTTATTTATGTAGGAGGTAGTTGAACCAGAATTTCCAACCGGCCCTATTGTCGAGAGGTTAAATTTAGTTGAAGAAGAAAACAATTACTTGAAGGAAAAAATAAAAAAATTGAGGAGGAGAAGATGATATTGGAGTTGCATGTTGCGGATGCCGTCGATGATCACAACATCAAGATGGATGCAATGCGGTTGAAGATTAGAAAGATTAGAAAATATGCCATTCATACCGAGGCTTGGTATCATTATGCCGTTGGATCAATTTTTACCTTGGTTGTGATTATGATCGCATTTGTTGTTGCATTGAAAGGTTTTACATAGTTTCAATGTATGGTTTAACTAGATGCTCTGGAGAGCTATATGTTGTTCAATGAGAACTATGTATGTACTTTGTTTTTAATGTGATGATGAACTTCTATTAATTTGGTCACTTATCTATTCGTGAGAGCTATATGTACTAAATTGTTGATGTGGCTTTGAATGGTGCATTTTATACACGAAGTGCATCCAGTTTTTGTCGTAAGCTTCTCTACTTTCTTGCACATGCTATGTGGGTGAAATGATGATACCATGCCAATTTTCAACCTTTTAGAGTTCATTTGTAGTGCTTTTCAATTTCAGGGTCTTATAGCTCAAAATAATCAGTAAATGCATGAAAAATAACAAATGAAGTCAAAAAGGGTTGAAAATTGATGATGTGGCTTTGAATGGTACATTTTGAACATAGAAAAAGTATGGAGTTCAAATAAGTTCAAAAAAATGAAATCCCTTTGTAACAGACGAGTTTCCATATGAAACCCTGATACTTCGAAAGAAATTGTCCGTTTTGTACACGAAGTGCATCCAGTTTTTGCCGTAAGCCTCTCTACTTTCTTGCACATGCTATGTGGGTGAAATGATGATACCATGCCAACTTTCAACCTTTTCAGAGTTCATTTGTAGTGCTTTTCAATTTCATGGTCTTATAGCTCAAAATAATCAGTAAATGCATGAAAAATAACAAATGAAGTCAGAAAGGGTTGAAAATTGATGATGTGGCTTTGAATGGTGCATTTTGAACACGGAAAAAGTATGGAGTTCAAATAAGTTCAAAAAATGAAATCCCTTTGTAACAGACGAGTTTCCGTATGAAACCCTGATACTTCGAAAGAGATTGTTCGTTTTGTACACGAAGTGCATCCAGTTTTTGCCGTAAGCCTCTCTACTTTATTGCACATGATATGTGGGTGAAATGATGATACCATGCCAACTTTCAACCTTTTCAAAGTTCATTTTTCGTGCTTTTCAATTTCAGGGTCTTATAGCTCAAAATAATCAGTAAATGCATAATATATACGAATTTTAGGGCCTTTCAGCAAAAAGAATTATCATAAAATCAAATAAATAAGTAATTTGAAACAAAATAATATAAAGTTTAATAAAATATATAAGTAGAAACAAAATAAAATAAAATTTAATAACATAAATAAAATTTTTGAAACTAAAATTATCAAAGTATTTTCTGTTCAAAACATTATAAGCAACCTCTAAAATTTATAAAACTAAAATTATATAAAATTGATGCAACTAAAATTATCAAAGTATTTTCTATTCAAAATCATTAAAAGCAAAAAGAATTTTCATGAAGAACTTTTTTTATTAGAAACTTTAGTAGCAAAAAGAATTATCATAAAATAAAATAAATAAGTAATTAGAAACAAAATAAAATAAAAAATTATTTTGTTGTAAATAGAAAGAAAACAAAAAAGTGGGAAAAAAATAAAAATTGCCACCTACTGGGCCACCACGGCCTGAATACGACTAGAAACCCATCCATGGGCCAGGATTCAGGCCCGCAGAAGGCCCGGTAGGCCCATCAGGCATAGCAATTACAATTAGGCCCGTAAGCCTGCAATGGAGAGGAGCTTGAGAGGGGTGCGGTAGTGGGGCTTATAAACCATTGCGCACCCCTCTCAACTAGCGAGGTGGGACTAAACTCCCGCCACCACCCCGCTGTGCAAGGCCTTTGGTCCCGGTTGGTCGCACCAACCGGGACTAAAGGGGTGCATTGGTACCGGTTTGTGGCACCAACCGGAACCAATGCCCCCCTTCAGTCCTGGTTGGTGCCTGATACGTATCCGTCGTATCTATAATTTTTGATTGTTCCATGCCAATATTCTACAACTTTCATATACTTTTGACAACTTTTTATACTATTTTTGGGACTAACATATTGGTCCAGTGCCCAGTGCCAATTCCTGTTTGTTGCATGTTTTTTGTTTCGCAAAATATCCATATCAAACAGAGTCCAAACGGGATAAAAAATGACAGAGATTTTTTTGGAATATATATGATTTTTGGGAAGAAAAATCCACGCGAGACGGTGCTCGAGGTGGCCACGAGGCAGGGGACGCGCCCCTGACCCTCGTGGGCCACCCGTAAGGCGGTTGATGCCCTTCTTTCACCGCAAGAAAGCTAATATCCAGATAGAGATCGTGTTAAAATTTCAGCCCAATCGGAGTTACAGATCTCCGAGAATATAAGAAACGGTGAAAATGAAGAATCTAGGAACGCAGAAACAAAGAGAGACAGAGAGAGACATATCCAATCTCGGAGGGGCTCTTGCCCCTCCCGTGCAATGGAGGCCATGGACCAGAGGGGAAACCCTTCTCCCATCTAGGGAGGAGGTCAAGGAAGAAAAAGAAGGAGGGGGGCTCTCTCCCCCTCGCTTCTGGTGGCACCGGAGTGCCACAGGTAGCCATCAATCATCACCGCGATCTACACCAACACCTCCGCCATCTTCACCAACATCTCCATCACCTTCCCCCCCTCTATCTACAGAGGTACACTCTCCCGCAACCCACTGTACCCTCTACTTGAACATGGTGCTTTATGCTTCATATTATTATCCAATGATGTGTTGCCATCCTATGATGTCTGAGTAGATTTTCGTTGTCCTATCGGTGGTTGATGAATTGCTATGATTGATTTAATTTGCTTGTGGTTATGTTGCTGTCCTTTGGTGCCCATCATATGATTGCGCGCGTGGATCACACCCTAGGGTTAGTTGTATGTTGATAGGACTATGTATTGGAGGGCAAGAGTGACAGAAGCTTCAACCTAGCATAGAAATTGATGCATACGGGATTGAAGGGGGACCAATATACCTTAATGCTATGGTTGGGTTTTACCTTAATGAACATTAGTAGTTGCGGATGCTTGCTAATAGTTCCAATCAAAAGTGCATAGAATTCCAAGTCAGGGATGACATGCTAGCAGTGGCCTCTCCACATAATACTTGCTATCGGTCTAGTAAAGTAGTCAATTGCTTAGGGGCAATTTCGCAAATCCTACCACCCCTTTTCCACACTCGCTATATTTACTTTATTGTTTCTTTATCTAAACAGCCCCTAGTTTTTGTTTACGTAATCTTTATTATCTTGCAAACCTATCCAACAACACCTACAAAGTACTTCTAGTTTCATACTTGTTCTAGGTAAAGCGAACGTCAAGCGTGCGTAGAGTTGTATCGGTGGTCGATAGAACTTGAGGGAATATTTGTTCTACCTTTAGCTCCTCGTTGGGTTCGACACTCTTACTTATCGAAAATTGTTGCGATCCCCTATACTTGTGGGTTATCAAGACCTTTTTCTGGCGCCGCTGCCGGGGAGCAATAGCGTGGGGTGAATATTCTCGTGTGTGCTTGTTTGCTTTATCACTAAGTAATTTTTATTTGATGTTCTTAGTTGTTCTCTATCTTTAGTTATGGATATAGCATGGAGATGGGGAACCTCCTAAAACCCTCGATGCTGGTTATGTGAAAAATATTATGTACTACTTTAATAATCCTGAGAAAACCCCATTCAATTATGTAATGGGAGTAACGTTGGATCAACATGAATACTTTAGGGATTACCGCTTGACACAAAAAGGGAAACTATTATGGGATCAAATTCATATATTGAATTGGTATGCTAGGCAACTATGCTTGAGATATGATTATGTTGGGGAACGCAGTAATTTCAAAATTTTCCTACGCACACGCAAGATCATGGTGATGCACAGCAACGAGAGGGGAGAGTGTTGTCTACGTACCAACGCAGACCGACTGCGGAAGCGATCACACAACGTAGAGGAAGTAGTCGTACGTCTTCTTCCCGATCCGACCGATCCAAGCACCGTTACTCCGGCACCTCCGAGTTCTTAGCACACGTTCAGCTCGATGACGTTCCTCGGGCTCCGATCCAGCAAAGCATCGAGGAAGAGTTCCGTCAGCACGACGGCGTGATGACGATCTTGATGTACTACCGACGCAGGGCTTCGCCTAAGCACTACAACGGTACGATCGAGGTGGAATTTGGTGGCAGGGGGCACCGCACACGGCTAAGGAACGATCTCAAGGATCAAGTTGTGTGTCTATGGGGTGCCCCCTGCCCCCGTATATAAAGGACCAGGGGCAAGGGGGTCGACCGGCTAGGAGGGAGGCGCAGGGAGGAGTCCCACTCCTACCGGGAGTAGGACTCCTTCCCCCAAATCCTATTCCTAATAGGACTCTTCGGGAGAAAGAGAAGAGAGGGGGGCCAGCCCCTTCTCCTAGTCCTAATAGGACTAGGGAAGGGGGGTTCGGCCGGCTAGCCTGTGGGCTGCCCCTTCTCTCTTTTCCACTAAGGCCCAATAGGCCCATTTGCCTCCCGGGGGGTTTCGGTAACCCTCCCGGTAATCCGGTAAAATCCCGATTTCACCCGGAACACTTCCGGTGCCCAAACATAGGCTTCCAATATATCAATCTTTACGTCTCAACCATTTCGAGACTCCTCGTCATGTCCGTGATCTCATCCGGGACTCCGAACAACCTTCGGTACATCAAAATGCATAAACTCATAATAACTGTCATCGTAACGTTAAGCGTGCGGACCCTACGGTTCGAGAACAATGTAGACATGACCGAGACACGTCTCCGGTCAATAACCAATAGCGGGACCTGGATGCCCATATTGGCTCCTACATATTCTACGAAGATCTTTATCGGTCAGACCGCATAACAACATACGTTGTTCCCTTTGTCATCGGTATGTTACTTGCCCGAGATTCGATCGTCGGTATCCAATACCTAGTTCAATCTCGTTACCGGCAAGTCTCTTTACTCGTTCGGACACATAGATCGCACCATATCTAGTAAAGTACGATTACGACGTTCGGACACACCATTACGCTGTGGTGTTCCGGGTGGCGTGAGTTGCGAAACTATTCCACAATTTTTCAAATGTATACCAAACTTGTAACTCAAATATTCTCCTCCACGATCAGATCGTAGAAACTTTATTTTCTTGTTACGATGATTTTCAACTTCACTCTGAAATTCTTTGAACTTTTCAAATGTTTCAGACTTATGTTTCATTAAGTAGATATACCCATATCTGCTTAAATCATCTGTGAAGGTGAGAAAATAACGATATCCGCCGCGAGCCTCAATATTCATTGGACCACATACATCGGTATGTATGATTTCCAACAAATCTATTGCTCTCTCCATAGTACCGGAGAACGGTGTTTTAGTCATCTTGCCTATGAGGCACGGTTCGCAAGTACCAAGTGATTCATAATCAAGTGATTCCAAAAGCCCATCAGTATGGAGTTTCTTCATGCGCTTTACACCGATATGACCTAAACGGCAGTGCCACAAATAAGTTGCACTATCATTATTAACTTTACATCTTTTGGCTTCTACATTATGAATATGTGTATCACTATCTTCGAGATTCAACAGGAATAGACCACTCTTCAAAGGTGCATGACCATAAAAGATATTATTCATATAAATAGAACAACCATTATTCTCTGATTTAAATGAATAACCGTCTCGCATTAAACAAGATCCAGATATAATGTTCATGCTCAACGCTGGCACCAAATAACAATTATTTAGGTCTAATATTAATCCCGAAGGTAGATATAGAGGTAGCGTGCCGACCGCGATCACATCGACTTTGGAACCGTTTCCCACGCGCATCGTCACCTCGTCCTTTGCTAGTGTCCGCTTATTCCGTAGTCCCTGTTTCGAGTTGCAAATATTAGCAACAGAACCAGTATCAAATACCCAGGTGCTACTGCGAGCTCTAGTAAGGTACACATCAATAACATGTATATCACATATACCTTTGCTCACTTTGCCATCCTTCTTATCCGCCAAATACTTGGGGCAGTTCCGCTTCCAGTGACCAGTCTGCTTGCAGTAGAAGCACTCAGTTTCAGGCTTAGGTCCAGACTTGGGTTTCTTCTCCTGAGCAGCAACTTGCTTGCTGTTCTTCTTGAAGTTTCCCTTCTTCTTCCCTTTGCCCTTTTTCTTGAAACTAGTGGTTTTGCTAACCATCAACACTTGATGTTCCTTCTTGATTTCTACCTCCGCAGCTTTTAGCATTGCGAAGAGCTCGGGAATAGTCTTGTTCATCCCTTGCATATTATAGTTCATCACGAAGCTCTTGTAGCTTGGTGGCAGTGATTGGAGAATTCTGTCAATGACGCAATCATCTGGAAGATTAACTCCCATCTGAATCAAGTGATTATTATACCCAGACATCTTGAGTATATGCTCACTGACAGAACTGTTCTCCTCCATCTTACAGCTATAGAACTTATTGGAGACTTCATATCTCTCAATTCGGGCATTTGCTTGAAATATTAACTTCAACTCCTGGAACATCTCATATGCTCCATGACGTTCAAAACGTCGTTGAAGTCCCGATTCTAAGCCGTAAAGCATGGCACACTGAACTATCGAGTAGTCATCAGCTTTGCTCTGCCAGACGTTCATAACATCTGGTGTTGCTCCAGCAGCAGGCCTGTCACCCAGCGGTGCTTCCAGGACGTAATTCTTCTGTGCAGCAATGAGGATAATCCTCAGGTTACGGACCCAGTCCGTGTAATTGCTACCATCATCTTTCAACTTTGCTTTCTCAAGGAACGCATTAAAATTCAACGGAACAATAGCACGAGCCATCTATCTACAAGCAACATAAACAAGCAAGATACTATCAGGTACTAAGTTCATGATAAGTTTAAGTTCAGTTAATCAAATTACTTAGGAACTCCCACTTAGATAGACATCCCTCTAATCCTCTAAGTGATCACGTGATCCAAATCAACTAAACCATAACCGATCATCATGTGAGATGGAGTAGTTTTCAATGGTGAACATCGTCATGTCGATCATATCTACTATATGATTCATGCTCGACCTTTCGGTCTCTGTGTTCCGAGGCCATATCTGCATATGCTAGGCTCGTCAAGTTTAACCTGAGTATTCTGCGTGTGCAAAACTGGCTTGCACCCGTTGTAGATGGACGTAGAGCTTATCACACCCGATCATCACGTGGTGTCTGGGCACGACGAACTTTGGCAACGGTGCATACTCAGGGAGAACACTTCTTGATAATTTAGTGAGAGATCATCTTATAATGCTACCGTCAATCAAAGCAAGATAAGATGCATAAAAGGATAAACATCACATGCAATCAATATAAGTGATATGATATGGCCATCATCATCTTGTGCTTGTGATCTCCATCTCCGAAGCACCGTCATGATCACCATCGTCACCGGCGCGCCACCTTGATCTCCATCGTAGCAACGTTGTCGTCTCGCCAATCTTATGCTTCCACGACTATTACTACCGTTTTGTAATCTAGTAAAGCATTACATCGCGATTGCATTGCATACAATAAAGCGACAACCATATGGCTCCTGCCAGTTGCCGATAACTTAGTTACAAAACATGATCATCTCATACAATAAAATTAGCATCATGCCTTGACCATATCACATCACAACATACCCTGCAAAAACAAGTTAGACGTCCTCTACTTTGTTGTTGCAAGTTTTACGTGGTTGCTACGGGCTTAAGTAAGAACTCATCTCACCTACGCATCAAAACCACAAAGATAGTTCGTCAAATAGACTCCGTTTTAACCTTCTCAAGGACCGGGCGTAGTCACACTTGGTTCAACTAAAGTTGGAGAGACAGTCTTCCGCAAGCCATCTATGTGCAAAGCACGTCGAGGGAACCGGTCTCGCGTAAGAGTACGCGTAAGGTTGGTCCGGATCGTCTCAACCAACAATACCGCCGAACCAAAGTATGACATGCTGGTAGGCAGTATGACTTGTATCGCCCACAACTCACTTGTGTTCTACTCGTGCATATAACATCAAACCATAAAACCTAGGCTCGGATGCCACTGTTGGGGAACGCAGTAATTTCAAAATTTTCCTACGCACACGCAAGATCATGGTGATGCACAGCAACGAGAGGGGAGAGTGTTGTCTACGTACCAACGCAGACCGACTGCGGAAGCGATCACACAACGTAGAGGAAGTAGTCGTACGTCTTCTTCCCGATCCGACCGATCCAAGCACCGTTACTCCGGCACCTCCGAGTTCTTAGCACACGTTCAGCTCGATGACGTTCCTCGGGCTCCGATCCAGCAAAGCGTCGAGGAAGAGTTCTGTCAGCACGACGGCGTGATGACGATCTTGATGTACTACTGACGCAGGGCTTCGCCTAAGCACTACAACGGTACGATCGAGGTGGAATTTGGTGGCAGGGGGCACCGCACACGGCTAAGGAACGATCTCAAGGATCAAGTTGTGTGTCTATGGGGTGCCCCCTGCCCCCATATATAAAGGACCAGGGGCAAGGGGGTCGGCCGGCTAGGAGGGAGGTGCAGGGAGGAGTCCCACTCCTACCGGGAGTAGGACTCCTTCCCCCAAATCCTATTCCTAATAGGACTCTTCGGGAGAAAGAGAAGAGAGGGGGGCCGGCCCCTTCTCCTAGTCCTAATAGGACTAGGGAAGGGGGGTTCGGCCGGCTAGCCTGTGGGCTGCCCCTTCTCTCTTTTCCACTAAGGCCCAATAGGCCCATTTGCCTCCCGGGGGGTTCCGGTAACCCTCCCGGTAATCCGGTAAAATCCCGATTTCACCCGGAACACTTCCGGTGCCCAAACATAGGCTTCCAATATATCAATCTTTACGTCTCGACCATTTCGAGACTCCTCGTCATGTCCGTGATCTCATCCGGGACTCCGAACAACCTTCGGTACATCAAAATGCATAAACTCATAATAACTGTCATCGTAACGTTAAGCGTGCGGACCCTACGGTTCGAGAACAATGTAGACATGACTGAGACACGTCTCCGGTCAATAACCAATAGCGGGACCTGGATGCCCATATTGGCTCCTACATATTCTACGAAGATCTTTATCGGTCAGACCGCATAACAACATACGTTGTTCCCTTTGTCATCGGTATGTTACTTGCCCGAGATTCGATCGTCGGTATCCAATACCTAGTTCAATCTCGTTACCGGCAAGTCTCTTTACTCGTTCCGTAATACATCATCTCACAACTAACATATTAGTTGCAGTGCTTGCAAGGCTTATGTGATGTGCATTACCGAGAGGGCCCAGAGATACCTCTCCGACAATCGGAGTGACAAACCCTAATCTCGAAATACGCCAACCCAACACCTACCATTGGAGACACCTGTAGTACTCCTTTATAATCACCCAGTTACGTTGTGACATTTGGTAGTACCCAAAGTGTTCCTCCGGTAAACGGGAGTTGCATAATCTCATAGTTATAGGAACATGTATAAGTCATGAAGAAAGCAATAGCAACATACTAAACGATCGGGTGCTAAGCTAATGGAATGGGTCATGTCAATTAGATCATTCTACTAATGATGTGACCTCGTTAATCAAATAACAACTCTTTGTTCATGGTTAGGAAACATAACCATCTTTGATTAACGAGCTAGTCAAGTAGAGGCATACTAGTGACACTCTGTTGGTCTATGTATTCACACATGTATTATGTTTCCGGTTAATACAATTCTAGCATGAATAATAAACATTTATCATGATATAAGGAAATAAATAATAACTTTATTATTGCCTCTAGGGCATATTTCCTTCAGATTATACTTGTTGCTCTAAGGTGAAGGCTCCACACCTTCCCTTTTCATGTGAATTTAATGATAATGAAACCTTAGCTTCTTATGCTAATGGTATATATGATTACTATGATGTGGAACAAATAGAAGAATTTGTTGTTTTTAAGGGTGCTTATGAAATTGAATCTTTGTTTGAAAAGCATGAAGCTTATGATGATGATGTTTATAGGCCTGAAAATTTAGCTATCTTAAAATATTGCTATGATAATTATGAATATAATTCGTATATTAATGCGCTTATTGAGAAAGTCTCCGCTGTGCAAGAAGAGACTAATATTTTGCAGGAGTTTATGGAAGAAGCAATTGATGAAACTGTGAGCTCATTGGATGAAAACGATGATGAGGAGAGCGAAGAACAAAAGGAGGAAGAGCGGATTAGCTACCCGTGCCCACGTTCTAATGAGAGTAACTCTTCAACTCATACATTGTTTAATTTCCCTTCGTGCTTACCGGAGGATGATTGCTATGATGATTGTTATGATCCCGTTGATTCTTTTGAAATATCCCTTTTTGATGATGCTTGCTATGCTTGTGGCCAAGATGCCAAAATGAATTATGCTTATGGAGATGAACTTGCTATAGTTCCTTATGTTAAACATTAAATTGTTGCTATTGCACCCACGCATGATAGTCCTATTATCTTTTTGAATTCTCCCAACTACACTACATCGGAGAAGTTTGCACTTATTAAGGATTATATTGATGGGTTGCCTTTTACCGTTGCACATGATGATTTTGATGAATATAATATGTATGTGCTTGCTGCTCCTTGCAATTATTATGAGAGAGGAACTATATCTCCACCTCTTTATGTTTCCAATATGATAAAATTGCAAGAAACTGTTTATACTATGCATTGGCCTTTACTTTGTGTGCATGAATTGTTCTTTTATGACATGCCGATGAATAGGAAGAGAGTTAGACTTTGTTGCTACATGATATATGTTACTTTGTGCTCACTACTAAATTACAAATCATTTTTAATTAAAATTGGCTTTGATATACCTTGGGATCCGGGTGGATTCACTACTTGAGCACTATATGCCTAGCTTAATGGCTTTAAAGAAAGCGCTGCGAGGGAGACAACCCGAAAGTTTTAGAGAGTCATTTATTTCTGTTGTGTGATTTTATAAAGTTTAGAAATAAAAATAATGTGCCAAGGTTTGCCTTTAGGATGTTTACATTTGCTTGATGGTTTCTACGGTGCAGGACAGAAACTTTGGCTGTAGTGCGCGATTTTACATTTTTAGCTGGAACGTCAAATGGTTCTGATTCTTTTTGCACTGTCTTCCTATACAATTTTTTTATTTTTCCTAATTGTGGTAGAAGTTTTCAAGTACCAGAAGTATGGTGAATGTTTAGATTATTACAGACTGTTCTGTTTTAGACAGATTCTGTTTTTGATGCATAGTTTGCTTGTTTTGATGAAACTAACGATTTATATCAGTGGATTAAGCCATGAAAAAGTTATACTACAGTAGACACAATGCAAAAACAAAATATGAATTGGTTTGCAACAGTACTTAGAGTAGTGATTTGCTTTATTATACTAACGGATCATACCGAGTTTTCTGTTGAAGTTTTGTGTGGATGAAGTGTTCGATGATCGAGAAGGTCTCGATGTGAGAAGAAGGAAGAGAGGCAAGAGCTCAAGCTTGGGGATGCCCGAGGCACCCCAAGTAAATATTCAAGGATACTCAAGCGTCTAAGCTTGGGGATGCCCCAGAAGGCATCCCCTCTTTCTTCAACAAGTATCGGTATGTTTTCAGATTCGTTTCGTTCATGTGATATGTGCAATCTTGGAGCGTCTTTTGCATTTAGTTTTCACTTTTCTTTTATGCACCATGATGGTATGAGATAGTCCTGGTTGATTTATAGAATGCTCTTTGCACTTCACTTATATCTTTTGAGTATGGCTTTATAGAATGCTTCATATGCTTCACTTATATCATTTGAAGTTTGGATTTCCTGTTTCTCTTTACATAGAAAACCACCATTTGTAGAATGCTCTTTTGCTTCACTTATATTTGTTAGAGCGTGGGCATATCTTTTGTAGAAAGAATTAAACTCTCTTGCTTCACTTATATCTATTTAGAGAGATGACAGGAATTGGTCATTCACATGGTTAGTCATAAAATCCTACATAAAACTTGTAGATCACTGAATATGATATATTTGATTCCTTGCAATAGTTTTGCGATATAAAGATGGTGATATTAGAGTCATGCTAGTGGGTAGTTGTGAATTGTATAAATACTTGTGCTGAGGTTTGTGATTCCCTTAGCATGCACGTATGGTGAACCGTTATGTGATGAAGTCGGAGCATGATTTATTTATTGATTGTCTTCCTTATGAGTGGTGGTCGGGGACGAGCGATGGTCTTTTCCTACCAATCTATCCCCCTAGGAGCATGCGTGTAGTACTTTGTTTCGATGACTAATAGATTTTTGCAATAAGTATGTGAGTTCTTTATGACTAATGTTGAGTGCATGGATTATACGCACTCTCACCCTTCCACCATTGCTAGCCTCTCTAGTACCACGCAACTTTCGCCGGTACCATAAACCCACCATATACCTTCCTGAAAACAGCCACCATACCTACCTATCATGGCATTTCCATAGCCATTCCGAGATATATTGCCATGCAGCTTCCATCATCATCATATACATGACTTGGGCATTCATTGTCATATTGCTTTGCATGATCGTAAGATAGCTAGCATGATGTTTTCATGATGTCATTGCTACGCTAGATCATTGCACATACCGGTACACCGCCGGAGGCATTCATATAGAGTCATATCTTTGTTCTAGTATCGAGTTGTAATATTGAGTTGTAAGTAAATAAAAGTGTGATGATCATCATTATTAGAGCATTGCCCTAGTGAGGAAAGGATGATGGAGACTATGATTCCCCATAAGGCGGGATGAGACTCCGGACTTTGCAAAAAAAATAAAAGAGGCCAAAGAAGCCCAAATAAAAAAAGAGGCCAAAGAAGCCCACCAAAAAATGAGAGAAAAAGAGAGAAGGGGCAGTGCTACTATCCCTTTTCCACACCTGTGCTTCAAAGTAGCACCATGTTCTTCTTATAGAGAGTCTCTTGAGTTACCACTTTCATATACTAGTGGGAATTTTCATTATAGAACTTGGCTTGTATATTCCGATGATGGGCTTCCTCAAATGCCCGATGTCTTCATGAGCAAGCAAGTTGGATGCACACCCACTTAGTTTTCAGTCTGAGATTTCATACACTTATAGCTCTAGTGCATTCGTTGCATGGCAATCCCTACTCACTCACATTGATATCTATTGATGGGCATCTCCATAGCCCGTTGATACGCCTAGTTGATGTGAGACTATCTTCCCCTTTTTGTCTTCTCCACAACCACCATTCTATTCCACCTATAGTGCTATGTCCATGGCTCACGCTCATGTATTGCGTGAAAGTTGAAAAAAGGTTTGAGAACGTCAAAAGTATGAAACAATTGCTTGGCTTGTCATCGGGGTTGTGCATGATGTGAATATTTTGTGTGGTGAAGATGGAGCATAGCCAGACTATATGATTTTTAGGGATAACTTTCTTTGGCCATGTTATTTTGAAAAGACATGATTGCTTTATTAGTTGGCTTGAAGTATTATTGTTTTTATGTCAAATGATAGACTATTGCTTTGAATAACTCCTATCTTAATATTCATGCCATGATTAGATTACATGATCAAGATTATGCTAGGTAGCATTCCACATCAAAAATTATCTTTTTTTATCATTTACCTACTCGAGGACGAGCAGGAATTAAGCTTGGGGATGCTGATACGTCTCCGTCGTATCTATAATTTTTGATTGTTCCATGCCAATATTCTACAACTTTCATATACTTTTGGCAACTTTTTATACTATTTTTGGGACTAACATATTGATCCAGTGCCCAGTGCCAGTTCCTGTTTGTTGCATGTTTTTTGTTTCACAGAATATCCCTATCAAATGGAGTCCAAACGGGATAAAAACCGACGGAGATTTTTTTGGAATATATATGATTTTTGGGAAGAAAAATCCACGCGAGACGGTGCCCGAGGTGGCCACGAGGCAGGGGGCGCGCTCCTGACCCTTGTGGGCCACCCG
Organism: Triticum monococcum; assembly: GCA_034509565.1. Lineage (NCBI taxonomy): Eukaryota > Viridiplantae > Streptophyta > Magnoliopsida > Poales > Poaceae > Triticum > Triticum monococcum. Next base: position 40,322,796 of record CM067841.1, on the reverse strand, counting down.
TAAGGCGGTTGATGCCCTTCTCTCGCCGCAAGAAAGCTAATATCCAGATAGAGATCGTGTTAAAATTTCAGCCCAATCGGAGTTACGGATCTCCGGGAATATAAGAAACGGTGAAAATGAAGAATCTAGGAACGCAGAAACAAAGAGAGACAGAGAGACATATCCAATCTCGGAGGGGCTCTCGCCCCTACCGTGCAATGAAGGCCGTGGACCAGAGGGGAAACCCTTCTCCCATCTAGGGAGGAGGTCAAGGAAGAAGAAGAAGGAGGGGGGCTCTCTCCCCCTCGCTTCTGGTGGCACCGGGGTGCCACAGGGGGCCATCATCATCACCGCGATCTACACCAACACCTCCGCCATCTTCACCAACATCTCCATCACCTTCCCCCTCTATCTACAGAGGTCCACTCTCCCGCAACCCACTGTACCCTCTACTTGAACATGGTGCTTTATGCTTCATATTATTATCCAATGATGTGTTGCCATCCTATGATGTCTGAGTAGATTTTCGTTGTCCTATCGATGGTTGATGAATTGCTATTATTGATTTAATTTCTTGTGGTTATGTTGCTGTCCTTTGGTACCCATTATATGATTGCGCGCATGGATCACACCCTAGGGTTAGTTGTATGTTGATAGGACTATGTATTGGAGGGCAAGAGTGACAGAAGCTTCAACCTAGCATAGAAACTGATGCATACGGGATTGAAGGGGGACCAATATACCTTAATGCTATGGTTGGGTTTTACCTTAATGAACATTAGTAGTTGCGGATGCTTGCTAATAGTTCCAATCATAAGTGCATAGAATTCCAAGTCAGGGATGACATGCTAGCAGTGGCCTCTCCACATAATACTTGCTATCGGTCTAGTAAAGTAGTCAATTACTTAGGGGCAATTTCGCAACTCCTACCACCACTTTTCCACACTCGCTATATTTACTTTATTGTTTCTTTATCTAAACATTTACGTAATCTTTATTATGTTGCAAACCTATCCAACAACACCTACAAAGTACTTCTAGTTTCATACTTGTTCTAGGTAAAGCGAACGTCAAGCGTGCGTAGAGTTGTATCGGTGGTCGATAGAACTTGAGGGAATATTTGTTCTACCTTTAGCTCCTCATTGGGTTCGACACTCTTACTTATCGAAAACTGTTGCGATCCCCTATACTTGTGGGTTATCAGTGCCGCCAACCGAGACCAATGGCCGCCACTTCCCGCCTTTGGGCTGCTGAAAAGAGGCCTTTGGTCCCGGTTGGTGGCACCAACCGGGACTAAAGGGGGCATTTGTCCCGGTTTGTGCCACGAACCGGGACCAATGCTCTTGGTATATAAGCAGCACTTGTCAAAATTTTCATTCAGTTCTTCGATCTGCCTCTCTACCGCCGAACGCCTCGACACCGATGAACACCTCGACGCTGCCAGGCTGCCGGACCTCGGCGCCGACGCCATCTTCACGCCCTGCCTGCCCTGACGTCGTTGCGCCCCTGCCCTACCCCGACGCCGACGTCATGTGCCCCTGCCATGCCCCGACGCCGACGTCGTGTGCCCCTGCCCCGACGCCGACGTCCTGCGCCCCTGCCCTGCTCCGACGCCGACGTTGTGCGCTCCTGGCTCACCCCGACGCCGGTGCGCCCCTACCCTGCCCCGACGACGCCGCCGTGCGCCCCTGCCCCGACCTCGACGCAATGCCGCCGCGCCCCTGCCCTGCCCCGACGCTGCGCCACGCCCCTGCCCTGCCGTCAACGTTGTCGCACCACTACCCGTTGGACAGGCCGATACTCCCTCCTCCCTCCCGGCCCTCTCCTCTGTCCTTCCTTCATGTATGTGATGATGGTGAAGTTGGTTCAATGCATAGTTTCAGAGTATTGCATGTTTTCAGCCATGTCCACAAAGTGTTTGATGAAATGCTAGGGCTAGCTAGGGAACTTTGTTTTATGTGAAACTTGGCAGGATGATGTCTCCTTGGATGTTAGTGAAGATGGTCAAGTTGGTTTGATAAAAGGAAAAACTTGCTAGTGCAAGTTTTATTAAAATTTAGTCCACCAAAAAAATCATGTAGTTCATATATGCAAAAGTTACATTTAAGAAAAAAATAAGAAAATTCTATTTTTTTTCTTCTTCTCTTCTATCCCGATAACTTCAACATGAGGGGGGGGGGGGGGTGGTCGATATACCCCCTCCCCGGTAACATTATTTTCCCATGTATGTATGTCATCGTTGTCGATATAACCCCCTCCCGGATAACTTCGACATGAGGGGCGGTCGATATATATACCCGCTCTCGACCATGATAACTTATACCACGGGAGCACCCCCCGGCCCTCTCGCTCGACCAAAACTCTCGAGGACACCCAAACCCTAGAAAAAACGATGTCGGTCTCCTACCCCCTCCTGCCGCGCCCCTACCCGATTGACAAACTCTCTTGAGGCCACCCAAATTTACCAAGTTAAAAGGGCGGTGTCGTCGAGGCCACCCCAAACCCTAGAGAAGCGTCGAGGCCAAGCCACTAATATGATTCCTTATTGTGCTTAGCTAGCTAGTTCAACGTTTGCCACTAATATATCCATCTGTCATGTTTGAATAATAATTGCCATGTTGTAAATATTTGCAGAAACTATGGATCCGCACCCCCAAGACGAAGCACAAGAAGCGGTGTTGGGGGAGATAATCGCACATGGAAGTGATGCCGTCTTGTCGTTTCTCAACGACACATGCACCGATGGTCTGGAGAGACAGGATGAAGAAGCAGGCTACGACGATAACCAAACAATGGAGGAGGAAGGACACCGTGATGACGGCTCGGGTGACCGAATGGAGAGGGAAGGAAACCGTGATGACGGCTCCGGTGACCGAATGGAGGGGGAAGGACACCGTGATGGCGGCTCCGGTGATCGAACAGAGTCCGGCCAGGTATATATATATTGATTAATTAAGCATGTGCTGACTATAGATAATTGATGCATTAATTTTTTTGGTATGTACACATATTAACTCTCTTCTTTTTCTTATTTTCTAGCCCTCCGGATCGAGCAACACTTCGGTAACTAGACGAGGCCCGAAGAGAAAGTTGCGCTCGGATGAAAGGTACATGATCATCGAAATTGATCGCGCTGGCCAACCGATTGAACCCCTCCAGACCAAGAAAAAATTTAATGCTCAGTGCGGGGTTCTAGTTAGGGACATGATCCTGATCAGCATCGAGCAATGGTTGAAGCCTAAGGACAAAGACTCTCAGGTGTCTTATGTCAGCGATAGGCAGAAAGCTGATATTTGGACCGCGCTGCAGGAAAATTTCACCTTCCCGCTAGAGGAGGATCCGGAGAATCCAGTTAAAAAGCCAATGATCAAGGCTTATGCTCTTAAGAAGATGGCTGAGCAATTCAGGAGGTGGAAGAATGAGCTGAAATCATCGTTTGTCGACCAAGACAAGACTCCAGAATTCATCGGCCGATTTGAGAAGATCAAAGATCAGTGGCCCGTATTTGTCACCAAAAAGAAATCTGAGAGAGCAGCGAAGATGTCAGCGACAAACAAGAAAAATGCTGCAAAGAAGAAGCATCACCATTGCACGGGGTCAGGTGGCTACCTGAAAGCCCGGCCGTTGTGGGACAAGGCTGAGAATGGCGTCATTGATAAAGGGATCGAACCAGAGACGCGACGCTGGCCAGACCGTTGCAGGACTTGGTTCTTAGGGGTTGGGGGAATTGGACCCTGTAACAGGGAAGTGCGTTTGGACCAACGAGCAGCTGAACACACCCATCGAGAAGCTTCAGGAGTATATCGAAAAGGCATAGCAAGGGACGTTCATTCCAGACAGAGAGAACGACGAGCTCATAGAGGCCCTCAGGAATCCTGAGCACCTCGGACGGACACGAGGCACGCCAGGCTCCCTTTCGTGGAAGGCTGGATTTCCCAACGCAGGCGGTTACAAAGGCCGGGAGAGGAAGAAGAAAAAGGAGTTGACCCAACTACAGGCGCTGCACGCAAGGGTACAAGCGCTAGAGGAACGAGACGAGGCCCGCATCGCACGACCTGCCGAGGCTGCTACACCCGAAGCTACCCTGCCATCTCAGCGGAGAAGCAGTGTGGCTTCCACGGAGCTGCTTCAGGAGCCTGTCTTCACGGCTCCTGCTAGCTATCCCATGGATGCTACCACGGAGTCTCAGAATTGCCACCTTATGACGCAGTGGATGGAATTGAAAGTCAAGGCGGCTGTTGGCTCTGTTGCACCTCCTGAACCTGGCGCAACTTTTCACTGCCGACCGATTCCATAAGGATATGCTAGGATGATGGTGGATGAAATCACAGAAGGATTTGAGGACCTCCAGCTTGACCACCCTACGGGTGACGGGGAGACTCGGTTGGGTTCTTGTCTGAAGACTCCATGCCTATGGCGGAAGGAGCTCATCAACCTTCCGAACTGGACGCCTCCGCCTCCTCCTCCTCCTCCGGCGAGTCAGGGCACTCCGCCTCCTCCACCGCCTCCTCCTCCCGCGAGTGATCAGGGCACTCAGCCTCCTTCTCCGGCGTGTGGCGGCACTCTGCCTCCTTCTCCGCCTGCGCCGGCGCGCCCGAGCAGCCACCAGCCTCCTCCTTCTCCGGCGCGTGGCGGCACTCCGCCTCCTTCTCCGCATGTGTCGGCATGCCCGAGCAGCCACCAGCCTCCTCCTTCTCCGCCTCGCCAGCAAGGGCGGAAGATACCCGCCGCCGCCCCGGCTGCTTCGGCGCATTGTAGTCCTTCTCCTCCACCTCGTAAGCAAGGACGAAAGAAGACAGCCGCAGCCGCTCCGTCTGCTCCGACGTCTCACTACTAGGGAAAAGCCTAGCAGTAGCGTGGGTTTTGGGTGTATCAGTAGCGCGGGTGCCCGTGCTACTGATACGGCGCCACAGCTAACTTGTAGCAGTAGCGCGTGTTGACACGCGCTACTGCTATACATGGTTAGCTGTAGCATGCGTTGTAGTACAACGCTACTGCTAATTATCTGTAGCGGGTCTTATACCCCGCGCTACTACTATTACTTTCAAAAGCAAAAAAATATCTCGATCCCGTGCGTGTTGTCAATGGCAGCAGTTGTTCGATCCAGCGATGGTTGGGGTCGCCGGAGGCATGAACGAGCAGCGGCAAACCAGATCCGGCGGTGGCTATTGGAGGAGGGCATGTTTCCATGGAAGAGCAAGGCAGCGGCGTGGGGCTCCTCTTCCCGACCATGCCAGATATGGTCGTCCATGGCGACTACCTGCACGGGCATGGACATGGGATTGTGAGTCAAACTAGAGGGAGAGAGAGAGAAAAAGAAAACCGAGGGAGAGATGAAGGTGATGGAGGGAGTAGCGGGGCTGGTCACCGGTGGTTAGGTCTCTAGCGTGGTGGCACGAGGCGGCGGCCTCCTAGACGCCGGTGGAAGACCGGCGAGCTCCTAGACGTCGGTGGCGCGAGGTGGCGCCCTCTTTCGGTGCCATGGAGGAGGAGGGGCGCATGTGCAAGAGGTCAATGTGAGAACGTATGGAGAGAGAGAGAGAGAGGAGGGAGTGCCGGAAGAGAGGAGGGATTTGGGGGAGGGGGGGGATGGGTGGGGAAAAGGTGGTGGGTGCGGATTAGCAGTAGCACAGTACGTAAAATGCGTTGCTGCTAAGAAAGTAGCAGCAGCGTGCTTTCGGTACAAGCGCTACTGCTAACCGGGACCAAAAGTGTGCTCGATTTGAAAATGAGCAGAAGCGGCCTCAGAAAAACCGCGCTACTGCTACAGCTACAGCAGTAGCGCGGCTCACGGCACCGCGCTACTGCTAAATGGAGTTGGGTGGGCACTGTAGGTCGATATTTGTAGTAGCGCGGGTTACACCGAGAGCGCTACTGCTAAGCACTTGTCAGTAGCGGGTTTTCCACACCCGCGCTACTGCTAATTAGGAGTAGCGCTCCTTTTTGAGCCACGCTGCTGCTAAGATTCTGTGTATAGGGTTTTCCCTAGTAGTGTCTAGCAGTACAGCCAGAGGCGGGAGGCAATACAGATTCGGTCCACCTCTCAAGCCTCTAAAGAAGTTACCATATGAGAGGATCGTGGAAGAAAACGTGAAGATCATGGAAAAAGAAGTGAAAGACTTCTTTGAAGGGGTGAAAGTAAAGAGACATCCACCTCCGGAGGAGAAGGTAGACCGGGTGAAAGCAAAGTGCACTATCGATGCCCTGAGGAAACCACCAAAGTCTCCGCTGAAAAAGAACTATGAGCGCATTACTGCAAAGGTATATATTGAAGCGGAGTGGTCGGGAAATACTATCAGTGATCGAAGGTTAGCAGAACGACGAGTTGGGAAAAAAATTCCCAACTCGGCGAACAAGTGGACCAATCGTGCCCCCCGCTCAAGGTGTCTAGCGATATCACCGCTAATGATCCGGGGATGGTGCCCGGTTATAGAAATCTTAAAGATTACCTGCCCGATGATGTACATTATGATTTCTTGGAGGTGGAAGAACACCAAGACCATTACGGGAAGCTTCTTGCCAAAGATGAAAAATCTCTAACAACGATGATGCGAAGATTCCATGATTGGTACATGAAAACCTGTAGAGAGTCTGGGGGCGGATACTTTGTATCTGAGAGTTAAAGAGGAGCACGACCTCATTGGAATTGATTTGTTGACCGATCCATTTGAGGAGTTCTTCCAGTGGTTCAATCAAAAGGCCCTCAATAAATTAACGGTCACTTGCTACTGTCTGTAAGTACTACTTCTGTCATTAAGTCTCTATATATAGCTCAGCTCTTTCATTGCATGTATATATGATTATCCTCACTATATTATGCAGATTGAAGATCGTCGAGTGCAGAAAAGCAGAAATGTATGATATTGGGTCATTAACACAAATCTCATAGATCAATTTGAGGTTGAAAAGAACGCCGATGATGCTGAGGCCAACTTGCTCAAATCATTGATAATAAATCAAAACAAAGATAAAATACTCTTTGCTTACAACTTCGAGTGAGTGTTACTGTCTTGTGCATATTCGGTTTCCCTTATTACTCGAGCGAGGTTATAGTAATGTAATTGATGAGTTATGCATGCGTGCACAGCTTCCACTATATTCTCCTGGAGATTAAGCTTGAGCAGGGACTAGTAACCGTCTTAGACTCGAGACAAAAATCTCCCGAGACCTATGCGGGCATGACTAAAATGCTCGAGAAGTAAGTTCAATCGATCATTATCGCACCATATCGGCAACTTTTTGTTCATTTCCTGATATCAAGTAATTGTTTTCTTTGTCTTGCAGGGTTTGGAAAGTATTCACCGCACAAGCTTCAGGACTGCTGGGGGAGCTGCGATGGGCATGCCCAAAAGTAAGTAGTACTAGCTAGCTAGTTCCGCGCATCTCGTTCCCGTTGATTCTAGCTACTTTCATCAATGCCATTTATAATGCTGCATTATTAGTTTGATTGACCTCTATTTCTCGTAAAGTGCTTGTGGCAGGAATAAGGGAATGATTACTATGGATACTACGTGTGCGAGTTCATCTACAACGCGACTTGCAAAGATAAGCAGGGCTACTCTAAAAGACAATTTGATGTGCGTAAGCAATAATATTCACGATTTCATTTTATTGCACCATCATTTTTGTTGAGTTTCATTCATATATATGTATTAACCCCCTTCTTCAAATTAGACGTGGGAGATGCGGAATGAACTCCTACCAGAAGATCGCATGAAAGCAATTCAAGAGGAATTAGCGGGATTCTTTCTTGACCACGTCATCAATAAAGCCAGAGAATACCATGTGGAACTTGATTTCAGATGCTAGGGGATTGTAACAGATCTTACATATTGTATATGTATGTAGCCAGTGTTGGAAAATGCCCTAGAGGCAATAATAAATTAGTTATTATTATTATATTTCATTGTTCATGATAATCGTTTATTATCCATGCTAGAATTGTATTGATAGGAAACTCAGATACATGTGTGGATACATAGACAACACCATGACCCTAGTAAGCCTCTAGTTGACTAGCTCGTTGATCAATAGATGGTTACGGTTTCCTGACCATGGGCATTGGATGTCGTTGATAACAGGATCACATCATTAGGAGAATGATGTGATGGACAAGACCCAATCCTAAGCCTAGCACAAGATCGTGTAGTTCGTATGCTAAAGCTTTTCTAATGTCAAGTATCATTTCCTTAGACCATGAGATTGTGCAACTCCCGGATACCGTAGGAGTGCTTTGGGTGTGCCAAACGTCACAACGTAACTGGGTGGCTATAAAGGTTCACTACAGGTATCTCTGAAAGTGTCTGTTGGGTTGGCACGAATCGAGACTGGGATTTGTCACTCCGTGTAAACAGAAAGGTATCTCTGGGCCCACTCAGTAGGACATCATCATAATGTGCACAATGTGACCAAGGAGTTGATCACAGGATGTTGTGTTACAGAACGAGTAAAGAGACTTGCCGGTAACGAGATTGAACAAGGTATCGGGATATCGACGATCGAATCTCGGGCAAGTATCGTACCGATAGACAAAGGGAATTGTATACGGGATTGATTGAATCCTTGACATCGTGGTTCATCCGATGAGATCATCGTGGAGCATGTGGGAGCCAATATGGGTATCCAGATCCCGCTATTGGTTATTGACCAGACAGTTGTCTCGGCCATGTCTGCATGACTCCCGAACCCGTAGGGTCTACACACTTAAGGTTCGATGACGCTAGGGTTATAGGGAAAGTATGTACGCGGTTACCGAATGTTATTTGGAGTCCTGGATGAGATCCCAGACGTCACGAGGAGTTCTAGAATGATCTGGAGGTAAAGATTGATATCTAGGAATATTGGTTTTGGCCACCGAAAGTGTTCCGGGCATCACTGGTAGTGTACCGGGACCACCGGAGGGTCCGGGGGTCCACCAGGTGGGGCCACCAGCCCCGGAGGCATACATGGGCCAATAGTGGGAAGGGACCAGCCCCTAGGTGGGCTGGGGCGCATCCCACCAAGGCCCAAGGCGCCTCCAAGAGGGGAGGGGGCAAACCCTAGGGCAGATGGGCCCCAAGGCCCACCTCAGGTGCGCCTCCCCCTCTCCCCCTTGTGGCCGCCACCGTAGATGGGATATAGGGCTGCCGCCACCCCTAGGGAGGAAACCCTAGGCGGGGGCGCAGCCCTCCCTCTCCCCTATTGAAAGTGCAACTATCCCTAGGTGGTTTTGGTAATTCATAACAACATATAGCTCATTGAGCTAATGCTATTCCAAGATGATTATTTCAGGAAAGCTCAATGATTGGCATGGCATGGATGTGAAAGTGGAACCCTCAAAATGCTAAGGACAAAGAATTGGCTCAAGCTCAAAAGTTCAAGACTCTTCATTTTATATTTTAGTGATCCAAGATCACATTGAGTCTTTAGGAAAAGCCAATACTATCAAGGAGGGATGAGGTGTTGCTTAATGAGCCTCTTGCTTTATGTGCTTAGTTATATGCTCCAAAATCCTCAACCACCTTTCCATATCCACAAATGACCTAAACCCTAAGCCAAACTCGGTCATACTGATTCTGTCAATCCGGCGCCACCGAGTTTCACTTGTCATTTGCCACTGCCAAACCCTAGCAATTCGGTCCTACCGATAAGGATCTCGGTCACACCGAGATGGGGCTGCAAACTCTCTGTTTCCCTTTCGTAACTTTTTGGTCTCACCAAAAGAGCGAATCGGTCCCACCGAGAATGCAATGCAAACTCTCTATTTCCTTCTTGTAACTTTTCGGTCTCACCGAAAGAGCAAGTCGGTCCCACCGAGTTTGCCTGACCAACTCTCTGGTTAGCTAATTGCCGAACTCGGTCTCACCGAGTTTGTGCGATCGGTCTCACCGAGATTACGTTATGCCCAAACCCTAACCGAATCGGTCCTACCGAGTTGCATCTTAGTCCCACCGAAATTCCTAACGGTCACTAGGTTTACTATTTCGGTCAGACCGAGTTTTCTGATTCGGTCCCACCGAGATTGGTAGATTATGTGTAACGGTTGGATTTTGTGTGGAGGCTATAAATACCCCTCCACCTCCTCTTCATTCGGAGAGAGAGCCATCAGAACACATACACCATTCCTACTCATATGTTCTGAGAAAGAACCACCTACTCATGTGTTGAGACCAAGATATTCCATTCCTACCATATGAATCTTGATCTCTAGCCTTCCCCAAGTTGCTTTCCACTCAAATCTTCTTTCCATCAGATCCAAATCCTATGAGAGAGAGTTGAGTGTTGGGGAGACTATCATTTGAAGCACAAGAGCAAGGAGTTCATCATCAACACACCATTTGTTACTTCTTGGAGAGTGGTGTCTCCTAGATTGGCTAGGTGTCACTTGGGAGCCTCCGACAAGATTGTGGAGTTGAACCAAGGAGTTTGTAAGGGCAAGGAGATTGCCTACTTCGTGAAGATCTACCGCTAGTGAGGCAAGTCCTTCGTGGGCGGTGGCCATGGTGGAATAGACAAGGTTGCTTCTTCGTGGACCCTTCATGGGTGGAGCCCTCCGTGGACTCGCGCAACCGTTACCCTCCATGGGTTGAAGTCTCCATCAATGTGGATGTAGGATAGCACCACCTATCCGAACCACGGGAAAACATCTGTGTCTCCAATTGCGTTTGAATCCTCCAAACCCTTCCCTTTACATTCTTGCAAGTTGCATGCTTTACTTTCCGCTGCCAATAAACTCTTTGCATGCTTGCTTGAATTGTGTGATGATTGCTTGACTTGCTCTAAGATAGCTAAAATCTGCCAAGAACTAAAATTGGGAAAAGGCTAAGCTTTTAGTTGGTCAAGTAGTCTAATCACCCCCCTCTAGACATACTTTTGATCCTACAAGTGGTATCAGAGCTTTGGTCTCCATTTGGCTTGATCTCCATAGCTTTTGGTGGTCATAGCCTTGGTTTCACAACCTAGGAGAGTATGGCGTCTAGCGAGGGAAATTATCACCGTAGAGGTCCTTACTTTGATGGCACTAATTTTGCTAGTTGGAAGCATAAAATGAATATTCTTGGACATAACCCCGCCGTATGGGCTATTGTTTGTGTTGGTTTGAAAGGTGAGTTCTTTGATGGGAGAGAACCAAACCGTGAAGCTACCGCGGATGAGCTGAAGATGTTGCAATACAATGCTCAAGCTTGTGATATTCTCTTCAATGGATTGTGCCCCGAAGAATTCAACAAAATCAGCCGCCTTGAGAATGCAAAGGAAATTTGGGATACTTTGATTGATATGCACGAAGGTACCGACTCCGTCAAGGAATCCAAGTTGGATGTGCTCCAAAGTCAACTTGACAAGTTCAAGATGAAGGATGGTGAAGGTGTCGCTGAAATGTACTCTAGGCTTGCTCTCATCACAAATGAGATTGCCGGCTTAGGAAGTGAAGAGATGACCGATAGATTCATCATCAAGAAGATCCTAAGAGCCTTGGATGGGAAATATGATACCGTGTGCACATTAATCCAAATGATGCCCAACTACAAAGATCTCAAGCCAACGGAAGTAATTGGAAGGATTGTTGCTCATGAGATGTCACTCAAGGATAAAGAGGAACTTCACAATAAATCAAGTGGTGCCTACAAAGCGTCATGTGAAGTCCCCACATCATCAAGTGAGAAACAAAACTTCAATGAAGAATTGAGCTTAATGGTGAAGAACTTCAACAAGTTCTACAAGAGTAGAAACAAAGATAGAAGCTTCAAGTCAAGGTACTACAATGACAAAAGATCTTCTAGTCGAGAGCGAAACTGCTATAATTGTGGAAGACCCGGACACTATTCCAATGAGTGTACGGCTCCCTACAAGAGAAGAGAAGATTCTCCAAAAAGAAGAAGTAAAGAATCTCCACCAAGAGAGAGAAGGAGTAGAGATGATCGTTATGAACGAAGATACTCACGGAGAAGCAAGGACTCGGAAAGGAAGGAAAAATCATCAAGGAGCTATACAAAACGAAGACATCAAGCTCATGTTGGTGAATGGGTATCCGGCTCCGACTCCGACAGCCACTCCGAGAGAAGTTATCACTCCGACTTCGAAGATACTCAAGATGAAGGTGTTTCCGGTCTAGCACTTGTGTCAACCAACTCCTACGACATATTTGACTCACCAAATGAAGGAATTGGAAGATGCTTCATGGCCAAAGGTCCTAAGGTAACACAACCCGAGTATGTTGACTTTAATAGTGATGAAGATGACTTGTTAGGTGATGATGATTTGCTTGTTGACAACTCTAGTGAAGAATATTATGGTGAAATATCAATTAATCATGCTAAAACGAATGACAATGATAAGGAGAAGATCGAGGCTCTAACTAAAGAACTAAACACTCTTAAGTTAGCCCATGAAACTATCTTCGAAGATCATCGAGAACTTTTAAGAGCTCATGAGAAACTACGCTTTGAAAAGCTTAATCTTGAGCAAGAGCATGAGTTCTTAAAAGCAATCAATGATGATCTCCGCAAGAAAAGTTCTTCTCACATTGCCAAGCGTTTACTTTTATCCACCTACATGCCTCAAGTCAAGACTAGTAACAAGAATAAGAAAGATTCTTCCTCTAGTAGTAACAATGATCATGCTAAATCCAATATTGTTGCTTCTAGTAGTTCTCTTGATTCCACTAATGATTCTCTTAGCCAAGTTACACTTGAGCAAGAAAATAGCTTATTGAAGGGAATTATAGAGAAAGGTGTTTACAAGAGCCTTGCCGGAAGTAAGCAATTCGAGGAAATTGTGTGCAAGCAAGGAATGCACCGGAAGAATCAAGGTGTTGGTTTTGAACGAAAGTTCAATGCCAATGGAGTTGAATGGGAAGAAGATCAATACCCCAAGACAAAGTGTATTCCTCAACAAGAGAAGTATGATACTTCCTTCAAGGGAACACAAGCTCAAGATGATCTTCCACCACAAGACTACAAGCAAAAAGGCAAGGACAAGCTTCAAGAGGAGATTGATGCATTTGAAGAAGCTCCTAAGACCTTAGTCAAGTGGTTTCCCAAGACTACTTCAAGTTCCACTACATCAAGTATGACTACAACTCCAAGGATTCCCATCAAGATGGTGTGGATCCAAAAGAAGAATAACTAGAGAGTTCTTGAGGGTGACTCCGCCAACATACTTCACTCTTATCATTTTGGCAAGAACAAGTGCAATCAACTTCCACATCTTGCACTAGTTCAAGGAGTCACAAACCCTCTTGTTGGTAAGACAAGGGACAAGGTAACCAAAAGTTTTCATGGACATCATCTTGTGTGTGCATCACTCTATGTCTATGGATATCCTTGTTTGTTCCTTGTGGGACTAACCCATGTAGGTATTGAAAGTGCAATTCACTCAAATGGATAGCTCCAGGTGATCTACATCAACATTGAGCATCCACATCTTCAACATCTACATGAAGTCATCATCGACAAAACCCAAGGTTAGTTAATCCCTCTTAGGGGGGATATCACATCTAGGGGGAGCTTTACTCTAAGACTTGAGGTAAAGCAACTCTAAAGAGGTGAATACAACAATGCTTTATGTAAAAGTGGTAACCCCACTTGAGCTTAAACGATGAGTATGACCTATGATCAAGTGTTCTCACTTGACTCCTAAGTCAATATACTCATATATAGATGACCTAGTCATCGCAAATTGCTTGATAGATGCTAGAATTGGTTGTGCATGCTTTGCCACATATTTCATTTGCCATCTTATTGTGTGAGCATGTTGGTTGCATATTTTACTCATTCGAGGACATCCACTTGTTGTTTTGATTGTTTGGCTTTCTTCTTTTGCCAAGTGGATGGACAAGAATGCCTAAGAACCTCCTCTAGCTATCTATGCTTTTCTCATCTCAAACTCTATTCATGTTGCATCACAAAACTTGATCAAGTCAGATTCGAACCACTCTGTGTGAGGAGCGCTCGGAGTCCCCGATTCGTCATAGACTTAAACTTCCAAAACCTCTTTATGAATCCCGGTCTGACCGATACTCCATTTTCGGTCCTACCGAGTTCATTAAGTTGATCTAGGTTTTCGATCTCGGTGCAACCGATTTGAACTTTTCGGTCACACCGAGTTGCAATAACTGCACACAGTTTTGCATCTCGGTGCCACCGAGTTGTTGCACTCGGTCACACCGACAGGGTCGGGCTATATATAGTGACGGGCAAAATTTTGGAAATTTCTCCGAAACCTCTTCGCCCGCGCGATAGCCTGCTCTGCCTTCGTGGTCTCCGGATCGTCTTCTCGCCGCCAGTAGCCTCCAGTCGCTGGTCTCCGCCGCCGTCAACGGAATTCTGCCCCGCCGTTGCCGCCGTAGCGAGTCTCCGCCGAACTAGGGTATGGACTCGATCTTTGTGCTATTTTCCACTCCGATTCCTAGCACATAGTGATCATCATGATTCTTGCCACGATTGAAACACTCCTATCCAGTCAATGAACTCGTAGATTAGGTTTAATTCGAAAATTTTAGGGTTAGGTTTCCGCCGAAACCATCTCGGACCCACCGAGTTGAAAAACTCGGTCCCACCAATCTGGCTTTTGCCATTGCACAAGTGAAACTCGGTCTAACCGAGAATAACTTATCGGTGCGACCGATTTTGGAATTCTGTGAAACCCTAGCAGTCTCGGTGCCACCGAACTGTGACTCGGTCTGACCGAGTTCACCAGTTCTGGTGCCAAAACTGCTTCGGTGTCACCGAGTTTGAAAATCGGTAGATCTGAGATGCTTTCTGTGGAAAACTAAAACTAAGTTTTTGAATTAATCTTTTGCAAAAATCTCTGCTTTTTGTGATGCTCATCCACTCTATCTTATCCATAATCTATTCACAGGGTCAGCAGTCAGTTTGCAACATGTCTGATCAAAGTGACAGCCAGAATGTGTCTGAGCAGCAAGTTGTGATGAGTGAGGGCACTAGCCCCTCAAGTTCTTCTGATGATAGCAGCAGGAGCACCCCCAGCAATCTGCCTAAGGCTGCCACACGTCAAAGGAAGAAGAGAACGTCTGATTCTGAGGATGAAGACTATGTGGCAGAGGAAGAGGCCACATCAAAGAGAGCTGAACCAGCTCAAGGCACAAAGCCAGGGCTGAAAATCAAAAGGCCAGCAGGCAGGCAGCCCATGTCTAAGGCAAGAGTTCCCACTTCCAAACCTAGGAAGGCTGCAACTGAAGAAACCATGAAGCTTGCCCTGGAATCTGAAGAGGAAGCAAGTGGCCAAGGCAAGAAGAGGAAAGAGAGGGTGAAGAAGACTATAGCCAGAGTGCTTGGGAAGGCCTCCATCATGGTAGATGAGGAGGAAGAAGAAGAAGAGGTTGCTGCACCAGCACCCAAGGCAGCCAAACTCATGGGAGATGCTATAAGGTCAGGAACAGCTGCATCCAAGCCCAAGGAAGCACCTAAGGCTGCATCTAAGCCTAAGAGTGCACCAAAGAGAAACACATGAAGCATCCCAGCTGCGGAAAAGGACAAGGCCCCAGTGCCTGAAGCTATCGAAGAAGAGGAAGAGAGTGTCCTTAGGAAGCTCAAGCCCAAGATCCCAAACCACAACGATGCTCATCCTGTGGCTGAGGATATGAAGCTCAGGAGAGATTCAGGACTGAGGAAATGGAGAGAAGAAAATCCGTATGCTTCTAGGAGAAGGACTGTCGTGGATTACAAATTTCATACCAAGGAACAACAAGATTTCTATGAGACTGTTTTGCTTGACAAGAAGCCAATCGTTTGTGACATGAGATGAGTCGACTGGACCTACATCAAGGACAATGAAGAGTACTACCCCGGTGTATTTGACAGCTTTAGTGCGTGTGGAGTTGCAGACTTTGTTGGGCAGAAGCTCACAAAGTGGAACGAGGAGCTGATCATGCAATTCTACTCCACAGCACACTTTTATCCGGATGGCAGGATCACATGGATGTCAGAGAGTACAAGGTACCAATCCACTGTTGAAGAATGGGCGAAGTTGATCAATGCCCCAGAGGAGCAAGCTGATGACTTGGACATTTATGCCAAGAAAAAGATGGATCACAACTCCATGTCCAACATGTACAAGGAGATCCCGAATGAAGCGCTCGACACGTTCAAGTTTGGCTCAGTGCACTACCTGCTCTCAGGATTGCCTACGATCAACTGGATCCTTAGGCACACCCTTCTGCCCAAATCTGGAGATCACAAGATGATCAGAGGTCACGCGATCAACTTGCTTCATGTCTTTGATGTGCCTCAGAAATTCAAGGTCCTGAGTCTCATTGTGGAAACAATCAAGAGGACAGCTGCAGACCAGAAGAGGAGTTGTGGGTATGCCCCACAGATTCAGGAGCTCATCAACTCCAAGATGGGCATGGGCGTGTATTTATATTGGATAAGGAACACCTGCCCATCCGTCCAGATTTTGACGATAACCAAGTGGTTATGACTGAGAATGAACCCTCATCTGCCCATGCACAAGCTCAGAAGGAGAAGGCGAAGAAGGAGAAAGCTGCCAGGATGCCTACTCAAGCGGAGGCATCTGATTACTTCTTGAAGACCAAACAAGAGCAGCTCGGTTACCTGATAGCGTCCACCCTGCGGATTGAGCAGAGTATAGCTACCCTGACTCAGAACCAGGCGAGCCTAGAGAGGATCATGGAACAGAGGTTCTATGACCTGGACATCAAAGTGACTGAGATACAGACTGCCGTGGAGCAGCTCCAGGATGACATGAACGAGAGAAGAGGCAGAACCACAAGTGATGCTTTTGCCAGGGTGCCACAAGGTCCGAGGTTGTCTGCACTGCCAGTTGCTGACACTAGAGCTACAACGTCTGCACCAGCTACAGCCTCCGTTCCACCAGCTCCAGCATCCACCACAGCCTCAACTCCTTCCACATCTACTGAAGGCTTCGTCCTTGGCGTGCTCCGGACTCCACCACCACCTGAAGATCAAGCCTGAGCGTCGACTTAGCACTATGCTTTCTCTAGGAACTTTTTGGTAACTTGTTGCCAAAGGGGGATAAAATGTATAGATCATAGGCTTCGAGAGAGAGTGTTGCTTTTATTCTCTCTTGTTTTTATTTGGTGGTTTTTCGAACTTTGTTTGCTTGCGTGTGCGATACTATGTCATTATTCGTGAGACATCAATGATCAAGTGTTTGATCATAAGCTACACTTAATGGTTGCTTAATGCTTGCTAAATGTTATCATTCTATCTATTGTCTGTGATCATTCACTATTCTTGGTGACGAGTGCATGTATTTCAATCTTATCATTTTTTGAGCGCTCCACCAAGATGTATGTGACATGGAAGAGTAACCCATGATTCTAACTCCTTGTGCATTTGCAGTCCAAAGCAAATTTTAAAATATGCACAAATTTAGGGGGAGCTCTTACTTATCACATACTTCTCAAAGCGACGATGTATTTCATTATTATTGTTATTTGTCGAAGCTTTGATCTATATGTTGTCATCAATTACCAAAAAGGGGGAGATTGAAAGTGCAACTATCCCTAGGTGGTTTTGGTAATTCATAACAACATATAGCTCATTGAGCTAATGCTATTCCAAGATGATTATTTCAGGAAAGCTCAATGATTGGCATGGCATGGATGTGAAATTGGAACCCTCAAAATGCTAAGGACAAAGAATTGGCTCAAGCTCAAAAGTTCAAGACTCTTCATTTTATATTTTAGTGATCCAAGATCACATTGAGTCTTTAGGAAAAGCCAATACTATCAAGGAGGGATGAGGTGTTGCTTAATGAGCCTCTTGCTTTATGTGCTTAGTGATATGCTCCAAAATCCTCAACCACCTTTCCATATCCACAAATGACCTAAACCCTAAGCCAAACTCGGTCATACCGATTCTGTCAATCCGGCGCCACCGAGTTTCACTTGTCATTTGCCACTGCCAAACCCTAGCAATTCGGTCCTACCGATAAGGATCTCGGTCACACCGAGATGGGGTTGCAAACTCTCTGTTTCCCTTTCGTAACTTTTTGGTCTCACCGAAAGAGCGAATCGGTCCCACCGAGAATGCAATGCAAACTCTCTGTTTCCTTCTTGTAACTTTTCGGTCTCACCGAAAGAGCAAGTCGGTCCCACCGAGTTTGCTTGACCAACTCTCTGGTTAGCTAATTGCCGAACTCGGTCTCACCGAGTTTGTGCGATCGGTCTCACCGAGATTACGTTATGCCCAAACCCTAATCGAATCGGTCCTACCGAGTTGCATCTCAGTCCCACCGAAATTCCTAACGGTCACTAGGTTTACTATTTCGGTCAGACCGAGTTTTCTGATTCGGTCCCACCGAGATTGGTAGATTGTGTGTAACGGTTGGATTTTGTGTGGAGGCTATAAATACCCCTCCACCTCCTCTTCATTCGGAGAGAGAGCCATCAGAACACATACACCATTCCTACTCATATGTTCTGAGAAAGAACCACCTACTCATGTGTTGAGACCAAGATATTCCATTCCTACCATATGAATCTTGATCTCTAGCCTTCCCCAAGTTGCTTTCCACTCAAATCTTCTTTCCATCAGATCCAAATCCTATGAGAGAGAGTTGAGTGTTGGGGAGACTATCATTTGAAGCACAAGAGCAAGGAGTTCATCATCAACACACCATTTGTTACTTCTTGGAGAGTGGTGTCTCCTAGATTGGCTAGGTGTCACTTGGGAGCCTCCGACAAGATTGTGGAGTTGAACCAAGGAGTTTGTAAGGGCAAGGAGATCGCCTACTTCATGAAGATCTACCGCTAGTGAGGCAAGTCCTTCGTGGGCGATGGCCATGGTGGAATAGACAAGGTTGCTTCTTCGTGGACCCTTTGTGGGTGGAGCCCTCCGTGGACTCGCGCAACCGTTACCCTCCGTGGGTTGAAGTCTCCATCAACGTGGATGTAGGATAACACCACCTATTCGAACCACGGGAAAACATCCGTGTCTCCAATTGCGTTTGAATCCTCCAAACCCTTCCCTTTACATTCTTGCAAGTTGCATGCTTTACTTTCCGCTGCCAATAAACTCTTTGCATGCTTGCTTGAATTGTGTGATGATTGCTTGACTTGCTATAAGATAGCTAAAATCTGCCAAGAACTAAAATGGGGAAAAGGCTAAGCTTTTAGTTGGTCAAGTAGTCTAATCACCCCCACTCTAGACATACTTTCGATCCTACACATATATATAGTGGAGGCAAAGGGGCAGCCCAACAGATGAAGTTCTTCCCCTGTTGGCGCAGCCCTACCTCTCTCCCTCCTCGTCTCTCATAGTGCTTGGCGAAGCCCTGCTGGAGTTCTGCGCTCCTCCACCACCACCACGCCGCCGTGCTGCTGCTGGGCGGAGTCTTCCCCAACCTCTCCTTCTCCCCTTGCTGGATCAAGGCGTAGGAGACGTCACCGGGCTGCATGTGTGTTGAATGCGGAGGCGCCATGGTTCGGCGCTTAGATCGGAATCAACCGCGATCTGAATCGCTACGAGTACGACTCCTTCATCCGCGTTCTTGCAACGCTTCCGCTTAGCGATCTACAAGGGTATGTAGATGCACTCCCCTTCCCCTCGTTGCTAGATTACTCCATAGATTGATCTTGGTGATGCGTAGAAAATTTTAAATTTCTGCTACGATCCCCAACAGCCAGTAGCGTCGGATAGATAATACGAAAACTGTTGTTCGACCAATCTCTCGGAGAAGGAGAGGTCGATCACTTCTCTCAGTATGCATGATGAACTTTTGTACCTAATGGTTTCCTTCATTTTCTTACTAGCTAGCGTGTCGAGGGCCTCTCTATACGTGTAGTATGTAGCGTCGACCAAGCACGGAGATAAGAGAGGACACTTCTCTCTATTAATTAATTAGCTACCTAACACAATATATGAAACACCTTAATTAACCATACAAACACCCCCAAATCCACCCCCCTTTCAGAAAAAAAAACCCTAGCCCCTGAACAGCTGACGCGTGGATGCCTATTGGTCCCGGTTGGTGCCACCAACCGGGACTAAAGGCCCTCCTGCCTGGGCTCGCCAGAGGGGCCACGTGGAGGCCCATCTGTCCCGGTTCGTATAAGAACCAGGACTAAAGGCCAAGGGCATTAGTAACGACCCTTTAGTCCCGGTTCTGCAACCGGGACAGATGGGCCTTATGAACCGGGACAAATGGCTCTTTTTCTACTAGTGCACGTGTGCGGGCATCGACTTGGGCTGCTTCGACTTCATCATTGGCGTTGACTTCCTGCGGACCCTTGATCCCATCCTCTGGGACTTCGACGCTTTGACAATGACCTTCTGGTGGCTCGGCCGCCGCATCCGGTGGGAAGGCATTAGGGCGCCTCCCCGGTGATGATGCAGCTTCAGCTGGCGACGGCTACCTCCGAGACCGAGCACCCACTATTGGATCACCTCCAGCAATAGCATGGCGACCTCTTCACCAAGCTGCAGGGCCTTCCACCGGCCTGGGTTTATGATCACCGCATTCATCTCCTGCCGGGCTCAGCACCGGTGGCACACTCATGCTTGCCGCGGGCATCATCCGGATCTCCACATCACCGTTCATCGCGCCGGTCCTCCTCGTCCGCAAGTCGGATGGCACGTGGTGCTTCTGCATCGACTACCGCCCCTTAATGCCCTAACACTTAAGGACAAGTTTCCTATTCCGGTGGTCGATGAGCTCCTGGGTGAGCTACATGGGGCGCGCTTCTTCACCAAGCTCAATCTCCGGTCGGGGTACCACCAGGTGCGCATGCACCCAGGTGATATCGCCAAGACGGCGTTTCGGACTCATCACGGCCACTTCGAGTTCCTGGTGATGCCCTTTAGCCTCTCCAACGCCCCGACAACCTTCCAGGCTCTGATGAACGATGTCCTCTGGCCCTACTTACGTCAGTTTGTGCTCGTTTTCTTTGATTACATTCTTATCTATAGCGCTTCATGGGCGGAGCACCTCCAGCACGTCGCCATCGTCTTCAACGAGCCTCGGGCACACCATCTTCATCTTAAGCGCTCGAAGTGCTCGTCCGGGACGCCTTCAGTCGCTTACCTCGTCCACGTCATCTCGGTCGAGGGGGTTGCTATGGATGCCGACAAGGTGGCGGCCGTCGCAGCCTGGCCGATGCCGCACTCACCGCGGGCTCTTCGCGGCTTCCTGGGTCTCGCAGGGTACTACCGGAAATGTATCCGGGAGTTCGGCCTCATCGCATCTCCACTCATGCGCTTGCTGCACCGCGACGCCTTCGCATAGGACGACAAGGCGATGGCGGCATTCGAGCCCCTCAAGGGGTCCCTCACAACAGGCACCGTTCTTCAGATGCCAGATTTTGACCGCCCATTCATGCTAGACTGTGACGCCTCCAGTGCGGGGTTCGGCGCTGTGCTTCATCAGGGCGATGGCCCTCTCGCTTTCTTCAGCAAGCCCTTTGCTGTGCGCCATCTTAAGCTCGCAGCGTATGAGCGGGAGCTCATTGGCTTGGTGTAGGCGGTGCACCATTGGCGGCCCTATCTGTGGGGTCGGTCTTTCCGGATTCGCACAGACCACTACAACCTCAAGTTCTTGTTGGACCAAAGGCTCTCGACCGTGCCGCAACACCAGTGGATCAGCAAGCTCTTCGGCTTTGACTTCTCCATCGAGTATCGCCCGGGCCGCCTTAACACTGTGGCCGACGCCTTGTCTTGACACGACGCCGACCACGACACCACGGTCAGCAACTCCAAGGGGGCGGCGCTCTGCATCCGCTCCGGGCCCACCTTCGGCCTCTTCACCGACATTCGCCGGGCGACGGTGGCCACGCCTGACGCGCTTCTTCTTCAGCAGTAGCTAGCTGCGGGCGAGCTGGAGGAGCCGTGGCGTCTCAACGACGGACCTTTCCTCCATGGGCGCCGAGTCTTCGTGCCAGTGCATGACGATCTCCGTCACCAGCTGCTGCTGCTGACTTAATCTTCAATGGATTTGAGACCGCAGTGATTGCTCCCCCTCACCCCAATGAACATGAGGCTATGCAGAAAACTCTCCATCGTCTCCGCGCCGATTTCTACATCCCGGTGATCGGGCCCTGGTCCATGACTGGGTACGGTCTTGTGTGACGTGCCAGGTGAGGGAGTCCTGGACTAAGGGGTCCTCGGGCGTCCGGCCTATTATCCATGGGCCGGACTGACGGGCTGTGAAGACATGAAGGCCGAAGACTATACCTGTGTCCGGATTGGACTCTCCTTGGCGTGGAAGGCAAGCTTGGCGACTGACTATGAAGATTCCTTCTTATGTAACCGACTCTATGTAAACCCTAAATCCCCTCGGTGTCTATATTAACCGGAGGGTTAGTCCGGAAAGGATATACTCATTTTACCATAGTCATATAGGCTAGGCTTCTAGGTTTAGCCTTCACGATCTCGTGGTAGATCAACTCTTGTAACACTCATATTCATCAATATCAATCAAGTAGGACGTAGGGTATTACCTCCATAGAGAGGGCCCGAACCTGGGTAAACATCTTATCCCCTGTCTCTTGTTACCATCGATCCTAGACGCATAGTTCGGGACCCCCTACCCGAGATCCACCGGTTTTGACACCGACATTGGTGCTTTCATTGAGAGTTCCACTGTGCCGTCGACGAAAGGTTCGATGGCCCCTTCAATCGTCGATAGCGACGCTATCCAAGGAGAAACCTTCCTCCCCGGACAGATTTTCGTATTCGGCGGCTTTGTACTGCGGGCCAACTTGCTTGGCCATCTGGAGCAGATCGACAGCTACGCCCCTGGCCAACAGGTCAGATTCAGAAGCTTGAACTACATCGCCGATATCCGTGGAGACTTAATCTTCAATGGATTTGAGACCGCAGTGATCGCTCTCACTCACCCCAATGAACATGACTTAAATCTGTCATCGAATCATACCCAGGAGATGGCCCCTATTGCTGCAACGGCCTTAGAACCGGAGCAAATCGTGCCATCCGAAGCCATAGAGTCCGCAGCATTGGAGCCGTACATAGACTCGGCACCCTGCAATACTTGTGTCAATGGAATTCCGGACTCGTCTCCGGCTATAAGTCCCGGGCCGGGTACGCCTGTTGTCGGTGTCAAAACCAGCATATCTCGGGTAGGGAGTCCCGAACTGTGCGTCTATGGCGGATGGTAACAGAAGGCAGGGGACACGATGTTTTACCCAGGTTCGGGCCCTCTTGATGGAGGTAAAACCCTACATCCTGCTTGATTTATTCTTGATGATATGAGTATTACAAGAGTTGATCTACCACGAGATCGGAGAGGCTAAACCCTAGAAGCTAGCCTATGGTATGATTGTCTGTTGTCCTACGGACTAAAACCCTCCGGTTTATATAGACACCGGAGGGGGCTTGGGTTATACAAGGTCGGTTACAAAGGAGGAGATATACATATCCGTATTGCCTAGCTTGCCTTCCACGCCAAGTAGAGTCCTATCCAGACACGGGACGAAGTCTTCAATCTTGTATCTTCATAGTCCAACAGTCTGGCCAAAGGATATAGTCCGGCTGTCCGGAGACCCCCTAATTTCGGTTTTTCCTGGCCAAGGTGCCGGGCAAGCCATTCATCACGGATGTTGTGCTTGAAAGCTGCTAGGGCCTCTGCATCCGGACAATCGACGATTTGATTTTTCTTTGTTAGGAACCATGTCCAGAATTGCCTGGCCAATTCCTATGGCTGCTGAATTATGTGGCTCAAGTCATCAGCATCTGGTGGTCGCACGTAAGTGCCCTGAATGTTGGGTAGGAATGCGGCTTTGAGATCTTCCCAACAGCCAATGGACTCTGCTGGCAAGCTGTTGAGCCAATGCCGAGCTGGTCCTTTGAGTTTGAGTGGGAGGTATTTGATAGCGTGTAGGTCATCACCGCGGGCCATGTGGATGTGCAGGAGGAAATCCTCGATCCATACCGCAGGATCTGTTGTGCCGTCGTATGATTCTATATTTACGGTTTTGAAACCCTCTGGGATTTGATGATCCATTACTTTGTCTGTGAAGCATAAGGGGTGTGCGGCGCCTCTGTACTGGGCTATATCACGACGCAACTCGAATGAGTCTTGCCCGTTGTGTTCGGCCCGGCCGGACTTACTTTTACTATATCCGGCGTGACGATTATTGTCTCGCATAGTGGCGCGCCCTCGTGATCCGTAGAGCGATCTTGCATGTTTTGCTTTGTCCTCCAATACGTCTGCAGGTCTGGTGTATTTCCCCATGCCTTTTTATTTGAATGACGTCGGGGTGCGGGCTAAGCTTTTGGCTGGAATGTCTCTCTATCGCGGCCACAAGGTGGCCGATCAGCCGCGTCATACGCCGGGGATGTAGGTTTTGGTTCTTCCTCCTCCAGTCGGGGTAGCAACCTGCATTTTGGGTAACTCTTGGAGGGGCGTTCGAGTTTATACTCTTCAGCCGCCAGGACTTCAGTCCATCTGTCAGCTAGCAGATCTTGATCAGCTTGAAGCTGATGCTGCTTTTTCTTAAGGCAATTTGCCGTGGCTATAAGCCTGCGCTTGAAGCGCTCTTGTTCGGCGGGATCCTCTGGCACGGCGAATTCGTCATCGCCGAGGCTTGCCTCGTCTTCGGAGGGGGGCATGTAATTATCATCCTCCGCCTCTCCATCTGCCGCTCTCTCAGGAGGGCCGGCTCCTCCATCCTCCTGCTCTAAATCTTGCTGGAGGGGATTGTTGTTGTCTTCGGCACTGTCCGGAGTGCTATTATCTCCGGTGCCGGTATCACCACTTTTGCCTTGGCGGGACTTAGAGCGGCGCCGCTGACGCCGGCACTTGGGTTGCTTCTTGGAGGGGTCACCCTCCATTGTGTCGGGACCCTGATCCTAAGTCATACCGATCTAGCATGTAACACTTCATATCACTTTGCGGTCTCACGCACGGTATTCCCACGGGTGCCACCTTACCTGGCCCGGGACCGTTTGCGCCTTTTGGCTCACGTATATTATAGTGGCGCTAGCATCCATATGACAGAGAACCCGGGCCGGCATGACTAGTCGTGAACCCAAAGTGGCTCTAACTTACAGGGACAGGCATACATGAATCAACCTCGAGCATGTCGGTCAACAGTGTATGAATCCGGGCTATAGCACCGGGCTAACAGGACTCCGGGAACCCGGGCTGTAGCAGGCTAGGCAGGACTCCGGATGTCACCGCGTGACATTTCCCCAAAGGGACAGACACAGGAACGAAGTGAATCATATGCCGGCCAGTCAAGTGTTCCGGAGCAGTGGTGCTGGACTAGCAGGACTCCGGTGAACCGGGCTGTAGCGGACTACTATGGCTCATGGAAGCACAAGACTACATTTCCCCATAAGAGAGGCTACCAGGGATAAACAACTAGGTTGTCGGATCCCACACATAGCAATACACGTTACACGTACGCATAACATGCAAGTATGTGCTGTACAACATGGCATCACAACATAACTCAAACTCATATAGATAAAGGCCCAGAAGAGCCACATAGCATTCAATACAAACAGGGGTCTCATGACCCATCATTCAGAGCATACAAGCAATGGAAGCATTACATGTCTGAGTACAGACAACTACAAAAGGAAAAGACTAAGAAGCCTGACTAAACACGACACTCCCAAGGGTACACGATCGTAGCTGGGATACAAGTGACTCGTCGAAGTCACTAGTGTAACCAACTGCAAAACGTAAATAAGCAAACGTGAGTACGAAGATACTCAGCAAGTCTTACATCAGAACTATCTACATATGCATCATTATCAATAAGGGGGGTGGTGGAGTTTTAACAGCAGCAAGCCAGCTTTGACTCAGTGGCTAACCTATACTACGAGTATCAGAAACTTCTTTGAGGTGAGGAGACGCACACGAGTCCACATATTCACCATATCAATACTCCACTACAGATCCATTCCCGTCTCCCTATGAGAAGGCCATCCATAGCACTCACGCTTATCTCGCGGATTTTAGAGTATCCACTTCAAGTTGTCTATGTACTACATAAGTCCTCCAAGTTTCCATATCCGAGGAAAACGGCTATTCGAATAGATAATGTTGACCCTGCAGGGGTGTACTTCTTCACACACGCTCTCCCCACTTATAGCCCTGTACACGTCATGTACCTCGGCAACCTTCAAGCGAAAGCCGGGCGAGGGTGTCGGCCACGACCTGACTAACCACACAAGTCTCTCACCCAGGTTTATCGCCTATTCGGGTTCCATCCGTAAGGAGATCCGGCCGGGGTGTCGCTCACAGCTCCAAATGATGTGAGCAGGGTTCCCAAGCCCACCATCCGGGTGCCACTTGGTACACCGTGCCACGGTGCCTAGTCTATCCCAAGCCCATCCCGTCGGACACCACCTGGTAGACAAGTAGCACTACCTACAAACGCCAGAAACTAGTTGCAACTCCTGGATCGAGAGGGGCCGGATAATCGGAACCCAATGTGTGGTAGTAACTGGACTTGGATAACATACACAGAACTCAGTGCTTAGGGACGGTTCCAATGAGACAACCCACCATGTACTCC
Organism: Triticum monococcum; assembly: GCA_034509565.1. Taxonomy (NCBI): domain Eukaryota; kingdom Viridiplantae; phylum Streptophyta; class Magnoliopsida; order Poales; family Poaceae; genus Triticum; species Triticum monococcum. The sequence continues at coordinate 40,296,347 of CM067841.1, read as the reverse complement.
AACATGGCCTCTCATCGCTACCTTTACCAAAACGTGTTCACACACTTAGCCTTTATCGGGAGGACATGTTCACCACTCCGATTCATTCCTGATGAATCAGACCTGACACAACTCTAAGCATAGCTGGCATAATGAAAACAAGCATGGATGAGCAGGCACATCAAGGCTCAAGCAACTCCTACTCATGCTAGTGGGTTTCAACTATTTACTGTGGCAATGACAGGTCATGCAAAGGAATGGGTTCAACTACCACAGCAGAAAGTAGCAGTTTGAATCGTTGTTGTCCTAATGCAGTAAAAGGAGCAGGAGCGAGAGAGTGGGATTTATCGAGATGCTCAAGGGGGTTTGCTTGCCTGATAGAACACCGAAGGGGCACTGCTCCTCTGACAGGTACTCGGGAACACCTTCCGGAGCGGAACCTATCGAGAAGAAACGGTGCCGGCAATCAATACACAAACAAATGCAACAATATGATGCATGACAATGGCATGTGCAAATGCTAGTGTTTGGGCTAATGCAAGATGCTACCAAGTTGGTTGAAGCCCATTTGAATCAAAGATTCAAATGCAATTCAAAATGAAACATTTAAAATGCCCATATTATGTTTTCACTTATACAACATGTATAAGTTGGTTTTTCATGCATGTAACTGGCATAAATGGATTCCTTGCATTTTCTGATAATTTTTCATATATAATTTATTTCATTTTGAGCTACGGTTGAATTATTATGATTTTTTGAAGTTTAGGCAATATTCTGGAATTTCCTGAGTTAAAATAATTCCAGAAAAACAATAATTGCGCCAGCACTACGTCAGCATGACGTAAGCGAGTCAACGGGGCTGACCAGGTCAAACCTGACCAGTGGGTCCCACTGGTCAGTGACCTAGTCAACTAACTAAGTTAGTTAGTCCTAACTAAGTGGGCAGGGCCCACTAGTCAGTGACTGTAGTAGCTAACCTAGTTAGTTAATTAGTGCTAACTATAGTAGTTAGTCAGGCGGGGCCCGCAAGTCAGTGAGAGAGAGGGGGGAGGTCAAACTGGGCAGTGGGTTAACCCACGCCGGAGTTGACCCGGCGCTCGTCGCCGGCAAGGCCAGAGACGGTGGAGGGGCTCGGGATTCCTCCTCCGGCGACCAAATGGCTGGCGGAGGGCATCTACGTGGAGCTGGGACTCGCCCGCATCCATTTGTGCAAACGACAGGGGCTGAGGTGGCCCGAGCTCGCCGGAGGCAAGCTCGCGGTGGTGGCCGGAGTTCGGCACGAGCTCGGGTTCGAAGCTGCAGTGGGCATGGCGATGCGGGCGTAGCACCTATGGCCTATGCGTGGTGCGGTGAGCACGTGGGTGTGCTCGGTTGGGGGCTACGATGACTGTGGCCACGACGGCGAGGGGCTCAGGCGGCGGCACGATTCGGCCGACAAGGGGGCGACGGCTGCGGGGCGTAAACAAGCTCGGGAAGAGGGGGAACAAGAAGAGGAGCTCACAGCGGAGGCGACGGGATGGTCAGCGGGCTCGGGGAAGGCCTGGGGGCGATGAGATGGCGGCGGCGATCTCGGTCAGCCTGAGGTTGAAGACGATGGCGTGGAGGCGATGCAGGGCATCCGGGCTCGATTCCTTCGGCTTGGGGAGGCGGAGCTGAACGGCGGTGCTGGTGGACACGACAGAGCGGTGAGGAGATGGCTGTGGCCGCGGCAGCGGCGAGCGGCGGCGATGGTGGCGTTCGGTGGTGCTGCGCAAAGAGATCAGAGGAGGGGGATGGACACGGGGAGAGTGAGGGAGGGGCCAGGGGGTCTGCGTGGCAGCGTTGGAGGCGTCCAGGGCGTCGGGGAAGCTAGCAGAGAGGCAGGAGGTGGTCGGGCGTGCGCCGGCGTGCGTCGGCCACGCGCTCGGCGTCCTCCTGGCGGGAGGTAAGTGGTGACTGGCAGAGGCCAGTGGGCTGGGCCTCTGCTGGGCCGGCGGGGGGTGCCAGGTAAGCCAGGCCTCAGGTAAGTGTTTTCCTTTTTTTGTTTTCTTTTCTATTTCTGACATTTGTTTTTGACTTAAAATAAATACTAGCACAATTCTAAAAATGTTGGGATTCCTTGTGACCACTAATTGTAATATACCAGAGGCCCTCACCAAAATCCAACATTTTTGGAGCCTTTAAAATATTTATATTATTTTAAACAGCTCCAATTCAAATACATATGGGTTCATTCAAAAATCCAAAATGTTTAGCAAAAATGTGCATCACCCCTGGTTGTTGTTTCCAACATTTTCCAAAGATCATGAGCATTTTTGAAAAGCATTTTGGGTTCATTGAAATTCCATTTTTAATTTGAACCTATTTGAATTGCTTTGGTGCTAGGGTTTGGAACATCCCCATTTCAACTTCATTTGAAATTTAAACATGATGCACAAAGCAAGCCTAGGTCATACCAGAACTAGGGATGTGACACGTTGTCTCGTCGCCATTGCCTTCTTTGGGTGTGTCCACCATGTATATATCGTATGATGAGGTGGCTGTCCGGTGCCTTGTGGGCAGTGGTTCCTCTTCGACTCCCGCATCGTCGTCCATACCGTCGATGTCTTCGGAGTTGAAGTCGAGCATGTCGGTTAAGTCATCGACACAGTGGCTACTAAGTGGGTGGTGGGTGGGCGGCGAATTTCTTCATCATCCGCATCCCAATCCCGCCGGACGTAGTTCGGCCAGGATCCCTCTGACAAGGAAAGAGACCTTAATGAGTTCAGTATGTCGCCGAAGGGCGAGTGCTGAAAAATATCAGCGGAGGTATACTCCATGATCGGCGCCCAATCGGATTCGATAGGAACGGGCGCAGGCGGTTCGGAGTCCGTGGCCGAAGAAGGATCCGGCAGTTTGGCAACACAGCTCTCGTGAAGGGTAAGGTCGATATTCGGATCGATCGCCGCAGAGGGTACGGCCTCCGTGACGGGGTCTATCCACCCATCCACGGATGGCGAAACTGCCTCCGAATTGAGGGTCGGAGCGGCTGCCTGTGCGATCTCCTGAATACGGTCCGATGGTAGAGCTAAATCGTACTCATCGTGGCTGCGTGGCGCACAAGGCAGGGGCTCGAATCCGTCGAAGATCAAGTCTCCGAGGATATCGGCCGTGTAGTTTAAGCTTCCAAACCTGACCTGGTGGCCAGGGGCGTAACTTTCGATCTGCTCTAGATGGCCAAGCGAGTTGGCCCGCAGTGCGAAGCCGCCGAACACAAAGATCTGTCCAGGGAGAAAAGTCTCACCCTGGACTGCATCGCTATCGATGATCGTAGGAGCCATCAAGCCTAACGGCGACGACACAGAGGAACTCTCAATGAAAGCACCAATGTCGATGTCAAAACCGGCGGATCTCGGGTAGGGGGTCTCGAACTGTGCGTCTAAGGCGGATGGTAACAGGAGGCAGGGGACACGATGTTTTACCCAAGTTCGGGCCCTCTTGATGGAGGTAAAACCCTACGTCCTGCTTGATTTATTCTTGATGATATGAGTATTACAAGAGTTGATCTACCACGAGATCGAAGAGGCTAAACTCTAGAAGCTAGCCTATGGTAGGATTGTATGTTGTCCTACGGACTAAAACCCTCCAATTTATTTAGACACCCGAAAGGGCTAGGGTTACACAAGGTCGGTTACAAAGGAGGAGATATACATATCCGTACTGCCTAGCTTTCCTTCCACGCCAAGTAGAGTCTTATCCGGACACGAGACGAAGTCTTCAATCTTGTATCTTCATAGTCCAACAGTCAGGCCAAAGGATATAGTCCGGCTGTCCGGAGACCCCCTAATCCAGGACTCCCTCACGAGATGACCGGTTCTTCAGGCAGCGGAGCCGGACACTGGATCCACTTTGCCCTCTCCATCCAGTCCTGGAAATGCAATGATAAGCTCAGACATCATCCTTGAAATGATTAAGTTGGGGATACATCGAAAAAGAGCATACCTCACTGTCACTGGCGAGGTGTTTACAATCGTGACCACAGTCTGAATCCGTGGCCGGTGGTTTCTCGTTGCCCTTAAAGAGCAACTTCCATGCGCATTCGTGAGTAGTATCGAAGAGCCTCACCAGGGTCTGATCGTTCTTCGGGTTGAATTCCCATAGAGGACGGCTTCGGTGCTGGCACGGAAGGATTCGGCGAACCAGCATCAACTGGATCACATCAACGAGCCTGACTTTCTTGGTTGACATGCTCTGAACGCGCGTCTGCAGCGCTATCACCTCATCGGGGGAACCCCAGTCCGGACTCTTCTCGACCCAAGAGGTGAGTCGCGTGGGAGCGCCGGATCGGAATTCGGTAGCTGAGGCCCAGGTGGTGGCGCGAGGTTCTGTGATGTAGAACCACTGCTTCTGCCACTCCTTCACTGTGTCCACAAAAGTGCCTTTGGGCCAGGATACATTGGACAGCTTGCTTACCATGGCTCCTCCGCACTCCGTGTGCTGGCCGTCCACCACCTTCAGCTTCACGTTGAAGACTTTGAGCCACAACCCTAAGTGGGGTTGGGTGCGAAGGAAGGCCTCGCACACGACGATAAACGCCGAGATGTTGAGGAAGGAGTTCGGGGACAGATCATGGAAATCTATCCCGTAATAATACATCAACCTACGGACAAAAGGGTGGAGTGGAAACCCTAGCCCACGGAAGAAATGGGGGAGGAACACTACCCTCTCGGTGGGCTTCGGTGTGGGGACGACTTGTCCCTCGGTCGGCAGGCGGTGAGTGATCTGCTTCGCCAAGTATCCGGCCGCCCGAAGCTCTGTAATGTTCTCCTCCTTGACGGAGGAGACCATCCACTTGCTCTGACCTCCGGGATCCGGACATGGTTGCTTTGGTGGAAAGGAGATGAGAACTTGGGCGCTGGAGCTCGAGATTGGAAAGGCAGAGACAGAGAGAGGGCATGAGAGAGGAAGAGGGGATCCTTATCCCCTTATAAAGGCAACGAATATTGAATGCCTCCTCACTCGCCTTAAGATTCGCCTATTCCCAAGGGTTGTATAAACGACACGTTTAGGTTACCCATGCCCGTATTGATGAGAATCCGGTAATAAGGGAGCACGATCTCTGCTTCGACAAGACATGCTAATGGCAACCGCGTCTCGAAACGTGGAGGGGCAAACGAAAAACGGTTCGAAATTATGACCGGACAGACGTGATGCCATATTGTAAAAGCTGTCAGCAAATTAGACTCGTGTAAAAATATATATTCTCTCTACGGTTATGTATGGTGTGTGTGACAGGTCCGGATACTATCATCGCATCCGAAGACTATCTTGAATTTCGGATAGAAGGGAAGCCGCCTTGCAATGCCGAAAACTATCTGCGCGCTGGACTCCTTATCATTGAAGCCAGGTTCAGGGGCTATTGAGGGAGTCCTGGACTAAGGGGTCCTCGGGCATCCGGCCTGTTATCCATGGGCCGGACTGATGAGCTGTGAAGACATGAAGGCCGAAGACTGTACCTGTGTCCGGATTAGACTCTCCTTGGCGTGGAAGGCAAGCTTGGCGACCGACTATGAAGATTCCTTCTTACGTAACCGACTCTATGTAAACCCTAGATCCCCTCGGTGTCTATATAAACTGGAGGGGTTAGTCTGGAAAGGATATACTCATTTTACCAGTCATATAGGCTAGGCTTCTAGGGTTTAGCCATCACGATCTCGTGGTAGATCAACTCTTGTAACACTCATATTCATCAATATCAATCAAGCAGGACGTAGGGTATTACCTCCATAGAGAGGGCCCGAACCTGGGTAAACATCTTGTCCCTTGTCTCCTGTTACCATCGATCCTAGACGCATAGTTCGGGACCCCCTACCCGAGATCCGCCGGTTTTGACACCGACACCAGGGCAATAAGACGGAGACACTACGACCGGCTGGTCTGCTCCGGCCCTTGGAGGTGCCGTCTCAGGTCTGGGCGGATATCTCCATGGATTTCATCGAGGGCCTCCCTAAGGTGGGCGGCAAATCAGTCATTCTCACGGTGGTCGACCGCTTCTCCAAGTATGATCACTTCATTGCGCTCGGTCATCCCTACACTGTTGCCTCCGTGGCTCGCGCCTTCTTTGACAGTATCGTTCGCCTCCACGGGTTTCCCTCTTCGATCGGGACCAGGTGTTCACCGGACATGTCTGGCGCGATCTCTTTAGGTTGGCGGGCGTGAAACTCCGCCTGAGCACGGCCTTCCATCCTCAGACGGACGGCCAAACCGAGGTCGTCAACAAGGTGATTGCCACGTATTTGCATTGTGTCACAGGTGATCGTCCTCGCACTTGGGCGGAATACTGCTACAACACCTCCTACCACTCCGCCCTGCGCGCCACTCCATTTGAGGTGGTCTACGGCAGGCCGCCCCCGGCCATCATACCGGTTGATTCGGTGACGGCTCGGACGGAGGTGGCCGGTGAGCTTATGCGGTGCCGTGATGAGATGTTGGTCGAAGTCCGGCAATGTCTCCTTCAGGCCCAGTAGCTGGCCAAGCACTACTACGACGACCACCATCGCGAGGCGGAGTTCGCGGTGATTGGGTGTGGCTGCGTCTCCTTCACCGCTCTACGTAGTCACTGGACCCACGCGTGAAGCACAAGCTAGGCCCTCGTTACGTCGGGCCCTTTGTTGTCTTGGAGCGCATCGGGAAGGTGGCTTACCGCCTTGAGCTTCTTGCCGGTGCCCGCATCCACGACGTCTTCCATGTGGGGCTGCTAAAGCCTTTCCTTGGGGAGACACCTGCGGCCCCTCCCACGCTCCCTCCGACCTTTGATGGGCGCATCCTCCCAGGCCCGGAGAAGGTGTTGCAGGCCTAGCTCCGTCGCGGTGTGTGGTACGTGCTGATTCAGTGGGCTGGACTTACGGAGGAGGAAGCCACTTGGGAGCAGCGTGACGAGTTCCGCCAACACTACCCAGACTTTCAGCTCGAGGACGAGCTGTTTGCGCAGGCGGGGAGAGATGTTATGACCGGGCAGACTTATGCCCGTAGGAGGCCCACCGGGCAGGTTTAGTTAGGGGCTTGGCCCACAAGTTATTTTATTTTTTAGCATCGTGGTTATATATACTAGATGTAAGACTATTTTGAGATCAAGCAATAAGAATAATTCTATTACCCGGCTCCCAGAGAAGCTGGACCCTAAACCCTAGCCGCCTCTCTCTCTCGCGCGCGCCGCCTCCCTCCGTCTCGATCGCGACGGCGCGCGTGCGCGGGCCGCCGCGTCCTCGCCCCCGTCAACCCAGGACCCAGGGTTCTACCAAATACGCTTTTTGATATTTTCAAAATACCAAGCTCACTAGAGCCCGGCCTCCAAAAATCCGCACTCAGGTTCTTCTCCTCCTCCCATCTTGAGATTATTAAGATGCCATCCGGACATGCTGTTTGCTTTTCCCGCTCTTCTTCAATGCGACCATAACTCCCTAATCAATCCGCCAGCTCGGCCCATTATGGGCCCCGGATCACACTGCTCAAAATTCTTCCCAATGCCTGAGCAGTAGCGATCGACATGCACAAGAGGACATCAGAGTGAGGACACACACACTGCTGACATGTTATCATCAACCCAGGTTAATTTTCTCACTCTTTACCTAGCAAGATTCTTCTTTAGTAGTAGTACCAAGAAAATTAAACAAACGCTATATCGTTTGGTTCAGGGAGCATATCAGAGGTAGCCCAAACGCTCCAGCAAGCATGGCGCGGCCAATGGCGAATCGTCCCAATGGAGAAGCGTGAGGAGGAGAGATATCTCTGATGGAGAGAAAGGTAGATGGGTAGGTAGGCAGATAGATGTATCTCTGGTCACCATCTCTCCATCTGGCCTTGGCATCTTGTCACCTGTCCTCACATTTTCCCTGTGATTTCAGACCAAACCGGCAGCCAATTCCGTCTGAATCATATGCTACATAGATGTGTGTGGGTTGCCTGCCTCGTGTTTGACTTTCCCGGGTAAATAATAAGATGCCAAGTGAGACGCTGGTCTCCTGGTGTTGCTGTCAGGACAGGTATTTGACCACATTAAGACCTTTTTTTTACAGACGGAGTACAAGATACAAGATAGCAGCTACGGTTGCAGAGTTTTCTTACAGTCTCGTTGCCTGACGGAAAACTCTTTCGCTGTCAAAAATAAAAGTGCAGTAAAATTTTGGATTTGCTGAGGCTTGCGAATCTAGATGGTTCAGGAAGATTTGTTTATGATCTGTGGCAGTACGATTCAGGAAGTTCGGTTGCCTAATTTGGTCAGATGCTTCCAAGGTTCTTGCCTCATTCAGAGCAGAGCAGAGGAGGTTGTCTGGAAATTTCAGGAGTGTGGTTAAGACAATGTAGCAGCTGGGTACGTACAAAATTAGGTGGTGCTCAAACCGGAAGCGATGCTCATTAGATTATGATTTATTACAAGGAGTTGAGGTCAAGTGTCTTCGATTTGCAGACATGCAATTTTATAGTCACAAATGTAAGATCTTGGGACACAGGTACTCGAATGACTGAACAATACTGAATTTATGATCATAAACAAGCCAGTAATACTGAACATTTTACAAATACAATGATTCATCGGCCGTCTTTTAGACTACTGAAAATAAAATAAAATGAAACAAGATACAAGAACATAATGTATGCCGATCGATGGATCGAGCTATGATCACTTCCTCTTGTTCTTGCTGCCGACGAGCAGCACGACGTAGAAGAGCGCGCGGAAGAAGAAGCCGAAGCCGGCGGTGACGAGGAGGCACATCCACTTGCCGAGATCGGTGACGGCCTGCTGCGCCAGCACGTCGGCGCCGGTGAGCACGCAGGTCTGGGAGGTCATGCGCGTGCCGAGCGCGTTCCCGATGGCGCCGAGTACCTTCATCTTCATGGCCTCCGGCATGCCGCCGATGGGCGTGCCGTCGAACATCTGCGTCCCGCGCGCGAAGCACCTGGTGGCGCCGCCGCCAAACTCGTTCTGCAGCACCGCCTGGTACGGGTATTTCACCAGCGAGATGTAGTGGAACCAGATCCAGTAGTCGGGGATCCTGTCCCGGTTGATGAAGAAGCCCGAGAAGAGCAGGAAGTAGGCCAGGATGGCCACCACCACCGTGTACCCCAGCATCACGTGCGGCACCACCGCCGACAGGAACGTGACGAACCCGCTCCCCGCCCAGAGCGAGGCGAGGATGATGAGCGCGAAGTAGAGGAACGACGAGGCGCCTCCGGCGAGCCCCACCGCGAAGAACGTGGTGACCGCGAACGCCAGCGACAGCGCCACCAGCGGCGGGAAGGAGACCACCGCGTTGGCCAGCACGTAGGACGCGCGCCGGTACGCGTTGTGCGCCGTCTCCCGCAGGTAGATGTGCCGCTCCTGCACAAACACGGGCAGCGCGTCCGCGCACACGTAGAACATGGTCGACATGCCCATGGCGAAGAAGCCCAGCCGCTCCTGCACGCCCTTGGGCGTGTCGTCGAGGCGCAGGAAGATGGTCGCCAGGATCAGCCCCGTCACCATGATGGTGCCGAGCCGCATCACGAAGAGCTCCGGCATGCGGCGCGTGTTGGTGAAGGCCCGCTTGATCAGCACCCACACCTCCACCGCCATCGAGTTCGCGTACGTCGGCATCTGCAGCTCCGACACCGTCCCCGTCCCGCTCCCCGCCACCAGCTTCCCCCGCGCCACGCTCTCCGCGATCGCGTACTCCAGCGTCATCGGGCTCACCCGCTTGTTGGTGCCGTCCATCGCCTTCTGAGTCGCCTGCCACCTCGCGTTGAAGTCGGCGAGCGGCCCCGTGCCCTGTGGTTGTGCCTCGCACTCCCGGATGGTGTCCAGCGCGAACTCGGCCGGGTTCTCGTTGTCCGGGATGGGCGCGCCGAACTCCGCGAAGAAGGGCTTGAGTCCCGCGGGCGTGCCGGCGTAGACTGTGCGGCCGCGCGACAGCAGCAGGAGGCGGCCGAGGATGCCGAGGATGCGCGCGCTGGGCTGGTGGATGGTCATGACGACGACGCTGCCGCTGCGCGCGATGGTGCGGAGCACCTGCACCACCATGAAGGCGCTGGCCGAGTCGAGGCCCGAGGTGGGCTCGTCGAGGAAGAGCAGTATCGGGTCGTGGATGATGTCGGTGCCGATGGACACCCTGCGGCGCTCCCCTCCGGAGACCCCGCGGTGGCCCTCGTCGCCGATGATGGTGTCCGCGGCGCGCGAGAGCCCGAGCTGGTCGATGAGCCGGTCCACGCGCTCCCGCTTGGCGGAGGGAGAGAGCGCGCGAGAGAGCCGCAGCTCCGCCGCAAAGAGCAGCGTCTCCCGCACGGTGAGCATGGGGTAGAGCAGGTCGTCCTGCATGACGTAGGCGGAGATGGCGCGGAGGCGGCTGCCGTGGAGCGGCTCCCCGTTGAGCGTGACGTGGCCGCGGAGGCTGTCGCGCGCGATCCGGCCCGCGAGCGCGTCGACGAGCGTGGACTTGCCGGAGCCGCTGGCGCCCATGACGGCGAACAGCTCGCCCTCCCGCGCCTCCCCCGAGATGCCGTCCAGCAGCGCCTTGGTGTTGGCCGGCGGCGCGTCCGTGGAGGCGAGGCGGTTGCTGGCGCGCGAGGGGAGGCAGCCCATGAGGCCGCCCCGGCCCTGCCGGACGCGGTAGGAGAGGTCGGTGAAGGAGAGCGTGTAGGGCACCGGCGGCCCCGCGGAGACGAGCAGCTCCAGCTCCCGCTCCCGCTCCGCCTCGTCGTTGGCACCGCCGGCGACGTCGACGGCGATGTGGCCCGAGTTGGACATGGTGTTGCGGTCAGGGCGAGGAGTCGATGGATCGAGGGAGGGAGGTGAGGTTCGTGGTGTGTGCGAGCAAAACCCGCGGCTGTGTGTGTCGTGCCTGGCTCGGAGTGCGTCCGGGTTATATAGGCATGGAGGAGGGAGGATGTGGTTTCCGAGTCGGGGGGGGGGGGGGGGGGGGGAGGGAAGCGGTCCGAGTCTTGATCAGAGTAGGTTTCTGTGCCGTGGTCGAGGAGGAGCTGCGCGGAGAGCGTGGGGCGGGTTGCTTGCCACGCCACCTCTCCCGCTAGGATTAGTCCCTCCGTGTTACCCTCACCCTTTCGCACTCCTTCCATAACTAACCTCGCAACCGCCCGCCCGCCCGCCGCCCGGTTGCGAGCCGGAGTAAATTTTCCTCCGGCTGTGCGACCTGCCTGGTGTGAAGGCTTGATGGTGGCACTACGTACGTACGTACAGTACGTACTATAGACAGAAGTGGTGTGAAGGAGCTCGAGGACTCGTTGTACTAGTCGCACTGCAGAGCCTGACGAAGCAATGTGCAGTTGTGCATAGTCAGAGTTGAAAGTATACTCGCATTGTGCATAATAAGAGTTTCAGTCTTGTGTTTTACTCTCACAGATCGGGTGTTCTCGCAATATGCATGCATGTTCCTGGCCCTGTTTTTTATATTACAAATGTGGAGTGTTCGAACGAATGAGCGTCTAGATTTCCTCGCAAAAGAACAAAAATGAAGAGGATAGGCATGTAGATTTCTCCCTCCTCAAACTTCCGGTTTAGCATCCCTTCTCTTTCAACACTTCTTTATTATATTTAACTATCATGCCACTGTTTAACAAAACTCTAGAAAAAAATACACATGTGCTAATAACAAACATACACAATGTGTCAAACCTTTACACTTCCAATCTACTAATAAGAAGCCATTTCTCCAACCAAACTTATCTTGATTTGTCACTAATTCTAAGTCTCATGTGTCACTACTCCCTCCGTCCGGTGAAGAATGTACATCTAGAAATTTTTAGACAAATTATGAACTTGAGTAAAAAAATGCATTCAAAAGATACAAGCCACCATCTCTCTTCTATTTAATTATTCACCCCCCAATGAGCTAACTGCATGTAGAAATTTAGAACACAATGTATAGATTACTATTGGTCTTGATTACCGTGTGATGAGACAAAAGTATTTTTTTTCTTACTTTAAAGTGCACTGGGAAGATAGAACTACACTCTTTTGTGGACAAATTTTTAAGCTAGATGTACACTCTGTTGGGAAACGTAGTAATTTCAAAAAATTTCCTACGCACACGCAATATCATGATGATGCATAGCAATGAGAGGGGAGAGTGTTGTCTGCGTACCCTCGTAGACCGGCAACGGAAGTGTTGACACAACGTAGAGGAAGTAGTCGTACGTCTTTCCGATCCGACCGATCCAAGCACCGAACGTACGACACCTCCGAGTTCTAGCACACGTTCAGCTCGATGACGATCCCCGGACTCTGATCCAGCAAAGTGTCGGGGAAGAGTTCCGTCAGCACGACGGCGTGGTGACGATCTTGATGTTCAACTGTCGCAGGGCTTCGCCTAAGCACCACTACAATATTATCGAGGATTATGGTGGAAGGGGGCACAGCACACGGCTAAGAAAACGATCACGTGGATCAACTTGTGTGTCTAGGGGTGCCCCCTGACCCCGTATATAAAGGAGCAAGGGGAGGAGGCCGGCCGGCCCTATGACGCACCAAGGAGGAGTCCTCCTCCTAGTAGGAGTACGACTCCTAATAGGAGGGGGAAGGAAGTGGGGAGGGAGAAGGAAAGGGCCCCCCCCCCTCTCCTAGTCCAATTCGGACCAAGGGGGGAGGAGGCGCACGGCCCACCCTGGCTGCCCTTCTCTCCCTCCACTAAGGCCCATATGGCCCATTACTTTTCCCGGGGGGTTCCGGTAACCCTCCGGTTTTCTCCGAAATCACCCGGAACACTTCCGGTGTCCGAATATAGCCGTCCAATATATCTTTATGTCTCGACCATTTCGAGACTCCTCGTCATGTCCGTGATCACATCCGGGACTCCGAACTAACTTCGGCACATCAAAACTCATAAACTCATAATATAACTGTCATCGAAACCTTAAGCGTGCGGACCCTACGGGTTCGAGAACAATGTAGACATGACCGAGACATGTCTCCGGTCAATAACCAATAGCGGAACCTGGATGCTCATATTGGCTCCCATATATTCTACGAAGATCTTTATCGGTCAGACCGCATAACAACATACGTTGTTCCCTTTTGTAGGATCTAGAAGAAGGAGTGTCTAGAGGGGGGATGAATGGACACTTAATGCTAAAGTTGCACTTTTTAAGCTTTTTCGGTTTAAGTGGAGTTTGGGCACAATTTTAGCATACACAATACATATCAAGCAAGCATGCAAAAGAGTATATAGGCAGCGGAAAGTAAAGCATGCAACTTGCAAGAATGTAAAGGGAAGGATTTGGAGGATTCAAACGCAATTGGAGACACGGATGTTTTTCCCGTGGTTCGGATAGGTGGTGCTATCCTACATCCACGTTGATGGAGACTTCAACCCACGAAGGGTAACGGTTGCGCGAGTCCTCGGAGGGCTCCACCCACGAAGGGTCCACGAAGAAGCAACCTCGTCTATTCCACCATGGCCATCGCCCACGAAGGACTTGCCTCACTAGCAGTAGATCTTCACGAAGTAGGCGATCTCTTTGCCCTTACAAACTCCTTGGTTCAACTCCACAATCTTGTCGGAGGCTCCCAAGTGACACCTAGCCAATCTAGGAGACACCACTCTCCAAGAAGTAACAAATGGTGTGTTGATGATGAACTCCTTGCTCTTGTGCTTCAAATGATAGTCTCCCCAACACTCAACTCTCTCTCATAGGATTTGGATCTGGTGGAAAGAAGATTTGAGTGGAAAGCAACTTGGGGAAGGCTAGAGATCAAGATTCATATGGTAGGAATGGAATATCTTGGTCTCAACACATGAGTAGGTGGTTCTTTCTCAGAACATATGAGTAGGAATGGAATATGTGTTCCGATGGCTCTTTCTTCGAATGAAGAGGTGGTGGAGGGGTATATATAGCCTCCACACAAAATCCAACCGTTACACACAATCTACCAATCTCGGTGGGACCAAATCAGAAAACTCGGTCGGACCGAAATGGTAAACCTAGTGACCGTTAGGAATTTCGGTGGGACTGAGATGCAACTCGGTAGGACCGATTCGGTTAGGGTTTGGGCATAACATAATCTCGGTGAGACCGTTTGCACAAACTCGGTGAGACCGAGTTCGGCAATTAGCTAACAAGAGAGTTGGTCAGGCAAACTCGGTGGGACCGACTTGCTCTTTCGATGAGACCGAAACGTTACAAGAAGGAAACATGGAGTTTACCTTGCATTCTCGGTGGGACCGATTCGCTCTTTCGGTGAGACCGAAAAGTTACGAAAGGGAAAGAGAGAGTTTGCAAGCCCATCTCGGTGAGACCGAGAACCTTATCGGTAGGACCGAATTGCTAGGGTTTGGCAGTGGCAAATGACAAGTGAAACTCGGTGGCGCCGGATTGACAGAATCTGTATGACCGAGTTTGGCTTAGGGTTTAGGTCATTTGTGGAAGTGGGAAAGTAGCTGAGGATTTTGGAGCATATCATTAAGCACTTGAGCAAGAGGCTCATTAAACAACACCTCATCCCTTCTTGATAGTATTGGTTTTTCCTAAAGACTCAATGTGATCTTGGATCACTAAAATATATAAAAGGAAGAGTCTTGAGCTTGAAGCTTTAGCCAATCCTTTGTCCTTAGCATCTTGAAGAGGTTCCCACAACTTTTAGTCCATGCCACTCCATTGTTGAACTTATCTGAAATACACTAGGTAAAGGTATTAGTCCAACAAGAGATATGTTGTCATCAATTACCAAAACCACCTAGGGAGCACTTGTGCTTTCAATCTCACCCTTTTTGGTAATTGATGGCAACATACATCAAAGCTTTAGATAAAAATATAAAAAACAGCAAGTAAAGCTTTGGAAGGACATGTAACAAGCATAGGCTCCCCCTACATGTATGCACTCATGTGAATATGAAATATAGAGGCATGTGAGGGCATAACCATGATAGAGTGGGCAATGTGTTACATGTATCTTAGCCATATGCATCAGAGTAAAAGATTGTTAAGGAAAATACCTTCATGCTCATGAGTCCTTCTTGCAAACAGTATGTACATAAGCAAGAACTTCTCATACTCATGATTTTGATGCATACACTTACCTTGTAGTCTTTGGTTGACTTAGGATGGAATGAACCTGCACAAACAAGGTTAGATAACACAGGAACATCCACTAGCCAGAGTAAACTGAAGAAACCACAAGAATACCAAGACTGGGATGACATGTAGAGAGTAAGTACTAGGTACTGCATCGAATTCAACATGTCCCCAAGAGTAAAGATATGCAATGAATTTGACTGATTTCTTTCCCATAGGTGTCTTGCTCCCCCTGAATCTTATATGGGATATTGGGAGAAGATAGGGAATAGAAAATCAGAGCTGAAAGAAACAAAACAAATGAACATGTCTTTCGCCCTAAAAAGACATGTGACATCTTTCCTCTTGATCATCAAGCATCTGGGATCCTTGAGTATTGTCTCTCCCCCTAGGGATCTCTTTCTCCCCTTTAATACATTATCTGGGACATCTGGGATCCTTGAGATGTTCTCTCCCCCTTAGTGCTTCGATGTGATCTCTTTCTCCCCGAAGATAAGCTTTGATGTGATCTCTCTCTCCCCGTTTGACATCAATTTCCAAGAAGGTTCTTCTGGAATCCGTCTAAAAGGTTTGGTCCTTGAGACTCAGCATAAAGCAAAGAATAAAATTGGGATGCTTGTAGAGGACAAGATTCATTGAGTGGAGCTGGATCAGAAGAATTATAGGTTATGTGACAAACTGTTTTTCCTGTTGCGAAGTCAGTGGCACCGAGTGGTAAGATTCGATGGTACCGAAGGAATTCGGTTGGACCGAAAATTACAATTCGTTGAGACTGAGTTCACACAGAGAAAAACACTTGTCACCTCAGCTCACTAGACATGCAGGATCTCACAAAGATTTGCAATGAATAGAATGCGGAAAATGCAGAATAAAAAGAAAAGAAAAGAAACTGAAGGATCTAGATGAAGTAGAAGGGAACAAATAAGCAAGCATGAGACAAATGCAGAAACACAGAAAGAAACACAAGAGAACTTCATCTAGAGTTGGGCGGTGACATAGTCACCTATGTTAGAGTATATTGACTTAGGAGTCAAGTGAGAACACTTGATCATAGGTCATACTCATCGTTTAAGCTTAAAATGGGGTTGCCATTTTCCGTTTAAGCATCTTGATGTATTCACATCTTGTTGAGTTGCTTTGACTCATGTCTTGGAGTAAAGCTTCTCTAAGATGGGATAACATACCTTGGGTGGTGGAGTGGTTCTTGCTGATGTAGTTGAATTTGTGTGGGTGCTCAAGGTTGATGTAGTCCATCAAGAATTTGGAGCACCACTTGGAGTTTGAGTTCATCTACCTACATGGGTTAGTTCTTGCAAGGAAGAGCACTTGCGTATCCAAAAATGACAATCATGAAGCTCAACGTAGAATTTGTCAAAGGATATGTTTGAATGGTTTTGTGCTTCCTTGTTTTCAACCACCATTGTGTAGAGACTTGGTGATGTAGAGATTGCTCAAGATGTGAGTGAGTCGCAATCCCATGGAATTAGTTTCAACCAAGTACCTACATGGGTTAGACAACATGCAAGGTACAAATATATCCAAGACATAAGATAGTCATCATAAGAGATATATCATGGATTAGTCATAAGCTCATGTCTTGCATGTGTCCAATGGAGTTCCTACTCCACGTTTGAGGCATCAATGATGTTCAATTCTCCTCTTAGCCTGCAAAATACTTTCTCATCAAGTGCTTTAGTGAATATATCCGCTAATTGCTTGTCAGTGCGAACATGCTTAAGATTAATGTCACCCTTAGCAACATGATCTCGAATGAAATGATGACGAACTTCAATATGCTTAGTTCGAGAATGTTGTACGGGATTATGACCAATTTTGATAGCACTTTCATTGTCACAAAGCAGTGGAACATGTTTCACATAAATTCCATAATCTTTAAGAGTTTGGGTCATCCAAAGTAATTGAGCACAACATGAACCAGTGGCAATGTATTCCGCTTCGGCGGTGGATAAGGATACCGAGTTTTGTTTCTTGGAGGACCAAGACACAAGAGATCTGCCAAGAAATTGACAGGTACCCGAAGTGGACTTCCTATCAACCTTGTCTCCGGCATAATCCGAGTCGGAATAGCCAACAAGATCAAAAGAAGACCTCTTAGGATACCAAATGCCAAAGTTTGGTGTGTGAATTAAGTATCTCACTATCCTTTTCACAGCCTTTAGATGACATTCTTTAGGAGCAGCTTGATATCGTGCACACATGCATACACTTAGCATAATATCGGGACGTGAAGCACATAGGTATAGTAATGAACCAATCATAGAACGATAAACCTTTTGATCAACCGGTTCACCATCTTTGCTCAAATCATTATGTCCACTAGTGGGCATGGGTGTAGACATACCTTTGCACTCTTGCATATTGAACTTCTTGAATAAGTCCTTGGTGTACTTCGTTTGAGAGACAAATGTACCTTCCTTAGTTTGCTTGATTTGCAAACCAAGAAAGAATTTGAGTTCACTCATCATAGACATCTCAAACTTCTCTGACATTAGCTTTCCAAACTTTTCACTAAAGAGAGGGTTAGTTGAACCAAATATGATATCATCAACATAGATTTGAAATACAAATAGTTCTCCATTAACCCTTTTAGTAAAAAGAGTAGAATCAATTTTACCAATTTCAAAACCACTTGCAATAAGGAACTTGGTCAAGCATTTATACCATGCTCTAGGAGCTTGTTTAAGACCATAAAGAGCTTTGTGAAGTTTGTAAACATGATTAGGTTTCTTAGGATTGACAAAGCCGGGAGGTTGTTTGACATAAACTTCCTCCTCTATTTCACCATTTAGAAAAGCACTCTTAATGTCCATTTGGTACAAGGTGATATTATGGTGATTAGCATAGGCAAGTAAGATGCGAATGGACTCAAGTCTAGCAACGGGAGCATATGTCTCACCATAGTCCATACCTTCGACTTGTGTGTACCCTTGGGCGACGAGACGTGCTTTGTTGCGGACCACTTGTCCATCTTCATCTTGCTTGTTGCGAAACACCCATTTGGTACCAATGATGTTGTGGTTGTTGTCGGGCTTCTCAACCAATGTCCAAACTTGGTTTCTCTCAAAATTGTGTAGCTCTTCATGCATAGCGTTTATCCAATCCGGATCTTCCAATGCTTCTTAAACCTTCATAGGTTCAATGCTAGAGATGAATGAATAGTTTTCACAAAAGTTAGCTAAACGAGTTTTTGAGCGAGTGATTCTCCCAGTTTGTATATCATTAAGGATTTGCTCGACGGGATGATCTTTGGCAATTATTGCTCGAACTCGTGAGAGCTTTTGCTTGGGTCTTTGTTGAGCATCTTCTTCATCTTGTTCTTCTTCTTGGCCTTCTTCATTGTTGACGTTGTCATTCTCTTGTCGTGGTGGGGAAGGAGGTTGTTGACGTTCGTCTTGATGTACTTCCTCGTCTTCTTCATCTTGGCGTGTCCCACTTGTGGATGCTTCCGTGTCGATTCTTGGTTCACCTTGTCGTGAAGTAGAAGCTTCCACTTGGACTGATGACGTACTCTCCTTCACCTCCGTTGGACGAACTTTGCCAATGGACAAGTCTTGGATTGCTTCTGAAGGGTCTTTGTCTCCTACATCAATTGGCAATTGCTCTACTTGTGAGCCATTAGATTCATCAAACTTCACATCTACCGTCTCTTCAACCTTTCGGGTGAAATTGTTGTAGACATGGTAAGTGTGAGAGTTTGAGCCATAACCGAGTAGGAAGCCTTCATGAGATTTAGGAGCAAACTTTGAACGACGATGCTTATCAAGAATGTAGCACTTTGAGCCGAATACTCGAAAGTATCCAACTTGGGGTTTGTTACCGGTGAGGAGCTCGTATGCTGTCTTGCCAAGTAGCTTGTGAAGATACAAGCGATTTGTTGCGTGACAAGCTGTCTCAACCGCTTCTGCCCAAAAGTGCTTTGGCGTATTGTATTCATCAAGCATCGTTCTTGCCATTTCGATGAGCGTCCGGTTCTTCCTCTCAACAACTCCATTTTGTTGAGGTGTGTACGTAGCCGAGAACTCGTGTGAAATCCCTTCTTCGTCAAGAAAGGTGTCCACATTTGCGTTCTTGAACTCCGTTCCGTTGTCACTCCGAACCTTCTTGATCTTCACTTCAAACTGATTTTGGGCTTTCCTAGCGAAGTTTTTGAAGATCTTCTGGACCTGCGACTTGTCATTAAAAAAGAACACCCACGTAAATCTTGAAAAATCATCAACTATAACAAGACCAAAAGAATTTCCACCGAGACTTTTGTAGGCGTTGGGACCAAAAAGATCCATATGAAGTAGCTCGAGTGGCCTCCTTGTGGTCATGATGTTCTTCACAGGATGCCTTCCTCCAACCTGTTTACCTACTTGACAAGCACTGCAAAGTCTATCCTTATCAAATATGACATCGTTAACTCCAAGGATATGATTTCCTTTAATAAGCTTGTCAAGATTTCTCATGCCAACGTGACCTAGTCGTCTATGCCACAACCAACCTTTTGAGGATTTAGCAATGAAGCAAGTTTCAGGTTGTGCCTTTTTAGAGAAATCGACAATGTAAAGGTCACCTCTACGCACACTGGTAAAGACCATTTTATGATTGTCTCGACGAAACACTTGGCAATCTACCTCAGTAAATAGAACATTTAGGCCAAAATCAGCAAGTCTAGATACTGAAAGTAAATTGTAGCCGAGAGATTCAACGAGCATGACATTTTGAATGGAACTATCATGTGAGATGGCCACCTTACCAAGGCCAACTACTTTACCCTTTGAATTATCACCAAAGGTGACATATTTTCGAGGGCCGTCATTTTCAGGAAGCTCACGAAACATCTCTTCATCTCCGGTCATATGATCAGTACATCCACTATCAAGAACCCATTCCTTTCCACCTAACACATATCCCCGAAGATTTGCCGTAAGACCAAAATGTTTCATCGCATCATCAAGATCGAAGTCACTATCATCATCATCATAGTATCCATGTTCATCATGATCTTGTGACTCATCATTTCCTAGAGAGGGTAATTCATTAGATCAATGGTCATCAAAGTGGTCACTTTTATGAATTCTTATAGCTTCAAATATAATATCACTAATGATTCCAACATCTCCTTTAGCATGCTTGAGATTGGTAAGCTCAAATAGACAATCACCAAACTTAGGATCACTAGAGTTCATCTTACTCAAGGCAATAGATTTATGGAGAATTTTATCCAAATTTTTCAGGGAATGATCGGGAAATCGTTCCTCAAGGAATTTCCATATAGTGTAGGCACAATTAAGAGTAGGCAAAGTAGCAATCCAATTTTTGGGCAATCCTCTAATGATGAGCTCAATGGTTCTAAGATTGCGAATCATGTCAATATCTTCATCTAGGGTAGGATGCAAAGGATCAATATGAGGTGCACAAGGGCTAGCAATATACTTGTTTAAATGATATTGATTGAAGATTACAAGCATCTCATTTTTCCACTCATGAAAGTACTCTCCATCAAGAATAGGCACTCTATGTCTAAGACTCCCTAAAGTAGACACATCCATCTTCCTCCATTGGTGATTAAACCAAGGCAATGGAGACCAAAGCTCTGATACCACTTGTAGGATCTAGAAGAAGGAGTGTCTAGAGGGGGGGTGAATGGACACTTAATGCTAAAGTTCCACTTTTTAAGATTTTTCGGTTTAAGTGGAGTTTGGGCACAATTTTAGCATACAAAATACATATCAAGCAAGCATGCAAAGAGTATATAGGCAGCAGAAAGTAAAGCATGCAACTTGCAAGAATGTAAAGGGAAGGATTTGGAGGATTCAAACGCAATTGGAGACACGGATGTTTTTCCCGTGGTTCGGATAGGTGGTGCTATCCTACATCCACGTTGATGGAGACTTCAACCCACGAAGGGTAACGGTTGCGCGAGTCCATGGAGGGCTCCACCCACGAAGGGTCCACGAAGAAGCAACCTCGTCTATTCCACCATGGCCATCGCCCACGAAGGACTTGCCTCACTAGCGGTAGATCTTCACGAAGTAGGCGATCTCCTTGCCCTTACAAACTCATTGGTTCAACTCCACAATCTTGTCGGAGGCTCCCAAGTGACACCTAGCCAATCTAGGAGACACCACTCTCCAAGAAGTAACAAATGGTGTGTTGATGATGAACTCCTTGCTCTTGTGCTTCAAATGATAGTCTCCCCAACACTCAACTCTCTCTCATAGGATTTGGATCTGGTGGAAAGAAGATTTGAGTGGAAAGCAACTTGGGGAAGGCTAGAGATCAAGATTCATATGGTAGGAATGGAATATCTTGGTCTCAACACATGAGTAGGTGGTTCTTTCTCAGAACATATGAGTAGGAATGGAATATGTGTTCTGATGGCTCTCTCTTCGAATGAAGAGGTGGTGGAGGGGTATATATAGCCTCCACACAAAATCCAACCGTTACACACAATCTACCAATCTCGGTGGGACCGAATCAGAAAACTCGGTCGGACCGAAATGGTAAACCTAGTGACCGTTAGGAATTTTGGTGGGACTGAGATGCAACTCGGCAGGACCGATTCGGTTAGGGTTTGGGCATAACGTAATCTCGGTGAGACCGTTTGCACAAACTCGGTGAGACCGAGTTCGGCAATTAGCTAACAAGAGAGTTGGTCAGGCAAACTCGGTGGGACCGACTTGCTCTTTCGGTGAGACCGAAACATTACAAGAAGGAAACATGGAGTTTACCTTGCATTCTCGGTGGGACCGATTCGCTCTTTCGATGAGACCGAAAAGTTACGAAAGGGAAACAGAGAGTTTGCAAGCCCATCTCGGTGAGAGCGAGAACCTTATCGGTAGGACCGAATTGCTAGGGTTTGGCAGTGGCAAATGACAAGTGAAACTCGGTGGCGCCAGATTGACAGAATCAGTATGACCGAGTTTGGCTTAGGGTTTAGGTCATTTGTGGAAGTGGGAAAGTAGCTGAGAATTTTGGAGCATATCATTAAGCACTTGAGCAAGAGGCTCATTAAACAACACCTCATCCCTTCTTGATAGTATTGGCTTTTCCTAAAGACTCAGTGTGATCTTGGATCACTAAAATATATAAAAGGAAGAGTCTTGAGCTTGAAGCTTTAGCCAATCCTTTGTCCTTAGGATCTTGAAGAGGTTCCCACAACTTTTAGTCCATGCCACTCCATTGTTGAACTTATCTGAAATACACTAGGTAAAGGTATTAGTCCAACAAGAGATATGTTGTCATCAATTACCAAAACCACCTAGGGAGCACTTGTGCTTTCACCTTTGTCATCGGTATGTTACTTGCCCGAGATTCGATCATCGGTATCTCAATACCTAGTTCAATCTCGTTACCGGAAAGTCTCTTTACTCGTTTCGTAATACATCATCTCGCAACTAACTTATTAGTTGCAATGCTTGCAAGGCTTATGTGATGTGCATTACCGAGAGGGCCCAGAGACACCTCTCCGACAATCGGAGTGACAAATCCTAATCTTGAAATATGCCAACCCAACATTTACCTTTGGAGACACCTGTACAGCTCCTTTATAATCACCCAGTTACGTTGTGATGTTTGGTAGCACACAAAGTGTTCCTCCGGCAAACGGGAGTTGCATAATCTCATAGTCATAGGAACATGTATAAGTCATGAAGAAAGCAATAGCAACATACTAAACGATCAGGTGCTAAGCTAATGGAATGGGTCATGTCAATCACATCATTCTCCTAATAATGTGATCCCGTGAATCAAATGACAACACATGTCTATGGTTAGGAAACATAACCATCTTTGATTAACGAGCTAGTCAAGTAGAGGCATACTAGTGACGTTTAGTTTGTCTATGTATTCACAGAAGTATTATGTTTCCGGATAATATAATTCTAGCATGAATAATAAACATTTATCATGATATAAGGAAATAAATAATAACTTTATTATTGCCTCTAGGGCATATTTCCTTCAGTCTCCCACTTGCACTAGAGTCAATAATCTAGATAACACAGTAATGATTCTAACACCCATGGAGTTTTGGTGCTGATCATGTTTTGCTCGTGGAAGAAGCTTAGTCAATGGCTCTGCAACATTCAGATCCGTATGTATCTTGCAAATCCCTATGTCTCCCAACTGGACTAGATCCCGGATGGAATTGAAGCGTCTCTTGATGTGCTTGGTTCTCTTATGAAATCTGGATTCCTTTGCCAAGGCAATTGCACCAGTATTGTCACAAAGGATTTTCATTGGACCCGATGCACTAGGTATGACACCTAGATCGGATATGAACTCCTTCATCCAGACTCCTTCGTTTGCTGCTTCCGAAGCAGCTATGTACTCCGCTTCACATGTAGATCCCGCCACAACGCTTTGTTTAGAACTGCACCAACTGACAGCTCCACCGTTTAATGTAAACATGTATCCGGTTTGCAATTTAGAATCGTCCGGATCAGTGTCAAAGCTTGCATCAACGTAACCATTTATGATGAGCTCTTTGTCACCTCCATATATGAGAAACATATCCTTAGTCCTTTTCAGGTATTTCAGGTTGTTCTTGACCGCTGTCCAGTGATCCACTCCTGGATTACTTTGGTACCTCCCTACTAGACTTATAGCAAAACACACATCAGGTCTGGTACACAGCATTGCATACATGATAGAGCCTATGGCTGAAGCATAGGGAACATCTTTCATTTTCTCTCTATCTTCTGCATTGGTCGGGCATTGAGTCTTACTCAATTTCACACCTTGTAACATAGGCAAGAATCCTTTCTTTGCTTGATCCATTTTGAACTTTTTCAAAACTTTGTCAAGGTATGTGCTTTGTGAAAGTCCAATTAAGCGTCTTGATCTGTCTCTATAGATCTTGATGCCCAATATGTAGGCAGCTTCACCGAGGTCTTTCATTGAAAAACTCTTATTCAAGTATCCCTTTATGCTATCCAGAAATTCTATATCATTTTCGATTAGTAATATGTCATCTACATATAATATCAGAAATGCTACAGAGCTCCCACTCACTTTCTTGTAAATACAGGCTTCTCCAAAAGTCTGTACAAGACCAAATGCTTTGATCACACTATCAAAGAGTTTATTCCAACTCCGAGAGGCTTGCACCACTCCATAAATGGATCGCTGGAGCTTGCACACTTTGTTAGCTCCCTTTGGATTGACAAAACCTTCCGGCTGCAGCATATACAACTCTTCTTCCAGAAATCCATTCAGGAATGCAGTTTTGACATCCATCTGCCAAATTTCATAATCATAAAATGCAGCAATTGCTAACATGATTCGGACAGACTTAAGCATCGCTACGGGAGAGAAGGTCTCATCGTAGTCAATCCCTTGAACTTGTCGAAAACCTTTTGCGACAAGTCGAGCTTTGTAGACAGTAATATTATCGTCAACGTCAGTCTTCTTCTTGAAGATCCTTTTATTCTCAATTGCTTGCCGATCATTGGGCAAGTCAACCAAAGTCCATACTTTGTTCTCATACATGGATCCCATCTCAGATTTTATGGCTTCAAGCCATTTTGCGGAATCTGGGCTCACCATTGCTTCTCCATAGTTCGTAGGTTCATCATGATCTAGTAGCATGACTTCCAAAACGGGATTACCGTACCACTCTGGTGCGGATCTTACTCTGGTTGATCTACGAGGTTCAGTAGTATCTTGTTCTGAAGTTTCATGATCATCATCATTAGCTTCCTCACTAATTGGTGTAGGTGTCACAGAAACTGGTTTCTGTGATGTACTACTTTCCAATAAGGGAGCAGGTATAGTTACCTCATCAAGTTTTACTTTCCTCCCACTCACTTCTTTCGAGAGAAACTCCTTCTCTAGAAAGTTTCCGAATTTAGCAACGAAAGTCTTGCCTTCGGATCTGTGATAGAAAGTGTATCCAATAGTTTCTTTTGGATATCCTATGAAGACACATTTCTCTGATTTGGGTTTGAGCTTATCAGGTTGAAGTTTTTTCACATAAGCATCGCAATCCCAAACTTTTAGAAACGACAACTTTGGTTTCTTGCCAAACCGCAGTTCATAAGGCATCATCTCAACGGATTTTGATGGTGCCCTATTTAACGTGAATGCGGCCGTGTCTAGAGCATAACCCCAAAACGATAGCGGTAAATCGGTAAGAGACATCATAGATCACACCATATCAAGTAAAGTACGATTACGACGTTCAGACACACTATTACGCTGTGGTGTTCCGGGTGGGGTGAGTTGCGAAACTATTGATAGTGGATAAATACGTTTCTTTTGATGTGAT
Organism: Triticum monococcum; assembly: GCA_034509565.1. Classification (NCBI taxonomy): domain Eukaryota; kingdom Viridiplantae; phylum Streptophyta; class Magnoliopsida; order Poales; family Poaceae; genus Triticum; species Triticum monococcum. Next base: position 40,271,071 of record CM067841.1, on the reverse strand, counting down.
GCAGTACATCACCCACGTGACCTTCCTTTGTCTTTCAACTCTTTTTTTTTAAACCGTGCAAATGGTAGCAGCAGTACTTTCAACTAGCACCTGACCATGACTTACTTCACATGAAATACAGTAGTGCTGTAGTACTGATTGCTTAGTCATCTTGCGAGGAAAGAAATATTAGCTTCCAGTAGTACTCGTGGTAGACGACCTTTGCCCAGACCAAAATTTAACTCGTGGCAGACGGGCTCCGACAAGTCAACAGCTTGACGAGGGCCCCCGGCAGTAGACTCGGGTGACTCAGTTTTTTGTCTGCTCCTCTCGTGCAGATAAGCGCCGTCCACTGCACTGAATATCCTAATCAAAAGTACGTCTGAACAATTCCTTGGTGTGTCCCCGGGTAAGCCATTACTGAATTGCTCGAGACAACCACCAAATAGTGCTTGGACAATTTTACAAACCGGAAACGGTGACCTTGATGGAGACTAGCGACTTGAGGCCATTTTGGCGATTCGGCGGCTGAAGCGAGCTCGGAGGTGACTGAACATGGCCGTGGCCTTCACTACCGGACTCGCGGGCTATGCCTACGGCCCACGGCCGTCGGCATAGGTCCTTTGCCGTCGGCATAGATCTATGCCTACCTGCCGTCGGCATAGCCCCGTCGGCGTAGATTACGTCAGCGTAGATGTGTCAGACCGTCGGCGTAGTATAGCCGTCGGCATAGGTTCATATGCCGACGGCCGTGGGGTAGCCGTCGGCATAGTTTAGCCGTCGGCGTTGTTTTCCGTCTGACGGCAACGGACGGCGCCGTCAACAGCGCTGGCGATTCAGGGGATGACACGTGGCGCACGTATGCCGACAGCCAAGCCGTCGGCATACGTGCGCCACGTGTCGTCCCCTGGCTTCTCCTGGCGGCAGAGATATGCCTACGGCAAAGCCGTCGGCATAGAATTCCATCTATGCCGACGGCAAAGCCGTCGGCATATCTCTGCCACGTGGCAGCTCCTGGTAACTCCTGGGCGTATATATGCCGACGGCTTTGCCGTAGGCATAGCTCCTGGTGATTTTTTTATTTCCCCTGTTTTCTCTTTTCCAATTCATTTGACAGCATTTGAAAACAGAACAATATGAAATTATGCAGAAATATGACAATTCATCATGTGAACATACTCAAGTTCATCTAAACATACTCAAGTTCACCATCATCATCTAAACATACTCAAGTTCATCACATCATCTAAAGATCATCACCGACGGAAGTTCATGAACATAAAAGTAGTGCAACACATGAAACATGATAAAAGTAGGAATATGAAAGGCATGGCACGATGGCCACATGCACGGAATCATCAAGCAAGAGCACCTCCGCCAAAACCACCACCACCTCCGCCAAAAGCACCACCTCCGTCAAAACCACCACCACCACCTCCGCCAAAGCCGCCATCGCGACCACCACCACTCTGCCAGATCGGAGTGACTGGGGTCGACGGAGCAGGAGTCGAGCCACCGGTCCCCTACATGTTTCAGAAAAGATTCTAACGGTAAATATGATATGATAGTGTTTCATGAACGAGAACTAGTTTGCTAGTAGTTAGGCAAATGTACTAACCGGACCATCACTGCCTAGTGCCACCCATTCATCGAACGTGGGCACGTGTGGGGGTTCTCCCGCAGGTGGTGGTGGGGGTCCCATTTCTGGTGGATCCGTGCGGTTAGTCCAAGACGCCAACATAGCCTGAATGTTAGTTAAACAAGCAAACTAGAAGATCAGAAGGAATGAAAGTGCAAAAATTTAGGGTGGTTTTAAGAGGGCAAAACTAACCGTCATCATCTGACGGTTGTAATCATCGTTTGCCTTCACTCGTTTCAAGTACTCCCGCACCTCGAGATTCCTATGCTCGACAAACTCCTTATATGCCTACATAATTTAGGTTGTTTCTAAGTGAGCAATGCTGAAAATAAACTGAGAATGCAAGAGAGAAAAAGATAAAGAGGAAGTACTTACAGCATGCTGACGGGCTAAGGGAGTCTGTGAACGCCCCGTACTCTCTAACTGGCTCGGGTTGCTAGCCCGAAGCCGTGTGTACGAGATCGATGGAGTGATCAAGCCATCAAAACACGGATACCTGCCATTCTTCTTCCCCTGGATGGCCACCACCACCGCCATTCTTCTTCCCCTGGATCAGCAACAGGAACATCCGGATGCAACTCCTGATAGTGATGAATGTAAGACCCCAGGTGCTCCTCGGTCTTGCCGTAGTACTGGCTCTCGCCCTCCTTGCGATGACTCCGCTCGCGGGCCAGCTTCCACGAATCCATGTCTGAGAGCGGCCTCTTCAACTTGTCCTCCTACAACGTCAAATAGAAGTCAGCCATACATAAGAACATGACGTAAAGAAGAACAAAAATGCATCACGCACATAGATATACCTGAAGGAAATATGCCCTAGAGGCAATAATAAAGTTATTATTTATTTCCTTATATCATGATAAATGTTTATTATTCATGCTAGAATTGTATTAACCGGAAACATAATACATGTGTGAATACATAGACAAACAGAGTGTCACTAGTATGCCTCTACTTGATTAGCTCGTTAATCAAAGATGGTTATGTTTCCTAACCATGGACAAAGAGTTGTTATTTGATTAACGAGGTCACATCATTAGTTGAATGATCTGATTGACATGACCCATTCCATTAGCTTAGCACCCGATCGTTTAGTATGTTGCTATTGCTTTCTTCATGACTTATACATGTTCCTATGACTATGAGATTATGCAACTCCCGTTTACCGGAGGAACACTTTGGGTGCTACCAAACGTCACAACGTAACTGGGTGATTATAAAGGAGTACTACAGGTGTCTCCAAAGGTAGATGTTGGCTTGGCGTATTTCGAGATTAGGATTTGTCACTCCGATTATCGAAGAGGTATCTCTGGGCCCTCTCGGTAATGCACATCACTTAAGCCTTGCAAGCCTTGCAACTAATGAGTTAGTTGCGGGATGATGTATTATGGAACGAGTAAAGAGACTTGCCGGTAACGAGATTGAACTAGGTATTGGATACCGACGATCGAATCTCGGACAAGTAATATACCGATGACAAAGGGAACAACGTATTGAAGGAAATATGCCCTAGAGGCAATAATAAAGTTATTATTTATTTCCTTATATCATGATAAATGTTTATTATTCATGCTTGAATTGTATTAACCGGAAACATAATACATGTGTGAATACATAGATAAACAGAGTGTCACTAGTATGCCTCTACTTGACTAGCTCATTAATCAAAGATGGTTATGTTTCCTAACCATGGACAAAGGAGTTGTTATTTGGTTAACGAGGTCACATCATTAGATGAATGATCTGATTGACATGACCCATTCCATTAGCTTAGCACCCGATCGTTTAGTATGCTGCTATTGCTTTCTTCATGACTTATACATGTTCCTATGACTATGAGATTATGCAACTCCCGTTTACCGGAGGAACACTTTGGGTACTACCAAACGTCACAACGTAACTGGGTGATTATAAAGGAGTACTACAGGTGTCTCCAAAGGTAGATGTTGGGTTGGCGTATTTCGAGATTAGGATTTGTCACTCCGATTGTCGGAGAGGTATCTCTGGGCCCTCTCGGTAATGCACATCACATAAGCCTTGCAAGCATTGCAACTAAGAAGTTAGTTGCGAGATGATGTATTACGGAACGAGTAAAGAGACTTGCCGGTAACGAGATTGAACTAGGTATTGGATACCGACGATCGAATCTCGGGCAAGTAACATACCGATGACAAAGGGAACAACGTATGTTGTTATGCGGTCTGACCGGTAAAGATCTTCGTAGAATATGTAGGAGCCAAGAAAGACTTCGGTGAAGCTGCTTACATATTGAGCTTCAAGATCTATAGAGATAGATCAAGACGCTTGATAAGTTTTTTCAATGAGTACATACCTTGACAAGATTTTGAAGTATTTCAAAATGGAGCAGTCAAAGAAAGAGTTCTTGCCTGTATTACAAGGTGTGAAGTTGAGTAAGACTCAAAGCCCGACCACGGCAGAAGATAGAAAGAGAATGAAAGTCATTCCCTATGCCTTGGCCATAGGCTCTATAAAGTATGTCATGCTGTATACCAGATCTATTGTATACCCTACATTGATTTGGCAAGGGAGTACAATAGTGATCTAGGAGTAGATCATTGGACAGCGGTCAGAATTATCCTTAGTGAAATAAGGATATGTTTCTCGATTATGGACGTGACAAAAGGTTCATCGTAAAGGGTTACGCCGATGCAAGTTTTGACACTGATCCAGATGAATCTAAAGTCTCAATCTGGAGACATATTGAAAGTGGGAGCAATTAGCTAGAGTAGCTCCGTGTAGAGCATTGTAGACATAGAACTTGCAAAATACTTACGGATCTGAATGTGACAGACCCGTTGACTAAAATTATCTCACAAGCAAAACATAATCACACCGTAGTACTCTTTGGGTGTTAATCACATAGCGATGTGAACTAGATTACTGAATCTAGTAAACCCTTTGGGTATTGGTCACATGGCGATGTGAACTATGGGTGTTAATCACATGATGATGCGAACTATCGATGTTAAATCACATGGCGATGTGAACTAGATTATTGACTCTAGTGCAAATGGGAGACTGAAGGAAATATGCCCTAGAGGCAATAATAAAGTTATTATTTATTTCCTTATATCATGATAAATGTTTATTATTCATGCTAGAATTGTATTAACCGGAAACATAATACATGTGTGAATACATAGAGAAACAAAGTGTCACTAGTATGCCTCTACTTGACTAGCTCATTAATCAAAGATGGTTATGTTTCCTAACCATGGACAAAGGAGTTGTTATTTGATTAACAAGGTCACATCATTAGATGAATGATCTGATTGACATGACCCATTCCATTAGCTTAGCACCCGATCGTTTAGTATGTTGCTATTGCTTTCTTCATGACTTATACATGTTCCTATGACTATGAGATTATGCAACTCCCGTTTACCGGAGGAACACTTTGGGTACTACCAAACGTCACAACGTAACTGGGTGATTATAAAGGAGTACTACAGATGTCTCCAAAGGTAGATGTTGGGTTGACGTATTTCGAGATTAGGATTTGTCACTCCGATTGTCGGAGAGGTATCTCTGGGCCCTCTCGGTAATGCACATCACATAAGCCTTGCAAGCATTGCAACTAAGAAGTTAGTTGCGAGATGATGTATTACGGAACGAGTAAAGAGACTTGCCGGTAACGAGATTGAACTAGGTATTGGATACCGACGATCGAATCTCGGGCAAGTAACATACCGATGACAAAGGGAACAACGTATGTTGTTATGCGGTCTGACCGATAAAGATCTTCGTAGAATATGTAGGAGCCAATATGGGCATCCAGGTCCCGCTATTGGTTATTGACCGGAGACGTGTCTCGGTCATGTCTACATTGTTCTCGAACCGTAGGGTCCGCACGCTTAAGGTTTCGATGACAATTGTATTATGAGTTTATGAGTTTTGATGTATCGAAGGAGTTCGGAGTCCCGGATGAGATCGGGGACATGACGAGGAGTCTCGAAATGGTCGAGACGTAAAGATCGATATATTGGACGACTATATTCGGACATCGGAAAGGTTCCGAGTAATTCGGGTATTTTTCGGAGCACCGGGTAGTTACGGGAGAGGTAATGGGCCTTGATGGGCTTTAGTGGGAAGAGGAAAAGGCTGCTGCGCCCCCCCTCCCCTTTGGTCCGAATTGGACTAGGGAAAAGGGGGCCGGCCACCTTTCCTACTCCTCCTATTCCTTCTCCCTTCCTCCCCTCTTGGTGGACTCCTACTAGGACTTGGAGTCCTAGTAGGACTCCCTATCCTGGCCGCACCTTTGCCTTGGCCGGCCTCCTCCTCCTCCATCCTTTATATACAAGGGCATGGGGCACCCCATAGACACACAAGTTGATCCTTGAGATCGTTCCTTAGCCGTGTGCGGTGCCCCCTGCCACCAAATTCCACCTTGATCATACCGTTACAGTGCTTAGGCGAAGCCCTGCGTCGATAGTACATCAAGATCGTCACCACGCCGTCGTGCTGACGGAACTCCTCCCCGAAGCTTTGCTGGATCGGAGCCCGGGGATCGTCATCGAGCTGTACGTGTGCTAAGAACTCGGGGGTGCCGGAGTAACGGTGCTTGGATCGGTCGGATCGGGAAGAAGACGTACGACTACTTCCTCTATGTTGTGTGATCGCTTCCGCAGTCGGTCTGCGTTGGTACGTAGACAACACTCTCCCCTCTCGTTGCTATGCATCACCATGATCTTGCGTGTGCGTAGGAAAATTTTGAAATTACTACGTTCCCCAACAGTGGCATCCGAGCCTAGGTTTTATGGTTTGATGTTATTTGCACGAGTAGAACACAAGTGAGTTGTGGGCGATACAAGTCATACTGCCTACCAGCATGTCATACTTTGGTTCGGCGGTATTGTTGGATGAGACGACCCGGACCAACCTTACGCGCACGCTTACGCGAGACCGGTTCCCTCGACGTGCTTTGCACACAGATGGCTTGCGGGCGACTGTCTCTCCAACTTTAGTTGAACCGAGTGTGGCTACGCCCGGTCCTTGAGAAGGTTAAAACGGAGTCTATTTGACAAACTATCGTTGTGGTTTTGATGCGTAGGTAAGATGAGTTCTTGCTTAAGCCCGTAGCAGCCACGTAAAACTTGCAACAACAAAGTAGAGGACGTCTAACTTGTTTTTGCAGGGCATGTTGTGATGTGATATGGTCAAGGCATGATGCTAAATTTTATTGTATGAGATGATCATGTTTTGTAACCCAGTTATCGGCAACTGGCAGGAGCCATATGGTTGTCGCTTTATTGTATGCAATGCAATCGTGATGTAATGCTTTACTTTATTACTAAGCGGTAGTGATAGTCATGGAAGCATAAGATTGGCGAGACGACAACAATGCTACGATGGAGATCAAGGTGTCACGCCGGTGACGATGGTGATCATGACGGTGCTTCGGAGATGGAGATCACAAGCACAAGATGATGATGGCCATATCATATCACTTATATTGATTGCATGTGATGTTTATCTTTTTATGCTTCTTATCTTGCTTTGATTGACGGTAGCATTATAAGATGATCTCTCACTAAATTATCAAGAAGTGTTCTCCCTGAGTATGCACCGTTGCCAAAGTTCGTCGTGCCCAGACACCACGTGATGATCGGGTGTGATAAGCTCTACGTCCAAATAAAACGGGTGCAAAACAGTTGCACACACGGAATACTCAGGTTAAACTTGACGAGCCTAGCATATACAGATATGGCCTCGGAACACGGAGACCGAAAGGTCGAGCGTGAATCATATAGTAGATATGATCAACATAACGATGTTCACCATTGAAAACTACTCCATCTCACGTGATGATCGGTTATGGTTTAGTTGATTTGGATCACGTGATCACTTAGAAGATTAGAGGGATGTCTATCTAAGTGGGAGTTCTTAAGTAATATGATTAATTGAACTTAAATTTATCATGAACTTAGTCCTGGTAGTATTTTGCAAATCATGTTGTAGATCAATAGCTCGCGTTGTTGCTTCCCTGTGTTTATTTTTGTTATGTTCCTAGAGAAAATTGTGTTGAAAGATGTTAGTAGCAATGATGCGGATTGGATCCGTGATCTGAGGTTTATCCTCATTGCTGCACAGAAAAATTATGTCCTAGATGCACCGCTAGGTGACAGACCTATTGCAGGAGCAGATGCAGACGTTATGAACGTTAGGCTAGCTCAATATGATGACTACTTGATAGTTTAAGTGCACCATGCTTAACGGCTTAGAATCGGGACTTCAAAGACGTTTTGAACGTCATGGACCATATGAGATGTTCCAGGAGTTGAAGTTAATATTTCAAGCAAATACCCGAGTTGAGAGATATGAAGTCTCCAACAAGTTCTATAGCTAAAAGATGGAGGAGAATCGCTCAACTAGTGAGCATGTGCTCAGATTGTCTGGGTACTACAATCGCTTGAATCAAGTGGGAGTTAATCTTCCAGATAAGATAGTGATTGACAGAATTCTCTAGTCACCATCACCAAGTTAGTAGAACTTTGTGATGAACTATAATATGCAAGGGATAACGGAAACAACTCCCAAGCTCTTCGTGATGCTGAAATCAAGGAAGGTAGAAATCAAGAAAAACATCAAGTGTTGATGATTGACAAGACCACTAGTTTCAAGAAAAGGGCAGAGGGAAGAAAGGGAACTTCAAGAAGAATGGCAAGCAAGTTGCTGCTCAAGTGAAGAAGCCCAAGTCTGATCCTAAGCCTGAGACTAAGTGCTTCTACTGCAAAGGGACTGGTCACTGGAAGCAGAACTACCCCAAGTGATTGGCGGATAAGAAGGATGGCAAAGTGAACATAAGTATATTTGATATACATGTTATTGATGTGTACTTTACTAGTGTTTATAGCAAACCCTCAGTATTTGATACTAGTTCAGTTGCTAAGAGTAGTAACTCGAAACGGGAGTTGCAGAATAAATAGAGACTAGTTAAGGGTGAAGTGACGATGTGTGTTGGAAGTAGTTCCAAGATTGATATGATCATCATCGCATACTCCCCTATACTTTTGGGATTAGTGTTGAACCTAAATAAGTGTTATTTGGTGTTTGCGTTGAGCATGAATATGATTTGATCATGTTTATTGTAATACGGTTATTCATTTAAGTAAAAGAATAAATTGTTGTTCTGTTTACATGAATAAAACCTTATATGGTTACACACCCAATGAAAATAGTTCATTGGATCTCGATCTTAATAATACACATATTCATAATATTGAAACCAAAAGATGCAAAGTTAATAATGATAGTGCAACTTATTTGTAGCACTGCCATTTAGGTCATATTGGTGTAAAGCGCATGAAGAAACTCCATGCTGATGGGCTTTTGGAATCACTTGATTATGAATCAGTTGATGCTTGCGAACCATGCCTCATGGGCAAGATGACTAAGACTCTGTTCTTCGGAACAATGGAGCGAGCAACAGATTTGTTGGAAATCATACATACTGATGTATGTGGTCCGATGAATATTGAGGCTCGCGACAGGTATCATTATTTTCTGATCTTCACAGATGATTTGAGAAGATATGAGTATATCTACTTGATGAAACATAAGTCTGAAACATTTGAAAAGTTCAAAGAATTTCAGAGTGAAGTGAAAAATCATCGTAACAAGAAAATAAAATTTCTATGATCTGATCGTAGAGAAAAGTATTTGAGTTACGAGTTTGGCCTTCAATTAAAAACAATGTGAAATAGTTTCACTACTCACGGAACACCATAGTGTAATGGTGTGTCCGAACGTCATAACCGTACTTTATTAGATATAGTGCGATCTATGATGTCTCTTACCAATCTACCACTATCGTTTTGGGGTTATGCATTAGAGACAGCTACATTTACGTTAAAAAGGGGCACCATCTAAGTCTGTTGAGACAACACAATCTAAACTGTGGTTTAGCAAGAAACCAAAGTAGTCGTTTCTTAAAGTTTGGGGTTGTGATGCTTATGTGAAAAAGTTTCATCCTGATAAGCTCAAACCCAAATCGGAGAAATATGTCTTCATAGGATATCCAAAGGAGACTGTTGGGTAAACCTTCTATCACAGATCCTGAGGCAAGACATTCGTTGCTTATAATGGATCCTTTCTAGAGAAGGAGTTTCTCTTGAAAGAAGTGAGTGGGAGGAAAGTAGAAAACTTGATAAGGTAATTGTACCTTCTACCTTATTGGAAAGTAGTTCATCACAAAAATCTGTTCTTGTGACTACTACACCAATTAGTGAGGAAGCTAATGATGATGATCATGTAACTTTAGATCAAGTTACTACCGAATCTCGTAGGTAAACCAGAGTGAGATCCGCACCAGAGTGGTATGGTAATCCTGTTCTGGAGATCATGTTACTTGACCATGACGAACCTACGAACTATGAGGAAGCGATGATGAGCCCAGATTCCGCGAAATGGTTTGAGGCCATGAAATCTGAGATATGATCCATGTATGAGAACAAAGTATGGACTTTGGTTGACTTGCCCGATGATCGGCAAGCAATTGAGAATAAATGGATCTTCAAGAGGAAGACGGACGCTGGTAGTAGTGTTACTATCTACAAAGCTAGAATTGTCGCAAAAGGTTTTCGACAAGTTCAAGGTGTTGACTACGATGAGAGCTTCTCACTCGTATCTATGCTTGAGTCTGTCCGAATCATGTTAGTAATTGCCGCATTTTATGAAATCTGGCAAACGGATAAACAAAACTGCGTTCCTTAATGGATTTATTAAAGAGTTGTATATGATGCAACCAGAGGTTTTGTCAATCCGAAAGATGCTAACAAAATGTGCAGGCTCCAGCGATCCATCTGTGGACTGGTGCAAGCATCTCGGAGTTGGAATATACGCTTTGATAAGTTGATCAAAGCATATAGTTTTATACAGACTTGCGGTGAAGCCTGTATTTACGAGAAAGTGAGTGGGAGCACTACAACATTTCTGATAAGTATATGTAAATGACATATTGTTGATCAGAAATAATGTAGAATTATTCTGTAAAGCATAAAGGAGTGTTTGAAAGGAGTTTTTCAAAGAAAGACTTCGGTGAAGCTGCTTACATATTGAGCTTCAAGATCTATAGAGATAGATCAAGACGCTTGATAAGTTTTTTCAATGAGTACATACCTTGACAAGATTTTGAAGTAGTTCAAAATGGAGCAGTCAAAGAAAGAGTTCTTGCCTGTATTACAAGGTGTGAAGTTGAGTAAGACTCAAAGCCCGACCACGGCAGAAGATAGAAAGAGAATGAAAGTCATTCCCTATGCCTTGGCCATAGGCTCTATAAAGTATGTCATGCTGTATACCAGATCTATTGTATACCCTACATTGATTTGGCAAGGGAGTACAATAGTGATCTAGGAGTAGATCACTGGACAGCGGTCAGAATTATCCTTAGTGAAATAAGGATATGTTTCTCGATTATGGACGTGACAAAAGGTTCATCGTAAAGGGTTACGCCGATGCAAGTTTTGACACTGATCCAGATGAATCTAAAGTCTCAATCTGGATACATATTGAAAGTGGGAGCAATTAGCTAGAGTAGCTCCGTGTAGAGCATTGTAGACATAGAACTTGCAAAATACTTACGGATCTGAATGTGACAGACCCGTTGACTAAAATTATCTCACAAGCAAAACATAATCACACCGTAGTACTCTTTGGGTGTTAATCACATAGCGATGTGAACTAGATTACTGAATCTAGTAAACCCTTTGGGTATTGGTCACATGGCAATGTGAACTATGGGTGTTAATCACATGATGATGCGAACTATCGATGTTAAATCACATGGCGATGTGAACTAGATTATTGACTCTAGTGCAAGTGGGAGACTGAAGGAAATATGCCCTAGAGGCAATAATAAAGTTATTATTTATTTCCTTGTATCATGATAAATGTTTATTATTCATGCTAGAATTGTATTAACCGGAAACATAATACATGTGTGAATACATAGACAAACAGAGTGTCACTAGTATGCCTCTACTTGACTAGCTCATTAATCAAAGATGGTTATGTTTCCTAACCATGGACAAAGGAGTTGTTATTTGATTAACGAGGTCACATCATTAGATGAATGATCTGATTGACATGACCCATTCCATTAGCTTAGCACCCGATCGTTTAGTATGTTGCTATTGCTTTCTTCATGACTTATACATGTTCCTATGACTATGAGATTATGCAACTCCCGTTTACCGGAGGAACACTTTGGGTACTACCAAACGTCACAACGTAACTGGGTGATTATAAAGGAGTACTACAGGTGTCTCCAAAGGTAGATGTTGGGTTGGCGTATTTCGAGATTAGGATTTGTCACTCCGATTGTCGGAGAGGTATCTCTGGGCCCTCTCGGTAATGCACATCACATAAGCCTTGCAAGCATTGCAACTAAGAAGTTTGTTGCGAGATGATGTATTATGCAACGAGTAAAGAGACTTGCCGGTAATGAGATTGAACTAGGTATTGGATACCGACGATCGAATCTCGGGCAAGTAACATACCGATGACAAAGGGAACAACGTATGTTGTTATGCGGTCTGACCGATAAAGATCTTCGTAGAATATGTAGGAGCCAATATGGGCATCCAGGTCCCGCTATTGGTTATTGACCGGAGACGTGTCTCGGTCATGTCTACATTGTTCTCGAACCGTAGGGTCCGCACGCTTAAGGTTTCGATGACAGTTGTATTATGAGTTTATGAGTTTTGATGTACCGAAGGAGTTCGGAGTCCCGGATGAGATCGGGGACATGACAAGGAGTCTCGAAATGGTCGAGACGTAAAGATCGATATATTGGACGACTATATTCGGACATCGGAAAGGTTCCGAGTGATTCGGGTATTTTTCGGAGTACCGGGTAGTTACGGGAGAGGTAATGGGCCTTGATGGGCTTTAGTGGGAAGAGGAAAAGGCTGCTGCGCCCCCCCTCCCCTTTGGTCCGAATTGGACTAGGGAAAAGGGGGCCGGCCACCTTTCCTACTCCTCCTATTCCTTCTCCCTTCCTCCCCTCTTGGTGGACTCCTACTAGGACTTGGAGTCCTAGTAGGACTCCCTATCCTGGCCGCACCTTTGCCTTGGCCGGCCTCCTCCTCCTCCATCCTTTATATACAAGGGAAGGGGGCACCCCATAGACACACAAGTTGATCCTTGAGATCGTTCCTTAGCCGTGTGCGGTGCCCCCTGCCACCAAATTTCACCTTGATCATACCGTTACAGTGCTTAGGCGAAGCCCTGCGTCGGTAGTACATCAAGATCGTCACCACGCCGTCGTGCTGACGGAACTCCTCCCCGAAGCTTTGCTGGATCGGAGCCCGGGGATCGTCATCGAGCTGTACGTGTGCTAAGAACTCGGAGGTGCCGGAGTAACGGTGCTTGGATCGGTCGGATCGGGAAGAAGACTTACGACTACTTCCCCTATGTTGTGTGATCGCTTCCGCAGTCGGTCTGCGTTGGTACGTAGACAACACTCTCCCCTCTCGTTGCTATGCATCACCATGATCTTGCGTGTGCGTAGGAAAATTTTGAAATTACTACGTTCCCCAACACGTATGTTGTTATGCGGTCTGACCGATAAAGATCTTCGTAGAATATGTAGGAGCCAATATGGGCATCCAGGTCCCGCTATTGGTTATTGACCGGAGACGTGTCTCGGTCATGTCTACATTGTTCTCGAACCGTAGGGTCCGCACGCTTAACGTTACGATGACAGTTATTATGAGTTTATGCATTTTGATGTACCGAAGGTTGTTCGGAGTCCCGGATGTGATCACGGACATGACGAGGAGTCTCGAAATGGTCGAGACATAAAGATTGATATATTGGAAGCCTATGTTTGGACATCGGAAGTGTTCCGGGTGAAATCGGGATTTTACCGGAGTACCGGGAGGTTACCGGAACCCCCCGGGAACCAAATGGGCCTTATTGGGCCGTAGTGGAAAGGTGAAAGGGGCAGCCCAAGGTGGGCTGCACGCCACCCCCCTCCCCTAGTCCTATTAGGACTAGGAGAGGTGGCCGGCCACCTCTCTCCCTCTCTTTCCACTTGGGAGTCCTATTAGGAATAGGATTGGGAGGGGGGGAGTCCTACTCCCGGTAGGAGTAGGACTCCTCCTGCGCCTCCACAGCTTGGCCGGCCAGCCCTCCCCCTGGCAACCTTTATATACGGGGGCAGGGGGCACCTCTAGACACAAGTTGATCCTTGAGATCGTTCCTTTGCCGTGTGCGGTGCCCCCTGCCACCAAATTCCACCTCGATCATACCGTTGTAGTGCTTAGGCGAAGCCCTACATCGGTAGTACATCAAGATCGTCACCACGCCGTCGTGCTGACGGAACTCCTCCCCGAAGCTTTGCTGGATCGGAGCCCGGGGATCGTCATCGAGCTGAACGTGTGCTAAGAACTCGGAGGTGCCGGAGTAACGGTGCTTGGATCGGTCGGATCGGGAAGAAGACGTACGACTACTTCCTCTACGTTGTGTCAACGCTTCCGTTGCGATCTACAAGGGTACGTAGATCAGACTCTCCCCCTCGTTGCTATGCATCACCATGATCTTGCGTGTGCGTAGGAATTTTTTTGAAATTACTACGTTCCCCAACAGTGGCATCCGAGCCTAGGTTTTATGGTTTGATGTTATTTGCACGAGTAGAACACAAGTGAGTTGTGGGCGATACAAGTCATACTGCCTACCAGCATGTCATACTTTGGTTCGGCGGTATTGTTGGACGAGACGACCCGGACCAACCTTACACGTACGCTTACGCGAGACCGGTTCCCTCGACGTGCTTTGCACATAGATGGCTTGCGGGCGACTGTCTCTCCAACTTTTGTTGAACCGAGTATGGCTATGCCCGGTCCTTGAGAAGGTTAAAACGGAGTCTATTTGACAAACTATCGTTGTGGTTTTGATGCGTAGGTGAGATGAGTTCTTGCTTAAGCCCGTAGCAGCCACGTAAAACTTGCAACAACAAAGTAGAGCACGTCTAACTTGTTTTTGCAGGGCATGTTGTGATGTGATATGGTCAAGGCATGATGCTGATTTTTATTGTATGAGATGATCATGTTTTGTAACCAAGTTATCGGCAACTGGCAGGAGCCATATGGTTGTCACTTTATTGTATGCAATGCAATCGCGATGTAATGCTTTACTTTATTGCTAAGCAGTAGTGATAGTCGTGGAAGCATAAGATTGGCGAGACGAAAACGATGCTACGATGGAGATCAAGGTGTCGCGCCGGTGACGATGGTGATCATGACGGTGCTTCGGAGATGGAGATCACAAGCACAAGATGATGATGGCCATATCATATCACTTATATTGATTGCATGTGATGTTTATCTTTTATGCATCTTATCTTGCTTTGATTGACGGTAGCATTATAAGATGATCTCTCACTAAATTATCAAGAAGTGTTCTCCCTGAGTATGCACCGTTGCGAAAGTTCTTTGTGCTGAGACACCACGTGATGATCGGGTGTGATAGGCTCTACGTTCAAATACAACGGGTGCAAAACAGTTGCACACGCGGAATACTCAGGTTATACTTGACGAGCCAAGCATATACAGATATGGCCTCGGAACACGGAGACCGAAAGGTCGAGCGTGAATCATATAGTAGATATGATCAACATAACGATGTTCACCATTGAAAACTACTCCATCTCACGTGATGATCGGTTATGGTTTAGTTGATTTGGATCACGTGATCACTTAGAGAATTAGAGGGATGTCTATCTAAGTGGGAGTTCTTAAGTAATATGATTAAATTGAACTTAAATTTATCATGAACTTAGTCCTGGTAGTATTTTGCAAATTATGTTGTAGATCAATAGCTCGCGTTGTTGCTTCCCTGTGTTTATTATTGATATGTTCCTAGAGAAAATTGTGTTGAAAGATGTTAGTAGCAATGATGCGGATTGGATCCGTGATCTGAGGTTTATCCTCATTGCTGCACAGAAGAATTATGTCCTTGATGCACCGCTAGGTGACAGACCTATTGCAGGAGCAGATGCAGACATTATGAACGTTTGGCTAGCTCAATATGATGACTACTTGATAGTTTAGTACACCATGCTTAATGGCTTAGAATCGGGACTTCAAAGACGTTTTGAACGTCATGGACCATATGAGATGTTCCAGGAGTTGAAGTTAATATTTCAAGCAAATACCCGAGTTGAGAGATATGAAGTCTCCAACAAGTTCTATAGCTAAAAGATGGAGGAGAATCGCTCAACTAGTGAGCATGTGCTCAGATTGTCTGGGTACTACAATCGCTTGAATCAAGTGGGAGTTAATCTTCCAGATAAGATAGTGATTGACAGAATTCTCTAGTCACCATCACCAAGTTAGTAGAAATTCGTGATGAACTATAATATGCAAGGGATAACGGAAACAACTCCCAAGCTCTTCGTGATGCTGAAATCAACGAAGGTAGAAATCAAGAAAAACATCAAGTGTTGATGGTTGACAAGACCACTAGTTTCAAGAAAAGGGCAAAGGGAAGAAGGGGAACTTCAAGAAGAACGGCAAGCAAGTTGCTGCTCAAGTGAAGATTCCCAAGTCTGATCCTAAGCCTGAGACTAAGTGCTTCTACTGCAAAGGGACTGGTCACTGGAAGCGGAACTACCCCAAGTATTTGGCGGATAAGAAGGATGGCAAAGTGAACAAAAGTATATTTGATATACATGTTATTGATGTGTGCTTTACTAGTGTTTATAGCAACCCCTCCGTATTTGATATTGGTTCAGTTGCTAAGAGTAGTAACTCGAAACAGGAGTTGCAGAATAAACAGAGACTAGTTAAGGGTGAAGTGACGATATGTGTTGGAAGTAGTTCCAAGATTGATATGATCATCATCGCACACTCCCCTATACTTTCGGGATTAGTGTTGAACTTAAATAAGTGTTATTTGGTTTTTACGTTGAGCATGAATATGATTTGATCATGTTTATTGCAATACGGTTATTCATTAAAATCAGAGAATAATTGTTGTTCTGTTTACATGAATAAAACCTTCGATGGTCATACACCCAATGAAACAAGTTCGTTGGATCTTGATCGTAGTGATACACATATTCATAATATTGAAACCAAAAGATACAAAGTTAATAATGATAGTGCAACTTATTTGTGGCACTGCCGTTTAGGTCATATTGGTATAAAGCGCATGAAGAAACTCCATGCTGATGGGCTTTCGGAATCACTTGATTATGAATCACTTGATGATTGCGAACCATGCCTTTTGGGCAAGACGACTAAAACGCCGTTCTCCGGAACAATGTAGCAAGCAACAGATTTGTTGGAAATCATACATACTGATGTATGTGGTCCGATGAATATTTAAGGCTTGCAGCGGGTATCATTATTTTCTGACCTTCACAGATGATTTGAGCAGATATGGGTATATCTACTTAATGAAATAGAAGTCTGATACATTTGAAAAGTTCATATAATTTCAGAGTGAAGTGGAAAATCATCGTAACAAGAAAATAAAGTTTCTATGATCTGATCGTGGAAAAGAGTATTTGAGTTACGAGTTTGGTCTTCAGTTAAAACAATGTGAAATAGTTTCACTACTCACGCCACCTGGAACACCACAGCATAATGGTGTGTCCGAACGTCATAACCGTACTTTATTGGATATAGTGCAATCTATGATGTTTCTTACCGATTTACCACTATCGGTTTTTGGGGTCATGCATTAGAGACAGCTGCATTCACGTTAAAAAAAAGGGGCGCCATCTATATCCGTCGAGACGACGCCTTATGAACTATGGTTTGGCAAGAAACCAAAGTTGTCGTTTCTTGAAGTTTGGGGTTGCGATGCTTATGAGAAAAAGTTTCATCCTGATAAGCTCAAACCCAAATCAGAGAAATATGTCTTCATAGGATACCCAAAGGAGACTGTTGGGTACACCTTCTATCACAGATCCTAAGGCCAAACATTCGTTGCTTATAATGGATCCTTTCTAGAGAAGGAGTTTCTCTTGAAAGAAGTAAGTGGGAGGAAAGTAGAAAACTTGATAAGGTAATTGTACCTTCTACCTTATTGGAAAGTAGGTCATCACAAAAATCTGTTCTTGTGACTACAACACCAATTAGTGAGGAAGCTAATAATGATGATCATGTAACTTCCGATCAAGTTACTATCGAATCTCGTAGGTAAACCAGAGTGAGATCCGCACCAGAGTGGTACGGTAATCCTGTTCTGGAGGTCATGTTACTTGACCATGACGAACCTACGAACTATGAGGAAGCGATGATGAGCCCAGATTCCGCGAAATGGTTTGAGGCCATGAAATCTGAGATATGATCCATGTATGAGAACAAAGTTTGGACTTTGGTTGACTTGCCCGATGATCGGCAGGCAATTGAGAATAAATGGATCTTCAAGAGGAAGACGGACGCTGATAGTAGTGTTACTATCTACAAAGCTAGAATTGTCGCAAAAGGTTTTCGACAAGTTCAAGGTGTTGACTACGATGAGAGCTTCTCACTCGTATCTATGCTTGAGTCTGTCCGAATCATGTTAGTAATTGCCGCATTTTATGAAATCTGGCAAATGGATAAACAAAACTGCATTCCTTAATGGATTTATTAAAGAAGAGTTGTATATGATGCAACAAAAGGTTTTGTCAATCCGAAAGGTGCTAACAAAATGTGCAAGCTCCAGCGATCCATCTGTGGACTGGTGCAAGCATCTCGGAGTTGGAATATACGCTTTGATGAGTTGATCAAAGCATATAGTTTTATACAGACTTGCGGTGAAGCCTGTATTTACAAGAAAGTGAGTGGGGGCACTACAACATTTCTGATAAGTATATGTGAATGACATATTGTTGATAGGAAATAATGTAGAATTATTCTGTAAAGCATAAAGGAGTGTTTGAAAAGAGTTTTTCAAAGAAAGACTTCGGTGAAGCTGCTTACATATTGAGCTTCAAGATCTATAGAGATAGATCAAGACGCTTGATAAGTTTTTTCAATGAGTACATACCTTGACAAGATTTTGAAGTAGTTCAAAATGGAGCAGTCAAAGAAAGAGTTCTTGCCTGTATTATAAGGTGTGAAGTTGAGTAAGACTCAAAGCCCGACCACGGCAGAAGATAGAAACAGAATGAAAGTCATTCCCTATGCCTTGGCCATAGGTTCTATAAAGTATGTCATGTTGTATACCAGATCTATTGTATACCCTACACTGATTTGGCAAGGGAGTACAATAGTGATCTAGGAGTAGATCATTGGACAGCGGTCAGAATTATCCTTAGTGAAATAAGGATATGTTTCTCGATTATGGATGTGATAAAAAGGTTCGTCGTAAAGGGTTACGCCGATGCAAGTTTTGACACTAATCTAGATGACTCTAAGTCTCGGTCTAGATACATATTGAAAGTGGGAGCAATTAGCTAGAGTAGCTCCATGCAGAGCATTGTTGACATAGAAATTTGCAAAATACATGTGGATCTGAATGTGGCAGACCCGTTGACTAAGATTCCCTCACAAGCAAAACATGATCACACCTTAGTACTCTTTGGGTGTTAATCACATAGCGATGTGAACTAGATTACTGAATCTAGTAAACCCTTTCGGTGTTGGTCACATGGCGATGTGAACTATGGGTGTTAATCACATAATGATGTGAACTATCGATGTTAATCACATGGTGATGTAATCTAGATTATTGACTCTAGTGCAAGTGGGAGACTGAAGGAAATATGCCCTAGAGGCAATAATAAAGTTATTATTTATTACCTTATATCATGATAAATGTTTATTATTCATGCTAGAATTGTATTAACCGGAAACATAATACATGTGTGAATACATAGACAAACAGAGTGTCACTAGTATGCCTCTACTTGACTAGCTCGTTAATCAAAGATGGTTATGTTTCCTAACCATGGACATAGAGTTGTTATTTGATTAACGAGGTCACATCATTAGTTGAATGATCTGATTGACATGACCCATTCCATTAGCTTAGCACCCGATCGTTTAGTATGTTGCTATTGCTTTCTTCATGACTTATACATGTTCCTATGACTATGAGATTATGCAACTCCCGTTTACCGGAGGAACACTTTGGGTGCTACCAAACGTCACAACATAACTGGGTGATTATAAAGGAGTACTACAGGTGTCTCCAAAGGTAGATGTTGGGTTGGCGTATTTCTAGATTAGGATTTGTCACTCCGATTGTCAGAGAGGTATCTCTGGGCCCTCTCGGTAATGCACATCACTTAAGCCTTGCAAGCATTGCAACTAATGAGTTAGTTGCGGGATGATGTATTACGGAACGAGTAAAGAGACTTGCCGGTAACGAGATTGAACTAGGTATTGGATACCGACGATCGAATCTCGGACAAGTAACATACCGATGACAAAGGGAACAACGTATGTTGTTATGTGGTCTGACCGATAAAGATCTTCGTAGAATATGTAGGAGCCAATATGGGCATCCAGGTCCCGCTATTGGTTATTGACCGGAGACGTGTCTCGGTCATGTCTACATTGTTCTCGAACCGTAGGGTCCGCACGCTTAACATTACGATGACAGTTATTATGAGTTTATGCATTTTGATGTACCGAAGGTTGTTCGGAGTCCCGGATGTGATCACGGACATGACGAGGAGTGTCGAAATGGTCGAGACATAAAGATTGATATATTGGAAGCCTATGTTTGGACATCGGAAGTGTTCCGGGTGAAATCGGGAATTTTACTGGAGTACCGGGAGGTTACCGGAACCCCCCGGGAACCAAATGGGCCTTATTGGGCCTTAGTGGAAAGGTGAAAGGGGCAGCCCAAGGTGGGCTGCGCGCCAGCCCCCTCCCTTAGTCCTATTAGGACTAGGAGAGGTGGCCGGCCACCTCTCTCCCTCTCTTTCCACTTGGGAGTCCTATTAGGAATAGGATTGGGGGAGGGGGGGGGTCCTACTCCCGGTAGGAGTAGGACTCCTCCTGCGCCTCCACAGCTTGGCCGGCCAGCCCTCCCCCTGGCAACCTTTATATACGGGGGCAGGGGCCACCTCTAGACACAAGTTTATCCTTGAGATCGTTCCTTAGCCGTGTGCGGTGCCCCCTGCCACCAAATTCCACCTCGATCATACCGTTGTAGTGCTTAGGCGAAGCCCTACGTCGGTAGTACATCAAGATCGTCACCACGCCGTCGTGCTGACGGAACTCCTCCCCGAAGCTTTGCTGGATCGGAGCCCGGGGATCGTCATCGAGCTGAACGTGTGCTAAGAACTCGGAGGTGCCGGAGTAACGGTGCTTGGATCGGTCGGATCGGGAAGAAGACGTACGACTACTTCCTCTACGTTGTGTCAACGCTTCTGTTGCGATCTACAAGGGTACGTAGATCAGACTCTCCCCCTCGTTGCTATGCATCACCATGATCTTGCGTCTGCGTAGGAAATTTTTTGAAATTACTACGTTCCCCAACAATACCTTCATGGCCTTGAAGCCCCAGTGGTTCCTGTTTCCTTGGCCGTGTGTCCCGTCGTCTCCACGGTTAGCCCGGGCCTTGATGCTCTTGGCAGCAAACTCTGCATCGGCGCCGAGCCACCTATCCACCAAACTCGCCCATCCGTCATGCCTTCCATAGCACCAACGAGGAACAACCTATGCAAATTTTGGAAGCATGACATGTGAGCACGAAACATATAGTTGACTGCTTGAAACAATGAAAAGTTAGTAATAGTTACCATCATGAACTGCTCCTTGCTCAAGGTAAGTCGTAGCTTCTGCGCTTGGCTTTTGGTCATCTTTTGGTGCAGGTAGATGTGGTAGTACTGCGAGACGGCAACCCAACGCACCTCGTACTGCAACTGACGAGCTTTCTTCTTCGCAGCCGCAAGCAAGACCACGTCGGCTCTGGCCTTGTGCTCGTCAAGAACTCTATAGAGTTGCTGCAATCATGCATAAACCAGAAGCAAACAAGGCATGAGTTGAGTGATTCAATGATAAACTAGGAACGAAACTGAAGACAAGTGATTCAGAAGAGAACTTACCCAAAATTTGGTGATCACGGCCTTAGCGGTCGTCCCGTACTCCGCGTTGCTGCAAGCCTCGTAGTGGGCCCAGCTCATGGCCAAAACCCGCTGCCGCGGGTCCCTGTCTGGCCGCGGGCAGAATAGGCCAGGCCAAAACTCCTTCAACAGGACAGTGATAAGGCCGTTCGGTTTATGGCCCTTTCCGCGAAGGATCCAGTTTCTACAAAAGAATCAAATGATTGCCATGTGTACAATAAGAAAATGTTGTCATGTGTTGAAAATATGATTGAGAGGCACTTACTCTGTCCCCACGGGTTTAATGAGCCACTTGTGCTCCTCGATAGAAGGTGGTGTAGGTAGTCCGGCATTACCACGCAGCCACCCCTGCAAAGAACCCGGTGGCAAGTCACCCCACAACGCGGGATCAACCTCCCTCCACCCTCCTCGGCCTCCTCCTCACCCTCCTCCTCGGCCTCCTCCTCCTCACCCTCCTCCTCGGCCTCCTCCTCCTCGCCATCAGGAACATACTCCTCCTCCTCAGGCTCAGAAGGTGCCTCTGTATAGGAGGGCATCGAAGAAGACCCTCCTATTTCAGACACGGCCTGGAGTTTTTTGCCTCGGTTGCCTCTCCCCCACCTCCTCCTCCTCTAGGGGCTCTCCCCCCACCGCCTCCTCCTCTAGGGTCTCCTCCCCCGACCCCTCCACCTCCCTGTGAGGTGTCATCCTCGCGTAGTCGGGAGGGAACCTTGTGGGCTCGTCCACTCCGAGTAAGTCCTTTAAATTTACTGAGGAAACTAGCACCGCTGGACTTGCCCATAATTAGCAAACCTGCATTGAGAAGAGAATAAACAATTAGTAAGCATATCAATTAAACAAGCATACAGGAAAAACATTAATACCAGAAGAGCACATTAAGCATACTATTGTAATGATCATTAAAAGAACTTACATTTTCTAGAACCCATATGAATCATCACTATTGTAATCTATTTGTGGACCGGTCTCATCATCACTATCACGCATATCTTCTTCGTTGTCTGACGGAGGTGGAGGCTCTTCCTCATCGTCAGCGTCTTCATTTAACTTTTCAAGCATAATTATGTCTCTTTGATTCACAACTGCCTCACCATCAATCCATGCGTCGTCGTCGTTTGGGTCCAGGTCAACATAACCCAAGTCATCATCCTCGTTGTTTCGGACCATGTCACCATGTTCCTCTTGATAGAACACTCCCTCGTATGTCATGGGGTTTATGTTGTAGTCATCATCATCGTTCGGGTCCGGTAGCTTACCATGCGGCGACACCTTGAACACAACTTCCCAACCCTTTAGGTACTCTTTCTGGCATGGGTAAGGCAGATAATATACTTGTGTGGCCTGGGTAGCGGCGATAAAGAGATCAGCTCCAGCATAGACTGTTGATGGTTTAACTTCAACTAAACCAACAGAAGGCGTATGTCTCAGCCCCTTTTTGGGGTCGAACCATCGGTATTTGAACACAGTGAGACTTAGGTGTTCGCGGCCACGTTTGAATGTAAGCTCGTATATTTTTCCTACCCTTCCGTAGTAATCTACTTCATTATCTCCTTCAGTGAAGACTCCGGTATTTATGGTTTTGGGATCAGGCCGACTGTTCTGGTGCTCCTCTGTATGGAAGCGATACCCATTCACATCATACTTTTCGCATGTCATGACGACAGGATCAAAACCCATGGAAACCCATCTCAATTCTTCATCCATTGATTCGGTTGGATCATTCCCTACAAGTTTAATTAAAATTATAGGGTGCATGAGTTTAATTGAAATTATAGGGTGCATGAGTTTAATTGAAATTATAGGGTGCATGAGTTTAATTGAAAGTGTGAGAAATTACTTTCTCGATGAACCACGCAACGAAATTTTTCCTTCCATCAGCACCCTTTCGGAGAAGAGCAAGTGCCTCCGCTTCAGAAGGAGGCAGCATTCCCGTCCATTCTTCTTCAATGAATCGACTACAATAAGAAAAGCGGTATAAGAACTAGGCAAAGTGAACATAACGAATTGACTAAAAGAATGGTGCAAAGGTATTACCTCATCCACTCATCCTCAACTTCCTTGATGTTGTGCAAGATATAGAACATGACATCCTCCCACTCATCTCGTTGCATGAGATAAGGTTTCGAGCATCCAGCCCTACTACCTTGCCCGATGAATAGAGGCAACTTGGGTTTATACTTGGGTTCTTCTGTATTGTATCGAGACACCTTATTGTGCAACATGGGAACATGGTCCGGATAGTAGGCTGTCCTGAGGTCTGCCACCTCCTCTAGGATAACTACCTCAGCTATGGAAGCTTCAATCTTAGCTTTGTTTCCACATTTCTGTCTCAGATGCTTGTTCTGTCTCTCAGGGCCGTACTGCCAACGATTCTGCACAGGGCCCCCCAACAATACCTCGTTCGGGAGGTGCAAAAGGAGATGTGTCATCGGAGTAAAGAAGCCTGGCGGGAAGATCTTCTCTAGCTTGCATATCAACTCCAGCGCCTTCTTATGCATTTCTTTTATCTTCTCAGGACATACTTCTTTAGCACAAAGCGTGCGGAAGAAATGGCTTAACTCTGCAAGCACACGCCAGACACGCTCGGGAACATAGCCCCGAACCATCACCGGCATAATCCGCTCAATCCATACATGATAGTCATGACTCTTGAGCCCGTTCACTCTACCCGTTGAAAGATTGACCCCCTTACTTATATTCGACGCATAACCATCAGTGAACTTCACGACGTGTTTCAGCCACTTGAATGTCTCCATATTATGATCCTTTTTAAGTACGAAGTCAGCATCTGGCTTGAACCAAGATTTTCGACTGCCCGTGGGAGGCTGCATGTGTAGACGTGGTCTATCACAAATATTCTGTTGATCAACTCTAGCATTAACATTATCCTTTGTCTTATCAGGAATGTTGAGGATCGTGTGAAAAAGGGACTCTGCGACATTCTTTTCGGTGTGCATCACGTCTATCTTGTATGGAAGTTTGAGGTCCTTAAAATAGGGAAGCTGCGTGAAGGGGGTAATGTGAGTCCAGTTGTGCGTCTCACCATATCCTTCAAAAAATTTCTCTTTACTTTTTCCTTTTCCCTCGCCCTCGTCTTCGCCTATGCCTTTGCCTTTGCCTTTGCCTTTTCCCTCACCGGCAGGCTTAAGAGCTTTCAGCTGAGCAAGCACATCCGCACCAGAAAACGTTGGAATCTCGTTTACTTCATGGACAACTTTGCCTTTTGTGAAGTTCTTCTTGTCTTCCCTATCAGGCTGGTCTGGAGGGAGGAACTGTCGATGCAGGTCAAATGCAACATACTTGCCACCCTTCTTCAGCCAAATGAAAATCAAGGCCTGCATGCACACTGGGCAAGGCATCTTTCCACTTGTACACCATCCGCAGAACAAGGCATAACCGGGAAAGTCATGCATGCAATATTGTAGCCAAACTTTCATCAAGAAAATTTTTCTGCAGATGTCGGTCGTATGTCAACCTCGGGAAGTACCAGGAATGGTGCAAATCATCCACCAATGGCTGCATAAACACACTCAAATTCTTCCCCGGATATTCAGGCCCCGGAATTATAAGCGACAGGAACATGGTCTTGCGTTGCATTATGGCGCCGGGAGGGAGATTCAGCGGAATAACAAATACGGGCCAACAGCTGTATGGATTAGATGACATACCATATGGATTGAACCCATCACCTGTTATAGCAATTCTGACATTCCCAGCCTCGGCTGCTTCCTCCGGGTACTCTATATCGAATGACTTCCATGCTTCACCTCCTGATGGATGTACAATTTTTTTTGGATTGTACCGTTTCCCTTCCTTGTGCCACTTCATCATTTTGGCAGACTCCTCGGTGATGAAAAGGCGCTGCAGTCTTTTTATAAAATCAAGATACCGAAGAACCTTCACAGGGATTTTTAGCTGCTGCTTCTGACCATGCTTATCGACCACCTCAATATACCGAGAGGAACCGCACTTCCTACAGTACTTGTCATCCGCATACTCATGCCTAAACAAAAGGCAATTCTTTGGACAAACATGTATTTTCTCATAGTCCATCGAGAGCGCCTTCATGATTTTCTTCGTACCGTACATGGTTTTCGGCAGTTCATGGCCCTCAGGCAGGCTGTTAGCCCATACTCCCAGAAATGCTTCGAAGCAACCTCGGCTACAGCCGTACTCAGCCTTGACTGCCATCAGTTGCGAGATGGCATCCAGCACAGACAGCTTGGCACCCTCATAGAGAGGTTTCTTTGACGAGGCCAAGATTTCCAGGAAGGCCTTTGCGGTTTCCTCTGGCTCCTCCGGTTCATTCGCTGAATGTGACGGAGGTGTCGGCTGTGCAGCAAAGACATCATCTAGCATGTCTCTAACCCCATCGTCCTCATAACCAGCGACGCGTTGTCGTATCACATCCTCTCTACCACGGTCCCGCTGGGCAAAGTTTATCGGCATATTAAAGTTGGGCATAAATCCATGCGTGCGAAGGTGCTTAGTCATCTCACTCTTATCTCTGCGCATACGTCTCTTACATCTGGCACATGGGCATTCTGGCACCATCCTCATTGGACTACGGAATATCTCTTTCAAAAACACATCAGTTTTCTCGACCCACTCTGTTGTTACTTGATTCCGACGGAAAAACCCACTATACATCCACTGATTATCTGCCATCTCTGCTTTATTGGAAGCCACACAACAAAATTAAGGATTCATTTAAATTACTCACATCAATATTTTATTTTTTACAAGGTTGACGAGAATCGACATTTAATCCACCTACATCTCTAATAGGTAAAGATGGGTCCTAATCCCACCCGAGAATGTGTAGATTGAGTACGTTGTCCATGCTCTACCCCATTCCGAGACACAATTTCGGCAGCACCTCCCCGCTGTTCTCCGAATACACGTCTCGGCAAAATGCCGAGAGAATGTGCATCCGGAGAACAACAGGGAGGCGCCGCCGAAATCCTGTCTCGGAACGGGGTAGAGCATGAACAACGTACCCAATCTACACATCCTCAGGCTGTCCGTGGAAACCGCTGGACAATCCGAAAGAGCTGCGGTGATAAATATGCAATTGAATGCATATTTATTGTGCAACCCTTTCGGACGAGAGACCTAGGTTACGCGACTTGATGTGAAAATTTAATCCAGTGACATGGAAAAAAAGTGGATGAGGTCATGGAATTGTTGCTCACCCTCCGATGTAGTCGATCAAAGGAGACGGACGATCGTGGACCAACACCTCCAACGTCGACAATCACTCCACGAAGATGGAACACCACAAATCCTGTTAATTACACTGAGTGAAAAAAATTTAGGTCATCACCTCACATTAAGCATTGATACTTTTAACTATGAAAAAAAATCATGTTTCGTCAAGTGTCAAATATTGTCCTTCAATTTTTTAGTAAGATCATCATGATAAAATAGCCGCCTCTTCGGACATGCCACCACACCACCCCGCATGTATGAGGGCCCGGTGCGATGCTCCGGTGGCATTGCTACCCCCAGGGCCCCCGTCCCGCCTAACCTAGGAGCGGTTGATCACGAGATCTAGCCCTTTGACTTCCCACTGACGGGCTCTGACCAGTGGACCTCTCCACGCGGTTGTGTCAGGTCTACCCATAGGGACACCCAGGAGCAACATCCGGGCCAAACCCGCAGCTATATCCACTTCGTGTAGACCAGACGCGTCCGTTTCCCCCCCTCCAGGTGACGGCAGCAGCGCCGTCCGTGATGGGGGGCACACCCCGGAGATGCGTGTCGCCTCTTCGGACATGCCACAACACCACCCCGCATGTATGAGGGCCCGGTACGACGCTCCGATGGCATTGCTACTCCCCAGGGCCCCGTCCCGCCTAACCCTGGAGCGGTTGACCACGGGATCTAACCCTTTGACTTTGCACGGATGGGCTTTGACCAGTGGACCTCTCCACCTGGTTGTGTCGGGTCGGCCCAGAGGGACACCGGGGAGCAACATCTGGGCCAAACCCACAGCTAAATCCACTCCGTGTAGACCCGATGCGGTAGTTTCCCCCCTCCAGGTGCCGGCGGCGGCGCCGTCCGTGAGGGGGGCCACGCACCGGAGACACCCCACATGTATGAGGCGCGGTACGACGCTCCGGTGGCATTGCTACCTCCCAGGGCCCCCGTCTCGCCTAACCCTGGAGCGGTTGACCACGAGATCTAGCCCTTTGACTTCCCACGGACGGGCTTTGACCAGCGGACCTCTCCACCCGGTTGTGTCAGGTCGGCCCAAAGGGACACCGGGGAGCAACATCCGGGCCAGACCCACAGCAAGATCCTCTCCGTGTAGACCCGACGCGTCCGTTTCCCCCTCCAGGAGCCGGCGTCGGCGCCGTCCGTGACGGGGGCCACACCCCGGAGACGCGTGCCGCCTCTTCGGACATGCCACAACACCACCCCGCATGTATGAGGGCCCGGTACGACGCTCCGGTGGCATTGCTACCCCCCAGGGCCCCCGTCCCGGCTAACCCTGTAGCGTTTGACCACGGGATCTAGCCCTTTGACTTTGCACGGACGGGCTTTGACCAGGGGACCTCTCCACCCGGTTGTGTCAGGTCCTCCCATAAGGACACCCGGGAGCAACATCCAGGCCAAACCCACAGATACATCCACTCCATGTAGACCCGACACGTCCGTTTCCCCCCCTCCAGGTGCCGGCGGCGGCGCCGTCCGTGACGGGGCCACACCCCGGAGATGCGTGCCGCCTCTTCGGACATGGCATAACACCATCCGATTGTCGTAGGTCATCCGATATATATGAACACTTGGAGCAAAGTCCCCTTCGTATAGACCCGATGCGGTTGTTCCCCATTCCAGTTGCCGGCTGGCGGCGGCACCGTTCGTGAGGGGGGTCATACAGCTCTGTACAGAACCGAAAAATAATGTATGTATGCTTATTAACACATACTGTATGTAAGTGAGTTAAATAATAATAATAAAGAAAACAGTGAAGAAAAAGAAAAAAACTATATGTATGCTTATTAACACATACTATATGCTTATTAACATACTATATGCTTATTAACACATACTATATGTATGCTTATTAACACAATCTATATGTATGCTTATTAACACATATTGTATGCTTAATAATAATAATAATAATAATAATAATAATAATAATAATAATAATAATAATAATAATAATACTATATGAAAAAAGAAAAAAAGAAAAAAAACTATGCCGACGGCAAAGCTGCGGCCAGGGCAGATGGACAGCGCCGCGGATCGATGACGTGTCAGCTATGCCGACGGCTGCCGTCGGCATATGTCCTGGTCGGTGCGCTCTGGATCGGTGACGTGTCACCCGTATCTATGCCGACGGCCACCCGTCACGGCCGTCGGCATAGATTTGACGTCGTTAGCCGGCCGTGATGAGTGTTGTCGGTGGGCCCGCATCTATGCCGACGGCCTATATATGCCGACGGCAGCTGTAGGCGTAGTCTAGGATAAGCCGACGGCTGTTATGTGCCGACGGCAGCTGTCGGCGTAGACGGGGATAGCCCGACGGCCATTGTACGCCGACGGCCATTGTACGCCGACGGCCAGGACCTAGCTGTCGGCATAGCTCGGATTAGGCCGACGGTGGCCGTCGGCATACATTTGGCTGTCGGCTTAGAGCCCTGTTCCGGTAGTGCTTGGGGGAGGCGGCTCGTCCTCGCTGGTTTGAACATGACCAGCAGAAGCAACCCACGATAAGATAATAATTCGGCGGCACTAGGCAGTAGAACCGGTTTTGAGGCCCTCCGTGACTGCAACGGCAGCGGAGGAAGGACGACGGTAGCGTTGATAGCTCAAGGCGACAGGGGAAGCGGCTCGGGTGAGCCACAGGTTAGAAGTAGACCCAGGCAGGGATGCAGCGCTGTTGGCGGCTTGACAGGCTCAGCAGAGCGGCGGCGCGCAGCGGCGGCGGTTCACGGGTGGCTCGGGCCGCTGCTGGAGGTGAAGATGAGGCAGCGCATGGTGGGGCGATGGGCCAGGCGATGAGGCATGGCGGCGCGCGAGTACGGCGAGTCCTTGCACGGCGGAAGGGGCGAGTCGACGGGGTTTGTCCGCGCTGGCGGCGGCTTGGAGAAGCCCAGTCATGGTCGGTCCAATTCCGCAGCCGGTTTGAGGGAGAGGACGCCGACCACGGCGGAGGTGGCTCGACGCGTGGCAAAGCTTAGCGGAAGCAAGGCCGTGGATGCGGTTGCGGCGGATTGAGGCAGTGCGGGGCAACAAGCCCGACTCGGAGGCAGCGCGGCGGTTTATGGCGCGGCTCGCAGCAGTAGTGGCGAATCGGCGTCCGCATGCAGGTAAGACCTCGGCGGAGGCGGTAGGAGCAGCTGCAGCGAGCCAGCTCAGCAGAGCTGAGGTCGGTGGGCGGTTTGGAAACAGGCAGAGGTACGTTGGCGACTCACGCAACAGGTTGGAAGGCGCGGCCGGGTCGAGGGCGTTGGGTTGCAGCCGTGACAGGGAGGCCAGCCCTGGAGGCGGTGGCTCGTGGAAAGGCGCGAGACAGGGTCTGAGCAGAGCGGTCATGCAAGTTGAGCTCGACGGGCGGCGGCTCTCCTGCTGCAGTTGTTGCGGCGCGGGGGTCACCGGCTCGTCACGGGACGACGCAGGCGCGGTACAGTCCGAGGCGGCTCAAGCGCAACCAGCAACAGTAGCGGGGGCGCTGCAGAGGCAGTAACCGTGGCGGCGATTCCAAGCAGAGACAGTGTGGTGACTCGGCCGCAGTAGATGGCTGATGGGAATGGCCGCGCGCGGATGCAGGGCCGTGCGAATCGGAGCTTGTGGCGACAGAGTCCGGCGGTTCAACGTACGGTAGGTCACAAAAATCCGGGCAGTTTAACCAGCTCGGGTGGCTCGGAGGCAGGTCGAATGGTGAGCCGGCAGCAGCGGCTCTGAAGCGGGGCCGGGTTGGACCGCGGTAGCGACGGCTCGGGGACAAACTCCGGCGACCATGGCGGCGGCAACTCTCCGGAATACCTCGAGAACCGGATGGCGGATTGAGTCAACGCCCGTGATGGAGGCGGCTCGCTGGTGCTGCCACGGCAGGGCCAAGCGGGGACAACGAGCCCAGCGGTGGCTCGAGGCGGTTCAAAAAGCAGGCCGAGATCACAGCGGCTTACGGCGGCGAAGTGTCTGAGGACGAGGTGGAGCGGCGACTTAACAGAAGGGATGCCTGGATTGGCGAAACGAGCAAGACTGCCGGTGACTTAAGGTTGCGCGACAAGTAATCCGGCAGTGGCTCTGAGATGCGACTCGGAAGAGCGCCGGCGAGTCAAGATCGTCAACACCGGGACGGCGAAGTGCGCGAAGGCGACGGCCGCTCGGAGCGGCAGCTTGTAGGTGGCGGTGACTCGGAGGCAGGGTCACTCGGGGACAGTTTGGAGGCGAAGAGCGGCGGCGACTTGGCCCACTGGCTCGACAGAGACCTGGCAACTCGGCCGTGGAGTCACGCAACCAGCGGCGAAGGAATCCGAATCCATCCCCCGTCCGCTTCCTCGTCCTGGTAGTTGTTGGTTTGACCGTCCACGACCGTCTTTTTTTTACCTTCACGTGAGGGCGAATCCGTGACTTGTCTGTTTCCAGTCATAATTATCTTCGAAAAAACTTAAGCCGCTGTAACTCGAAGTGGCTTCGTTCCTGGCGCTTGTACACATGCAGACCAAGGCTGTGGAATCGTCGCATCTCTCCACGCGTACATGATGTTGTGGACCGCCCGCAAAGGCGGCGGCTAGCAGATCACACTTAAACCGATTGAATTGCCGGCGGCAGAGATTGATGTCTCAGTGGAATTTGCAATTGGATTGATCGCCACCTAAATTCTCTTGAACTCTTGTTGATCTCGGCGGATCGTACGGTGCGACAGCAGCACACACAGATAACCCTAATTTCCTCTTAAACATTAAATATTGTGTAGGTTGTTTTGACTGTTCGTCGGCAATGACATCTTCTACGTCGGCTCTTTTTCATCCAACACATCGCGAGCTTCTTGATTCCTGAGATAGTTCTCTTCAAAAACTCAACATCACCGTGCGTTCCGCCCCATGGTGGGCGCCAACTGTCGTGAAATTGTCACGACAGATGTCCTAGTGTGAGGACTTAGTCGTGAGGCCAACGCATCTATGTGGTAGCTTGAGATGGGTTGAGCGAAATCGAGAGACGTAGCACAAAACAAGGATTTAGACAGTTTCGGGCCTCGGGAAACATCATCCGGTAATAGCCCTACATGCTGTTTGTGGCTAGATCTCATTATGATCATGAGGAAGTCGCCGTAAACCGGCTCTCCCAGTTAACCCTAACCCTTAAGATTGTTTCTTCTTACTTGTCCCTCTTTGGGGAGCCATGCCCCTCCTTATATAAGTTGAAGGGGCGGGTTACATGTAGAGTCCAACTCGGACTTAGGACTTAACTATGACGACTTCTCTTCATGGGCTTCTTAACATCTTGGGCTTCATAACGTCTCGGGCTTCATAACTCCTGACAACCCAGTTATCACTGTCTGCCGGGTTATAACTGGTGCCGGTTTATGATTGTCTGCTGAGTTATCATCTGACTTAATTCCTCTCTTAACTCTCAGCCGGTTTAAGAACCTGCCGGTTTACCATCTGGGTTAACTTCCTGTTTTATCTGTCTGTCTTAACTGTCAGCCGGTTTAACAACCTGCCGGTTTACCGTCTGACTTAACACCAACCGGTTTACCACCTGCCTTAACACCTGCCGTAACACCTGCCGGTTTACCAAGTCCCAGCCGGGTTATAACTCCGGCTGGATCATACCATGGGGTATATCCCCGACAATGCTCATGCTCAAGTTTCCTAAAATTCATAATAGCATTTCTAAGAGAGATGATCTTAGCGGGAGGAAAATACTTAGAGATAAAAACATGTTTGCACTTATTCCATGAATCAATACTATTTTTAGGCAAAGAAGAGAACCAAGTTTTAGCACGATTTGTAAGCGAAAACGAAAATAGCTTCAATTTAACAATATCATTATCCACATCTTTCTTTCTTTGCATATCACAAAAATCAACGAAGCTGTTTAGATGGGTAGCGGCATCTTCACTAGAAAGGGCAGAAAATTGATCTTTCATAACAAGATTCAACAGAGCGGTATCGATTTCACAAGATTCAGCATCGGCAGTAGGAGCAATCGGAGTGCTAATAAAATCATTATTGTTGGTATTGGAAAAGTCACATAATTTAGTATTATCTTGAGCCATCGTGACAAACAATCAATCCAACACACACAAGCAAACAAGAGGCAAGAGAAAAGAGACGAACGGAAAAAGGGCAAATAAAATGGCAAAGGTGAAGTGGGGGAGAGGAAAACGAGAGGAGAATGGCAAATAATCTAATGCGAGGGATAAGAGTTTGTGATGGGTACTTGGTATGTCTTGACTTGACGTAGATCTCCCCGGCAACGGCGCCAAAAATCCTTCTTGCTACCTCTTGAGCATGCGTTGGTTTTCCCTTGAAGAGGAAAGGGTGATGTAGCAAAGTAGCGTAAGTATTTCCCTCAGTTTTTGAGAACCAAGGTATCAATCCAGTAGGAGACTACACGCAAGTCGTCTAGTACCTACACAAACAATTAAGAACCTTGCAACCAACGCGATAAAGGGGTTGCCAATCCCTTCACGGCCACTTGCAAAAGTGAGATTTGATAAAGATAATAAGATAAATATTTTTGGTATTTTTGTTGTATAGGTTGGAAAGTAAATATCTCAAAATAAACGGCAACAGAAATTGGTAAGTTGACGGGAAACTAGTATGATCTAAAATAGACCTGGAGGCCATAGGTTTCACTAGTGGCTTCTCTCAAGATAGCATATATTACAGTGGGTGAACAAATTACTACTGAGCAATTGATAGAAAAGCGCATAGTTATGAAAATATCTAGGCATGATCATGAACATAGGCATCACGTCCGTGTCAACTAGACCGAAACGATTCTGCATCTACTACTATTACTCCACACATCGACCGCTATCTAGCATGCATCTAGAGTATTAAGTTCATAAGAACAGAGTAACGCATTAGACAAGACGACATGATGTAGAGGGATAAACTCAAGCAATATGATATAAACCCCATCTTTTTATCCTCGATGGCAACAATACAATATGTGCCTTGCTGCCCCTACTATCACTGGGAAAGGACACCGCAAGATTGACCCCAAAGCTAAGCACTTATCCCATTGCAAGAAAGATCAATCTAGTAGGCCAAGCGAAACTGATAATTCGAAGAGACTTGCAAAGATATCAAATCATGCATATAAGAATTCAGAGAAGAATCAAATATTGTTCATAGATAAACTTGATCATAAACCTACAATTCATCGGATCCCGGCAAACACACCGTAAAAAGTATTACATCGAATAGATCTCGAAGAACATCGAGGAGAACTTTGTATTGAGAACTAAAGAGAGAGAAGAAGTAGCTAATAACTATGGACCCGAAGGTCTGTGGTAAACTACTCACACATCATCAAAGAGGCTATGGTGTTGATGTAGAAGCCCTCCGTGCTCGAATCCCCCTCCGGCAGATCGTCGGAAAAGGTCCCCTTATGGGATATCACGGGTACAGAAGGTTGGGGCGGTGGAAAAGTGGTTTCGTGGCTCCCCTGGATGCTTTCAGGGTATAAGAGTATGTATAGGCGAAAGAAGTAGGTCGGTGGGCCTTCGGTTAATAGGTTAGTCCCAAAAATAATATAAAAGTGCATAATAAAGCCCATTAAACATCCAAAACAGATAATAAAATACCATGGAACAATTAGAAATTATAGATACATTAGAGACGTATCACCGCGCCTCGAGTACCCGTAGCGGCCGTACTTCTCTCGCCGCCGCGGTAGTTCCTGGACGCTGCGGCGGATGGAGTCGGGGTCGTCCTCGTCGTCGGGCTCCTGCTCGCCGGCCGAGCTCCTCCCTATCAAACCCGAGCGGGAGGAGACACCGCTCCGGCGCTGTACCCGCAGTGGCGCCCTCGTCATCAACGAGGCCGCCTGATCCTTCCCGCGCGGATCCTACCACCTGGTCCGGCCGAAGCCGGAGCTACTCCCGGTGAAGCCGGAGCACGTCGAGATGGCGTCCCCTGATGACGAGTCCGCCCTCAAGTTGGCGAAGGAGGACTACGTCCGGGAGCAGGTACGCCGCCAGCGCCGGGCATACGAGGAGCTCCAGGCCCGTCGCCGCGGTCGCGAGGAAGGCGGCGTCATCGTCCTCGACAGCGACGAGAGGCGAGGCCGGCCTGTCCAGCACACCATCGCGCCTCGGCGACCCAGGCCAGGGCTGCAGCAGGGACGGCGCCGGCCCAAGCCAGCCGCGCGACGACGACGACGACGATAGCGACTACACCCACTTCTACAGGCTCCTCGGCATGTAGACGACGGCGAGGGCGACAGCGGTGGCATCTAGGCGTAGTTTATGCGTTGTTAAGTCATAGTTTGCATGTGTTTTGTATTTTTTGTATAAATTTCAATAAAATTTCTCCGAGTTCGTGCAAAAACGCCGAGTTTTCATATATTTTGTACGGACATCGCCGAACCCGGGGCGACCTATGGGCCGACGACTGGGAGGTAGGTCGCCCCTAGGGGCCAATCTAGCGCCGGCTTGCCCCCAGGCGGCTCTTTTTCGGCGCCCTGGGGGGGCGAACGGCTGGAAATGCTCTAACTAGCCATTGGTCTACAAGCACTAGAATTTACTACTAATTGCAACCAAGCAAGTATTTCCTAACCTAACGTATCCGCATGAAAACTGTGTTACATCATACACTATATAGAATATTCTACCAACATATTTAAATTACTAAGAAAACATACAAGGACATAATTATAACCCAATCATTCCTAACTAAAATTTGGAGCAATATGATCTACTTTTTCGATCATGTTCTGCTTTCAGTCATATACTTTTAGGAATGTATTTACCTCATTACTACGTTCAGCTTGAACAGACTTTTATTATGCATGTGCACATAGATCAAATCATTTCCAACAAAATAAAATTGCATATGTATGTTTTGTTTTGTTGGCCACTCTCTTATGGCAAGCCACACTTTTCTATGCATACTTATGGTAAAAATACCTTTGAAATAAGTATAATTTAACTCAGAAAAAACTTAAGCTCGGATCCTATGAACTCTTTATTTAATGTTGAGATGTTGGTTCCATCAGCACTTGTGCATCTTGAGATGTTGGAAGCAATCCCATCTGGAAACTTTAACTCTCGTAAAAATTGGCAAAATGCAACCACTTGTTCTTTCGACAAGGTATATCGGGACCGAGGCATCACATATGAATCTCCTTCCTTCCTCAACTGCAACTCCTCTTTAATATTCAAATCTTTGATATCAATCCTAGCATTAAGTGTGTCCTTTGTTTTACCCTCCAAATTCAGAATTGTCCCAATGAGGTTTTCACATATGTTTTTCTCAATGTGCATGACATCAAGTTTGTGTCTCAGCTTCAACTTTGCCCAATACTTCAAATCCCACAAACAAACCCTTCGGCCCCAAATTGGCACATGATCCTTCTTGCTGCCCAAGTCAGAACGCTTCATTTTCCTACTTTCTTCTTGTCTCGCAGGTCTAACCTTCTCTAATTCTACTTGCAACTCTTTCTCAGAGAATTTACCTGGCTCATCATTACTTTCATGAAGACCAACAAATTCATTGTTTCTCCGCAAACGATGACCCTTTGGAAGGAAACGATAGTGACCAATATACCCAATTTTACTCCTTAGGCTGGAAGGAAACGATAGTGACCAACATATACAATTTGTAGAGTTGTATATGTTGGGAATGGCTTATGGATTTGGGTCAGTTGTCCTACATTGAAATTTAAAAGATGCAAAGTCCAAAATACTCCTAAACTTTACACTATCATGGCACTGCTTAACAAAACTCCAGAAACACACATGTGCTAAGAAAAATACACAATGTGTCAAATCTTTACACTTCCACCTGCTAGGAAGCAATTTCTCCTCCTCAACTGAGTAGCTTACATGAATGACGTTCCTGGATGATGCAGATAACAAGTTACTTGCTCGATGATTTGCCCACCACTCCCTCCGTTTCGCTGATGCCGTCTGCTTCCTACCACACATTATACACCCAAAAGTTTTTGTTTCCTTGCAAACAAGGGCCCAAGATTTTGCATTCAACACCCTACATCTTTTGTTTCCTTACAAAGAAGGCCAAAATTTGAACAAGTCATGGAAATTTTAGCTGGAAATTTTGGCAGTATAACGCGTTGGATGGATAGCCAGAGATTTGAGGATCGTAATAATTATGAATGGTATTATAACTAAGATGTCACTTGTGTGCTTTGCCTCCTAGTCCTAGCATCAATACTAGGATTTTGATCTAAAAGAGCTAGCTACTTGCTACTCCAATGCGTGAGCTCGTCAAGAGCAGCCAGATGGAAGTCTCCGCGCTCGCCCGGACAAGAAAAGCAGCACATGGCGGGAGGGAGGATCCTATCTCGATGGAAGACAACAAGGGAGGAGCCACCACGATCCTCACCGGGCCGATCAGTCGACGAAGAATCAACCCCACTATAGGGGTAGGGCGAAAGGCCTCGGGGTGCACCAGCATGCATTTGGAAACAAACACTTCAGGAAGGGAACCTTGAAAGCATCCAAATCAAAAGAAAAGGGGGAGACACAATTCACCTTCGAAATGAACAGCTGGTGGTGATGTTGATCAGCTTGGCACCTTGACCAGATCGAAATCACAACTTTGATCACGAAAACTAAAAGCACCACCACTACAAATTCTTTACATCGATGGGCAATTAATTTCTGAGATTAAAACCAGCGAGTCAAAGTGTTCATCCAATACTGGATCTTAAGCCATGGGAGGGTGTGCCCGTAACTTCCAGTTTTATACTTTTTGTTACGAGCCTAATTAAGAGAGCTAAGTTCTCATACACAACAACATCACAATATCGCTTGGGGGCGCTCCCCCCCTCACTAGTTGTACACACACAGGTTGCTTGCTCACACACGAAATTTTGGTAGTCATCATTGTGGCAATTCGATGTGTGTTTTTGTTTTGAAAGTTTCCTATACCTCATAGAAAATGGGAAGGGAATTTGATAGCCATCTCAATCCTTAAAATATGATTGAACCCCAACTGTTTTCAAGGTGCTATGATGAACCCGAGGATAATCCATTCCACAATGCATTTAAATGAGAATCGCATATGCATGATTTCAGTCTTAGCAGGTGTACGATGGGGGGTGCATTCCCAATTACATGTCTTAAAATTAGATTGCCTGCATGTCCGCCGGTGAAGGCGGGTATAATGGTGAAGGAAATATGCCCTAGAGGCAATAATAAAGTTGTTATTTATATTTCCTTATAACATGATAAATGTTTATTATTCATGCCAGAATTGTATTAACCGGAAACTTGGTACATGTGTGAATACATAGACAAAACAGAGTGTCCCTGGTATGCCTCTACTTGACTATCTTGTTAATCTAAGATAGTTAAGTTTCCTGACCATAGACATGTGTTGTCATTTGATGAACGGGATCACATCATTAGAGAATGATGTGATGGATAAGACCCATATGTTAGCTTAGCATAATGATTGTTAAGTTTTATTGCTATTACTTTCTTCATGACTTATACATATTCCTCTGACTATGAGATTATGCAACTCCCGAATGTCGGAGGAACACCTAGTGTGCTATCAAATGTCACAACGTAATTGGGTGATAATAAGTATGCTCTACAGGTGTCTCCGAAGGTGTTTGTGGCATAGATCAAGATTAGGATTTGTCAATCCGAGTATCGGAAAGGTATCTCTAGGCCCTCTCGGTAATGCCCATCACTATAAGCCTTGCAAGCAATGTGACTAATGAGTTAGTTACGGGATGATGCATTACGGAACGAGTAAAGAGACTTGCCGGTAACGAGATTGAACTAGGTATGAGGATACCAAAGATCGAATCTCGGGCAGGTAACATACCGATGACAAAGGGAATAACGTATGTTGTTATTGTGGTTTGACCGATAAAGGTCTTCATAGAATATTTAGGAACCAATATGAGCATCCAGGTTCTGATGTTGGTTATTGATTGGAGATGTGTCTCGGTCATGTCTACATAGTTCTCGAACCCGTAGGGTCCGCACGCTTAACGTTCGATGACGATTTATATTATGAGTTATGTGCTTTGGTGACCGAAGATTGTTCGGAGTCCCGGATGAGATCACAGACATGACGAGGAGTCCCAAAATGGTCGAGAGGTAAAGATTGATATATTGGATGATAGTATTCGGACACCGGAATGGTTTCGGGACATTTCAGATATTTATCGGAGTACCGAGGGGTTACCGGACCCCCCCCCCCCCCGGGAAGTATTGGGCCTACATGGGCCTTAAGGGAGAGAGAGGGGAGCCCGCAAGGGGTGGCGCGCACCGTCCTCTAAGGGAGTCCGAATTGGACAAGGAGGAGGGGGCGCAGCTCCCTTTCCCTTTCCCTCTCCCTCTCCCTCTCCTTCCTTTCCCCCTCCGGTGAGAAAGGAAAAGGGGGGCGAATCCTACTAGGAGTGGAGTCCTAGTAGGACTCCCCCCTTGGCGCGCCCCCTTGGTGTCTGGCCTCCTCCCCCCTCCTTTATATACGGGGGCAGGGGGCACCCCGAAGAACAACAGTTCACTACTAGGGAAAACCCTAGTAGTAACACGGGTTTTGATGCTATCAGCAGCGC
Source organism: Triticum monococcum (assembly GCA_034509565.1). Classification (NCBI taxonomy): domain Eukaryota; kingdom Viridiplantae; phylum Streptophyta; class Magnoliopsida; order Poales; family Poaceae; genus Triticum; species Triticum monococcum. The sequence goes on along the minus strand of CM067841.1, from coordinate 40,231,682 downwards.
GGGTAGCCGCACTACTACTACGACGCTATAGCTAACAGTTAGTAGTAGCGTGGTCTATACCCGCGCTACTACTATTGACTATATCAGCAGCGCTTTTCTGGAACACGCTACTATTATGTAGTTGTAGCGCTTTTCTATCCCCGCGCTACTGCTGTATCTTTCATCATTTTTTCCTGCTTGCTACCTCATTTCAATAAACTGCAATTTCACATATACCAGATAACAATATCATTAACCACAATACCATATAGTCATAGAGTAGTGATACAATAGCATAAAGCATTATAGGTACTAGGTAGTACTAGATAACAATTTCATATATAGTCAACATGCATCCTCACATGAATATAGCAGTACTAGGTAGTCTTATAGCCACACATATATAGCAGTTCTACTAGGTATATATAGTCATACAGCCACACACACATATGTAGTTCTAGATGATATCAACGATGATCGTCATCCTCAAGCCTGGGCAGTGGGTGTTCCTGATAGTAATTAGGATGGCCTGTCCAACACGAAGATTCTTGCCAACGAGGAATCTCTTCCACCCACCGAGCTTAAGTGTGTGCTGTCGTCTGTGTCCATGTCATAAGTACAAGTGGTGACGGAGCCCTTACGGTAAGGTGTATTCTAGCTAAGCCTTCTTCATAAGGTCGATACCACAACTCACAGATAGGCTCTTTGGCAATTTCTGAATAACAAAAACATATCAATTAATTAGTAGCCTCGCACATACTCTTGTAAATATATTTCTACTAAGTATAGATTTCTACACAATCAAAAGCCATAGTACTACACATTTCTACTAAGCATGAATTCCACTAATAAGTATATATGGATTATCTACACTATTAATAGTTCCTTGGATTCTACACTAATAAGCATGTCATCGGACTCTACACTAAAGCATATCATCGGATTCACTAAGCATATCATCGGATAGTTTACATTTGTAAGTATAACAATAAAGCATATATATATATATATCATCAAATTAATACAGTTAGTATAACATACCATATCATGCCGATCGACCATGGTACTTGTCAGGCGGGTCACGAATGGCACCCCGACAAAGTCATCACGTGGCGGAATTATGTCCCATAGGTTGCACACCTCCTCCTCGCTCAGCCTCATTCTTTGAGCATAGATGGCTTCATGAAGTGGGTCTTCATCATATTCATCAAGCGGGTCCTCATCATGTTCATCATCTTCCTCCTTGTTGATATAAATGACAGCCACCTTGGGTCTTTCTACTCTGAAGGAGAAGCTGATCAACTCACCACCAGTAACACCCATGCAGATGAGGAAACAAGCCCATCCATCTTATCCAAACTGCGACATATTGCGTCCTTTCTCAACCTCCATAGTGTAGGGCCCCAGGAGCCTCAAAGGTCACAATGTCTCCAGTCAGCTTGTTGAATTTCAACCTCACATTGCATGGGATGACCTGTGTAAAAAAGCAATGCCAACACTAAAAACAAAATAGTTGTTACATTCCATATAATTTCTTACCACCGCATGACCAAAACTCGGCTGGAAGTTGATGCCGAACAGCTTGCCAGTTGCAAGGCTGCTGGCGCACCTTGACTTGCACAGTTGACATGGTGGTGGTGGTCACACAATTTTCCTAAAGCAATATGAGCAAAGATGAACGATCCACTTCACACGAAAGAAAAACAATAACATAAAGTTGCTAAGTGAGTGAGTAACTATAGTAAGTGATACAAATTAAAGGTGTCTCTGAATTATGATCGTGGATGATGCTTGTAGCAAGAAAATGTCTATCTAATTTGCACACCAGCAAAAGCACACCCCAACCCTCACAAGAAAATATATATCTAATTTGCACACCGGCAAAAGCACACCCCCAGCCTTCACAAGAAAATCTGATTAAGTCCAACGTAAACAACTACTGTGAGCATGAAGATACACAACACATCGACTCCAGTAACTTAGCACTTGCAAACCAAATACATGTATCAAAATGAATATCTACCAGAAAAAGAAACGAACTACACCTCACTAAGCTGCTGCCTATTCCATTAGCATTTGAACTTTCCTACGACGTAGTTAACGAATATGACATGTTCATTCTATCAAATGAGTAAATAGTTTCAGTATCACTAGAAACTATCAAGTATGTCTAAAAATAATAACTAAAACTCTAGTAGTAATTTAGTTAAGTAGAAACTATCAACAAAACCCTAGAAACTATCCTAACTCAAAGTGTTATATATGACCAGAGGCTTATATCAACTAAAAACTATCAACTATGTCTAAATTTTTACTAATCAATTAATCATACTAAATCAAAATTGTTATATATCAACTACAAACTATTAAGTAAATCAAAATATTGCCTATCAACAAGAAAATATCAACTAGCCTACTAAATCAAAATGTAGCAGGCAGGAGGGGTTGTGGATGGAGGAGGAGGAGGGAGAAGGAGGGGTGACTGGAGGAGGGATGAGGAAGGAGGACGGAGGAGGAAGGCGGAGCGAGGAGGGGCCGGCCAACGGTGAATGGAGGAGTGGAGGGAGGAGGGAGGAGGAGGGCGGGGAGGAGGGAGGAGAGGGAGGATTACCGAGTCCGGGGAGAAGGGGGAGGTGATGGTGGCGTAGAGGGAAGAGGGGTAGGCGACGGCAGCCGGCAGGGGCGAGGGCGGCCGACGGAGGAGGACCGGCGCGGGGGTATTGAGGGGGGAGATCGAGTGAGTGTGAGTGGAGAGATCGAGAGTGAGGGGCGTCCGGTTGGGGAAGATAGAATGGCTTAGCAGTAGCGCGCCATAGGGAGATGCGCTACTGCTAAACACCCTAGTAGTAGCGCCTTTCAGCCAAGAAGCACTGCTGCTACACCCGTAACAGTAGAGCCTTCTGCTAAAACGCGCTACTGCTATGTGTAAGCATGTAAAAATATACATACAAAATAAATTGATTATAAATGGTATTTTTGTGTACAATCTGAATTGTCAATATGAGTCCTCGCCGGTTTAGAAACCGGAGAAGACTCATATTGTGGCCACAAATTCTACACATACAGTTCAATGAAGACCAAGTGGTTGTCATAGTTTGAGAAGTGACATATTTAAGGTGGTAAAAACCCTGTTCACAGAGCAACTTGGGACTAAATTTAGGTGCAAGGAGTGGAGTAAACTTAGTAGTAGTGGGAATTGAGAAAAGGCGCTACTGCTATGATCAGTAGCAGTAGCGCTATTTGGATTAAGGCGCTGCTGCTATAACTAGCTTGGCGGCGGGGTCGTGGCAATTATAGCAGTAGCGCGGCTTATTACAAGCGCGCTACTGCTACATTGATTTCAACAACACGTTTTTTTGGCATGCGCTACTGCTACGTAGCAGCAGTGCCTTGTTTTAAAGCGCACTGCTGGTAAGATTTTGTGTATAGGCTTTTCCCTAGTAGTGGTTGTTCTCTTAGCCGTGTGCGGTGCCCCTCCACAGTTTACTCCTCTGGTCATAGCGTTGTAGTGCTTAGGTGAAGCCCTACAAGGATCACATCCCCATCACCATCAGCATGCCGTCGTGCTGACGAAACTCTCCCTCGACCCTCTGCTGGATCAAGTGTTCGAGGAATGTCATCGAGCTAAACATGTGCTGAACTAAGAGGTGCCGTACGTTCGGTACTAGATCGGTTGGATTGTGAAGACGTTCAACTACATCAACCGTGTTAACCTAATGCTTCCGCTTTTGGTCTACGAGGGTACATGGACACACTCTCCCTCTCTCGTTGCTATGCATCTTCTAGATAGATCTTACATGATCGTAGGATTTTTTGAAATTGCATGCTACGTTCCCCAACAGTGGCATCCGAGCCAGGTCTATGCGTAGATGATATGCATGAGTAGAACACAAAGAGTTGTGGGCGATAATAGTCATACTGCTTACCACCAACGTCTTATTTTGATTCGGCGGTATTGTTGGATGAATCGGCCCGGACCAACCTTACATGACCAAGTTCATGAGACCGGTTCCACCGACAGACATGTAACTTGTTTTGCATAAAGGTGGCTGGTGGGTGTCTGTTTCTCCAACTTAAGTTGAATCAAATTTGACTACGGCTGGTCCTTGTTGAAGGTTAAAACAGCACACTTGACGAATGATCGTTGTGGTTTTGATGCGTAGTTAAGAACGGTTCTTGCTAGAAGCCCATAGCAGCCACATAAAAACTTGCAACTACAAAGCAGAGGATGTCTAACTTATTTTTGCAGGGCATGTTGTGATATGATATGGTCAAGACATGATGTGATATAAGTTATTGTATGAGATGATCATGTTTTCTAAACGTTATCGGCAACTAGCAGGAGCCTTATGGTTGTCGCTTTATTGTATGAAATGCTATCGCCATGTAATTGATTTAATTTATCACTATGCGATAGCGATAGTTGTAGAAGCAATAGTTGGCGAGACGACTAAGGGAGTCCTGGACTAAGGGGTCCTCGGGCATCCGGCCTATTAGCCATGGGCCGGACTGATGGGTTGTGAAGATACGAAGACTGAAGACTACACCCGTGTCCGGATGGGACTCTCCTTGGCGTGGAAGGCAAGCTTGGTGACTAAATATGTAGATTCCTTTCTTTGTAGCCGACCTTGTGTAACCCTAGATCCTCCTGGTGTCTATATAAACCAGAGGACTTAGTCCGGAGGACAGACATTATCATAGCCATACAAGCTAGACCTCTAGGGTTTAGCCATTACGATCTCGTGGTAGATCAACTCTTGTAATACTCATATGCATCAAGATCAATCAAGCAGGACGTAGGGTATTAGCTCCATAGAGAGGGCCCGAACCTGGGTAAAACATTGTGTCCCCTGTCTCCTGTTACCATTGACCTTAGACGCACAGTTCGGGACCCCCTACCCGAGATCTGCCGGTTTTGACACCGACATTGGTGCTTTCATTGAGAGTTCCACTGTGCCGTCATCAAGAGGTTCGATGGCTCCTTCAACCATCTACAACGATGCTGCCCAAGGGGGAGTTTTCCTCCCCGGACAGATCTCCGTGTTTGCCGGTTTCGCTCTGTGGGCCAATTTGCTTGGCCATCTAGAGCAGATCGAAAGCTACACCCCTGGCCATTAGGTCAGATTTGGGAGCTTGAACTATGTCGCAGACATCCATGGTGACTTGATCTTTGCCGGATTCGAGACCGCGACTACTACTCCTGGCCACCCCGAGAGACATGACCTAAATCTTTCATCGGACTGCATCCAGGAGACAGCTCCCATAACCACTCTGGCCTTAGATCCGGAGCAGGCTGCGCCATCCAAGGACGGGAAGCTCAACCCAGCCACAGAGGCCATAGATTCCCCGGCGTTGGAGCCGCACATAGACTTGATCTCACATGATACATGTACCACCAGAACTCCGGACTCGTCTCCGGCCATAAGTTCCAAACCATGTGAGCCCGCGATTGCCGAACTTGATCGTTTATCGATCTTCGAATTCAGCGTCCCAGACATCTTCCAACACTCGCCTTTGGGCGACATGCTAAACTCATTGAAAAAACTGTCCTTGGTGGGGGACTCACAGCCAAACTATGGAGAATCTTGCTTCCGACACGCCACCCACTCCATAGCCACTATCGAGGTCTCAACCGACATGCTCGATTACGGCTCTCAAGACTTCAACGGTATAGACGACGATGCCGAAGAAGAGCAGGGCCGAAACCCGCCAGTCACCGGACGCGGGACGGTCACCTCTTCATACGACGTATACATGGTGGATACACCTAAAGAAACTAACGACGATGACAAAGAAGATCCAGTTGAGGATAAATCTCCCGAGACACAGCCCGGACGCCGGTGTCAGCGGCACTGCTCTAAGCCACGTCGTGCAAAAGATAGTAATACCGGCACCGGAGAAAACAACACCTCGGACGATGCCTAAGAAAATGAAGCCCCTGTTGGGGCAACATCCGAACAGGATGAACTGGAGGACGGGCACGATAGCCCGCATGAACAAGCCATACACGAAGACTCGGAGGACAGTAATTATCTTCCGCTCTCCAAGGACAAGGAGAGCCTCGGTGACGAGGATTTCATCGTGCCTGAGGAACCTCTTGAGCAGGAGCGCCTTAAACGCCGGCTATTAGCCACGGCAAGGAGCCTGAAAAACAAACAGCAGCAGCTTCAAGCTGACCAAGACCTGCTCAAGGATAGATGGATAGACATCCTAGTGGCCGAAGAATACGGCCCCAAGCACACAACCAAGGGTTACCTTAAGCACAGATTGCTACCTCAGTTCGATGAGGAGGCGTCGGCACTTGTACCGTGCGGTCGGGACAATGCGGCTAACCGACCACTATGCAGTCGGGATAAAGCGGCAGCTCAAGCCAAACAGCAGCCCGCCTCACCCCAAAGAAAAAACAGAGACAAAACAGCTCGGGGTCATACATACGACCCTCGGCAAAACCTGGACGGTAGAGCATGACACAACAGGTCGATCTACGGATCACGAGGACGTGCGTCGACACGCGACGTCGGCTACCTATTCGGATGGGACAAGTCTAGTTATGCCCAGGCCAAAAACTGCAGATGGACTCGATCTCAGCTACGTCGCGACGTGGCCCAATATAGAGGCGCCGCACACCCACTCTGCTTCACTGACGAAGTAATGAAGCATGAATTCCTAGAGGGGTTTAGACCCGTGAATATCGAATCGTATGATGGAACAACCGATCCCGCGGTATGGATCGAGGATTTTCTTCTCCCTATTCACATGGCTCGTGGAGACGACCTTCATGCCATCAAATACCTCCCACTAAAACTCAGAGGACCAGCAAGGTATTGGTTAAACAGTCTGCCTAAAAACTCTATCGGCGGCTGGGAGGATCTGGAAGACGCTTTTCGCGACAACTTCCAAGGTACATATGTCCGGCCACCAGATGCCGATGACTTAAGTCACATCATCCAACAGCCCGGAGAGTCGGCCAGAAAGCTCTGGACAAGCTTCTTAGTTAAAAAGAACCAAATCGTAGACTGTCTGGACGCGGAAGCCCTAGCGGCCTTTAAACACAGTGTCCGGGATGAGTGGCTCACCCGCCAGCTCGGTCAGGAAAAACCAAAATCCATGTCAGCCCTTACCACTCTGATGACCTGCTTTTGCGCGGGGGAAGACAGCTGGCTCGCTCGTAGAAGCAACAGTGCCAGCGACCCGGGCACTTCCGAAGTTTGAGACGGCAATGGGAAACCACCACGCAATAAGCACAAATGTAGCAATAGTAATGAGGGAGCGCACGACACAACGGTCAACGCCAGATTCAGCAGCCCCAAACCCGGTCAACGGAAGAAGCCATTCAAGGCAAACAGAGACGGACTATCCAATTTGGATAAGATATTGCATAGGCCCTGCCAGATTCATAGCCACCCCAATAAACTAGATAACCACACCAACAGAAGTTGTTGGGTCTTCAAACAGGCCGGCAAGTTAAACGCCGAATACAAGGGGAAGAAGCCGCCCAGCGACGACGACGATGACAAAACTCGCCAACCAAACACCGAGGATCAGAAGCAGTGCCCCCCCCCCCAAAGTAAAGACAGTGAACATGCACTTAAAATACCCTGGGCAACGGCGGAAGCACAAGACGAACGGACCTGAAAGTACTCCCATAACTTTCCTTTTTTATTATTTTGTCTCCTTCTTTTTTTCTTGTTTCCCTCCACAGGTGGCTCAATGGCTGGCCTCGGATTCTATCCGAGTTCGGGTTCGTACACTCACCTAAGGGCTATTTCCATCAAGGAGTCCCTTCACCGAGGACATGCGGCGCAGACGTGCGACAGGAGGTCCAAAATAACTTTTTGTAGACCGCACTCTCTATTTTGAGCCTGTAAAGTGCCTTTTTCCTCCGCCTTCGACCCCTGGCATATCAAATAGCCGGGGTTGTGGCTTTGTTATCTATATACACGATTGGCACATCACTCAGATCCCGGTAAAAATAATCCATTCTTTTCTAAAAGGACCGAGTTTTGCCCCTACGGTTGTCTCAAACGTACACCTCGGCATAACTTGCCAGGGGCTCGGTATGGGAACAAAGGAGTTGCCGACAAGTCCGAAAAGCTCTATAGTGTACTTCGGCGTCGCGAGTTTGGCCTTATATGCATTAGCTTCGAATCATGTCTTGGGTCAATAGTTGGGTTGCCCGGCTCCTGTGCTTGCTATCCTACGTTCCGCTCTATCGGCTAGGGTAGTAAAGGGAGAACTAATGTGAGTGTGCTTCTGGTTCACCGAGTTAAGCACCTCAGTAGAGAAAGCCAAAAACTGACTGTCAAGATGCGGCGAGAGCTGGTCAACCACTCGATGACTTATCGGAATCTTTCATGATTCCCTCCGTGCCACACGAAGGACCTCTTTCCGGTCAAATATGTAAATGCATCGCATAAATAAGGCGCATACATACCAGGGGCTATGTCGTAGACCCACCATAAAAATCCTATGGCTAAGTGAAAGTGTTAACGCCCTATAGTCCGGTTGCCTGGTTCGCCGCATTGACACCTCCTTCACGGACCAAGACGTTGGGTCAAGAGTGATTAGATGCTTTTTCGAACACCCCCGTACTTCCTACGAGGGGGCTGAAGCCGACGATTGGAAAACTTTTAGATCATATACAAATGGCCGCACATGAGGAACAAAAGCCTTTAGGCAAAATCAAAATATAGACTGATTATAACAATTGTATTTTACAATTCATAAAGATTTCACTCGAATATTATGCCTTTCGAACATTGACCCTCTATCAAGTAGGCAGCCTCTAAGACGTCCTCAAAGTAATGCGCTGGTGCGTGATGGTCCTTGCCCTTGTGTGGACCCTGCGCTGCAACATCGACGGCCTTCATCTTCCCCTAGTATGTCCTGACTCAAGCAAAGGCCATCCGTGCATCTTCAATGCACGCCGACCGCTTCACGGCGTCGATGCGGGGCACCGCATCAGCAAGCCGCCGCACCAAGCCGAAATAGCTACTCGGAATCGGCTCAGTCGGCCACAACTGAAGTATGACATTCTTCATGGCAGCGCCACACATCCTATGAAGCTAGGCCCATTGGGACATCTGGTCATTCAGCAGCAGAGGGTGTTTTGATGCGCCGAATTGTGACCAGAAAAGCTTCTCCGTTACATATCCCTCTTGTGCTTGATAAAACTGTGCCGCATCGGATGAACTCTTCGGCAGGTCCAAAAACACATCTGGAGAACTCCATACTTGGTTAAGATGAGCATAATCCGGATCGCCGAACTTAGTCTGTAATAAAAAGGGCTTACCAGCCACAATCTCCCCAGCTTGCCGGATCTCCTCATGGGCCGCTCTAGATTCGGACCGCGCTTCTTTCTCCTCTCGCAAGGCCGTTTCAAGCTCAGCCACTTTGGCTTTATTCTCCTCCTCTAGGAATTCATAGCGGCTAGTAGCATTTTTCAGTTCGAGCGCCATCGAGGATATTTTCTCCTCATCTTGCTGTCGAGCAGCTTGGTCGGCCTTTAACTCGGTCGATGCCTTTTCGACAGCTGCATTACTAAACTGGGCCTGCTCCTTGGCCCGGGCCTGCTCCGCGCGAAGAATCTCAATGGCGGTGGCACCATCTGCAGCCATGCTGTGACGCCCCTGATTTGACCGTACACTAATCATACACGCAAATGTGTACGATCAAGATCAGGGACTCACGGCAAGATATCACAACACAACTCTACAAATAAAATAAGTCATACAAGCATCATATTACAAGCCAGGGGCCTCGAAGGCTCGAATACAAGAGCTCGATCATAGACGAGTCAGCGGAAGCAACAATATCTGAGTACAGACATAAGTTAAACAAGTTTGCCTTGAGAAGGCTAGCACAAACTGGGATATGGATCGAAAGCGGCACAGGCCTCCTGTCTGGGATCCTCCTAAACTACTCCTGGTCGTCGTCAGCGGGCTGCACGTAGTAGTAGGCACCTCCTAAGTAGTAGTAGTAGTCGTCGACGGTGGCGTCTGGCTCCTGGGCTCCAACGTCTGTTCGCAGAAAATCGGGTATAGAAAGGGGGAAAAGAGGGAGCAAAGCAACCGTGAGTACTCGTCCAAGTACTCGCAAGCAAGGAGCTACCCTACATATGTATGCATTGGTATCAAATGGAATAAGGGGTATCATATGTGGACTGAACTGCAGAATGCCAGAATAAGAGAGGGATAGCTAGTCCTATCGAAGACTACGCTTCTGGTAACCTCCATCTTGCAGCAGAAGAAGAGAGTAGATGGTAAGTTCACCAAGTAGCATCGCATAGGATAATCCTAACCGATGATCCTCTCCTCGTCGCCCTGTGAGAGAGCGACCACCGGTTGTATCTGGCACTTGGAAGGGTGCATTTTATTAATTATCCGGTTCTAGTTGTCATAAGGTCAAGGTACAACTCCAAGTCGTCCTGTTACCGAATATCACGGCTATTCGAGTAGATTAACTTCCCTGCAGGGGTGCACCACATAACCCAACACGCTCGATCCATTTGGTCGGACACACTTTTCTGGGTCATGCCCGGCCTTGGAATATCAACACGTCGCAGCCCTACCCAGGCACAACAGAGAGGTCAGCACGCCAGTCTAAATCCTATGGCGCAGGGGTCTGGGCCCATCGCCCTTTGCACACCTGCACGTTGCGAACGCGGCCGAAGCAGACCTAGCCTAGTAGGCGTTCCAGTCCAATCCGGCGCGCGCCGCTCAGTTGCTGACGTCACGAAGGCTTTGGCTGATACCACGACGTGGTGTGCCCATAACTGTCCCCGAGTAGATGGTTAGTGCGTATAGGCCAGTAGCCAGACTCAGATCAAATATCAAGATCTCGTTAAGCGTGTTATTTTGAAATAACCACGGACGTCAACCAGGGCCAGGCCCACCTCTCTCCTAGGTGGACTCAACCTGCCCTGTCGCTCCATCACAAGGTAACCGTCGGGGCCTTCGGGAACTCAGGCCCACCTCTACCGGGATGGAGCCAGCTGCCCCTTCAGCCCCCAACATCGGAATCACTCACAGGTACTCCGACGAGCCGACCCGACTTTAATCACCACAAGTATCATACATTATGTATAAGTATATACCCGTGATCACCTCCCGAGTGATCACGGCCCGATAGTATAGCATGGCAGACGGACAAGAATGTAGGGCCACTGATGATAAACTAGCATCCTATACTAAGCATTTAGGATTGCAGGTAAGGTACCAACAGCTGGAGCAACAATGACAGGCTATGCATCAGAATAGGATTAACGGAAAGCAGTAACATGCTACACTACTCTAATGCAAGCAGTAGAGAGAAGAGTAGGCGATATCTGGTGATCAAAGGGGGGGCTTCCCTGGTTGCTCTGGCAAGAGAGAGGGGTCGTCAATACCGTAGTCGTACTGGGTAGCAGCGGCGTTGGTCTCGGTGTCTAGCGAGAGAAGAGGGGGAAGAAACAATAAATATAATGCAAACAAATGCATCACATGACAAAGCGTGATGCTAGGTGTGCCCTAAAGCGGTACGAGGTGGTACCGGTGAAGGGGGGAAACATCCGAGAAAGTATTCCCGGTGTTTCACGTTTTCGGACAGATGAACCGGAGGAGGAAAGTTGCGTGTTCGCTATGCTAGGGATGCGTGGCAGACGAACAGGCTGCGTATCCGGATTCGTCTCGTCGTTCTGAGCAACTTTCACATTGAAAATAATTTAATCCAAATTACAGATTAAAAGATATGATTTTCTAAAGATTTTATTATTATTCTGAAATTATTTTTAATTCGGAAATAAATGCTCAATTGCTAGGCGCACCCAGCACAGTGTACACAAAAGTGTACCTAGTGGCTGACAGGTGGGCCAGAGGGACCCAGTTGACCAGTCAACGTTTAACTGGTCAATAGGGGTGGGACCCCCCTGTCATTGACTGTTTTAATCTACTCTAACAGTTTAGTTAGTTTAGTTAGTTATTTGTTTAGTTTAATTAATCAAAATTAATTAAGTTATGACCAGTCAAAATTAATTTAGTTTAATTAAGTTTAGTTCAATTAATTAATTAATAATTTTATTTATTATTTTTAATCCTTTTCTTTTAAAACGTTATGGGCATGGGGCCCATCTGTCATAGGCCCCAGGGGCCATAGCGGGTTCGGGCGTTGCGGGCGCAGGTGTAGAGCGTAGGCGCCCAGCCCGTTTCGGCGCTCCAAGCGCTGCGGGCGTAGGGCGCTACCCGAATGCAGGGGCACGGCGAGGCGCCGATGTGCTGGCAGCCGACGTGGGTGACGGCCGGTGGCGGCGTCCGGAGGCGGAGCCGGGGGGCGCTAGGCAAGGCTGTGGCCTTGGGGGGGCGCCGGCGGGCGGCCGATGCGGCTCGGCCCGAGGGAAGGCACTGCGGCGCGAGGCGGGAACCTGCGAGGTGCACGCACAACGAGGCAGCAGGCGGGCGAGGCAATATGCAGAGGAAGGGGTCGGCGGCAGCGTGAGCGAAGGGTAGGAGACAGCAGCAGCAACGGCGGTTGTGGGTCGTGGCGCGCAACAGTGGGGAGCGCGGCGCGGACGGGGATGTGCAAAGCAGCAGTAGAGGAGATCCGTTGCGAGCGGCTCGGGCAGGAGGCCACGGGCACGGCGAGCGCGTGTGCACGAGGCGTCGGTGGCTGTAGGCGGGAGGGTGCGGCCACGCACGAGCGGGCGAGCACGGAGCCGCGCAAGCGCTGGCTGGTTGACACGGACACGACCGGCGTAGGGCTGCGATGCGTGCGGTCGCATGGGGCCGGCAGCAGAAGGGAGAAGCGAGGGGTTGGGGGTCCTCACGGTCGAGTAGAGACTAGGGGCGACGAGGCTCGAGGGAGGCCATCGGGGAGGGGGACGGGGATGCGTGCGTCGACGGAGTCGAGGCGGAGGAGCTCCGGTGGCGGCGAGAAGCGACGGCGGGGTCGTCCTCGGGCGCTGGGGACAGCGGCGGGCGACGGTTCCTCGGGCGCGGTCGCGCGGGCGAGGTAAGGCTACGGCGCGGCAAGGGATCGGGCGCGAGGTGTCCGGTGACGATGGAGAACGAGAGGGAGTGGGGGTTGTGCGGGGCGACGGGGATGGGCGTCGTGGGTTCGTTCCCCCGATCCAGATCTGGGTCGGGGAGGGGGAGAGAGCGACGTGGGCAGGGTGAGTGGGAGTGAGTGGGGTGGGGATTAGGGTTTTGGTTGCTCGGGGAAATAAGGGGGGAGTGGGGTGCGCCGGCCTAGTTGGCCCCAAAGCCATCTGGGCCATGGTCCAGCGAGGTGGGGGTGTTCTCCTTTTCTTTTTTTGTATTTTGATCTTTTCCTTTTTCTTTATTTTATTTTCTGCTTTCTTTTGACTTTTCAATTTATTTTAATTTTGTAAAACTATAATTTCAACTCCTAAATTTAGCATTGCCACTAAGCCCATTGCCATAGAAAGTTTTACCTTAAACAAAACAGTTTAGTATTTTATATAATACAAAAGGCATTTAATTAATTGTTTTATCTACTGTTTTATTCATCTTATAGTATTAAATATTTTATAAAAGTGTAGTCTCTCCACCATAATTACCTACGCATTATTTGGCACAACCCGAACATTTTAGTTATTATTGTTTGAAAATTGTTGATGTTTGCCCTTATTTCGAATTTGACTTTGAATCGGTTTCGAACTAACGCGAGATTAGCAATAGTAATGGAGGTGACATGGCATCACTAGCAGAGGTTTACTATAGCTTGATTATCTGGGCATCACAATTCTCCTCCACTACAAGAAATCTCATCCCGAGATTTAAGAGGTAGTGAAAGGGGGAAAGGTTTGGTAACGAATCTAGCGGGTCTTCTCATCCTGGCTTGCTCTTCTCGAAGAGGTTGACCCCTTACATTGATGTCTTCATTTTTTTGCTTCAGGTCATCATGGTGAAGTCGTCCTTTTCTTCGGGAACTCCAACGTACTTACGAATAGGTAAGGGACAGCTCGCTGACGACAGTACGCTTATGAGGGAAACAATCTGGGGCTAACCCATGAATCAGCATAAGATTATCTCTCGAGTTGAACATATAAAATGCATCGAGAGTAAGGTATGAATGTACAATAAGAAGTTTCAAGCGGATAGGCAATCATTTGTTGCCTGAACCAGAGTGTGAAAGGGGTTCGGAGCAATGGGCATAAGTATTGTTTCGGATACCAGAATTGGTGACCTCTCGAAAGGTGGCTCGTGAATTACATACAAGGCCGCGCGTGAGGAATTACTTTGGAAACAGGGGGTACGGGAGAGTCAGGTTTCGATCTTGTGGAACTATGGGTTATGGACCCACCATGTGGGTTAAAAAGTAGAAAAGGGCGGTGATATTTTGCATAGTCATGATAACAAGGCATGTCAGAGGATTGCCTGTCAATTATGTCGGCAACAACATCGGTACCAAGGGCGAGGGACGAAGAGAACCATTTTCCTGCACGTTGAACGAGGCGGACCAATAGGCAAAGTTCTCATCCATCGGCGGTTACCGGAAAGTCATCAACAGTAGAAACAGGGTCTCACTGACAGAGTTGTACACTGAGGTGTTTACATAGGCAGTGAATTATTACTGCTTAGATCATATTGATCACATCAAAGGTTAAACCAAACGATGGAAAGGAAAATATGGTTATTAGATTAAATAGAACACTGGAAAGGAAAATGCGTTTAAACACATATTACAGGAGTATATTCTTCCCAAGGTCAAGGAGAGCATGATATCCATGACAGTATATAATGTAGAAAACCCTTTAGGTAAGGGAAGGGAAATTTCATGCCATTATCCATACAACGGTGTTTTGATAATTGAGCAAGAAACATTTAGCATCGGGCTTCAAATGTTCTTATTGAAAAAATTGGAGTACCACAAACATGCTTCGAGATAGCATTGACATGGTCTTCAAGCAAAGGTCAAACTTTGGATACTCAATGGATACATCAGGAACAACTTGTAGAATAAGTCTTATAATTTCCTCATGGAAGAATGGCTAACCTTCTAAAATTGAAACTATAACAATCCGTCGTCCGAACAAATCAGGTGACATATATCTAAGTCTATTTTTGACATATATTGTTTTTGTAAAAAGAACAATTATGTTGGTTTTGCATATTTTTATATGTAGGACAATTATTCGCCACAACATTGGTGTTACACCATGCATATGGAGCGCGCACTGGCATCATTATACTGGCTATTGACCATTCCGCACTGCTTAACGGACGCGCGCAAACCACCTGTGGTCTGGCTTACATCAACACGCGGCCGGTTCTCCATCTACGCCGGCTTACAATGCCCGCAGGCGACTCCCCGTCCGCGCCGGTTCACAATACCCGCAGGCGGCTCTCCGTCCGCGCCAGTTTATAACTCTCGCGTCCGACTATCCCTTCCGCGCCGACTTACTACGCCGCGGCCGACTCATTTGGCTGTGCCGTCTCTGAAGTTGCAGTCGTCTTTGTCGTCCATCTCTCGCGGCCTGGTCTACATCAACATACCGGGCCGCACCTGTCTGCATGAGCTGTTTATTGGGCGCACAAGACGCCGCCACTACAGTTTTGATTAACTTCAAATCGCCAGTTGGAAGGAACCATTGGCCGAGTTGCTGACACAACTCATCTGGGATCATTTACAACCCGCCGCAGTCACCTCAACCTTCTATGGATTCACATCATGCTATCAACGCTAATGATATACAAGTTATGCCGGTTTATATCACGGTCAAATATGGAGAGTCTCAAGACAACTCCTTGAGTCACCTTTGAGACTCGTGGGCTACGATGACATGACTCAGCGAATCTTGCCAGTTTCAGAAAATTTAAGAACCCCAGGACGATGGAGGGAAGGATAACCCGGTCCCGGAGGCTACTATTATATTGATGAAAGTTTAAAGGCCGTCAGAAAATTTCCGGCTTAGAAAGTATAGGACAGTTATACAATCCCGGCTCGATGAAGAAGTTCCGGGTCATCAGAAATGACTCCGGTTTGCAATCCGGTTCAAAAAAATCTATTCTCCTACAAAGCTCTGAAGCGATCAAATCCGGTTTAACAATGTCCGGTTCAAAAGGGAATTAACTTCTCACAAGTTTGAGTTTAAAGGCCGTCAGAAAATTTCCGGCTAAAAATAAGGATTCCGGTTTGAAATCCGGTTCAAGGGAAAGATATCTCCCACAATGCTTTGAAGCTCTCAATATCCGGTTCAAGATCCCGGTTCAAGAAGAATTTATCTCTTGCAAAAGTTAAACATGGCGGAAGAGGACCTGCTGCCATGATGCGCGGTTCAAACATGGGTATCTCGCCTTACTGGCCTGACATATTATTGATCACATGGGGGCTTCTGCTTCATAAAGCGGGGTCTCTGTTCTTTTACATCATGTGTGGTTACACGGAGTTGTTCTAAAGCGGCCTCCGGTTTACCCCTTGAGTTAGCTTTTTTAAAGCATCATGTTATATCACTTGGGGGTTTGGTCGTGTCCGAACCAATACAATACCTCTTGATAGGCGAGAGCCGCCAGATCACTTGGGGACTTGGTCACGTCTGAACTAGTCATGCCTCTTGATCGGCCTAAGGCCACAGAATCACTTGGGGGCTTGGTCGAACCCGAACCATTGTCATGCCACTTGATCGGCATAAATGCCACGGTTTCATTGGGGGACCTGGCTGACTAGAACCACAGTTACACCTATTGGGACCTTGGTCGTGTTCGGCCATGGTAACGCCATCTCATCAGCTCAAATAAACCTTTTTTGCAAGCGGTTTTGTCATTGCTTTTGCTTCGCACTTTTCTTTGCTAGATACTTTTTTCTTTTTTATTGCATTTTAAACCGACAAAGTTTTCAACCAGTCAATTGACGGAACACAGTTCACGTCAATCCGGAGACTATTTGCTCGGTTTGATTTTCTGTTACCATCCTATTATGGAGTAAACCGGTGTTTATCAACCCGGCTCGGCTTTCAACTACAAGTTGGCAGTGCACGATCAAGTTATAATCCGGAGACTATCAGCCCAGTCTGGTTCGACTACGAGTCGACAGTATTATATATGGTTAAACCGGTGTTTATCACAGCCCAGCACGGTTTTATCATAAACCGATACAATATGGAAGGAGTTATCAGTACTCAAGATGGGGGTTATCACCTTTACTACAAAAAGTGGTAAAACCAACATTGTGATTCAATGTCACAGGTGTGATCTATTTCATATTTAATTATTCTTAAGTGCAGCCTTGGTTATAAACCCGGGTTATATGTTGGGCATTATGACCCGTCCGGCGGTAAATCGCCAGGACACTTTAAACTTGTTGTATGCAGAAACAGGTTTGTTAAACCGGCCTGGCTTTCGACTATAAGTCGCCAATATATATTTGGATTGCGCCATTGGAATCATGCGCTTATAAATCATTGGGTTATATTATTCAAATAGCCAAACTTGGCTGAATTTCCATTATGATGTTGAATGAATAAAGTTTTCATACTGGATTATGTTATCTTGAATAGCCAACATGGCTGGATTTTATTATGGTTATTAATAATAGGTATTAACGAGGTTTTCAAAGTCGCTTTAGCACAATGGCTATTATATTGTCAATGGATATGGTTTATTTTACAATTGAAGGAATAGTCCCGAGTCGCTGCAGGCTCACGACCCGGCACTTGGGGGCTACATTATTCAAATCGAGATTACATGCAAGTCTCATGTCGCTGCAAGCATGCATCATGACACTTGGGGGCTAATGCCAAGTCATTTTTAGTCTATTGAAGACCCGACTCATCATATTATAATGAGTCGGCCCTTGGGGGCTACCAATTGCTTCTGTCAACAATTCAAGGTACACAAGTTTTCGTCCATAATATTGAAGGATTCATTGCTCAGTTGGTAAAGCACAAAACTCTTAACCTTGTGGACGTGGGTTCAAGCCCTACAATGGAAGCTACATTATAAGATGTTATTTTCATTGAAGTATATATCAAGTCCCGGTTCAGTATTATCTTACTAAGCCGGCCCTTGGGGGCTACACATCACTGCTCAAGTCTACATGATTATATTTATAAAGTCCCTGCTAATTATTGCATAATGACCCGGCCCTTGGGGGCTACACTGATTGAAGTTTTTATAAGCAATTGCAAGTCCCAGGTTGCTGCAAGCATGACAACCCGGCACTTGGGGGCTACATATATGGAGAGATGAACAAACCGGATTTCTTCAAGGTTGAAACACTTATTGGAGCAAGTCTTAAGTTATCACTATGTTCTCCTCTTAAGACTTGGGGGCTACAGACCCATATTTCTTAAACCGGCGGAGCTGAGTCAATGGAGTATTCTTCACAATATTTCTCAGTGACAAGCCAATGTCGGCAAATTGATTATGAAGCTGGTCTGTTGACCCGGATTTCCCAGAAGGAGGAAATAACAAGAACTTAAGGATGATCAGGTACCGGTTTACAAAAATTCTTAACCCGGAGCATAACCTGTCAAATTTGTTCTTGTGTTTATTTTGCAGCATAAGTTTACCATGAATAAATCCAAGCTAAACTTGGGGGCTAATGTCGGAGATATACCCCGCGGTGTAAACCGGCCGGAAGTTAACCCGGCCGGACTTGGCGGTTTATCTGAAGACCCCGCTGACACTTGGCGAGTTACTGGCGACCCACCCTGACCTGGCAGTTTACAAGCAACCCACCTAGTCATTATGACTCACTGGTGATCCGGCATGCGGGATCGACGGATGACAAGGCCCAAAGCCCAGAAGGCCGGTTCACGTTTAACGGTGGACCGGTTTAAGAGGAAAGGCATGAGGAACATTATCTTACAAGGAGCTAAGACCTGGACTTGTATCCGGTTTGTATTAGAGAAAGACTAGTTCTAATCCTAATAGGACTCTACATGTAACCCGCCCCTCCAACATATATAAGGAGGGGCAGGGCTCCCCAAGTAGGACAAGATTGACAAGTTCCACAAGTTGGACAAGTTAGGTTTAGACAATAGCTCTCAAGATAGTGCACTCTTGTAACCGTGATCATCATCATCAATATCAATGAAGCAGGACGTAGGCTTTTACCTCCACCGTGAGGGGCCAAACCTGGGTAAAACCTCGCGTCTCTCGTCCCGCTCAACCCCTCTCAAGCTACCACATAGATGCGTTGGCCTCGCGACTAAGTCCTGACACTAAGGACATCTGCCGTGACAATTCCACGACATCTGCCCTCTTGGGTTTCAACATGATTAACTACTGAAGAAGTTAACCCGGCCCAGATAGGCCGGTTTACGCCCAGTAGTGATATCCTCAACATTAGGCCCCAGATTGATTTGAACAGGTTCATGTCAATCCTTAGCAAAAAATCTTCATCTTCAACACCTTCTTGTAATTTGTTGAATCGCCGTGATGTCATCTTCTCTGGTGGTTGTAAACCGGCATGACGTCACCTGTTATAAAGAAACTTATCCATGATACCTTTTTGTTTAATAGGTCTGCGACAATCGAGGCAACAGCTCCGTTTCCAGACCCACGGTTCCTTGATTTTTGCGCCTGACACATGCCCCTTGCCTTATAAATAAGACCGAAGGGTCATTTCTTTTTCCCCTTCGTGCCCTTCTGCTTCGTCTTCCCCGCGCCGTCCAGCTTCGGAGCTCCGCCGCCGTCGACGACTTCTGCTCCAACCTTGGCCACTGCATCACCCTGATTGCACCAGAGCATTGTGGCGACCTTCTGTTTCTTCCTCGGCTCCGGTGAGTTCTTCACCTTTTCCTCCGTAGATCCGTTCTAGGGTTTCCAAGTTCTTCAGTGTTCATCGCCTGCTTCGTACGCATATGATAGATCCAAGATGAACCTGTGAACCTTTGCTCTGTGTAGCGGTAGTTCTTAGCATCCGCCTTTACTTATATGCCTCAAGACCATAGATCTACCTGTATCTCTGCCCATTGATTCAGTACTGTTCTTTTTTGAACCTTGAATATTTTCCTTCTTTTCTGAACTTGCTTCAGATCCGTTGCTGTAGAGAAATTATGTGAAATCTGTTTCTGTACACTTATCTATCCGCAATCTCAACTATTTCAATGCTTAGATCCGGCGGTTTAACTTTGTAGAAAAATTGCCCAACCGGTATATACCATTAGTCCCCTTGTTGAACCGCCAGATGCTGTTGCTTCATAAAACTCCGGTTTAGATAGAGTTGTCTCCGGTTCAACATTGTACATACCAGTGCACTTTAATAAATGCATTCTTGAACCGGAATTACCTATCTTGTAGATTTCATCATGGCCAAGCAAGCATATGAGTGCAACTGGGTTCCTTCTCGCGTCACTGAGACTCAACTGAATAATTTAGTCCTGATCAGCGCTTTAGGCAGCAAAAACACTATCCATTGGAGAGCTCCTGGCAAAGAATTCCCTCCCACACCTCAAGAAGGAGAGGTCGTCGTTTTCGTAGATCACTTAGCCCGGGGCTTTAAGCCGCCCGGTTCTAAATTTTACCGTGACGTTTTAGCCGATTTTCAACTCCACCCACAAGACATTGGTCCCAACTCTGTTACAAACATGTGTCACTTCCAAGTGCTCTGTGAGGTGTTCTTTCAAGAGGAACCCACAGTGGAGTTGTTCAGAGACTGTTTCCATCTAAACCATCATACTGAGTTTTCTGACGGTTCCAATACGGAATTGGGAGGTGTGGCGATTCAGAAAAGGAAAGAAGTCACATACCCTCACGCCAAGCTACACAGCCACCCCAAAGAGTGGAATCAAACATGGTTCTATTGCAACGACACCTCCCCTGCTGGTGAAAATCCTTTGCCTGGCTTTCGTCCGGAGTGGCTTAGCAATACACACCCCTTTCCGCAAAGGTTGACTGCCAAGGAGAGAAGCAAATATGCTCCTCAACTGTCCAAGCTCAGAGCCTTCATGGCCAATGGTTTAACAGGAGTTGATCTCGCTCGCTGTTGGATATCATGGAGCATACTGCCCCTTAGTCAGCGCTCCAGTTTGATGTGCGAGTATACTGGCAGTGTTGATGACCCACTGCGACATGCTAACATCCAGCTTACCGATGAAGAAATTGAAGGAAATATGCCCTAGAGGCAATAATAAAGTTATTATTTATTTCCTTACATCATGATAAATGTTTATTATTCATGCTAGAATTGTATTAACCGGAAACATAATACATGTGTGAATACATAGACCAACAGAGTGTCACTAGTATGCCTCTACCTGACTAGCTCGTTAATCAAAGATGGTTATGTTTCCTAACCATGAACAAGGAGTTGTTATTTGATTAACGAGGTCACATCATTAGTAGAATGATCTGATTGACATGACCCATTCCATTAGCTTAGCACCCGATCGTTTAGTATGTTGCTATTGCTTTCTTCATGACTTATACATGTTCCTATAACTATGAGATTATGCAACTCCCGTTTACCGGAGGAACACTTTGGGTACTACCAAATGTCACAACGTAACTGGGTGATTATAAAGGAGTACTACAGGTGTCTCCAATGGTAGATGTTGGGTTGGCGTATTTCGAGATTAGGGTTTGTCACTCCGATTGTCGGAGAGGTATCTCTGGGCCCTCTCGGTAATGCACATCACATAAGCCTTGCAAGCACTGCAACTAATAAGTTAGTTGTGAGATGATGTATTACGGAACGAGTAAAGAGACTTGCCGGTAACGAGATTGAACTAGGTATTGGATACCGACGATCGAATCTCGGGCAAGTAACATACCGATGACAAAGGGAACAACGTATGTTGTTATGCGGTCTGACCGATAAAGATCTTCGTAGAATATGTAGGAGCCAATATGGGCATCCAGGTCCCGCTATTGGTTATTGACCGGAGACGTGTCTCGGTCATGTCTACATTGTTCTCGAACCGTAGGGTCCGCACGCTTAACGTTACGATGACAGTTATTATGAGTTTATGCATTTTGATGCACCGAAGGTTGTTCGGAGTCCCGGATGAGATCACGGACATGACGAGGAGTCTCGAAATGGTCGAGACGTAAAGATTGATATATTGGATGCCTATGTTTGGACATAGGAAGTGTTCCGGATGAAATCGGGATTTTTCCGGAATACCGGGAGGGTTACCGGAACCCCCGGGAGGCTAATGGGCCTATTGGGCCTTAGTGGAAAAGAGAGAAGAGGCAGCCCACAAGCCTAGCCGGCGCCCCCCTTCCCCAAGTCCTAGTAGGACTAGGAGAGGTGGGCCGGCCCCCTCTCTCTCCTTTCCCCCCCAAGAGTCCTAGTTGGAATAGGATTGGAGGGGAGGAGTCCTACTCCCGGTGGGAGTAGGACTCCCCCTGCGCCTCCTCTATCTTGGCCGGCCAGCCCCCCTCCTCCAACATATATATACGGGGGCAGGGGGCACCCCATAGACACACAACTTGATCCTTGAGATCGTTCCTTAGCCGTGTGCGGTGCCCCCTGCCACCAAATTCCACCTCGATCGTACCGTTGTAGTGCTTAGGCGAAGCCCTGCGTCGGTAGTACATCAAGATCGTCATCACGCCGTCGTGCTGACGGAACTCTTCCTCGACGCTTTGCTGGATCGGAGCCAGAGGAACGTCATCAAGCTGAACGTGTGCTAAGAACTCGGAGGTGCCGGAGTAACGGTGCTTGGATCGATCGGATCGGGAAGAAGACGTACGACTACTTCCTCTACGTTGTGAGATCGCTTCCGCAGTCGGTCTGCGTTGGTACGTAGACAACACTCTCCCCTCTCGTTGCTGTGCATCACCATGATCTTGCGTGTGCGTAGGAAATTTTTTGAAATTACTGCGTTCCCCAGCAGTGGCATCCGAGCCTAGGTTTTATGGTTTGATGTTATATGCACGAGTAGAACACAAGTGAGTTGTGGGCGATACAAGTCATACTGCCTACCAGCATGTCATACTTTGGTTCGGCGGTATTGTTGGTTGAGACGATCCGGACCAACCTTACGCGTACTCTTACGCGAGACCGGTTCCCTCGACGTGCTTTGCACACAGATGGCTTGCGGAAGACTGTCTCTCCAACTTTAGTTGAACCAAGTGTGACTACGCCCGGTCCTTGAGAAGGTTAAAACGGAGTCTATTTGACGAACTATCGTTGTGGTTTTGATGCGTAGGTGAGATGAGTTCTTACTTAAGCCCGTAGCAGCCACGTAAAACTTGCAACAACAAAGTAGAGGACGTCTAACTTGTTTTTGCAGGGTATGTTGTGATGTGATATGGTCAAGGCATGATGCTGATTTTATTGTATGAGATGATCATGTTTTGTAACTAAGTTATCGGCAACTGGCAGGAGCCATATGGTTGTCGCTTTATTGTATGCAATGCAATCGCGATGTAATGCTTTACTAGATTACTAAACGGTAGTAATAGTCGTGGAAGCATAAGATTGGCGAGACGACAACGATGCTACGATGGAGATCAAGGTGTCGCGCCGGTGACGATGGTGATCATGACGGTGCTTCGGAGATGGAGATCACAAGCACAAGATGATGATGGCCATATCATATCACTTATATTGATTGCATGTGATGTTTATCCTTTTATGCATCTTATCTTGCTTTGATTGACGGTAGCATTATAAGATGATCTCTCACTAAATTATCAAGAAGTGTTCTCCCTGAGTATGCACCGTTGCCAAAGTTCGTCGTGCCCAGACACCACGTGATGATCGGGTGTGATAAGCTCTACGTCCATCTACAATGGGTGCAAGCCAGTTTTGCACACGCAGAATACTCAGGTTATACTTGACGAGCCTAGCATATGCAGATATGGCCTCGGAACACAGAGACCGAAAGGTCGAGCGTGAATCATATAGTAGATATGATCAACATGACGATGTTCACCATTGAAAACTACTCCATCTCACGTGATGATCGGTTATGGTTTAGTTGATTTGGATCACGTGATCACTTAGAGGATTAGAGGGATGTCTATCTAAGTGGGAGTTCCTAAGTAATTTGATTAACTGAACTTAAACTTATCATGAACTTAGTACCTGCTAGTATCTTGCTTGTTTATGTTGCTTGCAGATAGATGGCTCGTGCTATTGTTCCGTTGAATTTTAATGCGTTCCTTGAGAAAGCAAAGTTGAAAGATGATGGTAGCAATTACACGGACTGGGTCTGTAACCTGAGGATTATCCTCATTGCTGCACATAAAAATTACGTCCTAGAAGCACCGCTCGGTGACAGGCCTGCTGCTGGAGCAACGCCAGATGTTATGAACGTCTGGCAGAGCAAAGCTGATGACTACTCGATAGTTCAGTGTGCCATGCTTTACGGCTTAGAATCGGGACTTCAACGACGTTTTGAACGTCATGGAGCATATGAGATGTTCCAGGAGTTGAAGTTAATATTTCAAGCAAATGCCCGAATTGAGAGATATGAAGTCTCCAATAAGTTCTATAGCTGTAAGATGGAGGAGAACAGTTCTGTCAGTGAGCATATACTCAAGATGTCTGGGTATAATAATCACTTGATTCAGATGGGAGTTAATCTTCCAGATGACTGCGTCATTGACAGAATTCTCCAATCACTGCCACCAAGCTACAAAAGCTTCGTGATGAACTATAATATGCAAGGGATGAACAAGACTATTCCCGAGCTCTTCGCAATGCTGAAAGCTGCGGAGGTAGAAATCAAGAAGGAGCATCAAGTGTTGATGGTTAACAAAACCACTAGTTTCAAGAAAAAGGGCAAAGGGAAGAAGAAGGGAAACTTCAAGAAGAACAGCAAGCAAGTTGCTGCTCAGGAGAAGAAACCCAAGTCTGGACCTAAGCCTGAAACTGAGTGCTTCTACTGCAAGCAGACTGGTCACTGGAAGCGGAACTGCCCCAAGTATTTGGCGGATAAGAAGGATGGCAAAGTGAGCAAAGGTATATGTGATATACATGTTATTGATGTGTACCTTACTAGAGCTCGCAGTAGCACCTGGGTATTTGATACTGGTTCTGTTGCTAATATTTGCAACTCGAAACAGGGACTACGGAATAAGCGGACACTAGCAAAGGACGAGGTGACGATGCGCGTGAGAAACGGTTCCAAAGTCGATGTGATCGCGGTCGGCACGCTACCTCTACATCTACCTTCGGGATTAATATTAGACCTAAATAATTGTTATTTGGTGCCAGCGTTGAGCATGAACATTATATCTGGATCTTGTTTAATGCGAGACGGTTATTCATTTAAATCAGAGAATAATGGTTGTTCTATTTATATGGATAATATCTTTTATGGTCATGCACCTTTGAAGAGTGGTCTATTCTTGTTGAATCTCGAAGATAGTAATACACATATTCATAATGTAGAAGCCAAAAGATGCAAAGTTAATAATGATAGTGCAACTTATTTGTGGCACTGCCGTTTAGGTCATATCGGTGTAAAGCGCATGAAGAAACTCCATACTGATGGGCTTTTGGAATCACTTGATTATGAATCACTTGGTACTTGCGAACCGTGCCTCATAGGCAAGATGACTAAAACACCGTTCTCCGGTACTATGGAGAGAGCAACAGATTTGTTGGAAATCATACATACCGATGTATGTGGTCCGATGAATATTGAGGCTCGCGGCGGATATCCTTATTTTCTCACCTTCACAGATGATTTAAGCAGATATGGGTA
Source organism: Triticum monococcum (assembly GCA_034509565.1). Classification (NCBI taxonomy): domain Eukaryota; kingdom Viridiplantae; phylum Streptophyta; class Magnoliopsida; order Poales; family Poaceae; genus Triticum; species Triticum monococcum. The sequence goes on along the minus strand of CM067841.1, from coordinate 40,206,100 downwards.
TATCTGCTTAATGAAACATAAGTCTGAAACATTTGAAAAGTTCAAGGAATTTCAGAGTGAAGTTGAAAATCATCGTAACAAGAAAATAAAATTTCTACGATCTGATCGTGGAGGAGAATATTTGAGTTACGAGTTTGGTATACATTTGAAAAATTGTGGAATAGTTTCGCAACTCACGCCACCCGGAACACCACAGCATAATGGTGTGTCCGAACGTCGTAATCGTACTTTACTAGATATGTGCGATCTATGATGTCTCTTACTGATTTACCGCTATCGTTTTGGGGTTATGCTTTAGAGACGGCCGCATTCACTTTAAATAGGGCACCATCAAAATCCGTTGAGACGACGCCTTATGAACTATGGTTTGGCAAGAAACCAAAGTTGTCGTTTCTTAAAGTTTGGGGCTGCGATGCTTATGTGAAAAAGCTTCAACCTGATAAGCTCGAACCCAAAGCGGAGAAATGTGTCTTCATAGGATACCCAAAGGAAACTGTTGGGTATACCTTCTATCACAGATCCGAAGGCAAGACATTCGTTGCTAAGAATGGATCATTTCTAGAGAACGAGTTTCTCTCGAAAGAAGTGAGTGGGAGGAAAGTAGAACTTGACGAGGTAACTGTACCTGCTCCCTTATTGGAAAATAGTACATCACAGAAAACTGTTTCTGCGACACCTATGCCAATCAGTGAGGAAGCTAATGATGATGATCATGAAGCTTCAGATCAAGATTCTACTGAACCACGTAGATCAACCAGAGTGAGATCCGCACCAGAGTGGTATGGTAATCCAGTTCTGGAAGTCATGATGCTAGATCATGATGAACCTACGAACTATGAAGAAGCGATGGTGAGCCCAGATTCCGCAAAGTGGCTTGAGGCCATGAAATCTGAGATGGGATCCATGTATGAGAACAAAGTATGGACTTTGGTTGACTTGCCCGATGATCGGCAAGCAATTGAGAATAAATGGATCTTCAAGAAAAAGACTGACGCTGACGGTAATGTTACTGTTTATAAAGTTCGACTTGTCGCAAAAGGTTTTCGACAAGTTCAAGGGGTTGACTACGATGAGACCTTCTCACCCGTAGCGATGCTTAAGTCCGTCAGAATTATGTTAGCAATTGCCGCATTTTATGATTATGAAATATGGCAGATGGATGTCAAAACTGCATTCCTGAATGGATTTCTGGAAGAAGAGTTGTATATGGTACAACCAGAAGGTTTTGTCGATCCAAAAGGAGCTAACAAAGTATGCAAACTCCAGCGATCCATTTATGGACTGGTGCAAGCATCTCGGAGTTGGAATAAACACTTTGATAGTGTGATCAAAGCATTTGGCTTTATACAGACTTTTGGAGAAGCCTGTATTTACAAGAAAGTGAGTGGGAGCTCTGTAGCATTTCTGATATTATATGTGGATGACATATTGCTAATTGGAAATGATATAGAATTTCTGGATAGCATAAAGGGATACTTGAATAAAAGTTTTTCGATGAAAGACCTCGGGGAAGCTGCATACATATTAGGCATAAAGATCTATAGAGATAGATCAAAACGCTTAATTGGACTTTCACAATGCACATACCTTGACAAAATTTTGAAGAAGTTCAAGATGGATCAAGCAAAGAAAGGGTTCTTGCCTGTGCTACAAGGTGTGAAGTTGAGTAAGACTCAATGCCCGACCACTGCAGAAGATAGAGAGAAAATTGAAAGATGTTCCCTATGCTTCAGCCATAGGCTCTATCATGTATGCAATGCTGTGTACCAGACCTGATGTGTGCCTTGCTATAAGTTTGGCAGGGAGGTACCAAAGTAATCCTGGAATGGATCACTGGACAGCGGTCAAGAACATCCTGAAATACCTGAAAAGGACTAAGGATATGTTTCTCGTATATGGAGGTGACAAAGAGCTCACCGTAAGAGGTTACGTTGATGCAAGCTTTGACACTGATCCGGACGATTCTAAATCGCAAACCGGATACGTGTTTACTTTAAACGGTGGAGCTGTCAGTTGGTGCAGTTCTAAACAAAGCGTCGTAGCGGGATCTACATGTGAAGCGGAGTACATAGCTGCTTCGGAAGCAGCAAACGAAGGAGTCTGGATGTAGGAGTTCATATCCGATCTAGGTGTCATACCTAGTGCATCGGGTCCAATGAAAATCTTCTGTGCCAATACTGGTGCAATTGCCTTGGCAAAGGAATCCAGATTTCACAAAAGAACCAAACACATCAAGAGACGCTTCAACTCCATCCGGGATTTAGTCCAGGTGGGAGACATAGAGATTTGCAAGATACATACGGATCTGAATGTTGCAGACCCGTTGACTAAGCCTCTTCCACGAGCAAAACATGATCAGCACCAAGGCTCCATGGGTGTTAGAATCATTACTGTGTAATCTAGATTATTGACTCTAGTGCAAGTGGGAGACTGAAGGAAATATGCCCTAGAGGCAATAATAAAGTTATTATTTATTTCCTTACATCATGATAAATGTTTATTATTCATGCTAGAATTGTATTAACCGGAAACATAATACATGTGTGAATACATAGACCAACAGAGTGTCACTAGTATGCCTCTACCTGACTAGCTCGTTAATCAAAGATGGTTATGTTTCCTAACCATGAACAAGGAGTTGTTATTTGATTAACGAGGTCACATCATTAGTAGAATGATCTGATTGACATGACCCATTCCATTAGCTTAGCACCCGATCGTTTAGTATGTTGCTATTGCTTTCTTCATGACTTATACATGTTCCTATAACTATGAGATTATGCAACTCCCGTTTACCGGAGGAACACTTTGGGTACTACCAAACGTCACAACGTAACTGGGTGATTATAAAGGAGTACTACAGGTGTCTCCAATGGTAGATGTTGGGTTGGCGTATTTCGAGATTAGGGTTTGTCACTCCGATTGTCGGAGAGGTATCTCTGGGCCCTCTCGGTAATGCACATCACATAAGCCTTGCAAGCACTGCAACTAATAAGTTAGTTGTGAGATGATGTATTACGGAACGAGTAAAGAGACTTGCCGGTAACGAGATTGAACTAGGTATTGGATACCGACGATCAAATCTCGGGCAAGTAACATACCGATGACAAAGGGAACAACGTATGTTGTTATGCGGTCTGACCGATAAAGATCTTCGTAGAATATGTAGGAGCCAATATGGGCATCCAGGTCCCGCTATTGGTTATTGACCGGAGATGTGTCTCGGTCATGTCTACATTGTTCTCGAACCGTAGGGTCCGCACGCTTAACGTTACGATGACAGTTATTATGAGTTTATGCATTTTGATGCACCGAAGGTTGTTCGGAGTCCCGGATGAGATCACGGACATGACGAGGAGTCTCGAAATGGTCGAGACGTAAAGATTGATATATTGGAAGCCTATGTTTGGACATAGGAAGTGTTCCGGATGAAATCGGGATTTTTCCGGAATACCGGGAGGGTTACCGGAACCCCCCGGGAGGCTAATGGGCCTATTGGGCCTTAGTGGAAAAGAGAGAAGAGGCAGCCCACAAGCCTAGCCGGCGCCCCCCCTTCCCCAAGTCCTAGTAGGACTAGGAGAGGTGGGCCGGCCCCCTCTCTCTCCTTTCCCCCCCAAGAGTCCTAGTTGGAATAGGATTGGAGGGGAGGAGTCCTACTCCCGGTGGGAGTAGGACTCCCCCTGCGCCTCCTCTATCTTGGCCGGCCAGCCCCCCTCCTCCAACATATATATACGGGGGCAGGGGGCACCCCATAGACACACAACTTGATCCTTGAGATCGTTCCTTAGCCGTGTGCGGTGCCCCCTGCCACCAAATTCCACCTCGATCGTACCGTTGTAGTGCTTAGGCGAAGCCCTGCGTCGGTAGTACATCAAGATCGTCATCACGCCGTCGTGCTGACGGAACTCTTCCTCGACGCTTTACTGGATCGGAGCCAGAGGAACGTCATCAAGCTGAACGTGTGCTAAGAACTCGGAGGTGCCGGAGTAACGGTGCTTGGATCGGTCGGATCGGGAAGAAGACGTACGACTACTTCCTCTACGTTGTGAGATCGCTTCCGCAGTCGGTCTGCGTTGGTATGTAGACAACACTCTCCCCTCTCGTTGCTGTGCATCACCATGATCTTGCGTGTGCGTAGGAATTTTTTTGAAATTACTGCGTTCCCCAACAGAAATCACAGAGGCTATGCATAAAATGCTGAATGAACCGGAACACGTCTGTGCTCGAACCGGCCTGCTTCCCTTCTGTGCCACCAACAAACCGCCAGCTGTAAGAGTTTGATTGTTCTTTTTTCTGAACCTGTTATTGATATATCTGGTCATTGTTTAATATCAATACCTGTTTAAACAGGGCAATGATCCGTTTTGGAGCAAGAAACTGCCACAGGAGAAACCAGAAAAACCAGACAAACCGGAAAGATCAGTCTGGCAAAAGACTAAAGCTGTGAAGAAGACTACCCACAGGAAAAGAACCACTGCATCCTCTGATCCGGCCGCTGATGACGATGTGGATAACCTAGACCTTGAGGTAGAACTTGATTCACTTGGCTTATTTTCACGCGCCTTATTGATGATGATATTTGTCAGGATGATGCCGAAGCCAGTCATGCTGATGTTGTAGAGGTAATTATTCTTTCCTCCGATTCAGATCCTTTGCCTTCACTAAAAATCCGTCAGGCAAACCGGAAGGTTAAATTTTCTCATCCTCTTGCTTACTTGGATCCCAAATTTCTTATGAAGACCCAACAGCACGAAGCTCGCCGCACGACCCGGCATAGTGGCCAGGTAGTTAGCTCCACCGGTTTACCGAATAGTCCAGTTCGAAAACGCCATTCAGAGGTCTCTAATTTGCCTGTCAGTGCTTGTCCTAAAATGGGCTGTTTTCGTCAACCTCTTAATCCTCCTGACTCCGATTATCAGGTACTTCCCATTCATCATCTGGCGAGTCATCAGCTACCCAACTGCTGCCGCTCAAACGGTGCTTGGGTAAGCCATACTTATCAGAATGCTTCTGGTGTATTACCTTGTAGCATATACTGTACTGACCTTTGTTACTCCTTTCAGGGCCAAGCCTAAGCCAAGCAAGAAGGCTCGCCTAGATACAGCGGCTAAAGAAGATGCTATTCCTGAACCGGACAGAGTACTCCACCCTGAAGCGGCCATCCGTGAGGATGTGCCAAACGATCCACCACCACAAGATGATGATTTTATTACTGAAGAGAGACATGTTGATACCTCCGGTCCTGTTGACCAGCCCAGAAGCCCCATCCGGATTGAGAAATCCACCAGTCCATCCAAGTCTACTGATAAACTGACGGCCCCAATGCAAACCAGCGATGCCAAGGATGATGAAGTTGTTATTACTGGCATTGGCCATGCAGAGCCAAGCAATCCTGTCGCTTTGTCTAAACATACTGCCAAGGAAGAATTTGTTGCCTTTGGCAAGGGCAAGTGGAATGTTGATCTGGCGACTTACGCTGCTCTGAACGCCCAAGACATCCATTCCGGCTATCTGAACCGGCTGTATACCAGTCGTGACTATGAAGCCAGTCTGGTTAACATGATGAAAGATAAATATGAGGTAACTTCCATATGATCTTTCCTGCTTGTATGCTTCAATTCTTGCTGACTCGCCTAGCCCCCAAGGACCGGTTTGTAATCTTCTTTCAAACCGTGACTTACTAATATAAATCTTAAAGCCTCGAAATTCGCTGATGTAGCCCCCAAGGGCCGGTTCAACTTAGTGTAGTTAAACCGGGACTTAAGTAATTAATATCGCCGCATCAGAACTTATTTGAACAAGTAGCCATTAGCCCCCAAGTGCCAAGTTGAATACTTGTATTGAGCTTGGGACTTTATAATCAAGTGAAATATGAAGATCAAATAGGCATTAGCCCCCAAGCGCCAAGTGCATAACTTGTTATGTGGTTGGTGCTTCAATTCTTGCACTGCTTGCTGAATCATATAACTGTCTGTATGCAGGCTGAGCTGAAGACAAAAGAGATCCAAATCGCCGATCTCCAAGAAAATCTGAAGTCCCAACAGACTGAAACCTCAAAAGCAAAAGAGGAGTTGACCAGCGCCTTAAGCGTCATGGAATAGCCTAAGAAGGATTTCAAGAAGGAGCGGGCGGATTGGGCTACTGAAAAATCCGCTTTAACCAAACGAGCAGAAGACGCCGAGGCTGCACTAAAACCGGTGGTGGATGAACTGACCAGCATAAAGCGGCACGTGCATGCCATGACCACTGCTATCTTTGGTAAGCCGGTTTGATTTCTGAATTGATTCTGCCGTCTTACAGAGGTGCCAGTTTGTTAACCCTTTGTGATATTTCAGGGACACGCATTGGTCATTTGGGGTCAGATGTGCGAAAGAAATTGAAAGCCGCCTATACGTTGATCGAACAACTGTGCACTTTGATTCTGTACAGCGGATCATCTGTACGGCATCCCACAACAAGCCGGCGCCCACTTTGATTCAGGACACTTTGCAGAAACTGTCGGTGCTTCCTGCCCAGGTTGAAGAGCTGAAGAAATCTGCTGCTCGAACCGGTGCGATCAATGCCTTAATTCGGGCAAAAGCTTGGGTGCCGGATTTTGATCCTATTGAAGCGGCTCAGGGCTATCCCAGTTTGAAGGAAGACGGGTCAGAGTTTACTAAAGCAGATCTGTGAGCAATAAACCGGGAGGTGCGTCCGCTAGCTTGTCAATTGGTTGAAGAAGCAGACTTGTCTCACTATCAAGCCCATTACGACAATCAAAACAAGCGAGTAGCTGCACCAATTCATGAAGCGGAAAATCTTATCCCTCCAATCCGTAAGAATACTTACGCTCCCGATATTGAACCGTCATTGCTGATCCATGATGAAGCTGTCTTTCGAGCATTAATGGGAATCGACTGGACAACTGTTGATTTCCAGCCGCTGGGAAGAGAAACTGAAGTTGAAGCGGCGCGGGATGACCCACAACCATCAGGCCAGGCTGGTGACCAAGCTTGAACCGGAAGCCGGTTTAAACTGCTTCTCCTTTGAAAAAACAATGATCTTATTTTGGGCACCATGTTACCTTGTAATAGGCTAGCTGACACTCTTGATCTTAATATGCCTTCGTGCATAACCACTGCAACTTGTGCTTCCTTTGGGTGATGAACTTTCCAAAGTATTTTCTCCCATCGTTGGGGATGAAGTTGGCTTAGCCAATCTTGAAGCGGAGGTTTATAAACTCACACTGTTGGAGGAGATAGCAGCTCCTGTATATAATGCCGGTTTACCATGTAAACCGTGCCGGGTTATAAGAAAACACCGTGTTACTCCGTAATAGGATGTTAACAAAAAATCAAACCGAGCAAACAGTCTCCAGATTAAAAATGGACCGTGTTCCGTCAATTGATAGTGTGAACCGGTTAAAATTTTGTCGGTTTAAAAAACACAACAAAAAGAAAGAAAATATCTATCAAAGAAAATTGTGAAGCAAAGGCAATGATAAAACCATTTGCAAAAAGAGGCTTATTTGAGCTGATCAGATGGCGTTACCATGGTGGGACATGACCAAGCTCTCGATAGGTGTAGCTATGGTTCAAGTCAACCAGGTCCCCAAATGAAACCATGCCATGTATGCCGATCAAGAGGCGTGGCAATGGTTCGGGTTCGACCAAGCCCCCAAGTGATATAACATGATGCTTTTGAAAAGCTAACTCAAGGGGTAAACCGGAGGCCGCTTTAGAACAACTCCGTGTAACCACACATGATGTACAAGAACAGATACCCCGCTTTAGCTGAGGTTCCGGTTTATTATATTTAATCATAATATATACATCGTCGTAATATGTACATAAGTAGAGCCGATGGCTCAGGTATAGTAAGGCCGAAGATGAGCTATGTTCCACGGCCTATTGGTCTCCTCCTCTAATGTACGTGAGTCTTTATGCTCTCAAATATCGATCAGATAGTATGACCCATTGTGCAGATTCTTGCTGACCACGAAAGGTCCCTCCCAAGGTGGGGATAGCTTATGCATATTAGTGTGATCTTGGATGAGCCGAAGCACCAAATCTCCTTCCTGAAAGGTTCTGGTTCTGACTCGGCGATTGTGATAACGACGAAGATCCTGTTGGTAAATCGCCGAGCGGGCGACTGCTATGTCACGTTCTTCATCCAACAGGTCCAAAGCGTCTTGCCGTGCTGTCTCATTGTCCGCTTCAACATAAGCCGCCACACGAGGTGAGTCATGACGGATATCACTGGGGAGAACCGCCTCCGCTCCGTAAACCATGAAGAACAGTGTGTATCCTGTTGATCTGTTGGGTGTAGTATTGATGCTCCATAACACAGATGGTAACTCTTCTACCCAACAACCCGGTGTTCTCTGCAAAGGAACCATAAGCCGGGGCTTGATGCCTTTCAAGATCTCTTGATTAGCCCTTTCTGCTTGACCATTGGACTGTGGGTGTGCCACTGATGAAACGTCAAGCCGGATGTGCTCCCGTTCGCAGAACTCCTTCATGGCACCTTTGGACAAATTGGTACCATTATCTGTGATGATACTGTGTGGAAAGCCAAACCGGAAAATCACTTTTTTGATGAACTGAACCGCCGTGGCCGCATCACACTGGCTAACAGGTTTTGCCTCCATCCACTTTGTAAACTTGTCAACCGCCACCAGGAGGTGGGTCTTCTTATCTTTGGACCTTTTAAAAGGCCCAACCATATCCAGCCCCCAACTCGCAAATGGCCAAGTAATTGGAATCATTCTCAATTCTTGAGCCGGCACATGAGCACGTCTTGAAAACTTTTGGCAACCATCACATCGTCTGACCAGATCCTCCGCATCAGCATGAGCAGTTAACCAATAGAAGCCATGGCGGAACGCTTTAGCCACCAAAGATTTTGAACCGGCGTGGTGACCACAATCTCCTTCGTGGATCTCACGCAAAATTTCACAGCCTTCTTCAGGAGACACATAGCGTTGAAGCGCCCCTGATACACTGTAATGATGCAACTCGCCATTGACAATAGTCATGGACTTGGACCGCCGGATTATCTGTCGGGCCAGAGTCTCATCCTCTGGTAACTCGCCCCGGTTCATGTACGCCAGGTAAGGAAGTGTCCAATCCGGAATGATATGAAGAGTTGCCACCAATTGAGCCTCTGGATCAGGAATAGCCAAATCCGCTTCATCAGGGAGCTTGACCAACGGGTTGTGCAGCACATCCAGAAAAACATTAGGCGGGACCAGTTTACGCTGAGAGCCCAGCCGGCTTAAAGCGTCCGCCGCTTCATTCTTCCGTCGGTCCACGTGGTCCACCTGATAGCCTTTAAAGTGACCTGCAACAATATCCACCTCACGACGATATGCTGCCATGAGTGGGTCCTTGGAATCCCAAGTGCCAGATACTTGTTGAGCCACGAGGTCCGAGTCACCGAAGCACTTAACTCGACTTAGATTCATCTCCTTAGCCATCCGGAGACCATGGAGCAAGGCTTCATACTCAGCTGCATTGTTAGTACAAGGGAACATTAAGCGGAGAACGTAACAAAACTTATCACCTCATGGGGAAGTTAATACGACTCCAGCCCCGAGCCTTCCAATTGCCTGGATCCGTCGAAATGGATGTTCCAATATGTGTGATCCGGTTTTTCTTCAGGTGCTTGCAGTTCCGTCCAATCATTGATGAAATCAACAAGTGCTTGAGACTTAACCACCGTGCGACCCAAGCTCTATAGCCCACTTGGCAATCCGGCCAGTCGCTTCCCGGTTCTGGATGATATCCCCCAAGGGAGCAGAACTGACCGCCGTAATGGGGTGCCCTTGGAAGTATTGCTTGAGCTTCCGGCTTGCCATAAAAACTCCATATACTAGCTTCTGCCAATGCGGATACCTTTGCTTGGACTCAATGAGTACCTCGCTGATATAGACCAGACGTTGAACCGGATGCTCCTTACCTGCCTCCTTTCGCTCCACCACAATAGCCACGCGGACCGCACGAGCATTAGCAGCAACATATAGCAGTAACGGCTCCTTGTAAATGGGAGCGGCGAGCATAGGCGGATTGGCCAATTGCCGCTTTAAGTCCTCAAATGCTTCATCAACAGCGGAACTCCAAACGAACTGATCCGTCTTCTTCAACATCTGATACAAAGGGATTGCCTTCTCACCAAGGCGGCTGATAAACCGGCTCAACGCGGCAATCTGGCCTGCCAGGCATTGAACATCATTGATACACTTCGGTTTAGCCAAGGAAGTGATGGCTGTGATCTTCTCCGGATTAGCCTCAATTCCCCTATTGGACACTAGAAAACCCAATAATTTGCCTGCCGGTACAACAAATACACACTTGGCCGGATTAAGCATCATCTTGTACGTCCTCAGGTTATCAAAGGTTTCCTTCAAATCGTCAACCAGAGTCTCCTTCTCCCTGGACTTAACCACAATATCATCCACGTAAGCATGTACATTACGGCCAATCTGCTTGTGAAGACAATTTTGTACACACCGTTGATAAGTTGCCTGGGCACTCTTGAGCCCAAAGGGCATAGACACATAGCAGAAGGCTCCAAAGGGAGTTATGAATGCCGTCTTCTCCTGGTCCTTAACTGCCATTTTGATCTGATGATAGCCAGAATATGCATCCAAAAAACTTAAACGCTCGCAACCCGCCATAGCATCAAAAATTTGATCAATACGGGGGAGGGCAAAAGGATCTGCTAGACAAGCTTTATTAAGATCTATGTAATCCACACACATGCGCCAGGTGCCGTTTTTCTTAAGGACTAGCACCGGATTGGCAAGCCACTCAGGGTGAAAAACTTCAGCAATAAAGCTAGCTGCTAAGAGCCTGGCTACCTCTTCTCTAATCGCCTTGCGTCTTTCTTCGTTAAACCGGTGGAGGAACTGTTTCACCAGTTTGTATTTAGGATCCACATTAAGGGTGTGCTCGGCGAGTTGCCTCGGTACACCTGGCATGTCAGAGGGCTTCCATGCAAAAATGTCCCGATTCTCACGGATGAACTCGATGAGCGCGCTTTCCTATTTCGGATCCAAGTTGGCACTGATGCTGAACTGCTTGGACGAATCGCCAGGTACGAAGTCAACAAGCTTAGTTTCTGGCGCCGAATTGAACTTCAGGGCCGAATCGTGCTCCGTAGTTGGCTTCTTTAATGGAGTCATGTCCGCCGGATCAACATTGTCCCTATAATACTTCAGCTCCTCGGTGGCACAAACCGACTCTACGTAGGCCGCATCTCCTTCCTCGCACTCCAAAGCGATTTTACGGCTTCCGTGAACCGTTATTGTCCCCTTGTGACCCGGCATCTTGAGCTGCAAATACACATAACAGGGCCGTGCCATAAACTTGGCGTAGGCCGGTCGCCCAAACAGGGCGTGATATGGACTTTGGATTTTCACCACTTCAAACGTCAATGTCTCTGACCTGGAATCATGATCATCTCCAAAGGCCACTTCCAGTGCTATCTTACCAACAGGATATGCTGACTTGCCGGGTACCACACCGTGAAACACCGTATTAGACGGTTTGAGATTTTTATCTGTTAGTCCCATACGACGGAAGGTCTCATAGTACAAGATATTAATGCTGCTCCGTCCATCCATGAGCACCTTGGTGAACTTGTAACCTCCCACCTGAGGCGCCACCACCAGAGCCAACTGACCCGGATTATCAACCTGGGGAGGGTGATCCTCTCTGCTCCATATGATTGGCTGTTCAGACCAGCGCAGATAACGGGGAACGACCGGTTCAACAAAGTTGACTGCCCGCCTCTGAACCTTCTGGTCTTGCTTGTCCAAGCTAGTGGTGAAGACATGGTACTGCCCACTATTCAACTGCTTTGGGTTACTCTGGTAACCTGACTGTTGCTGCTGTTGGTTGTAACCACCCTGGCTGTTCTGATTATTTTGATTATTATGCCCGCCCGGATTACCATTAAATCCTGAACCGGAATTTCCTCCACCGTAACCCGGCCCGGATCCTGAGCCACCACCAGAGCCGTGATCATACCGGAAAGCATTAGAATTCTTGAACTCCTGCATAATGAAGCAATCCTTCCAAAGGTGGTTTGCTAGCACCTCCTTCGTCCCATGTCTCGGACAGGGCTGCCTCAGTAGATAATTTAGGTGGCCCAGGTTGGGGTTGGGTGCCCCACTGCGATTTGGCGGTTTACCCCTGCGTCATTGGCCCTTGTCCTGCGCGTTGGTATTAGCCACAAAGTCCATGTTACCATCCTCTTTACGCTTGCCTCCACCACCATTACCTGCCAAGTGATGCTGTTGACCTTTGGAGTTGCTGTTCCTCTTTCCCTTCCCTGCCTTGTCATCATCAGTTTCGGGATCCTTGGTACTATCAGAATCAGCATACTTTACCAAAGCAGCCATGAGGGTTCCCATGTCAGTGCAATGGCGCTTCTGAAGGAAATATGCCCTAGAGGCAATAATAAAGTTATTATTTATTTCCTTATATCATGATAAATGTTTATTATTCATGCTAGAATTGTATTAACCGGAAACATAATACATGTGTGAATACATAGACAAACAGAGTGTCACTAGTATGCCTCTACTTGACTAGCTCGTTAATCAAAGATGGTTATGTTTCCTAACCATGGACAAAGAGTTGTTATTTGATTAACGAGGTCACATCATTAGTTGAATGATCTGATTGACATGACCCATTCCATTAGCTTAGCACCCGATCGTTTAGTATGTTGCTATTGCTTTCTTCATGACTTATACATGTTCCTATGACTATGAGATTATGCAACTCCCGTTTACCGGAGGAACACTTTGGGTGCTACCAAACGTCACAACGTAACTGGGTGATTATAAAGGAGCATTATAGGTGTCTCCAAAGGTAGATGTTGGGTTGGCATATTTCGAGATTAGGATTTGTCACTCCGATTGTCGGAGAGGTATCTCTGGGCCCTCTCGGTAATACACATCACATAAGCCTTGCAAGCATTACAACTAATATGTTAGTTGTGAGATGATGTATTACGGAACGAGTAAAGAGACTTGCCAGTAACGAGATTGAACTAGGTATTGGATACCGACGATCGAATCTCGGGCAAGTAACATACCGATGACAAAGGGAACAACGTATGTTGTTATGCGGTCTGACCGATAAAGATCTTCGTAGAATATGTAGGAGCCAATATGGGCATCCAGGTCCCGCTATTGGTTATTGACCGGAGACGTGTCTCGGTCATGTCTACATTGTTCTCGAACCGTAGGGTCCGCACGCTTAACGTTACGATGACAGTTATTATGAGTTTATGCATTTTGATGTACTGAAGGTTGTTCGGAGTCCCGGATGTGATCACGGACATGACGAGGAGTCTCGAAATGGTCGAGACATAAAGATTGATATATTGGAAGCCTATGTTTGGACATCGGAAGTGTTCCGGGTGAAATCGGGATTTTACCGGATTACCGGGAGGGTTACCGGAACCCCCCGGGTGCCAAATGGGCCAACATGGGCCTTGGGAGAAAGGTGAAAGGGCTGCCCCATGGGCTGCGCGCCTCCCCCCTTCCCCTAGTCCTATTAGGACTAGGGAAGGTGGCCGGCCAACCCCTCTCTCTTTCCCACTTGAGAAAACCTAGTTGGACTAGGATTGGAGGGGGGAGTCCTACTCCCGGTAGGAGTAGGACTCCTCCTGCGCCTCCCTTGCCTGGCCGGCCAGCCCTCCCCCTCTCATCCTTTATATACGGGGGCAGGGGGCACCTCTAGACACACAAGTTGATCCTTGAGATCGTTCCTTAGCCGTGTGCGGTGCCCCCTGCCACCAAATTCCACCTCGATCATACCGTTGTAGTGCTTAGGCGAAGCCCTGCGTCGGTAGTACATCAAGATCGTCACCACGCCGTCGTGCTGATGGAACTCTTCCTCGACGCTTTGCTGGATCGGAGCCCGAGGATCGTCATCGAGCTGAACGTGTGCTAAGAACTCGGAGGTGCCGGAGTAACGGTGCTTGGATCGGTCGGATCGGGAAGACGTACGACTACTTCCTCTACGTTGTGTGATCGCTTCCGCAGTCGGTCTGCGTTGGTACGTAGACAACACTTTCCCCTCTCGTTGCTATGCATCACGATGATCTTGCGTGTGCATAGGAATTTTTTTTGAAATTACTACGTTCCCCAACAGTGGCATCCGAGCCTAGGTTTTTATGGTTTGATGTTATTTGCACGAGTAGAACACAAGTGAGTTGTGGGCGATACAAGTCATACTGCCTACCAGCATGTCATACTTTGGTTCGGCGGTATTGTTGGACGAGACGACCCGGACCAACCTTATGCGTACGCTTACGCGAGACCGGTTCCCTCGACGTGCTTTGCACATAGATGGCTTGCGGGCGACTGTCTCTCCAACTTTAGTAGAACCAAGTGTGGCTACGCCCGGTCCTTGAGAAGGTTAAAACGGAGTCTATTTGACAAACTATCGTTGTGGTTTTGATGCGTAGGTGAGATGAGTTCTTACTTAAAGCCCGTAGCAGCCACGTAAAACTTGCAACAACAAAGTAGAGGACGTCTAACTTGTTTTCGTAGGGCATGTGGTGATGTGATATGGTCAAGGCATGATGCTAAATTTTATTGTATGAGATGATCATGTTTTGTAACCGAGTTATCGGCAACTGGCAGGAGCCATATGGTTGTCGCTTTATTGTATGCAATGAAATCGCGATGTAATGCTTTACTTTATTGCTAAGCGGTAGTGATAGTCGTGGAAGCATAAGATTGGCGAGACGACAACGATGCTACGATGGAGATCAAGGTGTCACGCCGGTGACGATGGTGATCATGACGGTGCTTCGGAGATGGAGATCACAAAGCACAAGATGATGATGGCCATATCATATCACTTATATTGATTGCATGTGATGTTTATCCTTTTATGCATCTTATCTTGCTTTGATTGACGGTAGCATTATAAGATGATCTCTCACTAAATTATCAAGAAGTGTTCTCCCTGAGTATGCACCGTTGCCAAAGTTCGTCGTGCCCAGACACCACATGATGATCGGGTGTGATAAGCTCTACGTCCATCTACAACGGATGCAAGCCAGTTTTGCACACGCAGAATACTCAGGTTAAACTTGACGAGCCTAGCATATGCAGATATGGCCTCGGAACACGGAGACCGAAAGGTCGAGCGTGAATCATATAGTAGATATGATCAACATAACGATGTTCACCATTGAAAACTACTCCATCTCACGTGATGATCGGTTATGGTTTAGTTGATTTGGATCACGTGATCACTTAGAGGATTAGAGGGATGTCTATCTAAGTGGGAGTTCTTAAGTAATATGATTAAATTGAACTTAAATTTATCATGAACTTAGTCCTGGTAGTATTTTGCAAATCATTTTGTAGATCAATAGCTCGCGTTGTTGCTTCCCTGTGTTTATTTTGATATGTTCCTAGAGAAAATTGTGTTGAAAGATGTTAGTAGCAATGATGCGGATTGGATCCGTGATCTGAGGTTTATCCTCATTGCTGCACAGAAGAATTATGTCCTTGATGCACCGCTAGGTGACAGACCTATTGCAGGAGCAGATGCAGACGTTATGACCGTTTGGCTAGCTCAATATGATGACTACTTGATAGTTTAGTGCACCATGCTTAATGGCTTAGAATCGGGACTTCGAAGACGTTTTGAACATCATGGACCATATGAGATGTTCCAGGAGTTGAAGTTAATATTTCAAGCAAATACCCGAGTTGAGAGACATGAAGTCTCCAACAAGTTCTATAGCTAAAAGATGGAGGAGAATCGCTCAACTAGTGAGCATGTGCTCAGATTGTCTGGGTACTACAATCGCTTGAATCAAGTAGGAGTTAATCTTCCAGATAAGATAGTGATTGACAGAATTCTCTAGTCACCATCACCAAGTTAATAGAACTTCATGATGAACTATAGTATGCAAGGGATGACGAAAACTACTCCCGAGCTTTTCATGATGATGAAATTGATGAAGGTAGAAATCAAGAAAGAGCATCAAGTGTTGATGGTTGACAAGATCACTAGTTTCAAGAAAAGGGCAAAAGGAAAAAGGGGAACTTCAAGAAGAACAGCAAGCAAGTTGCTGCTCAAGTGAAGAAGCCCAAGTCTGGTCCTAAGCCTGAGACTAAGTGCTTCTACTACAAAGGGACTGGTCACTGGAAGCGGAACCACCCCAAGTGATTGGCGGATAAGAAGGATGGCAAAGTGAACATACGTATATTTGATATACATGTTATTTATGTGTGCTTTACTAGTGTTTATAGAAACCCCTCAGTATTTGATACTAGTTCAGTTGCTAAGAGTAGTAACTCGAAACAGGAGTTGCAGAATAAACAGAGACTAGTTAAGGGTGAAGTGACGATATGTGTTGGAAGTAGTTCCAAGATTGATATGATCATCCTCGCACACTCCCCTATACTTTCGGGATTAGTGTTGAACTTAAATAAGTGTTATTTGGTTTTTGCATTGAGCATGAATATGATTTGATCATGTTTATTGCAATACAGTTATTCATTAAAGTCAGAGAATAATTGTTGTTCTGTTTACATGAATAAAACCTTCGATGGTCATACACCCAATGAAACAAGTTCGTTGCATCTCGATTGTAGTGATACACATATTCATAATATTGAAACCAAAAGATGCAAAGTTAATAATGATAGTGCAACTTATTTGTGGCACTGCCGTTTAGGTCATATTGGTATAAAGCGCATGAAGAAACTCCATGCTGATGGGCTTTCGGAATCACTTGATTATGAATCACTTGATGATTGCGAACCATGCCTTTTGGGCAAGATGACTAAAACGCCGTTCTCTGGAACAATGGAGCAAGCAACAGATTTGTTGGAAATCATACATACTGATGTATGTGGTCCGATGAATATTTAAGGCTTGCAGCGGGTATCGTTATTTTCTGAACTTCACAGATGATTTGAGCAGATATGGGTATATCTACTTGATGAAACATAAGTCTGAAACGTTTGAAAAGTTCAAAGAATTTCAGAGTGAAGTGGAAAATCATCGTGACAAGAAAATAAAGTTTCTACGATCTGATCGTGGAAAAGAGTATTTGAGTTACGAGTTTGGTCTTCAGTTAAAACAATGTGAAATAGTTTCACTACTCACGCCACCTGGAACACCACAGCATAATGGTGTGTCCGAACGTCATAACCGTACTTTATTGGATATAGTGCAATCTATGATGTTTCTTACCGATTTACCACTATCGTTTTTGGGGTCATGCATTAGAGACAGCTGCATTCACGTTAAAAAAAAGGGGCACCATCTATATCCGTTGAGACGACGCCTTATGAACTATGGTTTGGCAAGAAACCTAAGTTTTCGTTTCTTGAAGTTTGGGGTTGCGATGCTTATGAGAAAAAGTTTCATCCTGATAAGCTCAAACCCAAATTGGAGAAATATGTCTTCATAGGATACCCAAAGGAGACTGTTGGGTACACCTTCTATCACAGATCCTAAGGCAAGACATTCGTTGCTTATAATGGATCCTTTCTAGAGAAGGAGTTTCTCTTGAAAGAAGTAAGTGGGAGGAAAGTAGTAAACTTGATAAGATAATTGTACCTTCTACCTTATTGGAAAGTAGTTCATCACAAAAATCTGTTCTTGTGACTACTACACCAATTAGTGAGGAAGCTAATGATGATGATCATGAAACTTCAGATCAAGTTACTACCGAATCTCGTAGGTAAACCAGAGTGAGATCCGCACCAGAGTGGTACGGTAATCCTGTTCTGGAGGTCATGTTACTTGACCATGACGAACCTACGAACTATGAGGAAGCAATGATGAGCCCAGATTCCGCGAAATGGTTTGAGGCCATGAAATCTGAGATATGATCCATGTATGAGAACAAAGTTTGGACTTTGGTTGACTTGCCCGATGATCGGTAGGCAATTGAGAATAAATGGATCTTCAAGAGGAAGACGGACGCTGATAGTAGTGTTACTATCTACAAAGCTAGAATTGTCGAAAAAGGTTTTCGACAAGTTCAAGGTGTTGACTACGATGAGAGCTTCTCACTCGTATCTATGCTTGAGTTTGTCCGAATCATGTTAGTAATTGCCGCATTTTATGAAATCTGGCAAATGGATAAACAAAACTGCATTCCTTAATGGATTTATTAAAGAAGAGTTGTATATGATGCAACAGAAGGTTTTGTCAATCCGAAAGGTGCTAACAAAATGTGCAAGCTCTAGCGATCCATCTGTGGACTGGTGCAAGCATTTCGGAGTTGGAATATACGCTTTGATGAGTTGATCAAAGCATATAGTTTTATACAGACTTGCGGTGAAGCCTGTATTTACAAGAAAGTGAGTGGGAGCACAACAACATTTCTGATAAGTATATGTGAATGACATATTGTTGATCGGAAATAATGTAGAATTATTCTGTAAAGCATAAAGGAGTGTTTGAAAGGAGTTTTTCAAAGAAAGACTTCGGTGAAGCTGCTTCCATATTGAGCTTCAAGATCTATAGAGATAGATCAATGAGTACATACCTTGACAAGATTTTGAAGTAGTTCAAAATGGAGCAGTCAAAGAAAGAGTTCTTGCCTGTATTATAAGGTGTGAAGTTGAGTAAGACTCAAAGCCCGACCACGGCAGAAGATAGAAAGAGAATGAAAGTCATTCCCTATGCCTTGGCCATAGGTTCTATAAAGTATGTCATGCTGTATACCAGATCTATTGTATACCCTGCACTGATTTGGCAAGGGATTACAATAGTGATCTAGGAGTAGATCACTGGACAGCGGTCAGAATTATCCTTAGTGAAATAAGGATATGTTTCTCGATTATGGACGTGATAGAAAGGTTCGTCGTAAAGGGTTATGCCGATGCAAGTTTTGACACTAATCTAGATGACTCTAAGTCTCGGTCTAGATACATATTGAAAGTGGGAGCAATTAGCTAGAGTAGCTCCATGCAGAGCATTGTTGACATAGAAATTTGCAAAATACATGTGGATCTGAATGTGGCAGACCCGTTGACTAAAATTATCTCACAAGCAAAACATGATCACACCTTAGTACTCTTTGGGTGTTAATCACATAGCGATGTGAACTAGATTACTGAATCTAGTAAACCCTTTGGGTGTTGGTCACATGGCGATGTGAACTATGGGTGTTAATCACATGATGATGTGAACTATCGATGTTAATCACATGGTGATGTAATCTAGATTATTGACTCTAGTGCAAGTGGGAGACTGAAGGAAATATGCCCTAGAGGCAATAATAAAGTTATTATTTATTTCCTTATATCATGATAAATGTTTATTATTCATGCTAGAATTGTATTAACCGGAAACATAATACATGTGTGAATACATAGACAAACAGAGTGTCACTAGTATGCCTCTACTTGACTAGCTCGTTAATCAAAGATGGTTATGTTTCCTAACCATGGACAAAGAGTTGTTATTTGATTAACGAGGTCACATCATTAGTTGAATGATCTGATTGACATGACCCATTCCATTAGCTTAGCACCCGATCGTTTAGTATGTTGCTATTGCTTTCTTCATGACTTATACATGTTCCTATGACTATGAGATTATGCAACTCCCATTTACCGGAGGAACACTTTGGGTGCTACCAAACGTCACAACGTAACTGGGTGATTATAAAGGAGCATTACAGGTGTCTCCAAAGGTAGATGTTGGGTTGGCGTATTTCGAGATTAGGATTTGTCACTCCGATTGTCGGAGAGGTATCTCTGGGCCCTCTCGGTAATACACATCACATAAGCCTTGCAAGCATTACAACTAATATGTTAGTTGTGAGATGATGTATTACGGAACGAGTAAAGAGACTTGCCAGTAACGAGATTGAACTAGGTATTGGATACCGACGATCGAATCTCGGGCAAGTAACATACCGATGACAAAGGGAACAACGTATGTTGTTATGCGGTCTGACCGATAAAGATCTCCGTAGAATATGTAGGAGCCAATATGGGCATCCAGGTCCCTCTATTGGTTATTGACCGGAGACGTGTCTCGGTCATGTCTACATTGTTCTCGAACCGTAGGGTCCGCACGCTTAACGTTATGATGACAGTTATTATGAGTTTATGCATTTTGATGTACCGAAGGTTGTTCGGAGTCCCGGATGTGATCACGGACATGACGAGGAGTCTCGAAATGGTCGAGACATAAAGATTGTTATATTGGAAGCCTATGTTTGGACATCGGAAGTGTTCCGGGTGAAATCGGGATTTTACCGGATTACCGGGAGGGTTACCGGAACCCCCCGGGTGCCAAATGGGCCAACATGGGCCTTGGGAGAAAGGTGAAAGGGCTGCCCCATGGGCTGCGCGCCTCCCCCCTTCCCCTAGTCCTATTAGGACTAGGGAAGGTGGCCGGCCAACCCCTCTCTCTTTCCCACTTGAGAAAACCTAGTTGGACTAGGATTGGAGGGGGGAGTCCTACTCCCGGTAGGAGTAGGACTCCTCCTGCGCCTCCCTTGCCTGGCCGGCCAGCCCTCCCCCTCTCATCCTTTATATACGGGGGCAGGGGGCACCTCTAGACACACAAGTTGACCCTTGAGATCGTTCCTTAGCCGTGTGCGGTGCCCCCTGCCACCAAATTCCACCTCGATCATACCGTTGTAGTGCTTAGGCGAAGCCCTGCGTCGGTAGTACATCAAGATCGTCACCACGCCGTCGTGCTAACAGAACTCTTCCTCGACGCTTTGCTGGATCGGAGCCCGAGGATCGTCATCGAGCTGAACGTGTGCTAAGAACTCGGAGGTGCCGGAGTAACGGTGCTTGGATCGGTCGGATCAGGAAGACGTACGACTACTTCCTCTACGTTGTGTGATCGCTTCCGCAGTCGGTCTGCGTTGGTACGTAGACAACACTCTCCCCTCTCGTTGCTATGCATCACCATGATCTTGCGTGTGCGTAGGAATTTTTTTGAAATTACTACGTTCCCCAACAGCTTCATCCGTCCCAACTTTAGCTTCAGGGGCCCAAACCAGCAGTTGCCTTCTAGGGTTAAGACTGCGGTGTCAGCGTTGATGCGGTCTGATGAATGCAACACTTGTGAGACCCGGCGCACCCAATGAGTCGTCGATTCTCCTTCTCCTGCACACAGGCAGCTAAGTCTACTATCGACATGGGCTGCTTACATGTATCCTTGAAATTACCGATAAACCGGGCTCGTAATTGGGCCCATGAACTGATAGAATTGGCCGGCAAGCTTTTTAACCAAGTATGGGCCGTTCCTTCAAGCATCATGGTGAAGTATTTCGCACACGTCGCGTCATCCACATCAAGCATCTCCATGGCCATCTCATAGCTCTCCACCCATGTCTCTGGAGGTTGATCCGCCGTGTAATTTGGTACCTTGCGCGTGAAGGAAATATGCCCTAGAGGCAATAATAAAGTTATTATTTATTTCCTTATATCATGATAAATGTTCATTATTCATGCTAGAATTGTATTAACCGGAAACATAATACATGTGTGAATACATAGACCAACAGAGTGTCACTAGTATGCCTCTACTTGACTAGCTCGTTAATCAAAGATGGTTATGTTTCCTAACCATGAACAAAGAGTTGTTATTTGATTAACGAGGTCACATCATTAGTTGAATGATCTGATTGACATGACCCATTCCATTAGCTTAGCACCCGATCGTTTAGTATGTTGCTATTGCTTTCTTCATGACTTATACATGTTCCTATAACTATGAGATTATGCAACTCCCGTTTACCGGAGGAATACTTTGGGTACTACCAAACGTCACAACGTAACTGGGTGATTATAAAGGAGTACTACAGGTGCCTGCAATGGTAGATGTTGGGTTGGCGTATTTCGAGATTAGGGTTTGTCACTCCGATTGTCGGAGAGGTATCTCTGGGCCCTCTCGGTAATACACATCACATAAGCCTTGCAAGCATAATAACTAAGATGTTAGTTATGAGATAATGTATTACGGAACGAGTAAAGAGACTTGCCAGTAACGAGATTGAACTAGGTATTGGATACCGACGATCGAATCTCGGGCAAGTAACATACCGATGACAAAGGGAACAACGTATGTTGTTATGCGGTCTGACCGATAAAGATCTTCGTAGAATATGTGGGAGCCAATATGGGCATCCAGGTCCCGCTATTGGTTATTGACCGGAGACGTGTCTCGGTCATGTCTACATTGTTCTCGAACCGTAGGGTCCGCACGCTTAACGTTACGATGACAGTTATTATGAGTTTATGCATTTTGATGTACCGAAGGTTGTTCAGAGTCCCGAATGTGATCACGGACATGACGAGGAGTCTCTAAATGGTCGAGACGTAAAGAATGATATATTGGAAGCCTATGTTTGGACACCGGAAGTGTTCCGGGTGAAATCGGGATTTTACCGGAATACCGGGAGGGTTACCGGAACCCCCCGGGAGGCAAATGGGCCTATTGGGCCTTAGTGGAAAAGTGAAAAGGGGCTGCCCACAAGGGCTGCGCGCCTCCCCCCCTTCCCTAGTCCTATTAGGACTAGGAGAAGGGGCCGGCCCCCCTCTCTTCTCTCTTCTCCTTGAAGAGTCCTATTAGGAATAGGATTGGGGGGAGTCCTACTCCCGGTAGGAGTGGGACTCCCCCTGCGCCTCTCTCCCTGGCCGGCCGAACCCCTCCCCCTGCTCCTTTATATACGGGGGCAGGGGGCACCCCATAGACACACAAGTTGATCATTGTTGATCGTTCCTTAGCCGTGTGCGGTGCCCCCTACCACCAAATTCCACCTCGGTTATATCGTTGTAGAGCTTAGGCGAAGCCCTGCGTCGGTAGTACATCAAGATCGTCACCACGCCGTTGTGCTGACGGAACTCTTCCTCGACGCTTTGCTGGATCGGAGCCCGAGGATCGTCATCGAGCTAAACGTGTGCTAAGAACTCGGAGGTGCCGGAGTAACGGTGCTTGGATCGCTCGGATCGGGAAGAAGACGTACGACTACTTCCTCTACGTTGTGAGATCGCTTCCGCAGTCGGTCTGCGTTGGTACGTAGACAATACTCTCCCCCTCGTTGCTATGCATCACCATGATCTTGCGTGTGCGTAGGAAAATTTTCGAAATTACTACGTTCCCCAACAGTGGCATCCGAGCCTAGGTTTTCTGGTTTGATGTTATTTGCACGAGTAGAACACAAGTGAGTTGTGGGCGATACAAGTCATACTGCCTACCAGCATGTCATACTTTGGTTCGGCGGTATTGTTGGGTGAGACGATCCGGACCAACCTTACGCGTACTCTTACGCGAGACCGGTTCCCTCGACGTGCTTTGCACATAGATGGCTTGCGGAAGACTGTCTCTCCAACTTTAGTTCAACCAAGTGTGACTACGCCCGGTCCTTGAGAAGGTTAAAACGGAGTCTATTTGACGAACTATCGTTGTGGTTTTGATGCGTAGGTGAGATGAGTTCTTACTTAAGCCCGTAGCAGCCACGTAAAACTTGCAACAACAAAGTAGAGGACGTCTAACTTGTTTTTGCAGGGCATGTTGTGATGTGATATGGTCAAGGCATGATGCTGATTTTATTGTATGAGATGATCATGTTTTGTAACCGAGTTATCGGCAACTGGCAGGAGCCATATGGTTGTCGCTTTATTGTATGCAATGCAATCGCGATGTAAAGCTTTACTTTATTACTAAGCGGTAGTGATAGTCGTGGAAGCATAAGATTGGCGAGACGACAACGATGCTACGATGGAGATCAAGGTGTCGTGCCGGTGACGATGGTGATCATGACGGTGCTTCAAAGATGGAGATCACAAGCACAAGATGATGATGGCCATATCATATCACTTATATTGATTGCATGTGATGTTTATCCTTTTATGCATCTTATCTTGCTTTGATTGACGGTAGCATTATAAGATGATCTCTCACTAAATTATCAAGAAGTGTTCTCCCTGAGTATGCACCGTTGCCAAAGTTCGTCGTGCCCAGACACCACGTGATGATCGGGTGTGATAAGCTCTACGTCCATCTACAACGGGTGCAAGCCAGTTTTGCACACGCAGAATACTCAGGTTAAACTTGACGAGCCTAGCATATGCAAATATGGCCTCGGAACACAGAGACCGAAAGGTCGAGCGTGAATCATATAGTAGATATGATCAACATGACGATGTTCACCATTGAAAACTACTCCATCTCACGTGATGATCGGTTATGGTTTAGTTGATTTGGATCACGTGATCACTTAGAGGATTAGAGGGATGTCTATCTAAGTGGGAGTTCCTAAATAATTTGATTAACTGAACTTAAACTTATCATGAACTTAGTACCTGATAGTATCTTGCTTGTTTATGTTGATTGTAGATAGATGGCTCGTGCTGTTGTTCCGTTGACTTTTAATGCGTTCCTTGAGAAAGCAAAGTTGAAAGATGATGGTAGCAATTACACGGACTGGGTCCGTAACCTGAGGATTATCCTCATTGCTGCACAGAAGAATTACATCCTGGAAGCACCGCTGGGTGCCAGGCCTGCTGCTGGAGCAACGCCACATGTTATGAACGTCTGGCAGAGCAAAGCTGATGACTACTCGATAGTTCAGTGTGCCATGCTTTACGGCTTAGAATCGGGACTTCAACGACGTTTTGAACGTCATGGAGCATATGAGATGTTCCAGGAATTGAAGTTAATATTTCAAGCAAATGCCCGAATTGAGAGATATGAAGTCTCCAATAAGTTCTATAGCTGCAAGATGGAGGAGAACAGTTCTGTCAGTGAGCATATACTCAAAATGTCTGGGTATAATAATCACTTGATTCAGATGGGAGTTAATCTTCCAGATGATTGCGTCATTGACAGAATTCTCCAATCACTGCCACCAAGCTACAAGAGCTTCGTGATGAACTATAATATGCAAGGGATGAACAAGACTATTCCCGAGCTCTTCGCAATGCTGAAAGCTGCGGAGGTAGAAATCAAGAAGGAGCATCAAGTGTTGATGGTTGACAAAACCACTGGTTTCAAGAAAAAGGGCAAAGGGAAGAAGAAGGGGAACTTCAAGAAGAACAGCAAGCAAGTTGCTGCTCAGGAGAAGAAACCCAAGTCTGGACCTAAGCCTGAAACTGAGTGCTTCTACTGCAAGCAGATTGGTCACTGGAAGCGGAACTGCCCCAAGTATTTGGCGGATAAGAAGGATGGCAAGGTGAACAAAGGTTTATGTGATATACATGTTATTGATGTGTACCTTACTAGAGCTCGCAGTAGCACCTGGGTATTTGATACTGGTTCTGTTGCTAATATTTGCAACTCGAAACAGGGACTACGGAATAAGCGGACGCTAGCAAAGGACGAGGTAACGATGCGCGTGGGAAACAGTTCCAAAGTCGATGTGATTGCGGTCGGCACGCTACCTCTACATCTACCTTCGGGATTAATATTAGACCTAAATAATTGTTATTTGGTGCCAGCGTTGAGCATGAACATTATATCTGGATCTTGTTTGATGCGAGACGGTTATTCATTTAAATCAGAGAATAATGGTTGTTCTATTTATATGAGTAATATCTTTTATGGTCATGCACCCTTGAAGAGTGGTCTATTCTTATTGAATCTCGATAGTAGTGATACACATATTCATAATGTAGAAGCCAAAAGATGCAGAGTTGATAATGATAGTGCAACTTATTTGTGGCACTGCCGTTTAGGTCATATCGGTGTAAAGCGCATGAAGAAACTCCATACTGATGGGCTTTTGGAACCACTTGATTATGAATCACTTGGTACTTGCGAACCGTGCCTCATAGGCAAGATGACTAAAACACCGTTCTCCGGTACTATGGAGAGAGCAACAGATTTATTGGAAATCATACATACCGATGTATGTGGTCCGATGAATATTGAGGCTCGTGGCGGATATCCTTATTTTCTCACCTTCACAGATGATTTAAGCAGATATGGGTATATCTACTTAATGAAACATAAGTCTGAAACATTTGAAAAGTTCAAGGAATTTCAGAGTGAAGTTGAAAATCATCGTAACAAGAAAATAAAGTTTCTACGATCTGATCGTGGAGGAGAATATTTGAGTTACGAGTTTGGTATACATTTGAAAAATTGTGGAATAGTTTCGCAACTCACGCCACCCGAAACACCACAGCGTAATGGTGTGTCCGAACGTCGTAATCGTACTTTACTAGATATGGTGCGATCTATGATGTCTCTTACTGATTTACCGCTATCGTTTTGGGGTTATGCTTTAGAGACGGCCGCATTCACGTTAAATAGGGCACCATCAAAATCCGTTGAGACGACGCCTTATGAACTATGGTTTGGCAAGAAACCAAAGTTGTCGTTTCTTAAAGTTTGGGGCTGCGATGCTTATGTGAAAAAGCTTCAACCTGATAAGCTCGAACCCAAAGCGGAGAAATGTGTCTTCATAGGATACCCAAAGGAAACTGTTGGGTATACCTTCTATCACAGATCCGAAGGCAAGACATTCGTTGCTAAGAATGGATCATTTCTAGAGAAGGAGTTTCTCTCGAAAGAAGTGAGTGGGAGGAAAGTAGAACTTGACGAGGTAACTGTACCTGCTCCCTTATTGGAAAGTAGTACATCACAGAAAACTGTTTCTGCGACACCTATACCAATTAGTGAGGAAGCTAATGATGATGATCATGAAACTTCAGGGCAAGATACTACTGAACCACGTAGATCAACCAGAGTGAGATCCGCACCAGAGTGGTACGGTAATCCAGTTCTGGAAGTCATGCTACTAGATCATGATGAACCTACGAACTATGAAGAAGCGATGGTGAGCCCAGATTCCGCAAAGTGGCTTGAGGCCATGAAATCTGAGATGGGATCCATGTATGAGAACAAAGTATGGACTTTGGTTGACTTGCCCGATGATCGGCAAGCAATTGAGAATAAATGGATCTTCAAGAAAAAGACTGACGCTGACGGTAATATTACTGTCTATAAAGCTCGACTTGTCGCAAAAGGTTTTCGACAAGTTCAAGGGGTTGACTACGATGAGACCTTCTCACCCGTAGCGATGCTTAAGTCTGTCAGAATTATGTTAGCAATTGCTGGGTTTTATGATTATGAAATATGGCAAATGGATGTCAAAACTGCATTCCTGAATGGATTTCTGGAAGAAGAGTTGTATATGATGCAACCAGAAGGTTTTGTCGATCTGAAGAGAGCTAACAAAGTGTGCAAACTCCAGCGATCCATTTATGGACTGGTGCAAGCATCTCGGAGTTGGAATAAACGCTTTGATAGTGTGATCAAAGCATTTGGCTTTATACAGACTTTTGGAGAAGCCTGTATTTACAAGAAAGTGAGTGGGAGCTCTGTAGCATTTCTGATATTATATGTGGATGACATATTGCTGATTGGAAATGATATAGAATTTCTGGATAGCATAAAGGGATACTTGAATAAAAGTTTTTCGATGAAAGACCTCGGGGAAGCTGCTTACATATTAGGCATAAAGATCTATAGAGATAGATCAAAACGCTTAATTGGACTTTCACAAAGCACATACCTTGACAAGATTTTGAAGAAGTTCAAAATGGATCAAGCAAAGAAAGGGTTCTTGCCTGTGTTACAAGGTGTGAAGTTGAGTCAGACTCAATGCCCGACCACCGCAGAAGATAGAGAGAAAATGAAAGATGTTCCCTATGCTTCAGCCATAGGCTCTATCATGTATGCAATGCTGTGTACCAGACCTGATGTGTGCCTTGCTATAAGTTTAGCAGGGAGGTACCAAAGTAATCCAGGAGTGGATCACTGGACAGCGGTCAAGAACATCCTGAAATACCTGAAAAGGACTAAGGATATGTTTCTCGTATATGGAGGTGACAAAGAGCTCACCGTAAGAGGTTACGTTGATGCAAGCTTTGACACTGATCCGGACGATTCTAAATCGCAAACCGGATACGTGTTTACTTTAAACGGTGGAGCTGTCAGTTGGTGCAGTTCTAAACAAAGCGTCGTAGCGGGATCTACATGAGAAGCAGAATACATAGCTGCTTCGGAAGCAGCGAACGAAGGAGTCTGGATGAAGGAGTTCATATCCGATCTAGGTGTCATACCTAGTGCATCGGGTCCAATGAAAATCTTCTGTGACAATACTGGTGCAATTGCCTTGGCAAAGGAATCCAGATTTCACAAAAGAACCAAACACATCAAGAGACGCTTCAACTCCATCCGGGATTTAGTCCAGGTGGGAGACATAGAGATTTGCAAGATACATACGGATCTGAATGTTGCAGACCCGTTGACTAAGCCTCTTCCACGAGCAAAACATGATCAGCACCAAGGCTCCATGGGTGTTAGAATCATTACTGTGTAATCTAGATTATTGACTCTAGTGCAAGTGGGAGACTGAAGGAAATATGCCCTAGAGGCAATAATAAAGTTATTATTTATTTCCTTATATCATGATAAATGTTTATTATTCATGCTAGAATTGTATTAACCGGAAACATAATACATGTGTGAATACATAGACCAACAGAGTGTCACTAGTATGCCTCTACTTGACTAGCTCATTAATCAAAGATGGTTATGTTTCCTAACCATGAACAAAGAGTTGTTATTTGATTAACGAGGTCACATCATTAGTTGAATGATCTGATTGACATGACCCATTCCATTAGCTTAGCACCCGATCGTTTAGTATGTTGCTATTGCTTTCTTCATGACTTATACATGTCCTATAACTATGAGATTATGCAACTCCCGTTTACCGGAGGAATACTTTGGGTACTACCAAACGTCACAACGTAACTGGGTGATTATAAAGGAGTACTACAGGTGTCTCCAATGGTAGATGTTGGGTTGGCGTATTTCGAGATTAGGGTTTGTCACTCCGATTGTCGGAGAGGTATCTCTCGGTAATACACATCACATAAGCCTTGCAAGCATAATAACTAAGATGTTAGTTATGAGATGATGTATTACGGAACGAGTAAAGAGACTTGCCAGTAACGAGATTGAACTAGGTATTGGATACCGACGATCGAATCTCGGGCAAGTAACATACCGATGACAAAGGGAACAACGTATGTTGTTATGCGGTCTGACCGGTAAAGATCTTCGTAGAATATGTGGGAGCCAATATGGGCATCCAGGTCCCGCTATTGGTTATTGACCGGAGACGTGTCTCGGTCATGTCTACATTGTTCTCGAACCGTAGGGTCCGCACGCTTAACGTTACGATGACAGTTATTATGAGTTTATGCATTTTGATGTACCGAAGGTTGTTCGGAGTCCCGGATGTGATCACGGACATGACGAGGAGTCTCGAAATGGTCGAGACGTAAAGATTGATATATTGGAAGCCTATGTTTGGACACCGGAAGTGTTCCGGGTGAAATCGGGATTTTACCGGAATACCGGGAGGGTTACCGGAACCCCCCGGGAGGCAAATGGGCCTATTGGGCCTTAGTGGAAAAGTGAAAAGGGGCTGCCCACAAGGGCTGCGCGCCTCCCCCCTTCCCTAGTCCTATTAGGACTAGGAGAAGGGGCCGGCCCCCCTCTCTTCTCTCTTCTCCTTGAAGAGTCCTATTAGGAATAGGATTGGGGGGGGGGGGGGAGTCCTACTCCCGGTAGGAGTGGGACTCCCCCTGCGCCTCTCTCCCTGGTCGGCCGAACCCCTCCCCCTGCTCCTTTATATACGGGGGCAGGGGGCACCCCATAGACACACAAGTTGATCATTGTTGATCGTTCCTTAGCCGTGTGCGGTGCCCCCTGCCACCAAATTCCACCTCGGTTATATCGTTGTAGAGCTTAGGCGAAGCCCTGCGTCGGTAGTACATCAAGATCGTCACCACGCCGTTGTGCTGACGGAACTCTTCCTCGACGCTTTGCTGGATCGGAGCCCGAGGATCATCATCGAGCTGAACGTGTGCTAAGAACTCGGAGGTGCCGGAGTAACGGTGCTTGGATCGGTCGGATCGGGAAGAAGACGTACGACTACTTCCTCTACGTTGTGAGATCGCTTCCGCAGTCGGTCTGCGTTGGTACGTAGACAATACTCTCCCCCTCATTGCTATGCATCACCATGATCTTGCGTGTGCGTAGGAAAATTTTCGAAATTACTACGTTCCCCAACAGCGCGGGCCTTTGAAATCCTTGGGCAGGCGCACATTGCATAAAGCGGGGACAAGGCAAGGAACCCCCAAAGAACTAGAAGTAACACCAGGTTCCATCGAGATAGTTGGACGAACCGGCGTAAGCTGCCGAGCCTGATACTGTGCGGCTAACTCGGCCTCCCTACGCGCTCGGGCCCGGTCCACCACTTGCTGAGCGTTATCAGCACCACCCGCCGGGTTGTTGCCGCGGGTTGCTCCACGTCGTTCATTACTTGACACTGCCGGTTCATCCATATGCCTGCTATAGCTCCGGCTTGGACGAGGGGTCGAGTGAATCCGGTCGCGGCTGTACGAGTATGCTTCCTGTTGGAGCAAAGCTGTCCTCAGAAGCTCCTTGACCCGTCGTGTCTCTACTGCCTGCGGCGAGTAACCTTCAATTGGAATGGCCTCCAGCCGTGCAGCAGCGGCAACGAGATTGTCCATCAGGTTGGAGTAGTGACCCGGAGGTATCAAAACAGCCTGAGGTATAACAGTGTTTTGACGAGGCAGATCCATCCGACGGGGCTGAACCGGCGCACCGGTCGCGGGAGCCTCTGCCCGGTTTACCTCCAGCGTATTACTGGTTCCAGCTCCTGGGGTGTTGAAAAGGTCTCTGGCCTCAAAAACCGAAGGCAAACGGGATCCGTACTTCCTCTTCATGACTTCATGCGACGCGTTCTGGTCCAACATGAGCCTGTAGGCTTGTGCGTCTAGAGCGGCCCGCTCTGCGGTCATCCTGGCATCCTCAGCTGCCAGGTCCGCCTTGGCCTGGGTGATCTGTTCCTTCACCTTTGCTATCTCCGCGATGTGGGCGTCCTGATTCGCCGGGTTAGCTTCTGCCATGAGCACAGCCAATGCATCAAATAGATCTGATAGAACTTGAGCCGGCGGGTGTACAGAGCCTCCTGCCCCAGCAGCCATCGCTGCTACTGAACCGGAGGTCATTGGCGCAGCAGTCGAAGAATGAAGCACTGCCTGTGTGCCGGCCATGAATATTCCAACTCGATTGGGCAGATCAGAGGGGTCCGGAATACTGTCGCCATCGGAACAGCCCCCAATCCGGCCATCTTGTAGCTGATATAGAGATTCGGTTTCTCCGGTTGATGACTCGTCGTCGGAACAAACGACGGTCTCGCCGCGAGATTCTGATCCATCCTCATAACTTCCTCCATGGATGACTCCCACGAAGGCACATTTCATGGCCGGTTTAACCCGGGCGGATCGCGCACGCTGAGCCGTCTCGATGAGGTCGGTGCAGATGTCCGGCTCAGGGCCCGGTTCACCGATCTTGCCGATGAAAACGTGAATGCCACCAAAGGGGACCCGGTACCCGTACTCGACTGAGCCGGCCTCGGGTCCCCAGCCTGCATCGTCGATGTAGAGCTTGCCGCGATGACTCTTAGTCATCCGGCCTATAGTGTAGCCCTCGAGTCCTTCAAAGCGGCCCTCCAAGAACCTGAAACCATCGTGCGATAGCCCCACGGTGGGCGCCAACTGTCGTGGTTTTGTCACGGCAGATGTCCTAGAGAGAGGACTTAGTCGTGGAGCCATCGCGACGGGTTAGCTTGAAGGGGTTAAAGCGGACACAGGGACGCAAGAGAGTTTATACTAGTTCGGCCCCTTCAATGAAGGTAAAAGCCTACGTCTAGTTGTGATGGAATTGATGGGGTTTCGATGACGAGGGAGCAAACAAGCTTCCCCTAAGTCTCGAGTTGTTGTCTGTTGTCTGAACCGCCGCCGGGTCGTCCCCTTATATACACGGGTGACGCCCGTGGTTCACAGATTCCCAATACCGGCTCATAGATGTGTCCGGTTTGGTCTCTACTTATTCCTAATTTACAATACAAGTTACATACCAACGCCGGTTTACGGCTACAGGCCTTGAACCGACTATGGGCCTTGAGCCCTCATCTGCCCTCTTGGGTTTCAACATTATTAACTACTGAAGAAGTTAACCCAGCCCAGATAGGCCGGTTTACACCCAGTAGTGATATCCTCAACACCGGGTGTGGCTGGGAACTAGTGGTTGACTGGCGTCTATGGACCTCAACACGATGAGGACAAGCTAGCCTTCCTCGCTGAGCTGCATGATGCGTGTTCCTTATGCGTCGGTCCTTGGCTTCTTGGTGGCGATTTCAACATGATAGCAACGGCTGAGGATAAGAGCAACGATCGCTTGCATCATGGGATGATGAGCAGATTCCATCGTTTCATTGGCGACAAGGAGCTTTGTGATGTCTATCTCCACGGTGGGCGGTACACCTGGTCCAGCGAGAGAGACTCGCCCACTCTGGAGCGCACTGATCGGGCGTTGTGTACCTCCGGTTGGGCGACGGTGCACCCTAACTACTTCATGTGATGCCTCTCCTCCATGGTGTCGGATCATGCCTCGCTCCTGATCGACTGCATCTCGCGCACTCCGGGAACTCGCGGGTTTCATTTTGAGAAGTTCTGGCCGGATATTGATGGCTTTCACGAGACTGTAGCCGATGCTTGGAATTCTTGCCCAGCGGACGAGGACCCGTTCGGACGCATCTTTTCCTGTCTCAAGTTCACAGTCAAGTGCTTGCAGAGCTAGAGCACGCGCCACATTGGGCATGTGGCCCTGCAGCTCTCGGTTACCCGTGAGCTAATTGCCAGGCTCGATGCTGCCCAAGATTTCCGTCCTCTTTCGCCGCATGAGGCCTGGTTCTGGCACCGCCTGAAGATTGCATATTTGGGCCTTGCTTCGCTGGATCGTTCCATTGCTCGCCAGCGGGCCCACTGCTCCTGGGTGCAGGTCGGGGAGACCAACTCTTCCTTCTTGCGCGTTCGGGCGGCGCAGAGAAAGCATCGCACCAGAATCACTTCCCTTCAGGTGGACGGCACTGAAATTTCGGATCATGTGGCCATGGCTGATTCCATCCACGAGTTCTTCACCAGGGTGCTGGGCACCCCTGACTATAGGGCATTCTCCATAAACCTCGACGCCCTCGATCATCGCTCGTTCGATCTATCCGCCCTCGACATGCCGTTCTCCGAGGAAGAGATATGGGCTGCGGTCAAATCTCTGCCATCTAGCAAGGCTCCTGGGCCGGATGGGTATTCTTCAGAGTTCCTTTGCTCCTGCTGGGACATCATCAAGCACGACATTTGTGCAGTCTTCCACAAGCTCTACTCCCTCAACAGTTGTGGCTTTCAAAAGCTCAACGAGGCCTTCATTACCTTGCTCCCTAAGCGGTCCGATGCGGTGTCCATTGCCGACTATTATCCTATCAGCCTCGTACACCTAATTGCCAAGCTGGTGGCGAAGGTCATGTCTTTGCGCCTTGCACCACGACTCAGCGAGATGGTTTCGACAAACCAGAGTGCATTCATTGTTGGGCGATGTATACATGACAACTTTTTGCTCGTCCAGCAATAGGCGCGTCGCCTCCATAACCTCAAGCTTGCTCACGTGATGCTCAAGCTCGACATCGCGCGCGCCTTCGACTCGGTTTCCTGGCCCTTCCTCCTGGACATATTGCGCCATCTCGGGTTCGGACCACGCTGGAGGGAGTGGGTTTCCATCCTCCTCGGCACGGCAAGCACGCGGGTTCTGCTCAACGGTTGTCCTGGGCCTCCTGTCACTCACCGCAAGGGGCTCCGGCGAGGCGATCCGGTTTCTCCCATGTTATTCGTCCTGGTGATTGACGTCCTCGACCGACTCCTCCAGTGTGCTGTCGCTGTCGGCGTCCTCCAGCGGCTAACTCCGCGCCACATGGCCTCTAGCATCTCCCTCTATGCCGATGGCATGGTCATTTTTTGTCACCCCACTGTGCAGGACTTGGCAGTGGTGCATGAGCTCCTTTGGGTCTATGGTGTCGCTTCTGGTCCGCGCACCATTTTGCCAAGTGCTCGGGTACCCCCATTCATTGTTCTGCCGATGATCGCAGCGCAATCCTTGCTGGTCTGGAGTGCCCGATCATGGATTTCCCAACCAAGTATCCTGGTCTTCCCCTCTCCATCAGGAAGGTCTCTTCCTCCATGCTGCAACCATTCATTGACAAGTTCGAGCGGAAGCTTTCGCCGTGGTGGGGATTGCTACCTCTTGAGCACTGCGTTGGTTTTCCCTTGAAGTGGAAAGGGTGATGCAACAAAGTAGCGTAAGTATTTCCCTCAGTTTTTAAGAACCAAGGTATCAATCCAGTAGGAGGCCACACGCAAGTCCCTCGTACCTACACAAACAAATAAGAACCTCGCAACCAACGCGATAAAGGGGTTTTCAATCCCTTCACGGTCACTTACGAGAGTGAGATCTTATAGAGATAATAATGATAAGATAAATATTTTTGGTATTTTTATGATATAGATCGAAAGTAAAGATTGCAAAGTAAAATAGATTGGAAACTTATATGATGGAGAATAGACACGGGGGCCATAGGTTTCACTAGTGCTTCTCTCAAGATAGCATAAGTATTACGGTGGGTGAACGAATTACTGTCGAGCAATTGATAGAAAAGCGAATAATTATGAGAATATCTAGGCATGATCATGTATATAGGCATCACGTCCGTGACAAGTAGACCGACTCCTGCCTGCCTCTACTACTATTACTCCACACATCGACCGCAATCCAGCATGCATCTAGAGTATTAAGTTCATAAGAATAGAGTAACGCCTTAGGTAAGATGACATGATGTAGAGGGATAAACTCAAGCAATATGGTATAAACCCCATCTTTTTATCCTCGATGGCAACAGTACAATATATGTTGTTTCCCTTTCTGTCACTGGGATCGAGCACCGCAAGATTGAACCCAAAGCTAAGCACTTCTCCCATTGCAAGAAAGATCAATCTAGTAGCTAGGCCAAACCAAACTGATAATTCAAAGAGACTTGCAAAGATAACCAATCATGCATAAAAGATTTCAGAGAAGAATCAAATATTGTTCATAGATAGACTTGATCATAAACCCACAATTCATCGGATCTCGACAAACACACCACAAAAAGAGTTACGTCGAATCGATCTCCAAGAAGATCGAGGAGAACTTTGTATTGAGATCTAAAGAGAGAGAAGAAGCCATCTAGCTACTAGCTATGGACCTGAAGGTCTGAAGTAAACTACTCTCAAATCATCGGAGGGGCCATGGAGTTGATGTAGAGGCCATCCATGATCAATGCCCCCTCCGACGGAGCTCCGGAAAAGGCCCCAAGATGGGATCTCTTGGGTACAGAAGGTTGCGGCGGTGGAAATAGGGTTTCGTGGTGCTCCTAGATGTTTTCGGGGTATGTGAACATATATAGGAGGAAGAAGTAGGTCGGTTGAGCCACGAGGGGGAGGGCGCGCCCAGGGGGTAGGCGCGCCCCCTGCCTCGTGGACACCTCGTTGGTTGCTTGACATATGACTCTATGTGAATGCCTCCGGCGGTGTACCAGGATTGCGATGAATCAAGAGTGACATGTATGAAAAATTAAGCATGGTGGCTTTGCCACAAATACAAAGTCAACTACATAATCATGCAAAGCAATATGACAATGATGATGTGTGTCATAATAAATGGAATGGTGGAAAGTTGCATGGCAATATATCTCGGAATGGCTATGGAAATGCCATAATAGGTAGGTATGGTGGCTGTTTTGAGGAAGATATAAGGAGGCTTATGTGTGATAGAGCGTATCATATCACGGGGTTTGGATGCACCGGCGAAGTTTGCACCAACTCTCAAGGTGAGAAAGGGCAATGCACGGTACCGAAGAGGCTAGCAATGATGGAAGGGTGAGAGTGCGTATAATCCATGGACTCAACATTAGTCATAAAGAACTCACATACTTATTGCAAAAATCTACAAGCCATCAAAACCAAGCACTATGTGCATGCTCCTAGGGGGATGGATTGGTAGGAAAAGACCATCGCTCGTCCCCGACCGCCACTCATAAGGAAAGCAATCAAAGAACACCCCATGCTTCAAATTTGTCACACAACGTTTACCATACATGCATGCTACGGGACTTACCAAACACAAGTATTCATCAATTTCGCAATAACTCAACTAGCACACCTCTAAATATTACCACCTTTATATCTAAAAAACCTATCAAGCATCCAACTTCTCTTAGCATTTAAAATTTATAACCAAAGTGAATTACCATGATGTTCTAAAGGACTCTCAAAATGATATAAGTGAAGCATGAGAGATCAATTATTTCTATAAAATAAAACCACCGCCATTGAGAATAATTAACCATAATATTATCTAGGATTTTAGTAGCTTCTCCTAAAGTGATTTCCATAAAAGTGCCTCCCACGGCCGAATCTAAAAGATTTCTAGAAGCAAAATTCAATCCGGCATAAAAAATTGTATAATCATCCAAAGATTCAAACCATGTGTAGGGCAATTACGTATCATTAATCTCATTCTCTCCCAAGCTTGTGCAACATGTTCATGATCAAGTTTCTTAAAATTCATAATATCGTTTCCAAGAGTGATGATCTTAGCAGGAGGAAAATACTTAGTGATAAAAGCATCTTTGCACTTATTCCATCAATCGATACTATTTTTAGGCGAAGATGAAAACCAAGTTTTAGCACGATCTCTAAGAGAAAACAGGAATAGCTTCAGTTTAACAATATCATTGTCCACGTCTTTCTTCTTTTGCATATCACACAAATAAAAAATTGTGTTTAGATGGGTAGCAGCATCTTCACTAGGAAGGCCGGAAAACGGATATTTCATGACAAGATTCAGCAAGGCAGCATTAATTTCACAAGATTCAGCATCGGTAAGACGAGCAATCGGAGTGCTAATAAAATCATTATTATTGGTATTGGAAAAGTCACGCAACTTAGTATTATCTTGAGCCATCGTGACGAGCAAGCAATCCAACACACAAGCAAACAAGAGACAAGCAAAAAGAGGCAAACTGGAAGAGAGAAGGGAAAAGGAAAAGGAGGGCGAATAAAACGGCAAGGGTGAAGTGGGGGAGAGGAAAACGAGAGGCAAATGGCAAATAATGTAATGTGAGGGATAAGAGTTTGTGATGGGTACTTGGTATGTCTTGACTTGTGCATAGACTCCCCGGCAACGGCGCCAAAAATCCTTCTTGCTACCTCTTAAGCACTGCGTTGGTTTTCCCTTGAAAAGGAAAGGGTGATGCAGCAAAGTAGCGTAAGTATTTTCCTCAGTTTTTGAGAACCAAGGTATCAATCCAGTAGGAGGCCACATGCAAGTCCCTCGTACCTACACAAACAAATAAGAACCTCGCAACCAACGCGATTAAGGGTTTGTCAATCCCTTCACGGTCACTTACGAGAGTGAGGTCTGATAGAGATAATAATGATAAGATAAATATTTTTGGTATTTTTATAATATAGATTGAAAGTAAAGATTGCAAAATAAAATATATTAGAAACTTATATGATGGAGAATAGACCCGGGGGGCATAGGTTTCACTAGTGGCTTCTCTCAAGATAGCATAAGTATTACGTTGGTTGAACGAATTACTGTCGAGCAATTGATAGAAAAGCGAATAATTATGAGAATATCTAGGCATGGTCATGTATATAGGCATCACGTCTGTGACAACTAGACCGACTCCTGCCTACATCTAGTACTATTACTCCACACATCGACCGCTATCCAGCATGCACCTAGAGTATTAAGTTCATAAGAACAGAGTAACGCCTTAGGTAAGATGACATGATGTAGAGGGATAAACTCAAGCAATGTGATATAAACCCCATCTTTTTATCCTCGATGGCAACAATACAATACGTGTCGTTTCCCTTTCTGTCACTGGGATCGAGCACCGCAAGATAGAACCCAAAGCTAAGCACTTCTCCCATTGCAAGAAAGATCAATCTAGTAGGCCAAACCAAACTGATAATTCGAAGAGACTTGCAAAGATAACCAATCATGCATAAAAGATTTCAGAGAAGAATCAAATATTGTTCATAGATAGACTTGATCATAAACCCACAATTCATCGGATCTCGACAAACACACCGCAAAAAGAGTTACATCGAATAGATCTCCAAGAAGATCGAGGAGAACTTTGTATTGAGATCCAAAGAGAGAGAAGAAGCCATCTAGCTACTAGCTATGGACCCAAAGGTCTGAAGTAAACTACTCACACATCATCGGAGGGGCCATGGAGTTGATGTAGAGGCCCTCCGTGATCAATGCCCCCTCCGGCGAAGCTCCGGAAAAGGCCCCAAGATGGGATCTCTTGGGTACAGAAGGTTGTTGAGGTGGAAATAGGGTTTCGTGGTGCTCCTGGATGTTTTCGGGGTATGTGAACATATATAGGAGGAATAAGTAGGTCGGTTGATCCACGAGGGGGGGCGCCCAGGGGGTAGGCACGCCCCCTGCCTCGTGGACACCTTGTTGGTTGCTTGACGTCCACTCCAAGTCCTCTGGATCACGTTTGTTCCAAAAATCATGCTCCTG
The DNA here is from genome assembly GCA_034509565.1 of Triticum monococcum. Taxonomy (NCBI): domain Eukaryota; kingdom Viridiplantae; phylum Streptophyta; class Magnoliopsida; order Poales; family Poaceae; genus Triticum; species Triticum monococcum. Next base: position 40,167,566 of record CM067841.1, on the reverse strand, counting down.
AAGGTTTCATTCCATTTGGACTCCGTTTGATATTCTTTTTCCGCGAAACACTGAAATAGGCAAAAAACAGCAATTTGCACTGGGCCTTGGGTTAATAGGTTAGTCCTAAAAATAATATAAAAGTGTAAAATAAAGCCCATTAATATCAAAAACAGATTATATAATAGCATGGAACAATCAAAAATTATAGATATGTTGGAGATGTATCAGGGATCCATGCTTTCGAGGGGCGAGAGACTTGCCCTGGCCCGCCATGTCCTTGGTGCCATGCCACTCCACATTCTGATGGCGATGGCTATTACTCCTCCCATCTTGAAGTAGCTCAATCTCCTGGTACATTCCTTCCTTTGGCGTGGGCGGAAAGAGGTCAACGGCGGCCACTGCCTTGTGAATTGGGCTACTATATGTCGTCCGATCTCTCTTGGTGGCCTGGGCATCCCGGACTTCCAGCGAGCCGGCATCGCCTTGCGGTCTAGATGGTTGTGGATCCAATCCACTAACCCCTCACGTCCGTGGCACCACATGCATATGCCCAGCTGCCCCGAGGTTGGGCTATTTTCAGGGCCTCCACGTCCTGGACCCTGGGTGATGGTTGTGCTTGCAAGTTTTGGGTGGATCACTGGCTCGACGACAAATCTATTGAGGAGACTGCCCCGCTGATAGTCCAGAAGGTACCGAGGCACTACTGTAAGCTCACCTCTGTGCGCGATTCCTTGCTAGACCGATCTTGGGCGCAGCAAATTACTGGCTCTCTCGAGCTTGCGGCTCCGTTATAGTATGTTCTGTTGTGGCGACGACTGCGGCATATTGCACTCTCTGAGACGCCCGACCACATCATATGGAGATGGACCTCGACAGGGATTTACTCAGTGAGCTCCTGCTACCAAGCTCTGCTCCATGGATCCATCGAAGCACCCCACTGGCAGCTCACGTGGAGGCCATGGGCGCCTCTCCGGGTGAAGATCTTCTTCTGGCTAGCGCTTAGGGATCGCTACTGGACTACGCAGCACCTTGCCCGGCATGGCCCGCCACACGACTCGACCTGCCCCCTCTGTGACCAGGAGCCTGAGACGGTGTCTCACCTGCTCTTGGGTTGGCCCTTTTCGCGACAGGTATGGCACGAGATCTTGAGTTGGTGTCGGCTTCTGATAACCCACAAGTATAGGGGATCGCAACAGTTTTCGAGGGTAGAGTATTCAACCCAAATTTATTGATTCGACACAAGGGGAGCCAAAGAATATTCTCAAGTATTAGCAGCTGAGTTGTCAATTCAACCACACCTGGAAATTTAATATCTGCAGCAAAGTAATATGATAGTAGTGGTAACGGTAGCAAAAGTAATATTTTTGGTTTTATAGTGATTGTAACAGTAGCAGCGGAAAAGTAAATAAGCGAAGAACAATATATGAAAATCTCGTAGGCAATGGATCGGTGATGGAGAATTATGTCGGATGCGATTATCCATGCAACAGTTATAAAATAGGGTGACACAGAACTAGCTCCAATTCGTCAATGTAATGTAGGCATGTATTCCGAATATAGTCATACATGCTTATGGAAAAGAACTTGCATGACATCTTTTGTCCTACCCTCCCGTGGAAGCGGGGTCCTATTGGAAACTAAGGGATATTAGGGCCTCCTTTTAATAGAGTACCGGACCAAAGCATTAACACATAGTGAATACATGAACTCCTCAAACCACGGTCATCACCGGGAGTGGTCCCGATTATTGTCACTTCGGGGTTGCCGGATCATAACACATAGTAGGTGACTATAGACTTGCAAGATAGGATCAAGAACTCACATATATTCATGAAAACATAATAGGTTCAGATCTGAAATCATGGCACTCGAGCCCTAGTGACAATCATTAAGCATAGCAAAGTCATAGCAACATCAATCTCAAAACATAGTGGATACTAGGGATCAAACCCTAACAAAACTAACTCGATTACATGATAAATCTCATCCAACCCATCACCGTCCAGCAAGCCTACAATGGAATTACTCACGCATGGCGATGAGCATCATGAAATTGGTGATGGAGGAAGGTTGATGATGACGATAGCGACGGATTCCCCTCTCCGGAGCCCCGAAAGGACTCCAGATCAGCCCTCCCGAGAGAGTTTAGGGCTTGGCGGCGGCTCCATATCGTAAAACGCGATGAATCCTTCTCTCTGATTTTTTTTCTCCCCTAACATGAATATATGGAGATGGAGTTGAGGTCGGTGGACCGTCAGGGGGGCCACGAAGCAGGGGGCACGCCTAGGGGGGTAGGTGCGCCCCCACCCACGTTGACAGGGTGTGGGCCCCCTAATGTGGATTCTTCTTCCAGTATTTTATATATATTCCAAAAAATAATCTCCATTGATTTCCAGGTCATTCCGAGAACTTTTATTTCTGCACAAAAATAACACCATGGCAATTCTGCTGAAAACAGCGTCAGTCCGGCTTAGTTCCATTCAAATCATGCAAGTTAGAGTCCAAAACATGGCCAAAAGTGTTTGGAAAAGTAGATACAATGGAGACCTATCAACTCCCCCAAGCTTAAACCTTTGCTTGTCCTCAAGAAATTCAGTTGATAAACTAAAAGTGATAAAGAAAAACTTTTACAAACTCGGTTTGCTCTTGTTGTTGTAAATATATAAAGCCAGCATTCAAGTTTTCAGCAAAGATTATGAACTAACCATATTCACAATAACATTTACGTCTCATGTTTACTCATATCAATGGCATAATCAACTAGCGAGCAATAATAATAAATCTCGGATGACAACACTTTCTCAAAACAATCACAATATGATATAACAAGATGGTATCTCGCTAGCCCTTTCTGAGACCGCAAAACATAAATGCAGAGCACCTTTAAAGATCAAGGACTGATTAGACATTGTAATTCATGGTAAAAGAGATCCAGTCACGGTCATACTCAATGTAAACTAACAGTAATGGATGCAAATGACAGCGGTGCTCTCCAACTGGTGCTTTTTAATAAGAGGATGATGACTCAACATAAAAGTAAATAGATAGGCCGTTCGCAGAGGGAAGCAGGGATTTGTAGAGGGGCCAGAGCTCGGTTTTGAAATAGATATGAATAATATTTTGAGCGATATACTTTCATTGTCAACATAACAACCGAGAGATCTCCATATCTTCCATGCTACACACATTATAGGCGGTTCCCAAACAGAATGGTAAATTTTATACTCCCCCTCCACCAACAAGCATCAATCCATGGCTTGCTCGAAACAACGAGTGCCTCCAACTAACAAGAGTCCCGAGGGTGTTTTGTTTGCAGTTATTTTGATTTGATTTGCATAAAGTATGGGACTGGGCATCCCGGTGACCAGCCATTTTCTCGTGAGTGAGGAGCGGAGTCCACTCCTCTTGAGAATAACCTGCCTAGCATGGAAGATACAGACAACCCTAGTTGATACATGAGCTATTCGAGCATAAAAAACAGAATGTTTATTTGAAGGTTTAGAGTTTAACACATACAAATTTACTTGGAACGGCAGGTAGATACCGTATATAGGTAGGTATGGTGGACTCATATGTAACAACTTTGGGGTTTATGGAATTGGATGCACAAGCAGTATTCCTGCTTAGTACAAGTGAAGGCTAGAAAAGACTGGGAAGCGACCAGCTAGAGAGCGACATCAGTCATGAACATGCATTAAAATTAATCAACACCGAATGCGAGCATGAGTAGGATATAATGCACCATGAACATAAATATCGTAGAGGCTATGTTGATTTTGTTTCAACTACATGCGTGAACTGAAGGAAATATGCCCTAGAGGCAATAATAAAGTTATTATTTATTTCCTTAAAACCATGATAAGTGTTTATTATTCATGCTAGAATTGTATTAACCGGAAACATAATACATGTGTGAATACATAGACAAAACAGAGTGTCACTAGTATGCCTCTACTAGACTAGCTCGTTAATCAAAGATGGTTATGTTTCCTAACCATGAACAAAGAGTTGTTATTTGATTAACGAGGTCACATCATTAGTTGAATGATCTGATTGACATGACCCATTCCATTAGCTTAGCACCCGATCGTTTAGTATGTTGCTATTGCTTTCTTCATGACTTATACATGTTCCTATAACTATGAGATTATGCAACTCCCGTTTACCGGAGGAACACTTTGGTTACTACCAAACGTCACAACGTAACTGGGTGATTATAAAGGAGTACTACAGGTGTCTCCAATGGTGGATGTTGGGTTGGCGTATTTCGAGATTAGGGTTTGTCACTCCGATTGTCGGAGAGGTATCTCTAGGCCCTCTCGGTAATACACATCACATAAGCCTTGCAAGCATAATAACTAAGATGTTAGTTATGAGATGATGTATTACGGAACGAGTAAAGAGACTTGCCAGTAACGAGATTGAACTAGGTATTGGATACCGACGATCGAATCTCGGGCAAGTAACATACCGATGACAAAGGGAACAACGTATGTTGTTATGCGGTCTGACCGATAAAAGATCTTCGTAGAATATGTAGGAGCCAATATGGGCATCCAGGTCCCGCTATTGGTTATTGACCGGAGACGTGTCTCGGTCATGTCTACATTGTTCTCGAACCGTAGGGTCCGCACGCTTAACGTTACAATGACAGTTATTATGAGTTTATGCATTTTGATGTACCGAAGGTAGTTCGGAGTCCCGGATGTGATCACGGACATGACGAGGAGTCTCGAAATGGTCGAGACGTAAAGATTGATATATTGGAAGCCTATGTTTGGACATCGGAAGTGTTGCGGGTGAAATCGGGATTTTACCGGAATACCGGGAGGGTTACCGGAACCCCCCGGGAGGCAAATGGGCCTATTGGGCCTTAGTGGAAAAGTGGAAGGGGCTGCCATAGAGGGCTGCGCACCTCCCCCCTTTCCCTAGTCCTAATAGGACTAGGGAAGGTGGCCGGCCACCCCTTCTCTCTTTCCCCCTTGAGGATTCCTATTAGGAATAGGATTGGGGGGGAGTCCTACTCCCGGTGGGAGTAGGACTCCTCCTGCGCCCCTCTCCCTTGGCCGGCCGAACCCCTCCCCTTGCTCCTTTATATACGGGGGCAGGGGGCACCTCTTGACACACAAGTTGATCCTTGAGATCGTTCCTTAGCCGTGTGCGGTGCCCCCTGCCACCAAATTCCACCTCGATCATACCGTTGTAGTGCTTAGGCGAAGCCCTGCGTCGGTAGTACATAAAGATCGTCACCACGCCGTCGTGCTGACGGAACTCCTCCCCGAAGCTTTGCTGGATCGGAGCCCGGGGATCGTCATCGAGCTGTACGTGTGCTAAGAACTCGGAGGTGACGGAGTAACGGTGCTTGGATCGGTCGGATCGGGAAGAAGACGTACGACTACTTCCCCTATGTTGTGTGATCGCTTCCGCAGTCGGTCTGCGTTGGTACGTAGACAACACTCTCCCCTCTCATTGCTATGCATCACCATGATCTTGCGTGTGCGTAGGAATTTTTTTGAAATTACTACGTTCCCCAACAGTGGCATCTGAGCCTAGGTTTTTATGGTTTGATGTTATTTGCACGAGTAGAACACAAGTGAGTTGTGGGCGATACAAGTCATACTGCCTACCAGCATGTCATACTTTGGTTCGGCGGTATTGTTGGACGAGACGATCCGGACCAACCTTACGCGTACTCTTACGCGAGACCGGTTCCCTCGACGTGCTTTGCACATAGATGGCTTGCGGAAGACTCTCTCTCCAACTTTAGTTGAACCAAGTGTGGCTACGCCCGGTCCTTGAGAAGGTTAAAACAGAGTCTATTTGACGAACTATCGTCGTGGTTTTGATGCGTAGGTGAGATGAGTTCTTACTTAAGCCCGTAGCAGCCACGTAAAACTTGCAACAACAAAGTAGAGGACGTCTAACTTGTTTTTGCAGGGCATGTTGTGATGTGATATGGTCAAGGCATGATGCTGATTTTATTGTATGAGATGATCATGTTTTGTAACCAAGTTATCGGCAACTGGCAGGAGCCATATGGTTGTCGCTTTATTGTATGCAATGCAATCGCGATGTAATGCTTTACTTTATTACTAAGCGGTAGTGATAGTCGTGGAAGCATAAGATTGGCGAGACGACAACGATGCTACGATGGAGATCAAGGTGTCACGCCGGTGACGATGGTGATCATGACGTTGCTTCGGAGATGGAGATCACAAGCACAAGATGATGATGGCCATATCATATCACTTATATTGATTGCATGTGATGTTTATCCTTTTATGCATCTTATCTTGCTTTGATTGACGGTAGCATTATAAGATGATCTCTCACTAAATTATCAAGAAGTGTTCTCCCTGAGTATGCACCGTTGCCAAAGTTCGTCGTGCCCAGACACCACGTGATGATCGGGTGTGATAAGCTCTACGTCCATCTACAACGGGTGCAAGCCAGTTTTGCACACGCAGAATACTCAGGTTAAACTTGACGAGCCTAGCATATGCAGATATGGCCTCGGAACACAGAGACCGAAAGGTCGAGCGTGAATCATATAGTAGATATGATCAACATGACGATGTTCACCATTGAAAACTACTCCATCTCACGTGATGATCGGTTATGGTTTAGTTGATTTGGATCACGTGATCACTTAGAGGATTAGAGGGATGTCTATCTAAGTGGGAGTTCCTAAATAATTTGATTAACTGAACTTAAACTTATCATGAACTTAGTACCTGATAGTATCTTGCTTGTTTATGTTGATTGTAGATAGATGGCTCGTGCTGTTGTTCCGTTGAATTTTAATGCGTTCCTTGAGAAAGCAAAGTTGAAAGATGATGGTAGCAATTACACGGACTGGGTCCGTAACCTGAGGATTATCCTCATTGCTGCACAGAAGAATTACGTCCTGGAAGCACCGCTGGGTGCCAGGCCTGCTGCTGGAGCAACGCCAGATGTTATGAACGTCTGGCAGAGCAAAGCTGATGACTACTCAATAGTTCAGTGTGCCATGCTTTACGGCTTAGAATCGGGACTTCAACGACGTTTTGAACGTCATGGAGCATATGAGATGTTCCAGGAGTTGAAGTTGATATTTCAAGCAAATGCCCGAATTGAGAGATATGAAGTCTCCAATAAGTTCTATAGCTGCAAGATGGAGGAGAACAGTTCTGTCAGTGAGCATATACTCAAAATGTCTGGGTATAATAATCACTTGATTCGGATGGGAGTTAATCTTCCAGATGATTGCGTCATTGACAGAATTCTCCAATCACTGCCACCAAGCTACAAGAGCTTCGTGATGAACTATAATATGCAAGGGATGAACAAGACTATTCCCGAGCTCTTCGCAATGCTGAAAGCTGCGGAGGTAGAAATCAAGAAGGAGCATCAAGTGTTGATGGTCAACAAGACCACTAGTTTCAAGAAAAAGGGCAAAGGGAAGAAGAAGGGGAACTTCAAGAAGAACAGCAAGCAAGTTGCTGCTCAGGAGAAGAAACCTAAGTCTGGACCTAAACCTGAAACTGAGTGCTTCTACTGCAAGCAGACTGGTCACTGGAAGCGGAACTGCCCCAAGTGTTTCGCGGATAAGAAGGATGGCAAGGTGAACAAAGGTATATGTGATATACATGTTATTGATGTGTACCTTACTAGAGCTCGCAGTAGCACCTGGGTATTTGATACTGGTTCTGTTGCTAATATTTGCAACTCGAAACAGGGACTACGGAATAAGCGGACGCTAGCAAAGGACGAGGTGACGATGCGCGTGGGAAACGGTTCCAAAGTCGATGTGATCGCGGTCGGCACGCTACCTCTACATCTACCTTCGGGATTAATATTAGACCTAAATAATTGTTATTTGGTGCCAGCGTTGAGCATGAACATTATATCTGGATCTTGTTTAATGCGAGACGGTTATTCATTTAAATCAGAGAATAATGGTTGTTCTATTTATATGAGTAATATCTTTTATGGTCATGCACCTTTGAAGAGTGGTCTATTCTTGTTGAATCTCGATAGTAGTGATACACATATTCATAATGTAGAAGCCAAAAGATGCAGAGTTGATAATGATAGTGCAACTTATTTGTGGCACTGCCGTTTAGGTCATATCGGTGTAAAGCGCATGAAGAAACTCCATACTGATGGGCTTTTGGAACCACTTGATTATGAATCACTTGGTACTTGCGAACCGTGCCTCATAGGCAAGATGACTAAAACACCATTCTCCGGTACTATGGAGAGAGCAACAGATTTATTGGAAATCATACATACCGATGTATGTGGTCCGATGAATATTGAGGCTCGTGGCGGATATCCTTATTTTCTCACCTTCACAGATGATTTAAGCAGATATGGGTATATCTACTTAATGAAACATAAGTCTGAAACATTTGAAAAGTTCAAGGAATTTCAGAGTGAAGTTGAAAATCATCATAACAAGAAAATAAAGTTTCTACGATCTGATCGTGGAGGAGAATATTTGAGTTACGAGTTTGGTGTACATTTGAAAAATTGTGGAATAGTTTCGCAACTCACGCCACCCGGAACACCACAGCGTAATGGTGTGTCCGAACGTCGTAATCCTACTTTACTAGATATGGTGCGATCTATGATGTCTCTTACTGATTTACCGCTATCGTTTTGGGGTTATGCTTTAGAGACGGCCGCATTCACGTTAAATAGGGCACCATCAAAATCCGTTGAGACGACGCCTTATGAACTATGGTTTGGCAAGAAACCAAAGTTGTCGTTTCTTAAAGTCTGGGGCTGCGATGCTTATGTGAAAAAGCTTCAACCGGATAAGCTCGAACCCAAAGCGGACAAATGTGTCTTCATAGGATACCCAAAGGAAACTGTTGGGTATACCTTCTATCACAGATCCGAAGGCAAGACATTCGTTGCTAAGAATGGATCATTTCTAGAGAAGGAGTTTCTCTCGAAAGAAGTGAGTGGGAGGAAAGTAGAACTTGACGAGGTAACTGTACCTGCTCCCTTATTGGAAAATAGTACATCACAAAAAACTGTTTCTGCGACACCTATACCAATTAGTGAGGAAGCTAATGATGATGATCATGAAACTTCAGGACAAGATACTACTGAACCACGTAGATCAACCAGAGTGAGATCCGCACCATAGTGGTACGGTAATCCAGTTCTGGAAGTCATGCTACTAGATCATGATGAACCTACGAACTATGAAGAAGCGATGGTGAGCCTAGATTCCGCAAAGTGGCTTGAGGCCATGAAATCTGAGATGGGATCCATGTATGAGAACAAAGTATGGACTTTGGTTGACTTGCCCGATGATCGGCAAGCAATTGAGAATAAATGGATCTTCAAGAAAAAGACTGACACTGACGGTAATGTTACTGTCTATAAAGCTCGACTTGTCGCAAAAGGTTTTCGACAAGTTCAAGGGGTTGACTACGATGAGACCTTCTCACCCGTAGCGATGCTTAAATCCGTCAGAATCATGTTAGCAATTGCCGCATTTTATGATTATGAAATATGGCAGATGGATGTCAAAACTGCATTCCTGAATGGATTTCTGGAAGAAGAGTTGTATATGATGCAACCAGAAGGTTTTGTCGATCCAAAGGGAGCTAACAAGGTATGCAAACTCCGGCGATCCATTTATGGACTGGTGCAAGCATCTCGGAGTTGGAATAAACGCTTTGATAGTGTGATCAAAGCATTTGGCTTTATACAGACTTTTGGAGAAGCCCGTATTTACAAGAAAGTGAGTGGGAGCTCTGTAGCATTTCTGATATTATATGTGGATGACATATTGCTGATTGGAAATGATATAGAATTTCTGGATAGCATAAAGGGATACTTGAATGAAAGTTTTTCGATGAAAGACCTCGGGGAAGCTGCTTACATATTAGGCATAAAGATCTATAGAGATAGATCAAGACGCTTAATTGGACTTTCACAAATCACATACCTTGACAAGATTTTGAAGAAGTTCAAAATGGATCAAGCAAAGAAAGGGTTCTTGCCTGTGTTACAAGGTGTGAAGTTGAGTCAGATTCAATGCCCGACCACTGCAGAAGATAGAAAGAAAATGAAAGATGTTCCCTATGCTTCAGCCATAGGCTCTATCATGTATGCAATGCTGTGTACCAGACCTGATGTGTGCCTTGCTATAAGTTTAGCAGGGAGGTACCAAAGTAATCCAGGAGTGGATCATTGGACAGCGGTCAAGAACATACTGAAATACCTGAAAAGGACTAAGGATATGTTTCTCGTATATGGAGGTGACAAAGAGCTCACCGTAAGAGGTTACGTTGATGCAAGCTTTGACACTGATTCGGACGATTCTAAATCGCAAACCGGATACGTGTTTACTTTAAATGGTGGAGATGTCAGTTGGTGCAGTTCTAAACAAAGCGTCGTAGCGGGATCTACATGTGAAGCGGAGTACATAGCTGCTTCGGAAGCAGCGAACGAAGGAGTCTGGATGAAGGAGTTCATATCCGATCTAGGTGTCATACCTAGTGCATCGGGTCCAATGAAAATCTTTTGTGACAATACTGGTGCAATTGCTTTGGCAAAGGAATCCAGATTTCACAAAAGGACCAAACACATCAAGAGACGCTTCAACTCCATCCGGGATTTAGTCCAGGTGGGAGACATAGAGATTTGCAAGATACATACGGATCTGAATGTTGCAGACCCGTTGACTAAGCCTCTTCCACGAGCAAAACATGATCAACACCAAAGCTCCATGGGTGTTAGAATCATTACTGTGTAATCTAGATTATTGACTCTAGTGCAAGTGGGAGACTGAAGGAAATATGCCCTAGAGGCAATAATAAAGTTATTATTTATTTCCTTAAAACCATGATAAGTGTTTATTATTCATGCTAGAATTGTATTAACCGGAAACATAATACATGTGTGAATACATAGACAAAACAGAGTGTCACTAGTATGCCTCTACTAGACTAGCTCGTTAATCAAAGATGGTTATGTTTCCTAACCATGAACAAAGAGTTGTTATTTGATTAACAAGGTCACATCATTAGTTGAATGATCTGATTGACATGACCCATTCCATTAGCTTAGCACCCGATCGTTTAGTATGTTGCTATTGCTTTCTTCATGACTTATACATGTTCCTATAACTATGAGATTATGCAACTCCCGTTTATCGGAGGAACACTTTGGGTACTACCAAACGTCACAACGTAACTGGGTGATTATAAAGGAGTACTACAGGTGTCTCCAATGGTGGATGTTGGGTTGGCGTATTTCGAGATTAGGGTTTGTCACTCCGATTGTCGGAGAGGTATCTCTGGGCCCTCTCGGTAATACACATCACATAAGCCTTGCAAGCATAATAACCAAGATGTTAGTTATGAGATGATGTATTACGGAACGAGTAAAGAGACTTGCCAGTAACGAGATTGAACTAGGTATTGGATACCGACGATCGAATCTCGGGCAAGTAACATACCGATGACAAAGGGAACAACGTATGTTGTTATGCGGTCTGACCGATAAAAGATCTTCGTAGAATATGTAGGAGCCAATATGGGCATCCAGGTCCCGCTATTGGTTATTGACTGGAGACGTGTCTCGTTCATGTCTACATTGTTCTCGAACCGTAGGGTCCGCACGCTTAACGCTACGATGACAGTTATTATGAGTTTATGCATTTTGATGTACCGAAGGTAGTTCGGAGTCCCGGATGTGATCACGGACATGACGAGGAGTCTCGAAATGGTCGAGATGTAAAGATTGATATATTGGAAGCCTATGTTTGGACATCGGAAGTGTTCCGGGTGAAATCGGGATTTTACCGGAATACCGGGAGGGTTACCGGAACCCCCCGGGAGGCAAATGGGCCTATTGGGCCTTAGTGGAAAAGTGAAAGGGGCTGCCATAGAGGGCTGCGCACCTCCCCCCTTTCCCTAGTCCTAATAGGACTAGGGAAGGTGGCCGGCCACCCCTTCTCTCTTTCCCCCTTGAGGATTCCTATTAGGAATAGGATTGGGGGGGAGTCCTACTCCCGGTGGGAGTAGGACTCCTCCTGCGCCCCTCTCCCTTGGCCGGCCGAACCCCTCCCCTTGCTCCTTTATATACAGGGGCAGGGGGCACCTCTTTACACACAAGTTGATCCTTGAGATCGTTCCTTAGCCGTGTGCGGTGCCCCCTGCCACCAAATTCCACCTCGATCATACCGTTGTAGTGCTTAGGCGAAGCCCTGCGTCGGTAGTACATCAAGATCGTCACCACGCCGTCGTGCTGACGGAACTCCTCCCCGAAGCTTTACTGGATCGGAGCTCGGGGATCGTCATCGAGATGTACGTGTGCTAAGAACTCGGAGGTGCCGGAGTAACGGTGCTTGGATCGGTCGGATCGGGAAGAAGACGTACGACTACTTCCCCTACGTTGTGTGATCGCTTCCGCAGTCGGTCTGCGTTGGTACGTAGACAACACTCTCCCCTCTCGTTGCTATGCATCACCATGATCTTGCGTGTGCGTAGGAAATTTTTTGAAATTACTACGTTCCCCAACATGAACATGTGCCAAGTCAAGCCACTTGAATCATTCAAAAGAGGATACCACATCACAAGCATTTTAATAGCATGTTTGCATGCAAGGTAAACCATTATAAGATCCTAGCTAATTAAGCATGGCATAAGCAACTATAATCTCTAATTGTCATTGCAAATATGTTTGTTTCATAATAGGCTGAATCTGGAACGATGAACTAATCATATTTACAAAAACAAGAGAGGTCGAGTTCATACCAGCTTTTCTCATTTAAATAAGTTCATCATATAATCATGATTACTGCCTTTCACTTGCACGGCCGAATGATGTGGATAATAATAATAGTGCATGTGCATTGGACTAAGCTGGAATCTGCAAACATTCAATTCAAGAGAGAAGACAAGGTAATATGGGCTCTTTGTTAGATCAACAATAATGCATATGAGAGCCACTCAACATTTTCATTATGGTCTTCTCCTCTCGACCCCCAAAGAAAAGAAACAAAACTATTTACACGGGAAAGCTCCCAACAAGCAAAAGAAGAACGAGAAATATTTTTGGGTTTTCTTTTTAATTACTACTACTACAGGCATGGAAAGTAAACTAACTAAAAGCTATAACTAATTTTTTGGTTTTTTTCTTAAGATTTATCAAACACACAAGAAGAAAGCATAAAAAGGGAAATAAACTAGCATGGATATTACAATGAAAAAGTACGAGCACCGACAACTAGCATGAGTGTGTGAACAGGAATGTAATGTTGGTGAGAAATACGTACTCCCCAAGCTTAGGCTTTTGGCCTAAGTTGGTCTATTGCCATGGCTGGCCTGGCGGATATCCAAAGTCGTAGTTGGGGTCGTACTGAGAAGGAGCCTCGGGTTTCCACTGGTTGGCAATCTCTTCCGGATCCCACTGGTAAATAGACTGTTGTGAAGGAACAAATTGTGGTTCCGGATCTGGCTCTGTAGCTGGTGTGGGGTTTCGGTAGGCGTAAATGGCCTCCGACGGGACAAGGTACTTGCCTGCAGATAAGTCAAACAAGGAAGGAGCAGGCAAAGTGATAGTCTCAGGGTGATTTTTATCAAAAATCAGCTTGTACTTAAGCATCTTTTCCTTATTCTTAACGATAAAATCATGTGCTACCATACTCTTATAGTCTAGAAAAACAGGAGGCAGCAACTTTTCTTCTTTCTCATGATGTCTAATAGGTATGTTAAAATGTGCAGCGAGGCGAAGATACCTCCCAAGATGGGCCCTTTGTACGGTTAAGATTTAACCGCTTTGCAACAATAGCACCCAGACTAAATGTGTCATCATGGAACAAGGCATGGCACAAAATAACAATATCAGGGGCACAAAGGTTGCCACAGTTTCCGTGACCAATTAAGCATCTACTAGCAAATATTGCAAAGTAACGTAAAACAGGAAAATGTATGCTAGTAATTCTTGCATCGGAAACCTTCCTTGTTTCCCCTATAGCAATTGTATCAATAAAACCTTCCATATCTTTACGATGTGGTTCCTCTACACTGCCTGAAAAGGGCAACTTGCAGACCTCACAAAATTCATAGAGGGACATCTCCTTATACTCATCATATAAATAGAAATCCACCAAAGGTGGTGATCTCCTAGCATGGAAATGAAAATTTTGCACAAAAGTATTAGTGAGTAGGAGATACTGTTCGCGTTGGTCGCGGAGGAAGTCGGTGAGGCCTGCATTCTTAGCCAACTCATAGAAATCATCATAAATCCCGGCTGCTCTCAAGAAATCATCACAAGGCCATTCACAAGGCCGAACCTCCGTGGTGCGAGGGAGATTATATTTGGGTCTCTCTTCTCCTTCACTTTGCTTATCCTTCGAACTCCGGCTCGAAGAGCCCCTCAATAATCTCTTCATCATTTTCTCAACGGGGATACGCATGTCCCCAACAATAAGAATATCATATTTCTTCTTGACAGTAGGAAGAGGAAATTCAAAACCTCCAATAGTAATTGTTGAAATTTTTCCAATAGAATTGATACTATGGACTTGAGGTTGTTTCCTCAGAAAGTGTACCGTATGCTCATTACCATTAACATGAAAAGTGACATTGCCTTTGGTGCAATCAGTAACAGCCCCTGTAGTATTCAAAAAGGGTATAACAAAGTCTGTTAAAATAGTGATGTTTGCAACCACAACAGGCACATCCTCACAAATACCGATAGGTATAGCAGTTCATTTGTCAGGCATTTGCAAAGATATTTCAGTAGGTGTCAACTTATTCAAATCAAGTCTACGATATAAAGAGAGAGGCATAACACTAACACCGGCTCCAAGATCACATAAAGCAGTTTTAACATAGTTTCTTTTAATGGATCATGGTATAGTTGGTACTCCGGGATCTCCTAGTTTCTTTGGTATTCCACCCTTAAAAGTATAATTAGCAAGCATGGTGGAAATTTCAGCTTCTAGAATCTTTCTTTTATTAGTAACTATATCTTTCATATATTTAGCATAAGGATTCATTTTAAGCATATCAGTCAAACGCATACGCAAAAAGATAGGTCTAATCATTTCAGCAAAGCGCTCAAAATCCTCATCATCCTTTTTCTTGGATGGTTTAGGAGGAAAATGCATGGGTTTCTGAACCCATGGTTCTCTTTCTTTACCGTGCTTCCTAGCAACAAAGTCTCTCTTATCATAACGTTGATTCTTTGATTGTGGGTTATCAAGATCAATAGCAGGTTCAATCTCTATATCATTATCATTGCTAGGTTGAGCATCAACATGAACATCATCATTAACATTATCACTAGGTTCATGTTCATTACCAGATTGTGTTTCAGCATCAAAAATAGAAATATCATTGGGATTCTCAGGTGTGTCTACAATAGGTTCACTAGAAGCATGTAAAGTCCTATCATTTTTCTTTTTCTTCCTTTTAGAAGGACTAGGTACATCTACATTAGCTCTCTGAGAATCTTGCTCAATTCACTTAGGATGTCCCTCGGGATACAAAGGTTCCTGAGTCATTTGACCACCTCTAGTCATAACTCTAACAGCATTATCATTCTTATTGTTTAATTCATTGAGCAAATCATTCTGAGCTTTAAGTACTTGTTCTACTTGAGTGGTAACCATAAAAGCATATTTACTAATAAGTTTAAGTTCACCTTTAACACTAGCCATAAAATCACTCAAGTGTTCAATCATATAAGCATTGCGTTTCAGTTGTCTACCAAAATAAGCATTAAAATCTTCTTGCTTAACCATAAAGTTATCAAATTCATCCAAACATTGGCTAGCAAACTTAGCATGAGGGGTTTCAGCTTTATCATATCTATAGAGAGAGTTTACCTTCACTACACGTGTCAGGTTATCGAGATCGTGTGTTTCTTCAATAGGTGATGAATTAAGACCATGCATTTCTTCAACAGGAGGTAAATTCTTAACATCTTCAGCTTTTATACCTTTTTCTTTCATAGATTTCTTTGCCTCTTGCATATCTTCAGGACTGAGAAATAGAATACCCCTTTTCTTCGGAGTTGGCCTAGGAGTTGGTTCAGGAAGTGTCCAATTATTTTCATTAGTCAACATATTATTCAATAGCAATTCAGCTTGATCAACTGTTCTTTCCCTGAAAACACAACCAGCACAACTATCCAGGTGGTCTCTGGAAGCATTGGTTAATCCATTATAAAAGATATCAAGTATTTCATTTTTCTTGAGAGGATGATCAGGCAAAGCATTAAGTAATTGGAGAAGCCTCCCCCAAACTTGTGGGAGTCTCTCTTCTTCAATTTGCACAAAATTATATATTTCCCTTAAAGCAGCTTGTTTCTTATGAGCGGGGAAATATTTAGCAGATAAGTAATAAATCATATCCCGGGGACTACGCACACAACCGGGATCAAGAGAATTAAACCATACCTTAGCATCACCCTTTAATGAGAACGGAAATAATTTAAGGATATAATAGTAGTGAGTTTCCTCATCATTAGTAAACAGGGTAGGTATATCATTTAATTTAATAAGATGTGCCACAACAGTTTCAGATTCATAGCCATAGAAAGGATCAGATTCAACCGAAGTAATTAACTCAGGATCAACTGAGAAATCATAATCCTTATCAGTAATAAAGATAGGTGAAGTAGCATAAGCAGGATCATATTTCATTCTAGCATTCGGAGTTTTTTCTTTCAGCTTAGCTAATAGTTTCTTAAGATCACTTCTATCATTGCAGGCAAGAAAGTCTCTAGCAGTTTCTTCATCCATAACATAACCCTCAGGGACAACATGCAATTCATATCTAGGGGGAGAATCTTCATCATCACTTTCATCAATATTATCAGTTTCAATAATTTCATTCTCTCTAGCCCTAGCAAGTTGTTCATCAAGAAATTCACCAAGTGGCACAGTAGTATCAAGCATAGAAGTAGTTTCATCATAAGTATCATGCAAAGCAAAACTGGCATCATCAATAACATGCGACCTATCAGAATCAATAGCATGTGTAGGTGTCGCAAGTTTACTCATAACAGAAGGTGAATCAAGTGCAGAGCTAGATGGCAGTTCCTTACCTCCCCTCGTAGTTGAGGGATAGATTTTGGTTCTTTGAGCTTTCAAGTTCTTCATAGTGATAAGCAGCTATAAATCCCAAGTGACTCAAAGAATAGAGCTACGCTCCCCGGCAATGGCGCTAGAAAATGGTATTCATAACCCACAAGTATAGGGGATCGCAACAGTTTTCGAGGGTAGAGTATTCAACCCAAATTTATTGATTCGACACAAGGGGAGCCAAAGAATATTCTCAAGTATTAGCAGCTGAGTTGTCAATTCAACCACACCTGGAAACTTAATATCTGCAGCAAAGTATTTAGTAGCAAAGTAATATGATAGTAGTGGTAACGGTAGCAAAAGTAATATTTTTGGTTTTATAGTGATTGTAATAGTAGCAGCGGAAAAGTAAATAAGCGAAGAACAATATATGAAAATCTCGTAGGCAATGGATCGGTGATGGAGAATTATGTCGGATGCGATTATGCATGCAACAGTTATAACATAGGGTGACACAGAACTAGCTCCAATTCATCAATGTAATGTAGGCATGTATTCCGAATATAGTCATACGTGCTTATGGAAAAGAACTTGCATGACATCTTTTGTCCTACCCTCCCGTGGCAGCGGAGTCCTATTGGAAACTAAGGGATATTAAAGCCTCCTTTTAATAGAGTACCGGACCAAAGCATTAACACATATGAGTACATGAACTCCTCAAACTACGGTCATCACCGGGAGTGGTCCCGATTATTGTCACTTTGGGGTTGCCGGATCATAACACATAGTAGGTGACTATAGACTTGCAATATAGGATCAAGAACTCACATATATTCATGAAAACATAATAGGTTCAGATCTGAAATCATGGCACTCGGGCCCGAGTGACAAGCATTAAGCATAGCAAAGTCATAGCAACATCAATCTCAGAACATAGTGGATACTAGGGATCAAACCCTAACAAAACTAACTTGATTACATGATAAATCTCATCCAACCCATCACCGTCCAGCAAGCCTACGATGGAATTACTCATGCACGGCGGTGATCATCATGAAATTGGTGATGGAGGGAGGTTGATGATGACGATGGCGACGGATTCCCCTCTCCAAAGCCTCGAACAGACTCCAGATCAGCCCTCCTGAGAGAGTTTAGGGCTTGGCGGTGGCTCCGTATCGTAAAACGCGATGAATCCTTCTCTCTTTTTTTTCTCCCCAAACACGAATATATGGAGTTGGAGTTGAGGTCGGTGGAGCATCAGGGGGCCCACGAGGCAGGGGGCGCGGCCACAGGTTAGGCACACCCCCACCCTTGTGGATAGGGTGTGGGCCCCCTGACGTGGATTCTTCTTCCAGTATTTTTTATATATTCCAAAAATAATCTCTGCTGATTTTCATGTCATTCCGAGAACTTTTATTTCTGCACAAAAATAACACCATGGCAATTCTGCTGAAAACAGCGTCAGTCCGGGTTAGTTCCATTCAAATCATGCAAGTTAGAGTCCAAAACAAGGGCAAAAGTGTTTGGAAAAGTAGATACGATGGAGACGTATCAGCTTCTAGTCTCCATTCCTTCTGCGGACGTCCCCTTCCTCGACTAGCTCGCTTTGTCCATGCAAACTCCCCGCTTTGTCTGCGCCAGGGCTTCACTTCGCTAGTCCTGCTCACCGCATGGTGGATCTGGAAGAAGCGCAACTCCTATGTCTTCGACAACGATAGGGCTTCCGTCCCGCACCTCTTGTCGATAATCAAGGATGAGGCGAGAGCCTAGGCACGAGCGGGCGCCAAAGGAATCCACACCATCTTGCCACAGACGTAGTGTTTAGGGCTTGGGGGTGCGTACACCCCATTATTCTGATTGTACACCCCACCTTCTGACTCATGCCGCGATGTGTGTTCATGCTTGTCAAAGGTGGTTTTTGTAATTGTTGTTTGCTACTTTATTCTACCTATCAATGCAATGATACGGAAGCCTTTTGCGTATTTGCAATTAGTAGCCCCCGACAGATGAGTCGGTCGTGGCATTATAAGCTAGTGCGGACAGGGAGTAATTCGCAGGCGCGGTAAGCCGCATGGACCACCGAGCCAGCCATGTCATGTTGATGTAGACTGGGCCGCAGAGGTGGTGGCTTGCACATACATTCGTTGAGCATTATAGAACGGTCAGAGTGCTTTGCTTTCTGTGACTTGGGTGCTACTGTTTCTACAATTCCGAAATCTTTATGTGATGTGCTTGGTCTTACCGATCTTAAAGAATGTTCTTTGAATTTGCACTTGGCGGATTCTACTATTAAAAAGCCTATGGGAATAATTAATGATGTTCTTATTCTTGCAAATAGGAATTATTTTCCTATAGATTTTATTGTTCTTGATATTGATTGCAATCCGTCTTGTCCAATTATTCTTGGTAGACCGTTTTTACGCACTATCGGTGCCGTGATTGATATGAAAGATGGCAATATTAAGTTCCAGTTTCCTTTGAGAAAGGGTATGGAACACTTTCCTAGAACAATAATTAGGCCACCATATGAATCAATCATGAGGGCATCTTATGGATCTCGAAACAAAGATGATAAAACTTAGATCCTTACTTTATGCCTAGCTAAGGGCGTAAAACGATAGCGCTTGTTGGGAGGCAGCCCAATGAATAAAATTTATTTTTGCTTTTTGCTTTCTATTTTTGAGTGTTGTCACAATTATGCTATTGTTATGATTGTGTTTTTTGTGTTTTAGTTAGTGTTTGTGCCAAGTAAAGCATTTATGATCTTCTTGGGTGATAGTTGTTTAATCTTGCTGAAAAAACATAAACTTTTGCTCTTGCGAAAATAATTATCATTTTTAACCAGAGAGCGATAAAATACCAATTATTTTTGAAATAGATTAATATACAAATTTCTCGTGTCGTCCTAATTTTCAGAATTTTTGGAGTTACAGAAGTATTCGAAAAACCCAGATTGCTACAGATTGTTCTGTTTTTGACAGATTCTATTTTCTTTGCATTGTGTGCTTGTATTGATGGCTCTGTGGTTTTCTTTGATGAGTTTTTGCCATAGAAAAGTTGGAATACAGTAGATATAATGTAAAAACAAAATATGAATTGGTTTGGTATAGTACTTATAGTAGTGATTTATTTTTCTTATACTAACGGATCTCAGGAATGTTTTGTTGAGTTTTGTGTGATTGAAATTTTCAAGTTTTGGGTTATCTTACGATGGATGAAGGAATAAGGAGTAATAAGAGCCTAAGCTTGGGGATGTCGCGGCATCCCAAGCTATTATCCAAAAGAGAGCAAGCAACTAAGCTTGGGGATGCCCCGAGTGGCATCCCCTCTTTCTTCTAACGACCATCGGTATTTTACTCGAAGCTATATTCTTATTCGTCACATACTATGTGTTTTACTTGGAGAGTCTTGTATGATATGAGTCTTTGCTTGTTTTATTTGAGCTATGGACTTGCTCTAGTGCTTCACTTATATCTTTTTGAGCACGGCGTGCTTTAGTATTTTTGAAGAAATGCTCTCTTGCTTCACTTCAATTAATTTGAGAGAAAAGAAATATTATGCTCATGATCTTCACTTATATTTGTTTGAGCTTATCAAAAGCAACATATAAAAATTAGTTCCGAAGTGATAGATATCCAAGAAGGGTATAATAAAAACTTTCATGAAGATCATTAAACAAAATAAACTTGATTCTTAGTAATACTTTTGAGATATGATGATGTGATATGCGAGTTATGTTGATGAGTAATTATGCTTTAGTAAGAATATTGTTGTTAAGGTTTGTGATTCCCTATGCAAGCACGAAAGTCAATAATTATGCAATGAAATTATATCCTACTTGTGGTGCATTAATCGGTGTTAATTATGCTTAATGATCGCTCATGAGATTATTCGTTTCTTTGTTGGTCACTTCCCAATCTTTTGCTAGCCTTCATTTTGCACTAAGTATGATCTCTACTTGTGCATCCAAAAACCTTTAAACCAGTTTTGCCACATGAGTCCACTATATCTACCTATATGCGGTATTCTTTTTCCGTTCTAAGCAAATTTGTATGTGCCATCTCTAATTTTCAAAATAAACTTCTGTTTTGTGTGTTCGTTTCGCTCGCGGAGCAGTGACGGGTGGCTAATATTTTCCATGCTAGATGTGTTATTCTCAAGATGAGTGTTTATTCACTTGTCATTGCACGAGAGTAAGGCAAAGGTATTATGGATGCCCAGTCCCGAAATGACAAATGAATTTACTTTATGTTGTCAAATAATAAATTCCTTGGAAAGTGTTGGTATGGAAGGCACTCGTGGATACGGTTAGTGATGTCTACTACACAACCTTCTTCTTGTAGACGTTGTTGGACCTCCAAGTGCAGAGGTTTGTAGGACAGTAGCAAATTTCCCTCAAGTGGACGACCTAAGGTTTATCAATCCGTAGGAGGCGTAGGATGAAGATGGTCTCTCTCAAGCAACCCTGCAACCAAATAACAAAGAGTCTCTTGTGTCCCCAACACACCCAATACAATGGTAAATTGTATAGGTGCACTAGTTCGGCGAAGAGATGGTGATACAAGTGGTATATGGATGGTACATAATCGTTTTTGTAATCTGAAAATATAAAAACAGCAAGGTAACTAATGATAAAAGTGAGCACAAACGGTATTGCAATGCGTTGAAACAAGGCCTAGGGTTCATACTTTCGCTAGTGCAAGTTCCCTCAACAATAATAACATAATTGGATCACATAACTATCCCTCAACATGCAACAAAGAGTCACTCCAAAGTCACTAATAGCGGAGAACAAACGAAGAGATTATGGTAGGGTACGAAACCACCTCAAAGTTATTCTTTCCAATCAATCCGTTGGGCTATTCCTATAAGTGTCACAAACAGCCCTAGAGTTCGTACTAGAATAACACCTTAAGACACAAATCAAGCAAAACCCTAATATCACCTAGATACTCCAATGTCACCTCAAGTATCCGTGGGTATGATTATACGATATGCATCAAACAATCTCAGATTCATCTATTCAACCAGCACATAGAACCTCAAAGAGTGCCCTAAAGTTTCTACCGGAAAATCAAGACGAAAACGTGTGCCAACCCCTATGCATAGGTTCATGGGCGGAACCCGCAAGTTGATCACCAAAACATACATCAAGTGAATCAATAAAATACCCCATTGTCACCACAGGTATCCCATGCAAGACATACATCAATTGTTCTCAAATCCTTAAAGACTCAATCCGATAAGATAACTTCAAAGGGAAAACTCAATCCATTACAAGAGAGTAGAGGGGGAGTGTCGGTGTCAAAACCAGCGGATCTCGGGTAGGGGGTCCCGAACTGTGCGTCTAGGCCGGATGGTAACAGGAGGCAAGGGACACGAAGTTTTATCCAGGTTCGGGCCATCTCGATGGAGGTAAAAACCTACGTCTTGCTTGATTAATATTGATGATATGGGTAGTACAAGAGTAGATCTACCACGAGATTGAGGAGGCTAAACCCTAGAAGCTAGCCTATGGTATGATTGTTGATGTGTATGTTGTCCTACGGACTAAAACCCTTCGGTTTATATAGACACCGGGTAGGGTTAGGGTTACATAGAGTCGGTTACAATGGTAGGAGATCTAAATATCCGCATCGCCAAGCTTGCCTTCCACGCCAAGGAAAGTCCCTTCCGGACACGGGACGGAGTCTTCAATCCTGTATCTTCATAGTCCAGGAGTCCGGCTGAAGGTATAGTCCGGCTATCCGAACACCCCCTAATCCAGGACTCCCTCAGTAGTCCCTGAACCAGGCTTCAATGACGACGAGTCTGGCGCATAGATTGTCTTCGGCATTGCAAGGCGGGTTCCTCCTCCAAGTACTTCATAAAAGATTTTGAACACAAAGATAGTGTCCGGCTTTGCAAAATAAGTTTCCACATATTGCCATAGAGAGAATAATATTTACACAAATCTAATCTGCTGACTTATTCCATAGTGTGACATCACGCCATGGCCAAGCTTTTATTCGGACCGTTTTACTGTCCCATCTCAGCATGTTATGCAAGGCGGTTTCCTTGGCACGTCTTGTTAAAGCAGAGATCGTGTCCCCTTATTCCGGGATTCTCATCAATACGGGTGTGGGTAACCCAATCGCTTCTAGGATTCCTAGATGATAGGCAAGTCCAAGCGGACACGGAGAGGACGCTTGATATTCACCCTCTTTATAAAGGGGACAAGGCTTTTATTTTTCCCTCCCGTGCTCAATCGAATCCTTCCCCCACCTCAAGCTCAAACGCCTGAAGTTCAGGTCAGGTGCTTCGAACCTCCAGTCATGTCTGGATCTAGCCTTCAAGGCCGATGGGTGCCTTCCTCCGTCACGGAAGAAGACATCAAAAAGTTGAGGGAGGCCAGATATCTGACCGCCAAAATTTCGCATCGGCTGCCTCCCCGAGGGTAGGCCGTCCCTACCCCCGAACCCAACGAGAACATCGTGTTCATCTCCCACTTCCTCCGAGGTCTAGGCCTTGCTCTGGATCCTTTCGTCAGGGGTTTGATGTTTTATTACGGGCTAGACTTCCATGATCTAGCTCCGGACTCCTTTCTTCATATCACGACATTTATTGTCGTGTGCGAGGCCTTCCTCCGGGTTACCCCTCACTTTGGCCTATGGCTCAAGACCTTTGAAGTGAAGCCGAAGATGATCGAGGGGCAACATGCAGTGTGTGGAGGTGCCTCAATACGCAAGATGACGGTAGCTCTGTGGCCCAAAGGGTCCATCCCAGAGGTGTCTGAATTGTGGCAACAGGAGTGGTTCTATATCACGGCTCCTAGAAGCGCCAAGTGGGCGGCCGCCCCTGTTTTCCGCTCGGGCCCTCCACCACAACTGATGTCATGGATAAACAGAGGTCTAAGCTGGGGTCCAGCCAAGGACGTGCCTATACTGCAAAGCCGCATTCGAGATCTCTTCAATGGAGATTTTAGTTTGGTCGCGGTAATACAAGTTATGCTGGTTCATCAAGTCCAGCCTTGCAAACGCCGGCCTCTTCGCCTGTGGGAGTTCAATCCCGAAGGACCGCGCGTCATTCAAAATTTTCTCGACCTGACGCACGAGGAGATGTACAAGTCATTCTTCGGACCTTAGGTGGAGTGTCCGGAAATCACCGAGGACGTGGGCCTGATTAGTAACCGCGCCGCCGAACAGGTAAGGCATCTTTCGGCCGAACATACTATCTCTCCTTTATCACGAAGTTATTTCTGAGAGTTCGCTTTTTTACCAGGACTGGCTAACAAAGGCGAAGTTGATTCGGTGTTCGGCCCCCTCCCTGAGGGTTTGGAAAATCCGGTATTGGAAAAGATGCTCCAGACCGCACCTTGCCTGGAGCCCTTAAAGGAAGATACTGTGGAGGGCAATGCGGACGGACGCAGGCCCCCAACGCTGCCCATTCTAGCCGAGGGAGCGAGCGTCTCCATGAAGGAAGACGACCAGAAGAGGAAAAGGACTGTGCCCGGGGATTCGGAAGCTGAAGCTTCCAAACGGGAGAAGAAGTCTCCCACAGAGGGTCCTACCTCGGGGGGCACCGTTGCCGCACAAGGTCCGCGGGGGGATCAATTCTCCCGCGAGTCGTAAGTGACCCGAAATACTTTAATAGTACATATATGCCATCTTTTTCTTCTGAGAAGATAACCACCGCATATATTTTTGCAGTTCGGGCCTTAGCCCCTCTCAAATGAGCTCGTCTTCGGGGGATCTTCTTCCAGAGATGATGGAGAGCGAAACGCCTCCTCTGGACTCCTCCGCTCCGGAAGCGGGCGACCCTAAAGTGTCGTCGCGGAGGGCCTCTCCAAGTCCGGCGAGGCCATAAGATAATCCCATTGACCCCTGAAGCTCCCAGTGTCCGGCTCCTAAAGAGAGCAGACAAAAGAGTCCTGCACCGTCTAGTGTGCGATCGGATGTTCTGAGGGAGTTGGTGGGGCGAGCGACCATCTCAGATGAACACCGTGTGCTGATGAATACGGTGATGGAGAGAATATCGTTCGCCGAAAGCGGATTGCATGAAGCTTTTATGAATCTACTGACAGGCTTTGAGGTATGTAAAAGAATGTATGATAGTCCTGCACATGCTAGGTGTGCCCTGTGTAGATAGTAGCCCCTGAGACTCTAGTTGTCGTCGGAAACGACGACGAACAGAGTATCATATTCCCAGGTAATAACCATATTGCCTCTATGTGCAGGTGATGGAAGCTCCGGTGGCTAGCCGGACTAGCGAGTTTGCCCATTTAGAAAGGCAGTTGGATGCGGCAGACGCCGACATCGAGCTTGTTAACAAAAGGCTTGACGAGGCACAGGGTAAGTGTCTTTATCTGGTAAACGTCACATAGGAAGAGCAGCATAATGCCAGTATCTTTAATATGTTGTGACTTCAGATGGAGCTGCCACTGTTGAAGCCTTGCGGGCAGAACTTGCCCGAGCCAAGGAACAAGCGAGGTTGGGTAATGCGGCTGCTTTGAAGGCGGCCGAAGAGTTGCAAGCCGAGAAGGCCGCACATGGTGAGAGCCGGGACAAGATGGCCAAGATGGCCATAGAATTAAAAGCCGCCGCCGACCGTTGCCGGGTTCTTGAAAAGGAAAACCAGGCGAAGGCATCGGACCTTGAGAAGGCTGCTGCAATGAGAAAGGACCTCCGCTCTGCTATGAGGGCAAAGAAGGAGGAGCTGCGGGAAGCCGGGGATATTGTAGTTGGGAAATCCTTTATGTTGCGGAGGAAGTTCGGAGATCCACGGTATGCCCCTATGGATAGGTTGTGGAGCTCGGAGGATGTTTATATGGATTTGGCGGCGAGCGCTGCCGATGCGGCCAAGTACTTACAGGGTCAGACGGACCGTGGAGTAGACCAGCTATTTTGGAGACAATTCCATACTCCTGAGCGTCCACTTTCATTGACTGACCAATTAGCCGAATGGGCCGAACTAAATAGGTTGTCCGGACTCTCCATGAGGTCCGTTGTGCATCAGCTATGGCCGGAAAGGTCAAAACCGAACAGCTATTTTAGCTTGGTGCAGCAGTTCCTGGACGTGGTGCTGCGCATTAATGCGATGAAGAGGTCGGCGTGCATAGAGGGCGCACGGATGGCCCTTGCTCGTGTTAAGGCATACTGGGCGGAGATGGATGCTACCAATGTTGCAGTGCAGGATTCGGCCATAGGTCGAAAGGCTGCTGAGCACTACTTTGAAGAAGTTCTTGAGGGTGCCCGTTTGATAGAGACCCAGTACTCAAAAAATATTATGTTTGAGTGATATGTAATCTCATTGTAAGCGAAATGCTTTTATGAATTTTTATAAGGCTATTTTTATACTTTTGCCTGAAAGTAATATGATGCCTCCTGGGCGGCCGTTTATGTATACATGTGTATAACCTGAAAGATTGCAGTCATCGGCTTCAACCCCCATGCATATAATGCGGAGGTGCTCGCAAAAACACACATTCACACTTAACCCAATGTCTTGGTCCTATTAAGGAGGTGACAGCAGAGCGAGCGAGGCAACCGGACTATAATGCTTTAGCACTTTCACTTAGCCATAGGAGTTTGACAGTGGGGCTACTAGATAGCCCCTGGTGGCTCCGCACTCTCCCGATTCCGGGGTGCGCACATGCCTGGCCGGAAAACGGCCCTTCATTAAGGCGGAGGAATTCTAACATTCCCACAGGTCATCGAGTGGTTGACCAGTCTCACGCTATATCATGACAGTCAGTTTTCGGCTTTCTCTACTGAGGTGCTCGTCCGAATGAACCAGGGCACAATCGCAGTAGTTCTCCTGGTGCTACCTTAGCCGGCAAGGCAGAACGTAAGGCACCAAAACACAGGAGCCGGGCAAACCCAACATTTGACCAAAGACAATGATTTGGATCTGATGCATATAGGGCCAAACTCGCGACGCCGAACACTCCCTAAGGTATTCGGTCTTTGTGGTATAAACCGGGCCTGAATAGTGGCCTTTGTAAGAAGCCCCTTGTGTCCAGGTACATGCATTGTTCTGGCGTGGCCACATGCCAAGACGTCAGCATCCTTCTCAATGGTGGATATGTATCAACAAGAGACAGTAAAAAAGGTTTACGCGGGGTCTTAATCTAAAAAGAATCCTTGGAGCGGGTCCCTGCTGCACGTCTGCGCCTGTGTCTCCGTTGTGCCGTATCCTGGACGGGTGTAGCACGATGATCGTCTATAAAAGAGAGGAATTTAAGTGAAAAAGTTGTCGTGCAAAAAGATAGTTTTTGAAAGGAACCATGTATATTTCAAGATGATAAGAAATTGCCACTTGTCTGCGCGCGTTGAGCCCCTTGTATTGACAAATAGGGGTATGACCAATTATTCCGTATAAATAGCGGCGCCGGACTTGATTAGTTGTATCTGAGGTCTTGACGACCTATTGGATGCTTTTGCTTGTCCGGGCGCCTTTAGTGTGCGGCTGCCAAGGCAGCCTCACTCTCTTCGGCGCGCAGAGATCGCTTGATATTTCCGTGCACTGTAATGACGCCACGTGGACCGGGCATCTTGAGTGTGAGGGAGGCGTAGTGTGGTATTGCATTAAAGCGAGCGAAAGCTTCGCGTCCGAGCAGTGCTTGATAGCCACTTTGAAACGGAGCGATGTGGAAAGTTAAATGCTCACGACGGAAGTTGTCGGGGGAGCCGAATATAACTTGTAGTAGGAGGGAGCCCGTACAACGAGCCCCTGGGCCTGGCGTTACTCCTTTAAAGGTAGTACTGCTATGGCGAATTTGTGTTGGGTCTAACCCCATCCCGCGGATTTTATCCTGGTATATTAGGTTTAGGCTACTGCCGCCGTCCATCAAGACTCTTATGAAGTGATATCCGCCAATTACTGGGTCTAATACCAGGGCAGCCCATCATGCGTGTCGGATACTTGCTGAGTAATCGCGATGGTCGAAAGTGATCGGTTGAGATGACCAGTGGCAGGACGTCGTGGTGACAGGCACTTGGGTATATTTTCCTGGGAGTGCCGTGTTTTTTTCCCTTGATCATGTGTAACACGTTTACTATTTTGACTTCTGGTGGAAATTTCTTTTGTTCCGCCGTGTCTTGCTTGGGAGGCTCGTCGTCGTCTTCACTTGGTGTATCCTCCCTTTTATGTACGGCGTTGAGCTTGCCGGACTGCTTGAAGACCCAACATTCTCTGTGGGTATGATCAGCAGGTTTACCAGGGGTACTATGGATCTGGCATACTTGGTCCAGAATTTTGTTGAGGCTGGACAGTTCGTCCCTGGTGCCTTTAGGGTGCGGCTTCTGACCTAGCCGAGAGTTTTTGAATCCGGCATTTATTGTCGTGCCCTTCGTGCTGTCTTCTTTAATCCGGCGTTTGTTATTGCTGTTGCGCTGTGATTTCCCATTTCCAACTCTGACTTTAGATGTACTGGGGTCGCTGGTGCTACATCTGACTAGCCAGCTGTCCTCACCCGCGCAAAAGCGGGTCATGAGGTTTGTTAATGCGGCCATCATTCTCGGCTTATTTTGGCCGAGGTGTCTGGCGAGCCATTCGTCACGGACGCTATGCTTAAAAGCTGCCAAGGCTTCGGCGTCCGGACAGTCGACAATCTGGTTCTTTTTAGTAAGAAACCTGCTCCAAAGCTTTCGGGCTGACTCTCCGGGCTGTTGAGTTATATGACTCAAATCGTCCGCATCCGGAGGTCGGACGTAAGTCCCTTGAAAATTTGCCCGAAAGGCGTCTTCGAGCTCCTCCCAACTTCCAATGGAGCTTTCGAGGAGGCCTTTGAGCCAATGACGAGCTGGCCTTTGAGCTTGAGGGGCAAATACTTGATGGCGTGGAGATCATCTCCTCGAGCCATATGGATATGGACGATGTAGTCCTCAATCCAGACCCCAGGGTCTGTTGTTCCATCGTATGCCTCTATGTTTACGGGCTTGAATCCCTCTGGAAATTCATGGTCCAGCACCTCATCGGTGAAACATAGGGGTGTGCGGCACCCCTGTAGCTGGGTGTACCGCGTTGTTCGGATGTTTGTTGTGTTGCATTGTATGCTGGGGCGCGCTTGCGTGGTCCATAGATGGATCTTGTTGCGCCGTCCTTTGGGTGCGAGCCCTCACATGGGTCGCGTATTGTATTGTGAGCGGCGTTGTATGCCGCTCTGTGTTGGTAGAGGGGTCGTCTATCCGACCAGGTGGCTGCTTTGATATTTGGTTGTGGAGGTTCTGAGGCCTCCTCATCGAATTCAGGTAGCAGCTTCCGCTTTGGGTAGCTCTTGGAGGGGCGATTGTCGCCGTACCTTGCTGCCGTGCTAAGTATTTTACTCCATCTGAATTGGAGTGTGTCTTGCGCGGCCTTGAGCCTTTGCTTATGCTTTTTCAGGCTCCTCGCGGTGGCAACAAGCCTTTTACGGGCAGTCTGCTGATCCGGGTGTCTGTCCGGCGTTATGTCGTCCGGACCATTATCCTTGATAGGATTTGTTTGTTCGGTTTGATTATCTGGATTGCCGTTATCCGGCAGCGGTTCGCCCTGCTCCAGCGCTGGGTCTGTGTGAGCGCTATTTCTGTCGAGGCGGGATTTGAGGCGGCGCTTGCGTCGCCGCTTTGACTGCTTTTCGAGGGAACAAGCCTTCGGTGCGTCCTTCCGTTCCTCGTTGTCATCTTTTGGTGCGTCCACCATGTATACGTCATATAACGAGGTGGCGTTCTAGGGCCCAATGGGCGCTGGTTCCTCAACGTCTCCTTCATCGGCGTCCATACTGTTGATGTCTTCAGAGTCAAAGTCGAGCATATCGGTTAAATCGTCGACAGTGGCTACAAAGTGGGTGGTGGGTGGGCTTTGAATTTCTTCATCGTTCGCATCCCAATCTCGCTGACCGTAGTTCGGCCAGGGCTCTCCTGATAAATAGATAGGCTTTAGTGATTTTATGATATCGCCAAAGGGCGAGTGCTGAAAGATGTCCGCGGGAGTAAACTTCATGATCGGCGCCCAATCGAATTTGATTGGCAGAGGCGCGAATGGTTCGGAGTCCGAAGAGGGGTCCGACTCCTTGGAATCATGAGTCTCGCAGAGTGCGGGGCTAGTGTTCGGCTCAATCGCCATTAGGGTCACAGCCCCCGAGGCGGCATCCAACCGCCCATCCTCGATCGGCGCAGTTGGCCCCGAATTAAGGATCGAAGCCGATGCGGGTGCGGCCTCCAGGGCACTGTTCGGCGGCAGAGCTAGATCATGCTCGTCGGGACAGTGCGGCGCGCTTGGCAGTGGCTCAAATCCGTCGAAGATCAAGTCCCCGCGGATGTCAGCCGTGTAGTTTAAACTTCCAAATCTGACCTGATGGCCAGGGGCGTAGCTTTCGATCTGCTCCAGATGGCCAAGTGAATTGGCCCGCAGTGCGAAGCCGCCGAAGAGGAAGATCTGTCCGGGGAGGAAGGTCTCACCCTGGACTGCATCGCCATTGATGATCGTAGGAGCCATCGATCCTGACGGCGACGACACAGAGGAACTCTCAATGAAAGCACCAATGTCGGTGTCAAAACCGGCGGATCTCGGGTAGGGGGTCCCGAACTGTGCGTCTAGGCCGGATGGTAACAGGAGGCAAGGGACACGAAGTTTTACCCACGTTCGGGCCCTCTCGATGGAGGTAAAACCCTACGTCCTGCTTGATTAATATTGATGATATGGGTAGTACAAGAGTAGATCTACCACGAGATCGAGGAGGCTAAACCCTAGAAGCTAGCCTATGGTATGATTGTTGATGTGTATGTTGTCCTACGGACTAAAACCCTCTGGTTTATATAGACACCGGGTAAGGTTAGGCTTACATAGAGTCGGTTACAATGGTAGGAGATCTAAATATCCGCATCGCCAAGCTTGCCTTCCACGCCAAGGAAAGTCCCTTCCGAACACGGGACGGAGTCTTCAATCATGTATCTTCATAGTCTAGGAGTCTGGCTGAAGGTATAGTCCGGCTATCCGAACACCGCCTAATCCAGGACTCCCTCAGGGAGAAACATCATAAGATCCAACTATAATAGCAAAGCTCACGATACATCAAGATCGTACCACCTCAAGAACACGAGAGAGAGAGAGAGAGATCAAACACATAGCTACTGGTACATACCCTCAGCCCCGAGGGAAAACTACTCCCTCCTCGTCATGGAGAGCACCGGGATGATGAATACGGCCACTAGAGAGGGATTCCCGCCTCTGACAGGGTGCCGGAACGGGTCTAGATTGGTTTTCGGTGGCTACAGAGGCTTCTGGCGGCGGAACTCCTGATCTATTGTGCTCCCCGATCGTTTTAGGGTATATGGAGATATATAGGCGGAAGAAGTACGTCAGGGGAGCCACGAGGGGCCCACGAGGGTGGAGGGCGCGCCCAAGGTGGGCGCCCCCCTGCCTCGTGGCTTCCTCGTTGCTTCCCTTACGTGGACTCCAAGTCTCCCGGGTTGCTTTCCTTCCAAAAATAAGTTCCGTGAAGTTTCAGGTCAATTGGACTCCGTTTGATTTTCCTTTTCTGCGATACTCTAAAACAATAGAAAAAAAAGAAACTGGCACTTGCTCTAGGTTAATAGGTTAGTCCCAAAAATCATATAAAATAGCATATAAATGCATATAAAACATCCAAGGTTGATAATATAATAGCATGGAACAATCAAAAATTATAGATACGTTGGAGACGTATCAGCATCCCCAAGCTTAATTCCTACTCGTCCTCAAGTAGGTAAATGATAAAAACAGAATTTTTGATGTGGAATGCTACCTAACATATTTATCCATGTAGTTCTCTTTATTGTGGCAAGAATATTCAGATCCATAAGATTCAAGACAAAAGTTTAATACTGACATAAAAATAATAATACTTCAAGCATACTAACTAAGCAATCATGTCTTCTCAAAATAAGATGGCCAAAGAAAGTTCATCCCTACAAAATCATATAGTTTGGTCATGCTCCATTTTCGTCACACAAGAATGCTCTCATCATGCACAACCCCGATGACAAGCCAAGCAATTGTTTCATACTTTAGTAATCTCAAACCTATAAACTTTCACGCAATATATGAGCGCGAGCCATGGACATAGCACTATGGGTGGAATAGAATATGATGATGGGGGTTATGTGGAGAAGACAAAAAGGATAAAGTCTCACATCAATGAGGCTAATCAATGGGTTATGGAGATGCCCATCGATTGATGTCAATGCAAGGAGTAGGGATTTCCATGCAACGGATGCACTAGAGCTATAAATGTAAGAAAGCTCAATAAAAGAACTAAGTGGGTGTGCATCCAACTTGCTTGCTCACGAAGACCTAGGGCACTTGAGGAGGCCCATTGTTGGAATATACAAGCCAAGTTCTATAATGAAAATTTCCCACTAGTATATGAAAGTAACAAAACAAGAGACTCTCTATCATAAAGATCATGGTGCTACTTTGAAGCACAAGTGTGGAAAAAGGATAGTAGCATTGCCCCTTTTTATTTTATTTTTATTTATTTATTATTTGGCCTTTCTCTTTTTTGGCCTTTCTTTTTTCTCTCTTTTTTTCTTTTTTTGGGACAATGCTCTATGAATGATGATCATCACACTTATATTTACTTACAACTCAAGAATTACAACTCGATACTTAGAACAAGATATGACTCTATATGAATGCCTCCGGCGGTGTACCGGGATTGCGTTGAATCAAGTGTGACATGTATGAAAAATTATGAACGGTGGCTTTGCCACAAATATGATGTCAACTACATGATCATGCAAAGCAATATGACAATGATGATGCGTGTCATAATAAGCGGAACGGTGGAAAGTTGCATGGCAATATATCTCGGAATGGCTATGGAAATTCCATAATAGGTAGGTATGATGGCTGTTTTGAGGAAGATATAAGGAGGTTTATGTGTGACAGAGCATACCATATCATGGGATTTGGTTGCACCGGTGAAGTTTGCACCAACTCTCAAGGTGAGAAAGGGAAATGCACGGTACCGAAGAGGCTAGCAATGATGGAAGGGTGAGAGTGCGTATAATCCATGGACTCAACATTAGTCATAAAGAACTCACATACTTATTGCAAAAATCTACAAGTCATCAAAAACCTCGGCACTACGTGCATGCTCCTAGGGGGATAGATTGATAGGAAAAGACCATCGCTCGTCCCCGACCGCCACTCATAAGGAAGACAATCAAATAACACCTCATGTTTCAAATTTGTTACATAACATTTACCATACGTGCATGCTACGAGACTTTCAAACTTCAACACAAGTATTCCTCAAATTCACAACTACCCAACTAGCACAACTTTGATATCACTATCACCATATCTCAAAACAATCATCAAGTATCAAACTTCTCTTAGTATTCAATGCACTCTATATGAAAGTTTTTATTATATCCCTCTTGGATGCCCATCATATTAGGACTAATTTAATAACCAAAGCAAATTACCATGCTGTTCTAAAGACTCTCAAAATGATATAAGTGAATCATGAGAGATCAATTATTTCTTCAAAATAAAACCACCACCATGCTCTAAAAAGATATAAGTGAAGCACTAGAGCAATGACAAACTACTCCGAAAGATATAAGTGAAGATCAATGAGTAGTTGAATAATTATGCAACTATGTGAAGACTCTCTAAAATTTAAGAATTTCAGATCTTGATACTTTATTCAAACATCAAGCAAAAAAATGAAATAAAATGACGCTCCAAGAAAAACACATATCATGTGGCGAATAAAAATACATCTCCAAGTAAAGTTACCGATGAACGAAGACGAAAGAGGGGATGCCTTCCGGGGCATCCCCAAGCTTAGGCTCTTGGTTGTCCTTGAATATTACCTTGGGGGTTCCTTGGGCATCCCAAGCTTAGGCTCTTGCCACTCCTTATTCCATAATCCATAGAATCTTTACCCAAAACTTGAAAACTTCACAACACAAAACTTAACAAAAAACTCGTAAGCTCCGTTAGCGAAAGAAAACAAAACACCACTTCAAGCTACTGTAATGAACTCATTATTTATTTATATTGGTGTTAAACCTACTTTATTCCAACTTCTATATGGTTTATGAACTCTTTTACTAGCCATAGATTCATCAAAATAAGCAAACAACACACGAAAAACAGAATCTGTCAAAAACAGAACAGTCTGTAGTAATCTGTAACTAACACAAACTTCTGGAACCCCAAAAATTCTAAAATAAATTTCTGGACGTTAGGAATTTGTCTATTAATCATATGCAAAAATAATTAACTAAATATCACTCTCCAATAAAAATGGCAGCAATTCTCGTGAGCGCTAAAGTTTCTGTTTTTTACAGCATGATCGCAAAGACTTTCCCCAAGTCTTCCCAAAGGTTCTACGTGGCACAAACACTAATTAAAACATAAAACCACATATAAACAGAGGCTAGATGAATTATTTATTACTAAACAGGAGCAAAAAAGAAGGAACAGAAATAAAATTGGTCTGCCTCCCAGCAAGCGCTATCGTTTAACACCTCTAGCTAGGCATGATGATTTCAATGATGCTCACATAAAAGATAGGAATTGAAACATAAAGAGAGCATCATGAATAATATGACTAGAACATTTAAGTCTAACCCACTTCCTATGCATAGGGATTTTGTGAGCAAACAACTCTTGGGAACAAGAATCAACTTGCATAGGAAGGTAAAACAAGCATAACTTCAAAATTTTAAGCACATAGATAGGAAACTTGATATTATTGCAATTCCTACAAGCATATGTTCTTCCCTCATAATAATTTTCAGTAGCATCATGAATGAATTCAACAATATAACCAGTACCTAAAGCATTCTTTTCATGATCTACAAGCATAGAAATTTTATTACTCTCCACATAAGCAAAATTCTTCTCATGAATAATAGTGGGAGAAAACTCAACAAAATAATTATCATGTGAGGCATAATCCAATTGAAAACTAAAATCATGATGACAAGTTTCATGGATATCATTATTCTTTATAGCATACAAGTCATCACAATAATCATCATAGATAGCAACTTTGTTCTCATAATCAATTGGAACCTCTTCCGGAATAGTGGATTCATCACAAAATAAAGTCATGGCCTCTCCAAATCCACTTTCATCAATATAATCATCATAAATAGGAGGCATGCTTTCATCATAATAAATTTGCTCATCAAAACTTGGGGGACAAAAAATATCATCTTCATCAAACATAGCTTCCCCAAGCTTGTGGCTTTGCATATCATTAGCATCATGGATATTCAAGGAATTCATACTAACAACATTGCAATCATGCTCATCATTCAAATATTTAGTGCCAAACATTCTAATGCATTCTTCTTCTAACACTTTGGCACAATTTTCCTTTCCATCATACTCACGAAAGATATTAAAAAGATGAAGCGTATGCCGCAAACTCAATTCCATTTTTTTGTAGTTTTATTTTATAAACTAAACTAGTGATAAAACAAGAAACTAAAAGACTCGATTGCAAGATCTAAAGATATACCTTCAAGCGCTAACCTCCCCGGCAACGGCGCCAGAAAAGAGCTTGATGTCTACTACACAACATTCTTCTTGTAGACGTTGTTGGGCCTCCAAGTGAAGAGGTTTGTAGGACAGTAGCAAATTTCCCTCAAGTGGATGACCTAAGGTTTATCAATCCATAGGAGGCGTAGGATGAAGATGGTCTCTCTCAAGTAACCCTGCAACCAAATAACAAAGAGTCTCTTGTGTCCCCAACACACCCAATACAATGGTAAATTGTATAGGTGCACTAGTTCGGCGAAGAGATGGTGATACATGTGGTATATGGATGGTAGATAATAGTTTTTGTAATTTGAAAATATAAAAACAGAAAGGTAACTAATGATAAAAGTGAGCACAGACGGTATTGCAATGCGTTGAAACAAGGCCTAGGGTTCATACTTTCGCTAGTGCAAGTTCCCTCAACAATAATAACATAATTGGATCACATAACTATCCCTCAACATGCAACAAAGAGTCACTCCAAAGTCACTAATAGCGGAGAACAAACAAAGAGATTATGGTAGGGTACGAAACCACCTCAAAGTTATTCTTTCCAATCAATCCGTTGGGCTATTCCTATAAGTGTCACAAACAGCCCTAGAGTTCGTACTAGAATAACACCTTAAGACACAAATCAACCAAAACCCTAATGTCACCTAGATACTCCAATGTCACCACAAGTATCCGTGGGTATGATTATACGATATGCATCACACAATCTCAGATTCATCTATTCAACCAGCACATAGAACCTCAAAGAGTGCCCCAAAGTTTCTACCGGAGAATCAAGACGAAAACGTGTGCCAACCCCTAAGCATAGGTTCATGGGCGGAACCCGCAAGTTGATCACCAAAACATACATCAAGTGAATCAGTAGAATACCCCATTGTCACCACGGGTATCCCAACAAGACATACATCAATTGTTCTCAAATCCTTAAAGACTCAATCCGATAAGATAACTTCAAAGGGAAAACTCAATCCATTACAAGAGAGTAGAGGGGGAGAAACATCATAAGATCCAACTATAATAGCAAAGCTCGCGATACATCAAGATCGTACCACCTCAAGAACACGAGAGAGAGAGAGATCAAACACATAGCTACTGGTACATACCCTCAGCCCCGAGGGAGAACTACTCCCTCCTCGTCATGGAGAGCACCGGGATGATGAAGATTGCCACTGGAGAGGGATTCCCCCCTTCCGGCAGGGTGCCGGAACGGGTCTAGATTGGTTTTCGGTGGCTACAGAGGCTTCTGGCGGCGGAACTCCCGATCTATTGTGCTCCCCGATCGTTTTAGGGTATATGGAGATATATAGGCGGAAGAAGTATGTCAGGGGAGCCACGAGGGTGGAGGGCGCGCCCAGGGGGTGGGCGCGCCCCCTGCCTCGTGGCTTCCTCGTTGCTTCCCTTACATGGACTCCAAGTCTCCCGAGTTTCTTTCCTTCCAAAAATAAGTTCCGTGAAGTTTCAGGTCAATTGGACTCTGTTTGATTTTCCTTTTCTGCAATACTCTAAAACAAGGAAAAAACAGAAATTGGCACTGGACTCTAGGTTAATAGTTTAGTCCCAAAAATCATATAAAATAGCATATAAATGCATATAAAACATCCAAGGTTGATAATATAATACCATGGAACAATCAAAAATTATAGATACGTTGGAGACGTATCAGTTAGCCATGGAAAGTGAAAGTATGGTGGAAAATGAATAAAATTTATTTTCTATTTGGGAACCACCTATGATATATCTAGCATGGAAAGTGTTGGGAACTCTAAGTCGTTTTCGTTGGTGGGAAGGATACACCTCCCAAAATGTTTTTATCTCTAAATTTTCGCTTTGAGCTCTGGCACCTCTACAAATTGCTACTTCCCTCTGTGAAGGGCCTTTCTTTTACTTTATGCAATTTTTATTTTTGAATTTGAGTCTCCATCTTCTCTTATAAAAGAACCAACTAGGAGGCAATATGATCGTACTTGAGTATTGGGTGTAGCTAATATGCGAGTGTGTTTCATGAATGAATCAATGATTGAGCATGATGGGTTAGGGATAACTTATTTTAGCATTCAGATTTTGAAAGACATGGTTGCTTGTAGATATGCTTGAGTATTTAAGTTATCATGTCAAAACTAGACTATTGCTTTGAACAATATAAAAGTCAAAATGTCCATTCTATAAAGAAAAGAATATGATATGACATGATAGGCAACATTCCACATAATTTTATAGTCATTTTATATCATTTTTTGGTACTAACCTATTGACATAGTGCCAAGTGCCAGTTGCTGTTTTCTGCATGTTTTTTACATCGCATAAAATCAATACCAAACGGAGTCCAAATGCAACGAAACTTTACGGAGATTTTTTATGGACCAGAAGACACATAATGGGCCCTGGCTGCGCCTGGGGGGTCTCCGAGGAGAGCACAGCCCACCAGGGCGCGCCAGGAGGCCCAGGCGCGCCCTGGTGGATTGTGCCCACCTGGGGTGCTCCCCGGACCGCCTCTTTTCTCTATAAATATCCAAATATTCCAGAAAACCTGAAGGCATCGATGAAAATCAATTCCGGCCGCCGCAGAGTCCAGAACCACCAGATCCAATCTAGACACCATCTCGGATGGGGTTCACCACCTCCATTGGTGCCTCTCCGATGATGCGTGAGTACTTCTTTGTAGACCTTCGAGTCCGTAATTAGTAGCTAGATGGCTTCCTCTCTCTCGTTTGATTCTCAATACAATGGTCTCTTGGAGATCCATATGATGTAACTCTTTTTGTGGTGTGTTTGTTGGGATCGATGAATTTTGAGTTTATGATCAGGTCTATCTTTTTATATCCATGAAAGTATTTGAGTTTCTTTGATCTCTTTTATGCATGATTGCTTATAGCCTCGTATTTCTTCTCCGATATTTGAGTTTTATTTGGCCAACTTGATCTATTTATCTTGCAATGGGAAGAGGTGCTTTGTAGTGGGTTCGATCTTACGGTGCTTGATCCCAGTGACACAAGGGGAACCGACATGTATGTATCGTTGCTACTAAGGATAAACGATGGGTTCTATCTCTACATAGATAGATCTTGTCTACATCATGTCACCGTTCTTATTGCATTACTCTATTTCTCCATGAACTTCATACACTAGATGCATGCTGGATAGCGGTTGATGTGTGGAGTAATTGTAGTAGATGCAGTCAGGAGTCGGTCTACTAATCTTGGACGTGATGCCTATGTAATGATCATTGCTTGGATATCGTCACGAGCATTTGAAGTTCTATCAATTGCCCAACAGTAATTTGTTCATCAACCGTTTGCTATTTTTCTCGAGAGAAGCCACTAGTGAAACCTACGGCCCCCGGGTCTCTTTCTCATATTATTTGCCTTTGTGATCTATTTTCCTTTGCTTTTATTTTTAGATCTATTAAACCAAAAATACAAAAATACCTTGCTGCAATTTATTCCTATTTATTTTATTTGGCGTTCGATCTATCAATCTACTACAATTTTATTCACGTCTGTTTGCCCATCTTGGGGCGCCGCTGCCCGAAAGGGATTGACAACCCCTTTTACACGCGGGGTTGTGAGTAGTTGTTATTTTTGTGCAGGTGTTGATGAAGCTATGTACCTAGGGTAGGGTCATGGACCTGTCCAGCATACCCTCCCCAAGGACATCTTTACAAAGAATCAGAAGCAGTCGAAGAGAAATCATCATCCACTCGACCGTGGAGATGCGCTCACTCGACCACCTTGAAGACACTCGACCACCAGAAGATGAGGAACCCTCCACTCTGGAACGGTTAGGACTTAAACCATAGCATTATGAGCATTTATGACATTTTACTGTAGACGTTACTAGTAATGCCTTTCCTTTATGAGCATTGAACCCTGTGTAACGGAGGGGAGCTGGGGTCCTGGCGCACTCTATATAAGCCACCTCCCTCCTCTGGGACAAGGGTTCGCACTTTTGTAAACTCACACACACACATATAATCCAGTCAACCGCCTTAGGGCACCGAGACGTAGGGCTATTACTTCCTCCGAGAAGGGCCTGCACTCGTAAAACTCATGTGTACAACTTCTCCATAGCTAGGATCTTGCCTCCTCATACCTACCCCCCATTGTACTATCAGTCTTAGATCCACGACAATTGGCACCCACCGTGGGGCAGGTGTCTTAGTGACTTATTGGAGAAGTTGCAATTTTTCCGATCCCCATCATCATGATTCCAGGCGGAGGTTTGGCTGAGGGCCGCGAGATCCGTCTCGGCGCGCTCGTGTTTGTCGCCGAAGACTCCGCTTGGCTTCAGGAGGCACCACTCGACATCGACGCGCTCCCCGCCCGTGGGGTGACGCACTTTCACACGTGCGTCTGCGGCGTCCTCCTGCGGCAACCGTCGACCCAGTACCAGTCGACTCCAACGGCTTTCCCCCTCCCTGCGACCCGCTGGAGCAAGCGCACCGGCCGGTCGAGGATTCAATGGTGGGTGAAGCATGCGGTGGCCCGCCAGTCGGCCACCCCTCAAGTCGCGGTGCTCGAGCCCGACGAGTCTCTCTACGGCATGTTCGATCTGTCGACTGGCTCCATAGAGACTGCATCCGAGTGCGGCAGCAATGACTCGGCAGCGGAAGTCCTGATGGTCAATGGACCACGCGGTCCTCCTGGCTTCAATCGTGAAGACGGAGGTGACGGGAACGGCGATCCGTCCCGCGTTCACGAGGAGTACCGCCCCGAGCCTCTCTCCTCGCAGCAGAGAGAAGAACTTCGTCGCCGAAACATGGATGCCCCGCATACTCCTATAATTGGAGAAACGCCCGAGGCCCAGGCCTTGGAACAGGCTCGCTTGGCCAATCTGGCTGAGTGCACTCGGCTGGAGAACCTACAGCGCGCACTCGACGATCGCGCTCGTCAACGTGCTCCTGAGTCCAGCCGACGCCAACTTTTTCCACCTCCGGCTCAGGTATACCAGACACCGATCCAAAACCTAGCAGTTGCTGCCCGGATAGCAGAGTCGATTCAACCTTCCCAGTCAGAAGCTGGCCGAGGTCTGGCGCAGATCAGGGCCTTGCTCCGGGCAGCAGGAGAGCATAATACGACCGTGTCTCAGTCGCAGGATAGGATCCATAGCAGATCTGTGGTCACAGATATGGTCCAGTCGGCCCATAGCCCGAGATCGCCCCCAAGGCGTGAGGGACGTGGAGAGCGGCGTGATCAGTATAGAAACCAGGAGCAGTATGATCATCGAGCCGATCGCGATGGTCGCCGTTGAGTGCCCACGCCTCCTCCAAGGAGTGGGTCATACGTGCCGCGACCACATGAAGACAGGCGCCCTAACAGCGTCGGAAGAGGTATTCCAGTCGACCTCAGGGAGCCAGGCTTTGATGCGAGATCTATTCTCGTACAAGGCTTGGTCGACAGAAATAGAGCTCACCGAGATGGCCATGACAGAGGCCCGCAAACCAGCAATAGGGTGCATGTCTCTAGCCCAGAGTGCTTCAGCAGAGCTATCAGAGCTGCAGTGATTCCCCCCAACTTCAGGTTGGCGACTGGAGTCAGTAAGTTCACCGGAGAGTCCAAGCCTGACACCTGGCTCGAAGACTACCGAGTGGCTGTCCAGATTGGTGGCAGCAATGATGAGGTGGCCATGAAACACCTTCCTTTGATGTTGGAGGGCTCGGCTAGGGCGTGGCTGAATCAGTTGGCACCTGGCAGCATCTATACGTGGGAAGATCTCGCCCGAGTGTTTGTCAGAACGTTTGAGGGTACTTGCAAGCGGCCAGCAGGTTTGACAGAATTACAATGTTGCGTCCAGAAACCGAATGAAACTTTGAGAGATTATATCCAGAGGTGGATCACCCTACACCACACGGTGGAAGATGTGTCTGATCATCAGGCAATTTGTGCTTTCAAGGAAGGCGTTAGGTACCGGGAGTTGAACCTGAAATTCGGTCGGACAGGAAACATGACTCTGACTCGGATGATGGAAATCGCCACCAAATATGCCAATGGTGAAGAGGAGGAGCGACTGCGGAGCGGCAAGCACAAAGCAGTCGCCCACGAAGCCGGAGGAGGAAACTCCAGTCGGAAACAAAAACGCAAGGCCGAACCAACTGCTCCGGGTGAGGCCTTGGCTGTGGTTCAAGGGAAGTTCAAGGGGAAGCCCAAAGG
This sequence comes from Triticum monococcum, assembly GCA_034509565.1. Lineage (NCBI taxonomy): Eukaryota > Viridiplantae > Streptophyta > Magnoliopsida > Poales > Poaceae > Triticum > Triticum monococcum. The sequence goes on along the minus strand of CM067841.1, from coordinate 40,125,878 downwards.
GCCGTGGAACCCCAAGAAAGTAAAGGATCAGGATGGAAATGACGTGTTGGATCTGTCGTGCCATATCCACACCAAAAAGATGAAGAAGGTAATTTCATTTACCCAAAGCATACCACTCGACAGTGTCGGCTCCTGATCCAGCAGTTCCGAGAGAAACAGCCCAAGGAAAAGGAGAAGGAGGCAGACAAGGCTGAGAGTGAAGGGGAAGATGATGATGGTTATCCTCACGTTAATTCCACTCTGATGATTTTTGCTGATGTTGAAAACAAGAGTCGATTGAAAAATCAAGCAGCCGATGAATTGGCAAAGATAGGTTCCAAGAGAGAAGCCATTCCCAGCAATGTGTTCTTGGAGCATATTCACACGCCGACAGTTCAGGAAGACCCTTTCACTGAAGAGCCCTCACAACCCAAGAGCACCACTGATCCAACTGAAGTCGAGGTCCCAGCTATGGTCGACCTAATCATGGAGGTTCTGGCCATTACTCCCGACTGGACGGTGCCTACATTGTGTACATCCTCGGGAAAGAGCTCCCAGAGGATGAAGAAGAAGCTCGACAGATCGTCCGCCGATCTAAAGCTTTTACTGTGATAAGAGGGCAGCTGTTCAGAGAAAGTGTGACTGGAGTCGGTCAGAAGTGCATAACTCCAGAAGAAGGTCGAATGATCCTCAATGACATCCACTCGGGGACCTGTGGCCACCATGCGTCCTCTCGGGCCATCGTGGCTAAAGCATACCGAGCTGGATTCTATTGGCCACGAGCAAATGAGATGGCGAAAGATATAGTCGACAGATGTGAAGGTTGTCAATTTTACTCCGATATGTCTCACAAGCTAGCGTCAGCCCTGAAGACCATTCCCCTCGTCTGGCCATTCGCTGTTTGGGGACTGGATATGGTTGGACCGCTGAGGACCGGCAAAAGCGGCTTCACTCCCGTGCTCGTTGCAGTCGACAAGTTTACCAAATGGATCAAAGCCAAACCTATCAAGAACCTTGACGCTAGCACCGCTGTCAGTTTTATCAGAGAATTGACATTCAGATATGGAGTCCCACACAGCATCATCATAGACAACGGATCGAACTTTGATTCCGATGAGTTCGGAATTTTCTGCGCCTCTCAGGGCACTCGAGTCGACTATGCTTTTGTTGCTCACCCGCAGTCGAACGGACAAGCAGGAAGAGCCAATGGCCTAATTCTCAAAGGACTGAAGCCCCGACTAATGCGTGATCTCAAACACGCAACAGGTGCTTGGGTTGATGAACTTCCATCAGTTCTGTGGGGTTTAAGGACAACTCCTAATCGGTCGACTGGAAGAACTCATTTCTTCTTAGTCTATGGAGCCGAAGCTGTTCTGCCAAGTGACTTGCTCCACAACGCACCCCGAGTTGAACTCTTCTCCGAAGCAGAAGCAGTGCAGGCCCGGCAAGATTCAGTCGATCTCTTAGAGGAGTAAAGAGAGATGGCCTCGATCCGCTCGACCATTTATCAGCAAGATTTGCGTTGATTCCACGCCAGGAATGTGAGGGGTCGGGCCTTTCAAGAAGGAGACTTGGTTCTTCGAGTGGATCAGCAGAAACCACACAAGCTCACTCCAACTTGGGAAGGCCCCTTCATTGTCACCAAAGTTCTCCACAACGGAGCATACCATCTTTACAGTATCGAGCATCAGAAAGATGAGCCACGGGCTTGGAACACGGAGCTGCTCCGCCCCTTTTACACTTAAACACTCGTTTTAATAAAATGTAATAAGCAACACCTTTTGTAATTCGTTTATCAAAGACAAGAGCTTACGGTTCTCTCATTCGATTGTGTTGTTCTTATTTACTCCTGAAATCCCCCAGTGGGTGGGCTTAGTCGCGAATCCGTTCCGCCTAAGTTTGAAAAAATCCTACCGAGTGGAGAGCAGTCCTCCCACTCGGGGGCTTAGCTGCAGTCGAGCACTCGCCTAAGTTCTCTCACTAAGAGGCTTAACGGCAGTCCAGCACTCACCTAAGTTTGAAAAAATCCTACCGAGTGGAGAGCAATCCTCCCACTCGGGGGCTTAGCTGCAGTCGAGCACTCGCCTAAGTTCTCTCACTAAGAAGCTTAATGGCAGTCCAGCACTCGCCTAAGTTTGAAAAAATCCTACCGAGTGGAGAGCAGTCCTCCCACTCGGGGACTTAGCTGCAGTCGAGCACTCGTCTAAGTTCTCTCACTAAGAGACTTGATGGCAGTCCAGCACTTGCCTAAGTTTGAAAAAATCCTACCGAGTGGAGAGCAACCCTCCCACTCGAGGGCTTAGCTGCAGTCGAGCACTCGCCTAAGTTCTCTCACTAAGAAGCTTAATGGCAGTCCAGCACTCGCCTAAGTTTGAAAAAATCCTACCGAGTGGAGAGCATTCCTCCCACTCGGGGGCTTAGCTGCAGTCGAGCACTTGCCTAAGTTCTCTCACTAAGAGGCTTAACGGCAGTCCAGTGCTCTCCTAAGTTTGAAAAAATCCTACCGAGTGGAAAGCAGTCCTCCCACTCGGGGGCTTAGCTGCAGTCGAGCACTCGCCCAAGTTCTCTCACTAAGAAGCTTAACGGCAGTCCAGCACTCGCCTAAGTTTGAAAAAATCCTACCGAGTGGAGAGCAGTCCTCCCACTCGGGGGCTTAGCTGCAGTTGAGCACTCGCCTAAGTTCTCTCACTAAGAGGCTTAACGGCAGTCCAGCACTTGCCTAAGTTTGAAAAAATCCTACCGAGTGGAGAGCAGTCCTCCCACTCGGGGGCTTAGCTGCAGTCGAGCACTCGTCTAAGTTCTCTCACTAAGAGACTTAACGGCAGTCCAGCACTCGCCTAAGTTTGAAAAAACCCTACCGAGTGGAGAGCAGTCCTCCCACTCGGAGGCTTAGCTGCAGTCGAGCACTCGCCTAAGTTTTCTCACTAAGAGGCTTAACGGCAGTCCAGCACTCGCCTAAGTTTGGAAAAATCCTACCGAGTGCAGAGCAATCCTCCCACTCGGGGGCTTAGCTTCAGTCCAGTACTCGCCTAAGTTTGAGACCCATTCCTATCCGCAAGGATGACAAGGTGCAGGTCGACTGCAACCTTCTCCTTCGGAGCTGCGGCACAAATACAATGTCCGCTCCATCCCTATCCGCAACGACGACGAGGTGCAGGTCAACCGCAACCTTCTCCTTTGGAGCTGGGGCACAAATACAACGCCTGCTCCATCCCTATCGGCAAGGTCGACGAGGTGCAGGTCGACTGCAACCTTCTCCTTCGGAGCTGCGGCACAAATACAACGTCCGCTCCATCCTTATCCACAAGGACGACGAGGTGCAGGTCGACTGCGACCGTCTCCTTCGGAGCTGCGGCACAAATACAACGTTCGCTCCATCCCTATCCGCAAGGACGAAGAGGTGCAGCAAGCAAAGTCCATCCAAAGGCAAACACAAGCACATTCGGAGATAAACCAAATTCAGTTAAATACTAAAAGGTTCCAAGCAGTGAATCAAAGGTACTTGGGCACCAAGCCCGAAGGAGTTTAACGGTTACAAAAACCACTCGGCATTCCGAGGCAAATTTAAAGCGTATCCAAGTTCCATAAGATTGTTCACTCGGCCGGAGGAGGGCTGGCAGGCTCCACGAATGAGTCCAGATCGATCCCATCAGCGATCCGAGTGGCGGCAGCAATGAAAGTCTCCATGAAGGACTGGAAGTCGTGCTTTTTGGTGTTAGCGACTTTGATCGCAGCCAGCTTGTCTTCACGAGCCTCCTTGCAATGGACTCGCACCAGGGACAGCGCCACATCAGCACCACACCGGGCGGAGGATTTCTTCCATTCTTGCACTCGATCAGGGATCTCATTCAGTCGAGTCATCAGAGATTCCAGATCATTCTGAAGTGTCGCCCCCGGCCAAAGCGTCGAGTCGATTCGAGAGACAACCTCCTTCAGGCGTGCGAGGTAGCTTGTGGCGCTGGCGATACGGGACTCTAGTCGGAGCACGTTCATCGCAGTTTCGTCGCGGACCGGGGAAGCGATAGGGTCCAGACCCGTCTCGACCCTTCCAGTTTCTTCGTTGTCTTGACAGAGTTCTGCAGCCAAAAGTCAGTTCAATCAACCGAGCAAAATCCAATGGCAAGCATCAACACAGTCGAATTAAAAGAAATACCTCCCAGCACGAGATAAAGCTTCTTGGCGAGGGTCCTCAGATAAGCTTCTGTGTCGTTCCTCTTGCGGATCGCAGACTCCAACTTTTCGTTCAGGACGACCTTATCCTTCTTCAGGCTGGTCACTTCGCGGTTAGCTTCATTAAGACAAGATGTCAGTCTAGTCACCTCTCCTTCAAGCATTCCGACTGAAGAAAGCTTCTTGTCTGCAAGAACGGTTTTGTCTTGGGCTGCTTTTTGCGTGGCGGCAAGGTCCGAGTCCTTCTTGTCCAGAGCCAACTTCATTTTCTCTGCAAAAGAAATAATCAAATCAAAAAAGAGATGAAAGAGATATATTGAAGTTCAGTCGGCAATCAGTTACCTTCCATACCAGCGGCCTCGTCTTGAGCTTTTTTCAGATTTTGCTGAGCCAATTCCAAGTCTAAGTTGAGTTGCCTCTGCTTCTCTTCGAGTTCGGCAAACTTGGAGATAAGAGTGCAAGACTTCTGCAGGAGGCAAGAGACAGATCAATCGATAGGTTCGAAGGTAGTTCATTTCCGAGTGAATAAAACCTAAAGAAGTGGACAACAAGTTGTTCAGACCCCAGTCGACTGCCAGCAGTCCACCGCGGTCTCGGGGACTACACCCAGTGGGTGCACTTGGCGTGCCCCCACCGGTTCTGATCCCACTTGACCGGCCCGCCAGAGTCGAGTGCAAGGAGTAAAAAAAAGAGAAAGAACAATTGCACCGTCAAGAAAGAAGAACTCAGACCACAATCGACTACCAGCAGTCGACCGCGGTCTCAGGGACTACACCCAGTGGGTGCACTTGGCGTGCCCCCACCGGTTCTGATCCCACTCGCCCAGACCGAGTGGAAGAGCGAAACTACCAAAAACGACAGCAACACCCAGTGGGTGCTCTAATTCAACGCGAACAACAGGAGATTGTGCAGAAGAAGATTTTTCGAGAACAAAAATAGTCGGAAAGTCTACTCACCTGGACGTTGGCCCGAAGGGCGGCAGTAGCGTCGTAGGCAGCCTAACTGCTCTCGTGCACTATCTTCACCCGGTCCATCATCATATCAGCCTGTCGGATGGCTTCCACAGCCGCTTCCGACTGGTTGTCTAGGAAGGGGTAGCTGGTGAAAAAATGTGCAGACAACCCAGGTGCGGGTGCTTGAGGCTCCGTGGTGTGGAGTTGGATAGTTGAAGGAACCACAGGCGTGGTCGACCGCGTGGGATGCCCACTCGGCAAGGGTGCATCGAACGTCACAGTGGCCCTGCCCGCGTCTTCAGCTTGACAGACGGGAGGCGTTGCAGTTGGTTCTTGCCGAGCCACCCTGCCAGCTGTTACCTTCTTGCTCTTCCTAGGCTTAGGAGCCACATCTTCGTCATCGTCCGGAAGGTCAATGATGTTGGGTGGAGCTTCAAGACAGAACATTCGACCCCAAGTGAACCACTCGACCCTAAAAGGATCAAGAATCAAAATCGCAAGAGTTCATACCTAGGTTAGAGGTTACCGCATCCTCCATTTCCTTGTCCCGGTACTGGTATGAAGAGGTCCCTGACGTAGCAGCACTGCAAAGGCCCACATTCAATCAGTTACACCCAGTTAATCGAATCCACATAAAGGACAAGTCAGATGGTTACCCAGAGATAGTAGGAACGGTCACTTTGATCCGAGGCAAAGCTCTGGGCGGTTTGGAAGAGATGGCTTTCGGCACTTTCAGCGCTGGAAGCGGCGCGACCTTGGATTGCTTTGGAGGCTTCTCAGTCGGCGTCGGGGAAGATGTCCTAGGGCGCTTCGAGCATTGCCCGATCGGCGCAGCCACCAAGTCCGGAGCGCGTGCCGGGTCATGAGTGTGCTTGGACCTCCTCCTCTCCCTACGAGGAGGCGAGTCGACTTCTTCCTCATCGATCGATTCATCGCTCTCCTCGTCCTCCTCGGCTTCCGAATGCTCCTCGCCGCTCTCGCCCCCACTCCCTTCTTCTTCAGCGCCGGGTCCTGCACTCCGTTGGGCATCGAGTACATTTCAATGAGGGCCTGAAAGGATAACAATCAAAAGACATTCAGTCGACCACAAATGGGACATCATGTGGTGAATCGGAAAGATACTTGATAAAACAGAAATATACCTGCTCCGGCTGGTGCGAGTTGTCAAATGGAATCACCCTCCTGGATCCCTGAGGGTTGTCTTTGTTGCCAGTGATTCCCCTCAACCAGTTCTCCAAGATATCCTCGCTAACCTCCTCCGGGTGGATCCGAGTGGTATCCTCGAGCCCAGAGTACATCCACATCGGATGATCGCGCGCCTGAAGAGGTTGGATGCGTCGACTGAGAAAGACCTCCAGCAGATCCATCCCAGTCACTCCGTCACGGACAAGCTGGACGACCCATTCAACCAGCTCCTTAACCCACGCCTTCTCTTCTGGAACTACCTTCAGGGGAGCAGGCTTCTCCACTCGAGCCAAGGAAAAAGGAGTAAGTCCAGTCGACTGGCCAGGGGTTGGCTGATCCTTGCAGTAAAACCAAGTCGACTGCCAGCCCCGGACCGAGTCAGGAAGGATCATCGCTGGGAAAGTACTATTGCTCCTCATCTGGATCCCTAGACCACCGCACATCTGGATCACCCGCGTCCTCTCGTCACTCGACTTGGCCTTTTTGACCGACAGGGAACGGCAAGTGAAGATGTGTTTGAAAAGCCCCCAGTGCGGTCGACATCCCAAGAAGTTTTCGCACATGGACACGAAAGCGGACAGATAGACTATGGTGTTCGGAGTGAAATGGTGGAGCTGAGCCCCAAAGAAGTTCAAAAAACCCTAGAAGAAAGGGTGGGGAGGCAGTGAGAATCCGCGATCTATGTGGGTTGCGAGGAGGACACACTCACCCTCTCTAGGCTGCGGCTCGGTTTCGTCCCTCGGGAGCCGAGCCGACTTGTGAGGGATCAATCCCCCCTCCACCAGGTTGTCAAGGTTGTCCTGCGTGATTGCCAAGCGGATCCAGTCGCCCTGGATCCAGCCCGCCGGCAGGCCGGACCTCGACGAGGATCCGTCCCGGCTGGTCCGCTTGCCCTTCGCCTTCGCGGTCGCCTTCTTTGCGCGTTCCAGCACCGCCGTCTTATCCTTCCCCATGGTGGCGGATCGAGCTCGAGCGGAGGTCCGGCGACAAGGCGGAAGCGAGAGTGGCGGAGGGATCGGGAGAAAGAGAAGAGAGAATGGGAGCGTGCGGAGCAGAGGCCTGGCCCGAGACCTTTTATAAGGCCTTCCACCGAGTGGCTGACTGGTGGACCCAAGCGATCTAAACAAATCCCGCAACAGTCGCGCGCGCAGTATGTAGCGAAAAAGGTGGCGCGGGGATCGAGGGGACTTGCCTAATCCGTCCCGATAACCTTGGTTCCTCCCATCTGGTGCACTTCCCAAAATTTGAATCCCGTGAGATCCGCGGAGAGGAGAACAACCTGTCAGACTGAAGACAAACACCCTCTACATCATCATTCGGAATTCTACCATGAAAGTTCACTCGACAACAACCAAGAATGGACCAAGACGATTGAGAAAGGAGTCGACGTCGTCTCCTCAACTCATTGTTTCAGGACAAGGCATATTCATAGCACAAAGAGTGGGTCAGAAGTGTTCTCAACCCCTTCCTCACTCAAACCCTGATCCATTCGGGGGCTAATGATGAAGCTATCTACCTAGGGTAGGGTCATGGACCTGTCCAGCATACCCTCCCCAAGGACATCTTTACAAAGAATCAGAAGTAGTCGAAGAGAAATCATCATCCACTCGACCATGGAGATGCGCTCACTCGACCACCTTGAAGACACTCGACCACCAGAAGATGAGGAACCCTCCACTCTGGAACAGTTAGGACTTAAACCATAGCATTATGAGCATTTATGACATTTTACTATAGACGTTACCAGTAACGCCATTCCTTTATGAGCATTGAACCCTGTGTAACGGAGGGGAGCTGGGGTCCTAGCGCACTCTATATAAGCCACCTCCCTCCTCTGGGACAAGGGTTCGCACTTTTGTAAACTCACACACACACATATAATCCAGTCGACCGCCTCAGGGCACTGAGACATAGGGTTTTTACTTCCTCCGAGAAGGGCCTGAACTCGTAAAACTCGTGTGTACAACTACTCCATAGCTAGGATCTTGCCTCTTCATACCTACCCCCCATTCTACTGTCAGTCTTAGATCCACGATAGGTGTTGCTTACATTGTGTTGCTTGGTTCTCCTACTAGTTCGATAACCTTGGTTTCACATCTGAGGGAAATACCTACCGCCGATGTGCTACATCATCCCTTCCTCTTTGGGGAAATACTGACGTAGCTTCAAGCGACATTAAGCTGCAAGATGGAGGAGAATAGATCTGTCAGTGAACACATACTAAGAATGTCTGGGTACCATATCCACTTGACTCATCTGTGAGTTAATCTTCCTCATGATAGTGTCATTGACAGAGTTCTTCAATCACTGCCACCAAGCTATAAAGGCTTCGTGATGAACTATAATATGCAAGAGATGGAAAAGACAATTCTCGAGCTCTTTGCAATGCTAAAGGCTGCGGAGGTAGAAATTAAGAAGGAGCATCAAGTGTTGATGGTTAACAAGACCACTAGTTTCAAGAAAAAGGGCAAAGGGAAGAAGGGGAACTTCAAGAAGAATAGCAAGCAAGTTGCTGCTCAAGGGAAGAAGCCCAAGTGTGGACCTAAGCCTGAAATTGAGTGCTTCTACTACAAAGGGACTGGTCACTGGAAGCGGAACTGCCCCGAGTATTTGGAGGATAAGAAGGATGGCAAAGTGAAAGGTATATTGGATATACATGTTATTGATGTGTACCTTACTAATGCTCATAGTAGCACCTGGATATTTGATACTGGTTATGTTGCTCATATTTGCAACTCCAAACAGGGGCTACAGATTAAACGAAGATTGGCTAAGGGTGAGGTGATGATGCGCATCGAAAATGGTTCCAAGGTCGATGTGATCGCCGTTGGCACGCTACCTCTACATCTACCTTCGGGATTAGTTTTAGACCTGAATAATTGTTATTTGGTGCCAGCGTTGAGCATGAACATTATATATGGATCTTGTTTGATGCGAGACGGATATTCATTTAAATCAGAGAATAATGGTTGTTCTATTTATATGAGTAGTATCTTTTATGGTCATGCACCCTTGATCAGTGGTCTATTTTTGTTGAATCTCGATCGTAGTGATACACATATTCATAATATTAAAGCCAAAAGATGCAAAGTTAATAATGATAGTGCAACTTATTTGTGGCACTTCCATTTAGGTCATATTGGTGTAAAGCGCATGAAGAAACTCCATGTTGATGGGCTTTTGGAATCACTTGATTATGAATCACTTGATGCTTGTGAACCGTGCCTCATGGGCAAGATGACTAAGACTCCATTCTCTAGAACAATGGAGCGAGCCACTGACTTATTGGAAATAATACATACTGGTGTATGCGGTCCGATGAGTGTTGAGGCTCGCGGCGGGTATCGTTATTTTCTGACCTTCATAGATGATTTGAGCAGATATGGGTATATCTATTTAATGAAACATAAGTCTGAAACATTTGAAAAGTTCAAAGAATTTCAGGGTGAAGTGGAAAATCATTATAACAAGAAAATAAAGTTTCTACGATGTGATCGTGGAGGTGAATATGTGAGTTACGAGTTTGGTCTTCATTTGAAACAATGTGGAATAGTTTCGCAACTCACGCCACCTAGAACACCACAGCGTAATGGTGTGTCCGAAGTCATAACTGTACTTTATTAGATATGGTGCGATCTATGATGTCTCTTACCGATTTACCACTTTCGTTTTGGGGTTATGCTTTAGAGACGGCCGCATTCACGTTAAATAGGGCACCATCTAAATCCGTTGAGACGACACCATATGAACTATGGTTTAGAAAGAAACCTAAGCTGTCATTTCTTAAAGTTTGGGGATGCAATACTTATGTGAAAAAGCTTCGACCTAATAAGCTCAAACCCAAATCGGAGAAATGTGTCTTCATAGGATACCCAAAAGAAACTGTTGGGTACACCTTGTATCATAGATCTGAAGGCAAGATTCGTTGTTAAAAATGGATTCTTTCTAAAGAAGGAGTTTCTCTCGAAAGAAGTGAGTGGGAGGAAAGTAGAACTTTATGAAGTAATTGTACCTTCTCCCGATTTGGAAAGTAGTTCGTCGTGGAAATAAGTTCCAGTGATGCCTACACCAATTAGTGAAGAAGTTAATGATGATGATCATGGAACTTCAGATCAAGTTACTACCGAACCTCATATGTCAACCAGAGTATGGTCTGCACCAAAGTGGTACGATAATCCTGTTCTGGAAGTCATGTTACTAGACCATGACAAACCTATGAACTATGAGGAAGCGATGATGAGCCCAGATTCCGCGCAATGGCTTGAGGTCATGAAATCTGAGATGGGATCCATGTATGAAAACAAAGTATAGACTTTGGTTGACTTGCCCAATGATCGGCAAGCCATAGAGAATAAATGGATCTTTAAGAAGAAGACTGACGCTGACGGTAATGTTACTGTCTATAAAGCTCGACTTGTTGCGAAAGGTTTTTGACAAGTTCAAGGAGTTGACTACAATGAGACTTTCTCACCTGTAGAGATGCTTAAGTCTGTCTGAATCATGTTAGCAATTGCCGCATTTTATGATTATGAAATTTGGCAAATGGATGTCAAAACTGCATTCCTTAATGGATTTCTTAAAGAGGAGTTGTATATCATGCAACCAGAAGGTTTTGTCGATCCTAAAGGTGCTAACAAAGTGTGCAAGCTCCAGCGATCCATTTATGGACTGGTGCAAGCCTCTCGGAGTTGGAATATATGCTTTGATAGTGTGATCAAAGCATATGGTTTTATACAGACTTTTGGAGAAGTCTGTATTTAAAAGAAAGTGAGTGGGAGCTCTGTAGCATTTCTAATATTATATGTGGATGACATATTGTTGATTGGAAATAATACAGAATTTCTGGATAGCATAAAAGGATACTTGAATAAGAATTTTTCAAGGAAATACCTCAGTGAAGCTGCTTATATATTGGGCATCAAGATCTATAGAGATAGATCAAGACGCTTAATTGGACTTTCACAAATCACATACCTTGATAAAGTTCTGAAGAAGTTCAAAATGGATCAGTCAAAGAAAGGGTTCTTGCCTGTGTTACAGGGTGTGAAGTTGAGTCAGACTCAATGCCCGACCACTGGAGAAGGTAGAGAGAAAATGAAAGTCATTCCCTATGTCTCAGCCATAGGTTCTATCATGTATGCAATGCTGTGTACCAGACCTGATGTGTGCCTTGCTATAAATTTAGCAGGGAGGTACCAAAGTAATTCAGGAGTGGATCACTAGATGGTGGTCAAGAACATCCTGAAATACCTGAAAAGGACTAAGGATATGTTTCTCACTTATGGAGGTGACAAAGTGCTTGTCGTAAATGGTTACATTGATGAAAGCTTTGGCACTGATCCGGATGACTCTAAGTCACAAACCGGATACGTATTTATATTGAATGGTGGAGCTGTCAGTTGGTGCAGTTCCAAGCAGAGCGTCGTGGCGGGATCTACGTGTGAAGCGGAGTACATAGCTGCTTCGGAAGCAGCAAATGAAGGAGTCTTGATGAAAGAGTTCATATCCGATCTAGGTGTAATACCTAGTGCATCGGGTCCAATGAAAATCTTTTGTGACAATACTGGAGCAATTGCCTTAATGAAGAAATCCAGATTTCACAAGAGAACCAAACACATCAAGAGACGCTTCAACTCCATCCGTGATCAAGTCAAGGAGGGAGACATAGAAATTTGCAAAATACATACGGATCTGAATGTTGCAGACCCGTTGACTAAGCCTCTTCCACAAGCAAAACATGATCAGCACCAAGACTCCATGGGTGTTAGAATCATTACTATGTAATCTAGATTATTGACTCTAGTGCAGGTGCGAGACTGAAGGAAATATGCCCTAGAGGCAATAATAAAGTTGTTATTTATATTTCCTTATATCATGATACAAACAAAGCAATGTTTGTTTGCAAGTATTAGTGAAAGTGTTTACTATGCATTTGACTATTGGGAAAGGGATCCAGAAGAACGCCTGTCATATAATGAAAGGTGAATAAAACAACAACTTAAAGAGAAAGGAAGTGTCCAAAGGGTGTTAGTATGACTTACACTCCTAGGAAGTCCGGGGCTAACGCCACTCTTAAGTTGGGTGCTTCTTTTGAGAGTAGGAGAAATAGTAAAAGTTAAACTGTCAGAAGTATAAAGGCAGAAAGAAAGATGACTGGAATATCCAGCTCATGTATGAATGTCATACAAGTTTTTGATGCATAGTAGGCTGGTCAAAGATATAGTTCTTGGGAATTATGGTTAAACATGTTAATCCCTAATTCTTGGGTATTGTGAGTTAATCACAAAGATACCCTCTCTATTGCATGCTATTGCGAATCAATGTAAGAGCTACTATGGCCTAAAAAGACTAGCCAGAAATGAGGTTAAGGTATACACAGGGAACATAGTAAATGTTACTATACCTTCCTTCAGTGTATTGCCATCTGTATTTATTTTCATAATTCATTTAGAGTTTTACAAACTCTAGCCCATTACATAAGGTATCTTGCAAGAAGGTTGTTCATAAGAGAACTTTTTATGTTCGATGTTATGAATAACACAAGGGCCATACTTTCATTATGAATGAGATGTATGTTATGAATATTGATAATAATTCAATACCTCTGGGTTTACTTTCATAATTCATTTTAGAGTTTCATACACTCTAGCCCATTGCACAATGTTTGTTGCAAAAGAGTAGTTCATAAAACCAACAATTGTTGTTAAGTATTATGAATAACATGAAGGGCCATGCTTCCATCCAAGATGGGATGTATGTTATGAATATTGATGGTAATATGATACATCCATAACACTGACGCTAAATGTCGCGAGACTATGAGAATACCACACATGTGTGGCACTGCATTTGGTCACATTGGAGAAACCCGCATGGAAAATTTTCATTATGATGGATTTTGAAGTCGTTTGATTTTGAATCATCTGACACTTGCAACTTTCCTCCGAAAAGTGAAGTGACTGAAATACCGTTCACGGGCCATAAGGAACGAGCAACAAACTTATTGGTGATCATACATTTTGATGTGTGTAGTTCAATAAATGTTGTTGCAAGTGGTGGATTTATTTATCTTCAGAAATGACTCAAGTAGATATATGGATATTTACTTGATGAGACGTAAGTCTGGATCTTTTGAAATCATTCGAAAGATTTTCAAAAATGAAGTAGAAGTTATTGTAACAAGAAAATTATGCTTCTGCAATTTGATTGCACAAAGGAATATTTGAGTTACATGTTTAGACAATATCTGATGAGTTGTGAAAGGGGTTTCATAACTTGCACCTCCCGGAACACCACTGCAAGTGGAAAGTCTGTGGAGATGTAATCTAACCATTTATGACATGGTAAGGTCAAAGAAGACATAAATAAATTTGCCATTATCCCTTTTAAAGTGATGCTTTAGAGACTGCGGCTTTTACACCAAAAAGAGCTACATTGGGTCTATTGAAATGAAGCCATGGTATGGTATGCCCAACCATGTTATATCTTTTCTTAACATTTGGAATATGGGGCTTGTGTAAAAGGTTACAAACCTATTCCCAATCAGACAAGTGCTACTTTGTAGGTTATACCAAAATATTGGGTATTCCTCCCTCGCTATACCGAGGCAAATAGTTTTGCTGCAAAACGGTGTGCTTTTAAAGATAATGGTTCTTTCAAAAAGGTGAGTGGGAGAATAGTGCAACTCGACGAGATAAACAGTATCTTCATTATCAGATCAAAGGAAAGAGACCTTGGAAGTAATTTCAGAGTTTCCTACTGCGACTGATACGGAAATCTCTACAATAAAATGTATGAACTTCGGTCGAACTTGCAGCTGAACCACGTAGGCAAGGCTCGTGCAAACCTCTCAGGTGCGCAAACGAGATATTGTTGTTAGACAACTTTATACCTACGATACACAAGGAAGCGTTGATGGGCCCTGACTCCGGAATTGGCTAAATGCCAATACAACCCGAGTTAGTTTCCATGTAAGTGATTCAAGATTAAAACCTTGATACACCTTTCGGAAGACTTAGAGTCTAACGAATATTTATGGAACTTAAAACTGATACGGATAAAATGTTTTATCCATAAAGCTTGACTTGTTGAAATAACAAGTTCAAGAGTTGACTACGATGAGGTTGTTTTCATCGTAGCGATGCTTAAAGTTGGCTCGGGTTGAACTAGCAATTAATACATATTTCAATCATGAGATATGAAACATGGATGACAATAGGATTTCCATCTGATGGAAATGAAACCAAGGACTTGCATGTGTTACAGTCCAAGGCATTTTGTCTATCCAGAGGATGCTAGTAAGGGTGCAAACTTCAAAGTTCCAGCGATGGACAGAAGAGAGCAAAATGGAGTTGGAATCTTCGTGCTTTGATGAAATGGTCAAAGGGGTTTGACTTCATCAATGGGTAACGAAGATGCTTGTAATTCAAGAAAGTAAGTGGGAGTGTAATAATATTTCTAAAAACCTTGTGTGCTTGACACATTGTTAATTGGAAATAAATTTCTTGACACGAATTAGGACTTCATTTGAAAATAGTTTTTTGATGAAGTGCTTAGGCTAAATAGCTTCAATATTAGGCATAATGATCTATGGAGATAGATTTACCTAATAGGGCTAAGCAATGAATACATATTGACAAGGTGTTAAAACCTTTTAGCATTTAAAACCACCAAGGAGTGATTCTTGCCGGAGTCACATGGAAGAGTTTTCTGCAAGACTCGGTCTCCCAAAACACTGATGAGCAAAATACATGATGTAGATTCCACACACTTTTGTGTTTGGACTAATCATGTATTCCATGGTATGTAAAACAACCAGATATGTCCGATACTCCCAAGGTGTTGCGAGTATGGATACTAAAGTGATCAAAGTACTGATCGTGGGACAACAGTGAAGATGTCATTGAGTACTAGAGTAAGTATTGATGATATGTTTTCTCGCAAGCGGAGATCATGAAGAGTTCGTTGTAAAATGTTACATCGATACAGTCTTCATCTTTTCTCCATTCGATTTTCGATTTAAGTTAAGGGTTTTGTGTAATACACAATATGGTGTCACGGTAGTTGGAAATTGTTCCCAACAGGATACTGTGGCCAAGGTTGTCAGAATCGTGATTTTGAATCGAATCAGAGCTCTGATGGCAGGATCGCAAATCATAGAATCTTCACTATCAGGATCGTAGAAACGTAGATTCCATGAACTAAAATCGTTGAATCAGAGCGGTACGTTTGGATCGTAAAGTCGTAGAATCGTATAACAGAATCGCGATTCTGACAACCTTGACTGTGGCGAATTCTATAACAAATGACTAAGTATGTTGACGCTTTAGAAGCGACAAACAAGATGTTGAATCATATAGTTCATTCATGAACTTAGTGTGGTTCCAAGATGGCTTTTGTCAATGGGACACTACTACAGGTAGTTTCTCCATAACTCAGTCTAAGGAATCTAGGTTCGACCTGTGATTCACATACATAAAAGCCAAGTCCGCACAAAATATGAATTTTGTGAAAGCGTGAAAACACGAGGATATGCAGAGATAGACACGGAGCTGAAGTTGTCAGATCCGATAGACATCAGGCTATACCACATGCGAAGCATTTTTTACACCGGTATGCCATAGGTGTAAAGTGCATTAGCATTAACTAGATTATTGACTCTAGTGCAAGTGGGAGTCTGTAGGAGATATGCCCTAGATGCAATAATAAATGCAATTACTTATCTCCATGTTCATAATTATGTTTATGTTCCATGCTATAACTGCTATGGTTCTCGAGTCTGCAATAACACGAGGCTCAGAGGAAGACTCATATGCACGTGTGGAATAAATAAACGGTAAGAAGTATTCCTAGTCTGGACTCTAAGACTATCTCAAGTGTTGCATGATGATTCTGTTTTCCTGGTCATGGGCATGTTTATCCAGCAACTTTGAGGGCACAATGTTAAGAGAACATTTGTGTTGAATCGACCCGGATTGATGTTATGCTATGAGATTCATTCGTCACAAGTTTAATGGTACATAACACAGAGATGGTTAACATTTGCATGATTCCTTAGACCGTGAGAGTATCGAGTTTCTTCATGCTTGCTTCATGAACTTTGGGGTTTGTTAAACATCATCCGTAGATGGGTGGCTATTACGGCGGCTTACGGGTTCATGGAAAAGTATGCCAAGAAACTTGATAGCTCAAGATTGGGATTTGCTCCTCCGACGATGGAGAGATATTCTCGGGCCCTCTCGGTGTTACGGTATCCATAATCGTCTGGCCAGACACCTTGTGATTTGATCACTGGGATGCCGGAACACGGAAACGAGAAAAGAGAACAAAACCGGTAACGAGGTAACTTGCATGGTGGACAAATTGTTCGTCCACGGGGATGCAATAAATCCCACCTCGGGTGTTTGTGACATATCGCGAAGCAACATGAATAGCTCACTGAAACTGGAGGTTCACTCGAATATTTATTCGTGTGGGTATAGGGGTCAATATGGGTGTCCACGGCTCCGATGTTGATCATTCATCGGAAGGGGTTTCGGTCATGTCTATACTTCACCGAACCTATAGGGTCACACGCTTAAGGGTCATCTATCTGCTGAATACTAGACAGGGAGTCTGAGAGAAAATCATCGAAAAAGTTTCAGACACCGAAAAGTTTTGGACAACGGAAAAGTTCTGTAGATAGAGGTCACCGGATGAGTTTCGGTGAAACTGAAAAATTTGTTTCGGGGTATGCCATTAAGTCAAAATGGTTTCGGCACATGCCTAATAATTCTTGGAGGGTGCCAGAATCATTCTAGAAACTTTTTGGAATTCAGAAATAAAAAGCGGAAATGTTCCGGAGCTGCCGGAACCGGTTCAGATGCTTTTCGCAGATGAAAATCACTAAACTGGAACTATTCCAGAACGCGTTGAAAACTATTATTGTGGGTACTGAAAATGTTCTAAGCCGACATAAATATTTTCAGTTCGAACGAACGCTGAAAAATGTCATCGTGAATAGTGAAAGTGCTTTTTGGGATATTTTATGGAAAGCCATCTTTTGGGACTTTGCCCAAAAGATATAGGGATGACATGGAAGGGTGGGAACTTTCTTTTGTGGGGCCCCACAAGGGGTGGGACGTTCATGAGTGCAGCTCATCCATGAGGCCCCACTTGTCCCTTGTTTTCACTCTTTAGGTCCTTGGGAAGGACTCCATTTCATGTGGGTTTTGGGTTTTCTTGTAAAACCACCCTACCCCTTGGGATTTCCTATGAATAGAGGTGGAGGGGCAGCCCTCCACTCTCATCCCTTGCTCTCATACACATGCCATGACTTATTTTGCTTCTTCTCTCCCTCCCAAGAAAAGAGTTTCGTAGATCCGTAAGGCTGTCTGGGTTCCGGCAGGAACTAGTTCTGGATGGCGAAGCCCTGCCGGATAGATGACACCGTATGTGTGCAACTCTGTAGAGAGATCGTAGTTTCGGTCTTAGTTCGTGAGTGCCTCCCGAAGGGCTGTCCGCAGGGGCGGAACTGGGCCTGGGGCAACTGGGGCTACAGCCCCAGGCATGGCCCAACTCGCAACTACATTATCCAGCAGGAATTTTGCATGTTTGTATACTTATAAAGGCCCAGCCCCAGACGTGCACATCCAGTGCCATGCCTCGGCCCATATACAACCCAGAAAAGCTCTCCATCGCCACCAGCCCACGACGAACAATCATCCATCTCGCATGATCGCTACCCATAAAAGCTCTATCCCTTTCCATCGTTTCGCCAGATCGATCAGAAGAAAAAAAACCTTGTTCATGATGCGCCGTCAATTCCCCTCGAGGCTTAGACTACTCGACTCGACGAAATGTACGTCCGGACCTGCACGGCTGCGCCCGGCCGACAGCATTCGAAATCTCGGATCATCTAGCCGCAACCATTCTATTATGTTCAGCTCCATTTACTTATTTTCGAATTGAAGGGTCATAATGAAAAGAAACCGATGTTCAGCTCCATTTATATAACCGGCTGGACATGATAAGTAATCTCTAGTTTGTTGTATCATATTTTTTCCCTAGCTCTTTTGTATCAGCCTAAATCAATGAATCGGTGATGTTAAAATTCTATTACTTTAGTCAAATTTGTTCACATGTTCTTGTTTTGCAAAAATTCACATGAACAATTGATTTAGTCTGTCCATTGTCTTGGTACTACTACTTGTTGGTACTACTACTTGATTTATATTTAGAAGTCCATGTCCTTTTATTATTGCTGGTGAACAAACAATAACCTCAAATGAAACAGATCTTCATTAATTGGTACCAACTTTCCAATGATGCATTTTGTTAAATTGTTTACATATTTTATCAAATTTGCTCTCATCATAATATGAATTCATATTTTTCATTCTGATAAATTTGTGGTGTACTTCTAACATGCATTACTATGCGTGGTATTTGGAGTTGTTTATAGCCACATAGTTTTAGCCCTAGGCTTTGAGAAATCCTAGTTCCGCCTCTGGCCATCCATGTGACCGTCCGAGTTTCGAAGGTCCTCCTGAAGGGCTGTCTGTGTGACCGTCCGAGTTTCGAAGGTCCTCCCGAAGGGCTGTCCGAGTGACTGTTCGAGTTTCGAAGGTCCTCCCGAAGGGCTGTCCGCGACACCGTCCGGGGGCTATTCGACCGCTTCCTGGAGGGCTGTCTGAGGAGCAGATGAGGGTATACATCCTCGCGGTTGGGAGGTTGTAAATCCTAGCTGCGGGGATCTGCACCGCCGATCGTCATCGACTCTACTTCCCGCTGCGCTACGAGTCGGTAACGAAAAAGATCAAACCATGTATGCAGTCTCCATAGTGGTCCTGGGCTGGTGCGTAGGTCGGAATTTTTTTGTTTTCTATCGCGTTCCCCTTACACTCCTCTGACTATGAGATTATGCAACTCTGAATACTGGAGGAACACCTTGTGTGCTATCAAACGTCACAACGTAACTGGGTGATTATAAATATGCTCTAGAGGTGTCTTCGAAGGTGTTTGTTGGGGTGGCACAGATCAAGATTAGAATTTGTCACTCTGAGTATCGAAGAGGTATCTCTGGGCCCTCTCGGTAATGCACATCACTATAAGCCTTGCAAGCAATGTGACTAATGAGTTAGTTACAGGATGATGCATTATGGAACGAGTAAAGAGACTTGCTGGTAACGAGATTGAACTAGGTATAAGGATACCGACGATCGAATCTCGGGCAAGTAACATACCGATGACAAAGGGAATAACGTATGTTGTTATTGCGGTTTGAACGACAAAGATCTTCGTACAATATATAGGAACCAATGTGAGCATCTAGGTTCCGTTGTTGGTTATTGATCGGAGATGTGTCTCGGTCATGTCTACATAGTTCTTGAACCTGTAGGGTCCGCATGCTTAACGTTCAATGACGATTTGTATTATGAGTTATGTGTTTTGGTGACCGGATATAGTTCAGAGTCCCGGATGAGATCACGTACATGATGAGGAGTCTCGAAATGGTCGAGAGGTAAATATTGATATATTGGACGATAGTATTCGAACATCGGAATGGTTTCGGGACATTTCAAACATTTATCGGAGTACCGAGGGGTTACCGGAACCCCCGGGGAAGTATTGGACCTACATGGGACTTAAAGGAGAGAGAGGGGAGCCCGCAAAGGGTGGTGCGCGCCCCCCTCCAAGGGAGTCCGAATTGGACAAGGAGGAGGGGCGCGGCCCCCTTTCCCTCTCCCTCCCCCTCTCCCTCTCCTTCCTTTTCCCCCTCCGATGAGAAAGGAAGGGGGGCGAATCCTACTAGGAGTGGAGTCCTAGTAGGACTCCCCCCCTTGGCGTGCCCCCTTGGTGGCCGGCCTCCTCCTTCCCTCCTTTATATACGGGGGCAGGGGCACCCCAAAGCACAACAGTTGTTCTCTTAGCCGTGTGCGGTGCCCCCGCCACAGTTTACTTCTCCGGTCATAGCGTCGTAGTGCTTAGGTGAAGCCCTGCGCGGATCACATCACCGTCACCATGCCGTCGTGCTGACGAAACTCTCCCTCGACCCTCAGCTGGATCAAGAGTTCGAGGGACGTCATCGAGCGGAACGTGTGCTGAACTCGGAGGTGTTGTACGTTCGGTACTAGATCGTTTGGATCGTGAAGACGTTCGACTACATCAACCGCGTTAACCTAACGTTTCCGCTTTCGGTCTACGAGGGTACGTGGACACACTCTCCCCCTCTCGTTGCTATGCATCTCCTAGATAGATCTTGCGTGATCGTAGGAATTTTTTTAAAATTGCATGCTATGTTCTCCAACAAATAGCGGATATCATCACCTTAGGTGGTCTCTTCATGTTTGTCGATGACTGGCTCTTCCGCGGTGGGTTTGCCAACAACAATAGTCAGTAGCGATCGTAGGATATGGCTGGTGCTAATGGCTCCACTGTTGTTCATAACACCTAACTTCATCGGCATCGATAGAGGCATTCACACTACCAAGCTGTTTATTATTAGAATAAAGTCATTTTGTTAACATCGAGTTTATGTAGTGGTGCCCCATCTCGCATGTCTTCAGCTTCCCCCAACAAGTCTTTTTTTCTTCTTCTTTATTTGGATCTTTCATATTTTGTTAACATCCGGTTAATAAATTCTCATACATATTTTGGGTAAAGAAAAAAAGGTTGATCTTACATCTCTTGTGATTGTGTGTACATGAAGTGTTTCATGTTAAAACACCATACCAACGACTATAACATGATGTCCCTGCTCTTTAGCTCTTACTATTTTGCCTCACATAGGTAACAGAAAATGAAATGCCAAAATTGCCTAGTACGTCTTTCTTACGCAATTTAGGGGCTATTTGGTTCCTAACCACATCTTGTCATATCTCAAGTTAGGCAAGTTTGACCAAGTTAGATGGGTGTTTGGTTCTAGCCACACTCAAGGTAAGATTCTTTTTGTGAGAAATAAGCCCCACATGTCATACACACAAAAGTGTAGCAAGATTCACTTAAGCAAGCCGAAGTGCGGCTAACAATTTGAGCACCAAAGCTAATGCAAGTTTGGCTAAAATAGTGTGGCAAACTATGACAAAGTTAGCCACCAACCAAACAGGCCCTTAATTTGGTTGAGGAACATGGCATGCGATCTAGCTAATAAATAGCATAGATGGGACACAAAGTCTGACTTGTCCCCCTTGACAACGATGTGAAGCAGAAAAACATAGACACAACATAACCATTCCTAATAAAGAGAGGCAACGATGAACAACGACATAAAAGAACGTTGATAAAGCAAATGTTATATTTACCCCTTTCCAAATACTCTCTTCGTCTTAAAATAAGTGACTCAACTTTGTACTAACTTCATGTACCATAAAAATAATGAATATAAATCCAATATTGTGTCAGAACATTTGAGGATGTTAAGAACATCTACAGTCGGGCTCCCTATACCCCCCCCCCCCCCCCCCCCCCCCGCGCGCGATACGGCTGCTACTTGTGAGCTGCGTTGGAATTTCCTTGAAAAGGAGAGGATGATGCAGTACAATAGAGATAAGTATTTTCCTCAGTTAAGAATCAAGGTTATCAATCCAGTAGGAGAACCACGCAAGACCTCGTTAGTAGTACCTACACACAAAATAACAAATACTTGCACCCAACACAAACAAGGGGTTGTCAAGCCCTTGGTGATTAATTGTAAGGATGAAATCTCATAGTGATAGATAGATAAACAAAAACACAAAATAAAATAAAAGTAAATAAATTACAGCAAGATATTTTTGAATTTTAATATTTGATAAAGATAGACCCCTGGGGCATAGTTTTCACTAGAGGCTTCTCTCTTAGCATACGGTAGGTAAAGAAATTATTGTTGGACAATTGATAGAAAAGCGAATAATTATCACTATATCCAAGGCAATGATCATGTATATAGGCATCACGTCCGAGACAAGTAGACCGACTCTTGCCTACATCTACTACTATTACTCCATGCATCGGCCGCTATCCAGCATGCATCTGGGGTATTAAGTTTATAAAAAACGGAGTAACACCTTGCTTATGACATGATGTAGACAAAGTAAATCTAATTAATATGGATAAACCCCATCATTTTATTGATACAAATACATGTCATGTCCTCTTCTGTCATTGAAATTGAGCATCACAAGATCGAACCCATCACAAAGCACCTCTCCCATTGTAAGATAAATCAATCTAATTGGCCAAACCAAATAGATAGATCGGAGAGAAATACAAAGCTATAACAATCATGCATAAAAAGAGTTCAAAGAAGACTCAAATAATATTCATAGATAATCTGATCAGAAACCTACAATACATCGGATCCCAACAAACACATCTCAAAAAAGGATTACATCAAATAGGTCTCCAAAAACATTGAAGAGATAATTGTATTGAAGATCAAAGAGAGAAAAGAAACCATGTAGCTACTAGCTATGGACTCGTAGGTCTGTGGTAAACTACTCACACATCATCAGGGGGCAACAAGGTTGATGTAGAAGTCCTCCGTGATCGATTGCCCCTCCGCAGAGTGCCGGAAAATACCTCCATATGGGATCTCGCGAGAACAGAAACTTGCGGCGGCGAAAAAAGTATTTTGAATGGCTCCCTGTTGGTTTCCCGATTTTTGAGAATTTATAGGGATGGAATTAGGTCAAACGAAGGAACAAGGGGCCCACGGTGCACCAGGGCGCGCCAACCCCCAGGGCACGCCCTGATTGTTTGTGGCCACCTCCTTCGCCTTCTGGCCTCCTCCCGAAGCTTCTAGTGTTTTATGTCTAGAAAAAAATTGTCAAAAAAGTTTCGTGTCATTTGAACTTCGTTTGATACTCCTAGAAAGCCAAAATCAGGCAAAAAAACAGCAACTGACACTTGACTGTAAGTTAATAGGTTAGTCCGAAAAAATAATATATAATTGCATATAATTGTTTCACCTTGCATGCTTAGTATGAATGTAGGGTACCGGATATGATGTACACGACTCTGGACACATCGATTTGAGGGTTGATTGTCAGTGTCAGCGGACGTTCTCGACGCGTACGTGGATGTAGGGTTGGTATGTTTGGCTATAGATACTCTAAAGGAGCTCTACATGATGGAATGATCTTAAACTTGTAAGAATAACCTAAGAAATCTTCAATACGTTGCGCATCTTGCTTGGATGTTTTTTTTAATACAACACCGATGCAAGCTTCATATATATATGTGTATATACTCATCCATATAAATGCGCGGGCACATACACACACTACTTCTATGAACACCATCGAGAGACTGAGCCGGTATATCATCTTGAGATTTACGAAGTCAGCAGAAGCACCTCGTAGTCGACAGATCGTCTCCTCCCACTAAACGCGCACCGCCGAAAATCATGAAATAAATTCAGAAAAATGCGAGCATCAGAATTTGAACTCTGGTGGATTAGGGATAGTACTGTCCTTCTAACCATCCAATCACATGTTGGTTTGATTCTAGGGTGGATGGTTGTTGCTCGTTCACAAACTCGTTCGTAGGACAACGTTGTATATAACCAACTTCTCTTTCCATTTCGTCTGTAATACTCTCTCCGTCCCAAAATAAATATCTTATGCATATTCTCAAAGAAAAAACCTTCAATATGTTGAGCTTAAAGCTACCTCTATATCCACTGAAAGCAATCCGAAAATGATCACCAAAACGGTGGAGCATGATGTCGTATGTGGTCTTAGCATTGCCGTAAATAAAATTTCTAAAACACAGATGTTTGAAGAAGTAATTTCGTTCTAGTGACGTTTGAGTCATTTTGGTAGAGTCTGAGTCACTTTCATTTCTGTTTCTGTAGAAATGTCCAGTAAAGCATAGAAGTGACTTCCACTGAAACCAGAGTTCGTTTCAGTCCACCGGAGTGGACACACATCTCCATACCCGGAACCAGTATCGGAGGCGTAAACCAGGGGAGTGCGCGTCCGCGAGGGACACGTCGGCCCGGCCGAATCCCGCCCGTCCATCAAGCCCGTCGGCGATCCCGTCCGTCCGCACACGCCCGCGGCGCCGGTTAAATCCCTCCACCCCCACCGCACCGCTTCTACTGGTTTCCAGAACTCTCTCCTGCCGCCCTCCTTATCTCCAGGCCGGACGAGCCCGCAGCCGCAGCGTCCGACCTAGGGTTCTGCGCCGCCGCCGCCGCCGCCTCGCTGCTCCCGAGGTTCGAGATCTCCTCCTCCTCCCTCCCGTCTAATCTCGCTAGCGCTCGTTCGTTGGTTCGTTCGTCGGGACCCCCGGCTCCGCGCGATCGTGGTGGTGTTTCCGCGCGTCATCCCGTGGGGTTTGTAGCCTTCTTGCGTGCGACGATCCGCGGGTGATTTTTGGAGTTTCGGCCGGGGATTTTTCGAGTATCGGTCGGATCTAGTTGGATCGCCTGTTGGCGAGGGAAGGAGGTAGGTTGCTTTGGTCCGTCGTGCCGTGATTCGGGGGAGAATTGGAGGTTCGCGTACGGCTCTCTGATCCTCGCCCGTGAGATTCCCTCCATGGAGGTGGATAGGTTAGCGCAATTTTGTTTTGTGCGGAAGCGCGAATTTGAATTTTACATGAGGGCTGTAATGCTAGAAATAGTTTAGATGAAGTAAAATGTCATGTAATCTTGCCTATATAGATGTTTCAACTGTATCTCCTCCCAAGGGGAGAGTGGGTACTCGGTAGTTAGTGCATAATATTTAAACTGGTCAGACATATCAAAGGGAGTCAGTAAGAAGACATTATTTTATCAAGTAAACAGGATGTGATGTTGGTTATATAATCTTGGTTATGTAGATAATTCTGATTTTATATCTTGCTGAAATTTCCATCCCTAAAAGTACATGATAGTGGTATTGGAGTGTATCAAGTGTTTTTGTGGTGTATTCTGTTCTCTTACTGATTCAGTACAAGAAGAGAAGAATAATTAGAACAGTTGCCTTAATTCAAAAGTAAATGAGATGAACGGTCAATAAAAACTATATTACAGAATCAGAGTTATTTTGGAATGTGGATACTTGCAACTTAAAGTCATGAGCTTTGTCTTTTGCAACTTGCTATTACGAGGTTTGATGAAAAGGTGTGTTGAACTGCTTGTCCCTGAAATTCATGCACATTGGTTTCATGCATAACAGTCAGCCTCCAAATCAATGATTTCAGTTGCACGAGTATTTTAAAATTTAACAATCCTAGAATATTGCTAGCCTATTAGTTGTCCACGAGGGCTGCAGTTATATATTTTCACACTGGAGGGACTTCAAGCTTTAGTTGAAGATGTATGTAGATGCTATCTGTCTTATTCAATAATGGATGTTGTTCTTTTTTACTTTTGTAGAATTGTCTACGAGGAACGAGTAAAATTATTATTTAGTGCCTGATAGAGTGATAGTTGAACTGTCTGGTATATTCGGTTTGCTTGAGCCCATCTAATGTCATCTTACCATGTCTCTTCTATGCTGAATCACAATACTCTCTCCACAGTGAGTACATTCAACCACAGCATCTATTTGGATGTGCCTAGTACTCTAGCTGTTCTCTGTCAAACAGAAAATAATATCTCTGAGTAGCCTTTGCCAGGTTATTTGATTTCTTGGTTTTATGCTTGTCATATTTGTTCATTGCGAAAGGGACTGATGGAGTGTTTTCTTAATTTTCAGGAGATGCCTCGTTACGATGATCGTTATGGAAACGCACGCTTGTATGTTGGTAGATTGTCCTCCCGTACTCGTTCGCGCGACCTAGAATATCTTTTCAGCAAATATGGAAGGTAATGACAATACTGTGCACATTAAGAGTTTGGCAAAAGCTTTCTGGTGTAACAGACTTTTACAAGCTTTCGAACTTCTTTTTTTGTGAGGGTACAAGCTTTCAACTTGTGAATATGGTTCTGCACAAATTCAAATGTGCTTTTCTAGGGTTGTGAATCACCATTATTGGACCAGTGCTTGTTAGAATAGTTGACACCCTAAGTACTTAGGCCCAGTTCTTTTGACAGTTTATTGCGGCATAAGCCGCTCCCTCCCAGCTTATTCTAGAATCGCCCCTCCCCAGCTTATTCTAAAGCCTCCCCCAAATTGTTTTGGGGCTTCTAAACTGGGTAAGGTTTAATTAGTTTAGAAGCCCCCAAAAATTTTAGGGTCGGCATCTAGAATAAGCTGGGGAGGGGGCAGATTATTTTGGCAGCCACCAAAAATAACTGGGCCTTAGTATAGTTTAAATTCGGTCAAATAATTTAGGCTGTTTGTTTCTTAAACTTTTTGAACTGTAAGGTGCATGTCTTCTGCTATATAGAGTGAACCAGTCAGTGTTCTTGGATTTCTTCCTACCCTTGTTTTTCCTGGGTGGTTTATACAAGCTGGGTTCACCAGTAGTCTTTTCAAGCTAGTTTTTGGTGTTATCTGTTATTTCTCCATGTATGCTGTGGAAATTGGACTCTCAGGTCCTGTGTGTTTCACTTGAATGGTCTTGTTTGAGGGTTTTTCGGTTTATAGCAGCTGCTGGGTACACTATCGGTCTTTCCAAACTAGTGTTTGGTTTTCTCTGTTATTTCATCTGTATGCTGTAGATGTTCGACTCCCAGGTCTTGTGTGCTTAACTTAAATGATCTTGTTGAAGGTTTTTCCGTTTTTAACACAATCCGGAAGGTATGTGGTGGAAGGGTGCCCTTGGTGGAATTGGTGGCCATTGTTCCAAAGTTTGTGGAGGACTTTGGCGAAGGGTGCCCTTGGTGCTTGGTGTAATGTTATTGACTGTTTTAGTGGAAGTTACAAGATGGTGATGCATTTGAGTACTTAAGTCCTGACGGCTTACTGTTTGTGGCAACCGTTTGCGCAGAATACGGGAAGTGGAATTGAAGCGCGACTATGCATTCATTGTATGTGAATTTTACTCTCCTCAACCTTATTTATGCTCTTTCAAGTTGTTGGCATACTTGAGACCTATTTTGTTCACATATGAGGTACACTGTTTGTTTTGCCTGTTCTTGTCTATCTAACAGGAATACAGTGATCCTCGTGATGCTGATGATGCCCGATACAACCTAGATGGCAGGGATGTTGATGGGAGCCGCATTATTGTTGAGTTTGCTAAAGGGGTAAGTTGCCATTTGGGCTGTCCACTTTGTGGGCATAATGATAATGATATTTTCTGTCCTTTATGAAGCTACTAGAAATTTTGTTGTATTGTAACTTACGAATTGTGTGTTCAGGTTCCACGTGGTTCTGGTGGTTCACGAGAACGTGAATATGTGGGAAGAGGCCCTCCTCCAGGAACAGGCCGTTGTTTCAACTGTGGTATTGATGGTCATTGGGCCAGGGACTGCAAGGCTGGTGACTGGAAGAACAAATGCTACCGCTGTGGAGAAAGGGGCCATATAGAAAGAAATTGCCAGAATAGCCCGAGGAGTCTCAGGTATTGATTGATAACTTTGTTCAGAAACGGCTTGAAATGTTGTTGAATCTCAGTACGTGAGAGTTCTTAATCTCTTGTTAATGGATATGTTCTATTAGGCGTGAGAGAAGCTATTCACGGTCCCCATCTCCACGTCGTGGACGGGCGCGCAGTCGGAGCTACAGCAGAAGCCGCAGTTACAGGTATGCTGAGCAACCCACCTGCTACTCTTGGGCTTTTTACTAAACAGTTATGTTTTGTATTCTGTTGTCTCATATTTTCTCCTGCAATCAGCCGATCTAGGTCCAGATCCTATTCTGAATCTCCCAGAGGGCGCCGCACAGAGCGTGATGAGAGGAGATCAAGAAGCATTAGCTACAGCAGGAGCCCCGGGCGATCACTCTCCCCAGAAGGCAAGGAAATGGATCGCAGCCCCACACCTGATCGCAGTCGGAGCCCCAGGCGATCCATCTCCCCTGTAGCAAAGGATAATGGTGATAGCCCTCGAGGCAGGGAGACGAGCAGGAGCCCTTCTGATGGCTACCGTAGCCCTGTGGCCAATGGCCGCAGCCCGAGAAGCCCTGCTAAGAATGGCAGTCCCAGTCCTACCAGGGACAACAGGGGCAGTCCAAGTCCTAGGGGCAGTCCAAGTCCGAGGGGCAACAATGGTAGCCCTAGTCCCAAGGGCAATGGTGATGGTGGCAGCCCAAGTCCAAGGGGCAATGGAGATGATGATGGCCGTCGTGGCTCAGGCTCACCCAGAGGAAGAAGCATGTCTCCCTGAAACATGGAACCATTTACCAGTTTCTGCTCGCTACATGTGTTTGTGACAGTACATTTCAAGTTTAAGACGATTGTCAGTGAATTTCCTACATGTTTCCTGAACCTGTTATTTAGTACCTGGACGCCCCGGAAGGTTTGTCACTCTGGTTATGTTGTTCGTAATGGATTGATAATACTATTAAGTAGCATAAGAATATATGGTATCAGTCCTGTGACAGCCTGTGGTTGAGTTCGTCTCTGCTTCGAATGAGCAACCCTTGGAGTCACCAAAACGTTTTGTGGAGTAGCAAAGAGAGACGTGCAAACGCCTTAATCACGCACATGATCAACTTAGACATGTACATATCATCTCCGGTGTTTGTGCTCCAATCTAGAATGCATTATCGCATCTCACGTTACCACCCAAAATGATCGTGATGTTGGATCCATGGCATTCAGATCCAACATCATCGAGATCTGGTGGTGCTGGATTGTAAACCTGTTCTAGCGTGGGATGACCAACATTGCTTCAACGATTTATAGATTTTGTTTTCAGGAGTGAGTGGTTATTGTGGTTTTTAAAGCCTGATATGGCGTGGCGAGGGCGTTTGCAAGTGTCGCTGTTCTTTGCCGTTGGTTCAGTGTAATTTTCAAGTTCTGACGGACGGCATACAATGGAAAGAATAATAGTACTAGTATGCTTTTAATATAATTTTACCTTTTTACTGGTCATTTCACGTTGTCTATCCATTGTCGTCTCACTCCTGCTTCGTGCGGAATAGGTGGGTCCTGCTGGTATCGTTGCTGCCCTCATCAAAGCCCTCCTCGATTGGGAGTAGCCTTCCATAGCTCGTCAATTGAGAGCGTGCTCTAGTCCATCAAGGTTTTCATGGATATGGCTATCTCCGAGTACCTCACTGACACAGCGTGCGAGAAGAATTTTCTCACCGCGCTCTCGTTATCATTCTCGTCTCCGAGCATCCGTAGGTTAATGACAATCCTGGAGAGACGGAGTGCAAAGTCCTTGACGCCCCCCCCCCCCCCCGCACCCCCGCCAACCGCTGCCACAGCCTCTTCTTCGGTCACCGCGCCTTGCCGTCGCCGGAAAAACGACACCGGGCAAAGCCCTGCGATGGCTGGCGGCGGTGGGATCCATCCAGCGTCGTTCTCTGGGTCCTGCTGCCACATCCCCTCACCAGCGTTCGGGGGCTCTAGATCTGACCTCGTGCTCCCTCTGCTCCACTTCCCCGGCATCGGCCGGCGCCCTCCTTCCAGACCCGGCCGGCGTGCCGCGGCTGCGGGCATCCAGCGCCTGAGGGAGTCTTGGATTAAGGGGTCCTCGGGCGTCCGGCCTGTTATCTATGGGCCGGACTGATGGGCTGTGAAGACATGAAGGCCGAAGACTGCACCGTGTCCGGATTGGACTCTACTTGACGTGGAAAGCAAGCTTGATGACCAAAGATTCCTTCTTATGTAACCGACTCCATGTAAGCCCTAGATCCCCTCGGTGTCTATATAAACCGAAGGGGATAGTCCGGAAAGGACACTATATATACTCATTACCATACCCATATAGGCTAGACTTCTAGGGTTTAGCCATTACGATCTCGTGGTAGATCCACTTTTGTAACACTCATATTCATCAATATCAATCAAGCAGGACGTAGGGTTTTACCTCCATAGAGAGGGCCCGAACCTGGGTAAACATTGTGTCCCTCGTCTCCTGTTACCATCGATCCTAGACGCACAGTTCGGGACCCCCTACCTGAGATCCGCCGGTTTTGACACCGACAGCGCCCACCATGGCCTCTCCGCACTCCGCGTGCTTTCCCTCCACCACCTTCGGCTTCACGTTGAAGACTTTGGGACACAACCCAAAGTGGGGATGGATGCGGAGGAAGGCCTCGCACACGACGATGAACGCCGAGATGTTGAGGAAGAAATTCGGGGACAGATCATGGAAATCTATCCCGTAGTAATACATCAGCCCGCGGACGAAAGGGTGGAGTGAAAACCCTAGCCCGTGGAAGAAACGGGGGATGAATACCACCCTCTCTGTGGGCTCCGGCGTGGGGACAACTTGTCCCTCGGCTGGCAGACGATGGGTGTTCTCCTTCGCCAAATATCCGGCCTCCCAGAGCTTAGTGATGTCCTCCTCCTTGACGGAGGAGACCATCCACTTGCCCTGACCACCAGATCCGGACATGGTTGCTTGAGTGGAAGGGAGATGAGAGCTTGGGCGTTGGAGCTTGAGATTGGAAAGGCAAAGGCAAAGAGAGAGCGTGAGGAGAGGAAGAGGGAATCCTTATCCCCTTATAAAGGCAGTAAATATTAAATGCCTCCTCACTCGCCTTAGGATTCGCCTGTTCCCTAGGACTGTATAAACGGCACGGTTGAGTTACCCATGCCCGCATTGATGAGAATCCCGCAATAAGGGGACACGATATCTGTTTTGACAAGACGTGCCGGTAGCAACCACACCTCGTAGCGTGGATTGGCTGAAGAAAAACGGTTCGAAATTATAACCGGACAGACGCGATGTCATGTTGGGAAAAAGCTGTCAACAGATTAGATTCATGCAAATATTATATTCTCTCTGCGGTTGTGTGTGTGACAGGTCCGGATACCATCATTGCATCCGAAGACTATCTTGGAGTTCGGAGAAAGGGGAACCCGCCTTGCAATTCCAAAGACAATCTGCATGCCGGACTCCTCGTCATTGAAGCCAGGTTCAGGGGCTACTGAGCGAGTCCTAGACTAAGGGGTCCTCGGGCGTCCGGCCTGTTATCTATGGGCCGGACTGATGGGCTGTGAAGACATGAAGGCCGAAGACTGCACCGTGTTCGGATTGGACTCTACTTGGCGTGAAAAGCAAGCTTGGGGACCGAAGTTTCCTTCTTATGTAACCGACTCCATGTAAACCCTAGATCCCCTCGGTGTCTATATAAACCGAAGGGGACAGTCCGGAAAGGACACCATATATACTCATTACCATACCCATATAGGCTAGACTTCTAGGGTTTAGCCATTACAATCTCATGGTAGATCCAGTCTTGTAACACCCATATTCATCAATATCAATCAAGCAGGACGTAGGGTTTTACCTCCATAGAGGGGGCCCGAACCTGGGTAAACATTGTGTCCCTCGTCTCCTGTTACCATCGATCCTAGACGCACAGTTCGCGACCCCCTACCCGAGATCCGCCGGTTTTGACACCGACAGCGCCCACGGGGTGGCTCCCGTGGCCAAGCCTCATGGCTGCCTCGGCGGCGGCTGCACCCGCTGTAGCCTGCTAGGCTCGATGCTGCGACCTGTCTCCCTTGCTCCGCGCCTTGCGCCGGCCTCCGTCGCCTCCCGCCCTCATCTGTCCGCCGTTGTCGAGGTCTGCCGGACGTCACGCCTTCCCCGCAGATCCAAACTTCCGCGCCTTCCCACCTCTGTTGCCGCCCATTTTGTCGTCGTCGTGCTCCACAGTGCGCTCACCAAACGAAGGTGGCGTCATGGCTCCTGTCTCTGGAGCCCTCCACCTCCCAGTTCCCCCCGGGGGCGCTGCACCGGTGGTCCTCGCTGGTGCCCTCGGCGTCAAGGGTGCCTGCCGACGTTGCTCCGCCGGTGGGATTCACCTAGATCTGGGGCCATCCATTCCAGCGCTACCCAGCGCTATTGGCGGCTGCTCTGTGGCTAGTCGCGTGGCGGATGTGACCGGGGATGGGGAGAAATCCTTGGTTGGCCTGCTGCTGGTCGAGACAGCGGCGACGCTTCCCGTCGTTCTCCATCTTGATGGCGTTGTCTTCATCCCCCGGTCTTGTGATGTTTGGCATGTGCTCTGTGGAGTTCTATGCTTGGTGATGCCCTTCGACTACACCGATGGCACACTGGGGCCGTGGCGTCGTCTGGGCCCGGCGTGACCGTTCGAATGTACCCCATGACACAGGTGGTGTCGCGGCATTGTGCAGTCTTGGTTGCCCAGTGCTTTTCGATTGCGTCGATGGCACAGTGTCATGGTTTAGTCTCGGCTCGCTGCTGCAGTTCGAGCGCCAGTCCTGCCCCTTTTTGTGATGTTTTGGGTGTGCTATGTGGAGTTCTATGCCTGGTGTTGCCCTCTGCCTACGCCGGTGGCACACAGGTACCGTGGCGTCGTCTGGGCTCGGCGTGACCGTTCGAATGTACCCCATGACACAGGTGGTGTCGCGGCGTTGTGTAGTCTTGGTTGCCCCATGCTTTTCGATTGTGTCGATGACACAGTGTCATGGTTTAGTCTCGGCTCGCCGCTGCAGTTCGAGCGCCAGTCGTGCCCCTTTTTGTGATGTTTTGGGTGTGCTATGTGGAGTTCTATGCCTGGTGTTGCCCTCTGCCTACGCCGGTGGCACACAGGTACCGTGGCGTCGTCTGGGCCCGGCGTGACCGTTCGAATGCACCCCAGGACACAGGCGGTGTCGCGGCGCTGAGCAGTCTTGGTTGACTGGTGCTTTTCGATTGCGTCGATGGTGCAGTGTCATGGTTTAGTCTCGACTCGCCGCTGCAGTTCGAGCGCCGACGGTGCCCCTTGTTGTGTTGTGTTCCCCCTCGCCATGTGTTGTCTGTGTGTTGTTTTGCTTTATTTCTCCTTCTTGTGCCCCATGTACTTCTGGTTCACTTGAGCCCTATCTTGTATTAGGCTGCAAAGCCTATAGGCAACAAATAAATACAATTCAGATGGGGAGGATTTTTTCTCCCCCAGTGACATTCAAAAAAAAAGTCCTTGACGGACTCCCTGGTACGCTCGACACCGATGCTAATCGTGTGCACAACGGTCCCAGCCTTCATGGGCATTGTCCTTGGCGGCGATGATGCGCAACATCTCAGGCGGAATGGATTGCAGGATCAGTGAGGGCATTGCTTCCCTCCCGATTGGATTTGACGTCGTGCTCCATGGCATCCCAGATTCCTTGCGCCTGCATCTTGACACGTATCAAGATCAGCCACCTGGTGTAGCATGTCCGGGTGAGTATTGGGTACGACAAAGAGAAGATGTGTTCCTTCACAGTGTGCTGCACGATCTGTATCTCCGTGCCACGCTTCGTCCTGCTCCATTTTCGACTCACATAGCCCGTGGTCGCAACGGAGTGCCCTTCCCGGTGCCCCGCATCGCTGCCTCCTCCACTGGGTTCTACCATCATCGCCCATGGCCCCTGGACCTAACTTGAGGCTCTGATGCCACATGTTGTTGCCAACGACGATCACCGGAGTTTAGGCAGAGAGAAACTAGCGAGAGAGATATAGGGTTTTCGTGATATGTCAAACTTACTGCTTTCTTCTACCCCCTTTCTTATTTGTACTTCGATTACAGAAGGGAAAGAACCTGCCTATTCCAAGCCGGTCGTGCCATCCCATGATGCTCGATGTGAGCTAGGTGCGCTCCCTTGACGCGATCACAACGTCATGCACGCCATCCCATGACCAGATCAAGGGCACGCCTAATCAGCCAGTTACTCCCTCCGTCCGGTAAAGAGTGTGCGTTTGGCTTCAAAATTTGTCCATAAAAGAGTGTACTTCTATGTTTTCAATGCACTTTAAAGTAGAAAAAAATATTTCTTTCTCATCACACGGTAATCAAGACCAATAACCATCTACACATGGTCTTCTTAATTTCTACATGCACTTAGCTCATTGGATGTTGGTTAATTAAAGAGGAGAGAGGTGGTGGCTTGCCCTTTTCCAATGCATTTTTTACTTGACTTCATAATTTGTCCTAAAATCTCTAGATGTTCACTCTTCACCGGACGGAGGGAGTAACTAAATAACAGGAAGGAATAGCTCAACCAAGTCATGTACAGTTACATGTCCTAGCCATTTATTCTAAAAAACATGTCCTAGCCATTTATTCTGCTAACTGAAAAATCAACAGACCCACCGACATTGAGTCCATCGAGGTGCTTCAAGAGAGATCCGAATCAACCAGAGTCGAAACGCGTCGCTCCATGTTGCACTCTAGTATTGAGTGCCGTCAATTATCCACCATGTTCTCTAAATTTGGCACGTCGCTGATGGCACCATATTATCTTTACCTTCCAACCAAGCCCTTTTAGTCTAGCTGCACACACAAAAACTTATGATTGGAAACCTGATTCACACGTGTCCAATAATCTTTCCGGTATACTTATATAATTTCCCATGTTCTGTACACATATCACGAAGCCCTTGATATAATAGTAATGGGTGTGCGAAAGAACATATCAATAAGTCTATGAGAAGCTCACTGAGCACACAAATTCTCTATGGCATTGTAAGTATCGAAAAATTAGAGCCCTGTCTGAAATCGAGGCTTCTCGGAGCTTAGGCACTCTTGGCCGTTGGATCAGATTTCCTAACACACTACGTCTGTACGATCTCGCAATGGGAAGATCCATGCCGTTGGATCAAACCCCAGAATTGTATAAATGAATAGTGATTTTTTTCTTACTTACCAAATTAGGC
Organism: Triticum monococcum; assembly: GCA_034509565.1. Classification (NCBI taxonomy): domain Eukaryota; kingdom Viridiplantae; phylum Streptophyta; class Magnoliopsida; order Poales; family Poaceae; genus Triticum; species Triticum monococcum. The sequence continues at coordinate 40,090,997 of CM067841.1, read as the reverse complement.
CTTATCTATTTGACATGTGGGGCCCATAATTCGTGGGACGTGTGAAAGTGCATCTAATCCACTGAGTGTTTTGGTAATTCATGCCAACATATATAGATGAAAGTGAAGTCCTCAAAATACTAAGGATAAGTATTGGATCAAGCCTCAAGACTCACCCTTCTTATATTTAAGTGATTAAAGATCACCTTGAGTCCATAGGTATGTTGATACTATCAAAAAGGGATGAGGTTGACAAGATGAGTTCATTGCTCAAAGTTCTCAGAGATCAAACTCCAAAAACATCAGTTACTTTAAGAATGCCAACTATATTATTCCTAAATACTCCACTCGGAACCACCGAACACAATCACCGATCAAACAAGATATATCCGTTGTCCTAAACCCTAAGTCGATTCGGTCTCACCAAGATTTTTCCATTCAGACTCACTGCAGTCAATGTGCTAACCTTCTGTTACCCACTGAAAATCGTTCAGAATACCCGGTCAGTTTCAGCCGGTGTCACTGATGTGCTCACCAGTGCCGAGGTCATTCATCTCTGAGCCACCGATCTATTTCACCTGGTGTGACTGAGCTATCCAAATTTACCACCTTTTGTACATATCGGTCTGACCGAGTCATTTCATTTGGTCTCAACGATGTGTGAAAAAGTATGTGCAACATTTAGATTTCTGGTCATCGCTATATATATCCCCACCCATTCCACCAGTGCCTCTTGAAGAAAACCCATCTCTTATCCATTTTATGAGAGAGAGAGAGAGAGCTCTAGTTTCTTGTGCTGATTTCAAAGGGATTCCACTCCAACCATCAATCCTTTGTGATCTAGTCACCTCATTGCTTTCCACCTAAACCTCTACTACCAAAACCAAAAATCTATGAGAGTATTTGAGTGTTGATGAGATTATCTTTTAAAGCACAAGAGCAAGGAGTTCATCATAAACACCAACATCTATTGCCTTGGGGGGGGGGGGGGGGGGGGAGGGTGCATCCTAGATCGACTAGGGGCGCTTGGAAGTATCCAACCGTTGTGGAGAAGCCAAGAAGTTCGTGAAGATCTACCCTAGTGAGCTAGTCCTTCGTGGCCATAAGTCATGGTGGCAATGAGGATTTGCACATGGAATACCAACATTGGTCAGGGCTGTTAACGGGTTATTGTATCCAAACCCGCACCTGATAGGTTAATGGCGATCCGTTATGGTGGACACCATGTGCCGGTTACCGTTGACAAAAACACTTCCATGACGCGCCATTTATTGTCATGGAAGTGGACATACGTGAGATTCATGGACCCTTGTGAGTGTGAGCCCTTCTAAGACTTGATTCCTCCATGGATCTCGCAACCGAGATCTTCATAATATTAGATCATTTGTGGATCGAAGCCTCCATCAACATGGACATACGATAGCATCACCTATCATAACGACTCGTCAAAATCTTCATCGTGTCAACTTGTGTTTGCGATTCACTCAAACTTTACTTTCTACTTTACTTGTACTTGCATGTCCGTACTTTCCGCTGCCTATACTCTAGACTTGCATTTGTACGGTGCTCTTGTATTGCTTAGCTATGTCCAAATCTGCTAAGAACTAAAATTGGGAAAATAGTCCTTTATTTTTTGCAAGTAGTCTATTCATACCCCTCAAGACATACTTCCGATCCTACACCGTGTCTGTTGTGGCCGTGACAAAGAGAGTGCCCGTTACGTGTGTTTTTCAGTAGGATCGCTCGTGCCACCGCCTATGAGTTTGGTGCCCCGCAGAGGGCATTCTTGGGATTTTGCATAGCCTCACGCCACGTGGCTTCTACCAATTTGTTGCTTCGTCTCCAACCAGTGAGAAGGCTAGGGGTTCTCTCGTTCTGTCTCACTTCTCTGTCTCTCTCGCTCGCGTCTTTCTTTAAATCTGCTCTCCAGCGCCCGTTCTCTCCACCGACCCCGGCCAGCTCTGACTGCCTGCCCCGTCGCCCCCTACTGGTACAAGGATGCATTTGCCCCCTTCGCCAATACATCGTGCCCTTTAGCCATTAGGGTCTCGCGCAATCAGCCGACCACCTACCTTGAGGAGGAGGTGGAGGACGATCAATGACTCACTATATGCCGCCACCCCGTGTCCTCGCCGGCAAATCAGGAGCCGTGGTATTGAAGAGGCGTGATAACCCACAAGTATAGGGGGGCGCAACAGTTTTCAAGGGTACAGTACTCAACCCAAATTTATTGATTCAACACAAGGGGAGCCAAAGACTATTCACGAGTATTAGCAGTTGAGTTTCAATTCAACCACACCTGAAAGACTTAATATCTGCAGCAAAGTATTTAGTAGAAAAGTGGTATGCTAGTAATGATAATAGTGGCAAAATTAACAGTAGCAATTTTGCAGTGATTGTAACAGCAATGGCAACGGAAGTAACTTAGCAAAGATCAATATGTAAAAAGCTCGTAGGTAATGGATCAACGATGGATAATTGTGTTGGATAATACGGTGACTCCTACAAAACTAGCCCACCAACAAGAAATGAAAGAGCTACACCGTCTTGAAAAACACTCAGAGGGGAAGGAAATCGTCTCGAGCCAAAGGATGAATCTCTGAAATGCTCAAAGCACATGGTTAGTCCACAAATATGTTGTCATCAATCACCAAAACTACATCGAGAGAGATATGCCTTAACAATCTCCCCCTTTTTGGTGGATTGATGACAACCAGGGATTTGCACAGGGAAAAGACATGAAAGTAAAGATACTTAGAACTACAAAATATAGACGGGCTCCCCCTGAATGTGTGCACCTAGTTAGTATTGCTTTTGGAATGCAAGACACACACATTAGGATCAACACTCCCCCTATATTTTATAGTCCAACAATTCTAAGCATAGGATACATGAGAGCAGGGTATAAAACAGGATAAGCATGCAACTCATAAGATACTACAGTACTGGATAGACATAGATAATAAAGGTAAAGATAAGGTAGCATATGTCTCACACCATACACTACAGGAATCAGCTACTTTGCCGTCTGCCACGACGGACGGCAAAGGCATGAACGGCGGACGGCAAAGGCCTTTGCCGTCAGCCGCGGACGGCAAAAGGCTCCGGCAAATTAGGCTACGATAAACAGCTACTTTGCCGTCTGCCTCCTGGCGGCTGACGGCAAAGGCCCTTTGCCGTCTGCGGCGGACGGCAAAGAGAGCGGACGGCAATAATTGCGCTGTCAGTCCGTTAAGTGGCTAACGGCAGGCCTTTGCCGTCCGCCGCTGACGGCAAAATTTCTAGTGTCTTTGCCGTCCGCCATATGATGTCATCTACACATCACTACATGGCAGGTTCTTTGCCGTCTGCCACTGATGGCAAAGTCTTTGCCGTCTGCCACTGTAGGCAAACTGATCAAATGGATCAGCTCCCAGGAAGCACAGCTGGATGCCACGTGTCTTCTTTGCCGTCTGCGGTAGACGGCAAAGAGCCCGTTGCCGTCGGTGGCAGACGGCAAAGAGCCTGCATATTGGCTCTTTTATCTGTTTTTATCAAATCCAACAATTTTCATCACACATATATATGACATATATAGATATATTTCAAAAGGCCATTACAGAGCAAACATATAAGATATCCAACACATAACTTCATCATCCAACCATATATATTACATGCATAGTTCCATCATACATAACAAGTTCAACATAGAGGCATCCAACCATATATATTACAATAGTTTCATCCAACGATACATGCATAGTTCAATGATACAAAAGAAACAGAGAAAGGGATAAGGAGCACTCCATCTATGCAAGCTTTCGTCAAGTGAATGAAATCTGCAAAATGAAAAATAAGAAAGTTAGAAGAAGAAGAGTAGAACAAGAAGAAGAGTAGAACAAGAAGAAGACTAGAACAAGAAGAGTATGTCATTTATGAGCTAACTTACGTGAAATGGATCATATATGAGCTAACTAAGTTGAAATGGGTCGTTTATGAGCTAGCTAAGGTGAAATGGATCATTTATGAGCTAACTTAGTTGAAATGGGTCATTTATGAGCTAACTAAGGTCAAATGGATCGTTTTTTAGGTAACTAAGGTGAAATGGATCGTTTTTAGCTAACTTAGGTGAAATGGATCATTTATGAGCTAACTTAGTTGAAATGGATTGTTTTTGAGCTAACTTAGGTGAAATGGATCATTTATGAGCTAATTTAGTTGAAATGGATCTTTTTGAGCTAACTTAGGTGAAATGGATCATTTAAGAGCTAATTTAGGTGAAATGGATCGTTTTTTAGCTAACTTGGTGAAATGGATCGTTTATGAGCTAAATTAGTTGAAATGGATCGTTTATGAGATAACCTAGGTAAGATGGGTCATTTTGGAGTTAACCTAGGTGAAATGGGTCATTTTAAAGCTAACGTAGGTAAATGGATCATTTAGGAGCTAATCTAGGTAAATGGGTCATTTTTGAGCTAACTTGGATGAACTGGATCATTTATAAGCTAACCTAGGTAAAATGGGTCATTTTAGAGCTAACTTAGGTAAAATGGATCGTCTACGAGCTAACTAAGCTAATTATGTAATTTTTGACATAAGTAAGCTAAGTACATATCATTTTAGAGCTAACTTAGGTAAAATGGATGGTTTTGGAGGTCAGTAAGCTTATTAAGTCATTTTGGAGGAGAAGAAGCTAAGTCTAGGTCATTATGGTAAGCATTGGAGGAAATAAAGCTAAGTCTAGGTCTTTATGCATGTGTTAAGCAAAACACTAGATAAACTTACCAAGATTCAGGAGGTGTAGGAGCGGGGTGGCTCGTGTCGGTAGCTGGAGAAGGATCGTGCGATGCTTGTCTGGAGTTACGCTGCACCAAAGATCATTTCCAGTGTCTTGTTAGCATGATGACACTCAAATGTTAAGACTAGCAAGTAATGTCCATTCAAATAAAACTCACCGTGGTCCCAGGAGCAATCACTGGCATCGGCGGAGTGGTCTGACCTGTCTTCTCGCACACAGACTGCACATTTGGTTTTGACGACTCAGTCATACTAGTTAGTAATGAGACAAACACTACATGAATGTTTTGGCTAATCTGCAGAGGAAACTTACCACAAGGAGCTCGTACATGGCCCTTGCCTGCATGTCATTCCGTGCCCTCTCCTCCTCCATCATCTTTGTCGTCCTCTCCTCCAACTCCCGCTGCCTCTCCGCCGCCTCCGCCAGAAGTTTCTCCGTTCTATCTCTCTCACTCTGTATAGTAGCCTACAACACCACTCACATGACCATTTGTAATCATTGATGGAAGCGCACACAATATAATGGAGAAAGATAACTGAGTACGTATCACTAACCTTGATGGCGAGTTGCACTGGCCGTTCACGAGGCCTTATCTCAGGAGCGGAGCTCGACTGGCGCGCCTTGATCTCCGGGAGAGTGCTAGGACAACGGATAAGTCCATCTCCAATGGCTATGGAGCCATGGGACCTCCCGCCACCAGATATCATCAGCAGCTCTGGATCAATGGGACCCTGGCTCGGGTTAAAGTCCTCCCCTTTCCTCGCCTTCCCCTCATCTCTATATCTCATGAGCTTGTTGTGGGAGGAGATGTTGGTGAAATTGTTTGCATCATCGAGGTCAGACTAAGAGAAAGCCTTGACTTTCTTGAAAGAGGCAGTGTGGGCCATGGCATACAGGTCGTACACCTCTGGCACCTTATCCGCCTTATTGTAGCATGCCTGAAAGAGAGAAACAATGAAAATTAGTAATTAAAGGGCTAGCTAGCATGATGAATGAATTGCATGAATCATGAAGCAAACCACATACCCAGTTGCGCCCGTACTGATATAAGTTGGAGCTGCCTTGATGGTGTGGCACACCTTCCATTTGGCCACGTTTGTTCTTGGCCTCGTTGTGGAGGGCTAGCCATTGTTTTCAGCACCACTCATCGACCAACACCTCCCAACAATCCATCCGATCCGCGCACCATCTCGGAGGCGCCTAAGTTAGCAAATAGAAACTTGAGCGCTACGGCTAAGAATTACTAAATGAAGGAACTTAAGTAGACAAGGCCTTAAGAATTACCTTCATGTACTGCTCCTTACTCAGGAACTTATCACGGCACGCCGGCTTGGTCTTCTTGATACCACGCAAGGCGTAGTAGTCTCGAATAGCCTGCACCCGAGCCTCGTGCCGTAAGTTCTGGAGTAGGCGCTTGCAGACATTCTCGATAACATGTGCCGCATCCTCCTCGTATCCCTCCTCACACCTGTAGAATGTCTGCAATCAAATGAGACAATATTGATTAGTACACGATCAATGTGACGCTTGAAGATTTTTAAATGTGTAAAGGAGAAATTACCCAGAACTTTCTGATCACCATGTCTGCCCTCGTGTCGCACACGGCACCGTCGATAATCTCATCCGGCGGGGCCGGGGCAGCCACGTAGTGCTCCCAGCTCAATCCAAGCTCTGGAAGCCGACCCTCACCAGGCAACGTGACAAACCCCGGGAAGTTTTGCCGGCAAAGAACTCCAAGGATGGAGTTGGGCCGGCGGACACTGTGATGGTGGTCCCAACTCCTGCAGCATGACAAGGCCAACGCATTAGTTATTTGAAGAAACGTGAATGCAGAAGGTACAAAAATATTAAATGCACTTACGTACCTCTCCCCATCAGGGAAAATCAACCACCTCTGCTCGCGGGTCACCGGCACGGACGGGAGCCGTGTAGCACCATGCTGGTAGACGTTGCCCCCCTCCTCCACCTCCTCATCAGCCGGCTCCCCGCCATCATCAGCATGGCCACTCGGCTCCCCGCCATGCTCAGGTTGACCCGACCAGGTACCCCATCCAGACGTGTGCTCCTCTGGGGTCTCGTGGGCCCAAGTCTCATGGGCCGAAGGCCCGTCGACCCGAGGCTCGTGGGCCGAAGACTCGTGGACCGGAGGCTCGTGGACCGGAGTCCATGCAGCCTCCTCCTCAGACGAGTCCACCCTAGCAGTCACGTGCTCGGGTGAAACAGCTGGGGGCGGTGGCGAGGAAGGCGCCGTAAGAGTCACCCTGCCTCCTCTCCCGTGACCACGTGCTCCACCTCCTCTCTTCTTCTTACCTCGTCCCCTGCTGGGCACCACGGTCGACGAAGAAGGGCCCGGCGGTGTCGCCATACTGTCCAGCAACGCTCGGCGGAGAGGTGCGTGTGGAATGGAAGACCTCGCACCACGCGCCGATGAAGAAGGGGCCTCGGCGCGCTCCCGACCAGCGCCCACCATCTTTCAACACCTGCCACGACAAAGAATAAACGAAATTAGTACAACATAAAAAAGTACCGACATGAATAATAATATGTATATCACTTAAGTGTATCATCATCAAGTACAACATAAAGAAATTGAATACCTGACACTACTAATAATCTCGATCAGTATCATCAATAAATGCATAATCATCATCATCATCACTATAATCAATGATGGGCTCATAGGGTTCATTGGCATCAACATGTGCAAGGCCACCTTGACGTAATCGGTCAAGCATTGACAGGTCATCCGCAGCAGTAACCTCTTCTTGTTCCGGCTCTTCTTGTTCCTCCTTTGGGGTGATGTCGGATTCATTGTCGCTGTCTACTTCAATGTTTTGGGGTGAAGTATAGCGGTTCTTGAAACGCTTTTTGGAAAGACGTGTCTCTTGGAAGAATTCTCCTTCATAGGTGTCTGGGTTAATGTGAGGTTCATAATCCTCTTCCTTTGGGGGAGAAAGTCTAGCACGTGGCGACACTTCATAAACGACATCCCAACCTTTCAGATTTGGATTAGTTTGGCAGGCCCACGGTAGATAGAATACTTGGGTCGCCTGTTGAGCCATAATATAGACATCAGGAACGTCTAAATGAGTGCTTTGGTTGATTTCAACTAGCCCTATATGTTCATGAGTCCTTCTAGTCTCCTTCGGCTGAAACCAATAACATTTGAAGACTACGACATTCGGTGGGTTTTCACCATAGAACAGAAGTTCATAAATTGCTTCAACTCTCCCATAATACTCGGTACCTCCTTCGCCGATAGCAGATACACAACAATTTGTAGACTTTCGGTCAGCCATAGATAGCTCTTTGCCATAGGTACGAAAGCGATACCCGTTGATGTCGTACTTGTCAAATGAATGAACCTTATAGTCAAAACCATTAGTGACTTGTCTCAATTCGGCGTCCATAGACTCTGAATTAGCCTATAAGTTTAATATGAAAGGATTGTTGCATTATGCACAAATTAGCGAATGAAATGAAATTGTCTAATAGAAATTACCGTTTGTTTGAACCAAGAGATGAAACCGGGATAGCCACCTCCTTGCTTTGCGAGAAGCTCATACTCTTCGACGGAATCCTTTTGGATCTCTGCTCCATACGAGAATATGGAGACGTATCGACTGTATGACATATCCAGGAATAAGAGTAGTTCAAAGGAAATAGAAGTTGCGAAACAATGTACCGAGAACTTACTCGATCTATGGCCGCACTTCTATCAGGTTGTTGAAGATATACAACGAAATGGTCCGCCATTCTTCGTTATCCAAAGATACTGGATGTGAAACACTAGCTGGTGCGGGATTCCCTTTGAATAGGCCGAGGTTGGATCCACCCTTTTTAGGCTTGTCAGCATTGTATCGAGGCTTCGGATTATGCAAATGACGATTTTTGGCTTCGTAGTGCGCTGTTACGAAGTTTGCCGCCTCCTCTGTGATGAATGCCTCAGCCATCGATGCTTCAATTCTACGTTTATTTTTACATTTTTCTCGAAGCGTCTTCTGCATCCTCTCAGTTGGGTAGCACCAACGATTTTGCATGGGCCCCCCAATCTTGCCTCGGTCGGGAGATGCAAAATCAAATGCTGCATTGGATTAAAGAAGCCCGGTGGAAAGATCTTCTCTAACTTGCAGATCAACTCTGGCGCCAACTCTTCCATTTCTTCTAGCACGCCAGGCGATAGTTCTTTCGCACAAAGAACACGGAAGAAATAGCTGAGTTCTGCCAGTACTAGCCATTCATCCTCAGGGATGAAGCCACGCAACATCACCGGCATTACCCGCTCAATCCATATGTGCCAATCATGACTCTTGAGACCAAATATCTTCAGTTTATCAAGATTCGCTCCCCTCTTTAGATTCGCTGCATACCCATCGGGGAACATCAACTGCTGTTGCACCCACAAGAGAATTTCCCTCATAGCTGGCCTTAAAAGATTGAAGCATGCCTTTGGCTTCGTCCAGTTCTGCTTTCCTTTCGGTTCTTTCATGTTTTGTAATGGCCTATCACATAGCGCCTCCAGATCGACTCTAGCCTTAGTATTATCCTTTGACTTCCCATCTATGCCGAACAATGTACCAAAAAGTGCCTCGGTGATATTCTTCTCAGTGTGCATCACGTCGATGTTGTGTGGGCAAAGGAGGTCTTTGAAGTAAGGCAGATCCCATAAGCATGTTTTGTGAGTCCACGCGTGCTTAGTATTATACCCCTTGAAGTATCCTGGACGTTGTGGATCTGGCTCGAGAGCGTTTAACTGATCCAGGGTCTGTTGGCCTGTCAATGCAGGTGGTGCAGAGTTTTTGACAACTCTACCCCTGATGAAGTTCTTCTTGTCTTTCCTGAACTTATGGCGAGGATCCAGGAACTGTCTATGCATGTCGAAGCAAGAAAACTTGTGACCGGCCTGAAGCCAACGAAACTCAAGAGCTCCCTTGCATGTGGGGCACGGGAACCTTCCATGCACACACCAGCCAACGAATAGCGCATACGCCGGCAAGAAATGCGTCGAGTACATGTACCAGACACGCATTATGAAGTTCCGTTTGCTAAAGGCGTCGTATGTCTTGAACCCATTGTCCCAGGCTTCTTGCAATTCGTCCTTAAGTGGCTGCATGTACACATTCATATTTTTGCCCGGATAGTTGGGTCCTGGAATTATCAACGTCAGGAAAATGTTCTTTCTTTGCATAATCTGTCCCGGGGGGAGATTGAGTGGAAAGACAAATACGGGCCAACAACTGTATTGGGCTGCCGTCATACCAAACACACTGAACCCATCCGTGCTGATGCCGACTCGAGGATGCCTCGGATCTGCCGCTTTGTCAGCATGTAATTCATCAAACTTTTTCCACGCAACACCATTCGATGTGTGTACCATCATCAGATTGCCATCTGCATCTAGTTCGGTTCTTTTGCCTGTTTTGTGCCATGTCATCTGTCTGGCCGTCTCTTCGACCATGAAAAGACGTTGAAGTCTTGGTACGATTGGCATATACCGAAGAACACTAACGGGGATTTTGGTCTGTGTCTTCTCACCCATACCGTTGTCTACCATAATATACCTGGAAGACTTGCAAATGGGACAATAGTTCAAGTCCGCATAGTCAAGCCTAAATAAGGCACATCCTTTCTCACAGGCATGTATCTTCTCATAGGGCATCTTCAGTGCACGGAGGATTTTGTCCGACTGGTATAGGTTTGCAAGCATTACATGACCTTTGGGTAGAAAGCGTCCAAACACTGTCATAATTGCGTCATAGCATTCTCTGCCCAAGTTGAACTGAGCCTTCAGAACCATTACTTGTGAGATGGCATCCAACTGACAAAGCTCAGTGTGCTCGTGGAGCGGACGTTTTGAAGACTCCAACATTTCATTGAAGGCCTTTGCAGATTCCTCCATCTCCTCGTCCGAATCCCGAGCATCATCATAGCCTTGCACCATGTTTTCCATCCCGGTACCATGCTCGTCGGTGCGACGACGATCCACCTCAGCTCGGTCACGTTGGGCAGACTCACCATGAAATGTCCACACCGTATAATCGGGCGTAAAACCACTCTTCTGCAGGTGTTTGCCCATTTCAGCCTCTGTCTTCTTTTCCCAATTGCCGCACCGGAAATAGGGGCACCAGGTTTTCTTTTGGCCATTTGCAAATGCGGCTTGCACAAACCCCTTAGTTTTTGTGAACCATTCAACGCTCCATTTGTTCTGACCAGTGTGACCGGTATACATCCAAGCACGGTCACTCATCTTGACTTTCAGAGCTACTGGACACACAACAATTATATATTTAATTCACCATGTATATATTCATCAGTTGATCTACTTTGTGAATTTTATTATGTCCATGCAACCTACACTCTAATAGGTAATGATAGGTCCTAATCCCACCCGTGTATGTGTAGATTGGGTTCATTTTCCCATGCTATGCTCCGGATCCGACGCAAAATTTCGGCAGCACCTCCCCGCTGTTCTCCTGATACACGTCTCTGCAATAAACAGAGAGGATGTGTACCCGGAGAACAACAGGGGAGGCACTGACGAAATATATGTGTCGGATCCGGAGCAAAGCATATGGGAAAACGAACCCAATCTACACATACTCGGGCTGTCCATGGATAGCGTTGGACAATTCGAAAGAATCAAGGTTATAAATATGCAAATGCATGCATATTTATAACTATGACGCTTTTGAATGGGAGACACATATTGGTTACGCATACTGATGATTCAAGACACATATATAGCTAGCTATCAAGTTTCATCGGAATAGATCAAATAATTAATGGGGGAGGAGGACTTGTCATTTGTGCTCACCCACGAACAAAGGGGCAGAGCTCGTCAAACGCACGACGAGGTCGTCAAACACCAAACCTCGCAGCGATGAAACAACTGCACATTTAAAACTACACGATCAACACAATTATATATGATGTTTTTCATAACAAAATCGAAAAATATATGACCTAACTAATAGTTCACAAATATATGACCCCGTCGGCCTCTGGAAGGCCAAAGAACACCTTTTCGGGAGGTGTCGGTGGTCGGGGTGTCCTGTCGGTGTCGGGGTGCCGTGTCGGGGTCGGGGTGCTGTTTCGGGGTCGGGGGGTCGGGGTGTCGTGTCGATGTCGGGGTAGTGCTGTGTCGGTGTCGGGGTGTTGTTTCGGGGTCGGGGTGTGGTGTCGGGGTCAGGGTGTCGGGTCAGGCTCGGGGTCGGGGTGTCGGGTCAGGCTCGGGGGGTCGGGGTCGGGGTGTCGGGTCAGGCTTGGGGGGTCGGGGTGTCGGGGTCGGGGTCGGGGTGTCGGGGTCGGGGTGTCGGGGTCGGGGTGTCGTGTCGGGGTGCCGGGTCGGGGTCTGGGTACCGTGTCGGGTCGGGGTCGGGGTGTCGGGTCAGGCTTGGGGGGTCGGGGTGTCGGGGTCGGGGTCGGGGTCTCGGGGTCGGGGTGTCGTGTCGGGGCGCCGGTCGGGGTCTGGGTACCGTGTCGGGTCGGGTTTTTTTCCTTTTCTTCTTCTTCCTCTTTTTCCTTTTCTTCCTTTTTTTCCTTCTTCTTCTTCTTCTTCTTCTTCTTCTTCTTCTTCTTCTTCTTCTTCTTCTTCTTCTTCTTCTTCTTCTTCTTCTTCTTCTTCTTCTTCTTCTTCTTCTTCTTCTTCTTCTTCTTCTTCTTCTTCTTCTTCTTCTTCTTCTTCTTCTTCTTCTTTCCTTTTTCCTCTTCTTCTTCTCCTCCTCTCCTCTTTTTTTCTTCTTCTCCTCCTCCTCTTCTTCTTCTTCTTCTCCTCTCCTCTTTTTCTCTTCTTCTTCTTTCCTAAAACTAAACTAAACCTAAACCTAAAACTAAAAAAACAGAAAAAGGAAAAAACTAAATCTAAACCTAAAACTAAACTAAAACTAAACCTATAAACCTAAAACTAATCCTAAAACTAAAACTAAATCTAAACTAAACATAAACCTAAAACTAAAAAAACAGAAAAAAGAAAAAAAGGAAGAAGAGACTCACCTGCAGGGTGGAGGAGGGGGGGGGGGGTGCGGCCTGGGCGGCGGAGGAGCGGGGCGGGGCGGCCTGGGGCGGCGGAGGAGGGGGGCGGGGCGGCCTGGGGCGGCGGGGCGCGGAGGTGCCGGGGCGCCGGGGCGTGGCGGCGCCCAGACGGCAGGGCGGCGGGGGCGACGTGGCGAGGGGGGGGGGCGCCGGGGCGGCGGCGGGGTGGTGGGGCGACGGGGCGGGGGGCGCTGGGGCGGCGGCGGGATGGTGCGATGGGGCGGTGGCGAGAAGTGGGAGAGAAAGAGAGAGAGAGGGGGGGTGTGGGGCACGGCCGTTAACGTAACGTGGGGTCCTCCCTCTTTGCCGTCCGCCACTCTTTGTCGTCCGCCTTCTTGCTCTTTGCCGTCCGCTAGCGGACGGCAAAGAGGGGGCCCGTTAGGTTTTTTTGCAGCTCGTCAGTGGGGCCCCTCCCTCTTTGCCGTCCGCTAGCAGACGGCAAAGAACTGGCTGATGGCAAATTTGGTCTTTGCCATCAGCCAGTTCTTTGCCGTCTGCTTTTTGGAAGCTGATGGCAAAGAGCTTCTTTGCCGTCCGCTAGCGGACGGCAAAGAACTGGCAGATGGCAAAGTAGCTGATTCCAGTAGTGATATGTCTAGAACTTAGGTCTCACTGGCACCAAACCAAACCAAACAAAACGACGAGAAAGCACAAGACACCACAAACCACAAAGACACACGCAACACAACAACAACACAAATCCCTAAACTCTCTCCCCCTTTGGTAGCGAGACACCAAAAGGGCAAAGAGCGTTGCTATGACTCCAAGTGATAGCAAGATGAGGATCTCAAACATCACATCTCAGCGGGATCGTCTGCACCGCCGTCGTCGGTCGGAAACTGCTCGGCGTCTGAATTGTTCCATGGGCAATGCTGCTGAACCTACTCCTCCTCGTCAGTGATCCTCTCCTCAGATCCGCTGTTGATAGTGGCACCCAACTAGCGCATGAGCTCCTTGTGACGTCTGCGGGCCTTCTTCTCAGAGACATGAGACATGTACTGGCCATGAGACTCCATGCAGAAAAGTTTCTTCATCTTGCGCTTAATACTCTTAGCCCATGAGGGCTCCACACCGGAGGGCTCATAGTCCTCATCCTTGTCGGCCTCAGCATCGTCCTCGGACTCCATGTCAGCCTCAGAAGGTGGAGCATCAGATTGAGGGGCCTGGGTGCCCCAGTTGTCCTTCTTCCTCAGACATTTGATATCATGAGAAATCAGCTCTCCAGTTTCCAGCGCAGCCCTGGGATAGTGATGTGCCCAGGCCTTCTCAATGAGCAGCATGATGAAAGGACCATAGATCGGCCACTTGCGCTCAAAAATGGCAGACAGAAGTTCAGACCACATAACATGAGAAATGTCCATGGTCTCTCCAGTGGTTTCTTCCTTCTCATGCTGGCAGAAGAGAAGCATGTCCACAAGATAGGAGTGGACCATATCCAGATTCCCAATGCACGGGAAAATAGTCTCGCGGAAGACACGGTGAAGGATGTCCAGATAGGTAGACAGCTCATAGGTTACCTTCTTTGTCTTGGGGTTAACCTTCTGAGAGTAGTAGGGCCAGAGTGCTTGCTTGTGAGTGGAGGTGACATTGCAGTGAGGAAGGAAGTCGACTGGATGCTCAAGCCCGTGATCTTCCACCCCAAGTAACTTCATGAAGGCCTTCCACGTGACAGAGAGCAACTTGCCATTTGTCATTGAAGTCAAAGTCCTTTCTCCATCAGTTCCAAGATGGACAGTGGCATAGAATTGGCATATGATGTCGGCATCAAAGTCCTTGTTGAACTGCATGATTCTGAGAATGTTCAACTGAGTGCACATCTGAAGGGCTTCGCCAAAGTACTCAGGGTCCTTTTCCATTGGGTCGGTGTCGATGGAACGGACATCAACAAAGTGATTCTTCTTAGCCTTGATCACATCAAAGAAGATGGCGAACTGAAAGCGGTTCTAGAACGGGCGGTTGACCAAAGTGGGATCTTGGTCTTCCTCATAGGGGTTGCGGCGACGCTTTGCTCAAAATTCCTTGGCAGTCATCTCATACACAGTCTTTCCCTTTGGCTTGCTTGTAGATCTCTTCGTGTGCTGAGGTGGCGGTGGAGCACTTGAGGTTGCGCCTGCTGGCAGCGGTTGAGCACTAGATGAACCACCGGCTGACTCAGAAGTGTGGTAGCGCTTTGACGTGGCACGACCGGGGTTGACACGACGGGCCAGCTGCTCAGGATGATCACCACCCGGAACCAAACAGACGAGCAGAAGAAACAACACGAAAGAAAAGAGCATAAGCCACCAAAGAACACAACACGGATCAAAGCTTTGTAGGAAAAGATGGAATTAGGCATCTAGCTTGTGCGGTAGTACCGCTCGAAGAGGGCGGTAGTACCGCACCAGATGGGGAACGGTAGTACCGCGACCCATAAGCGGCAGTACCGCTTGCGCGGTAGTACTGCTTGAGGAGGGCAGTAGCACCGCGCCAGATGGGGAACGACGGTTCCCTACTACCGTGGACGGATCCGGCACTACCGGAGATGCCAAATTCAAAAATAATCCTACCAAACTTCAATCCACAGGGCCTAGAAGCCATCTCCATCCTACTCAAGCCTCTCCTTAGCCAAAAGATGAGAAGAACAATGCCTATTGCCCCTAAAAACTAGATGCAAGATCTAGGGAAAGAGAGAATAGGAACGGAGGCAATACCAGCATCAATGGCTAGAGGACGTGGTGGGGATCGACTCCACCGGAGGAAGTGGAGAGGGACAGCACGAAAACGGCGGCCGACCGGGCCCCTCCTGCGGCGAGAGGTTGCTGGAGCGACAAGGAAGACGAGTGGGGGAAAATGTGTATGGGGGAGAAACAAATCCCCCTGCCCCGACATAACCCCCCATCGCCCGCCCCGCAGCGGTAGTACCGCTAGGGTGGGCGGTAGTACCGCTTGACTCTTGTCAGCGGTAGTACCGCACACGCAGCGGTAGTACCGCTCTGCTGCAAAAAGGACTGACCAAAAAGGGCTATGCTCAAGGAAAAGGAAAAAATGAGACAAACACGACAACACACACACAGAACCGACAAAAGGAACGAAGACACACACCTCTCCAAGAGAGGGCGGTGGCCGAGGCCTCCTATGTTTGAGTTCAGAGGTATGGCGCCGCGAAGATTTTAACCTTGGGCCCATGACCAACACTCATCTTTGAAGCACAAGTACCATCAAAAATGGCTAATGTGAAAGAGTTTGGTTAGTTTATGCATTATGGGGGGAGGGGAAGTTGATTGAGAGAACAACACTCCCCCTATGTCCATGCCTACACCTAACCTAGACGACATGTTGAGTGTGGTGGGGTGTGCAAGGGTTCAAGTCACATTGCTCAAATCAATGATATTTAGCTCATGCCTTAACTCGCGAGATCTTGCTTCATCCAAAGGCTTCATGAAAATATCTGCAAGGTTACCATGAGTGTTGACATAGTTGAGCTCGATCTCCCCTCGCCTAATGTGATCCTGGATGAAGTGATACCTAATCTCAATATGCTTTGTCTTGAAGTGTTGCACCGGGTTGAGAGAAATCTTGATGGCACTTTCATTGTCACACCAAAGAGGCACTTTGTCACGAGTGACTCCGTAATCCTTTAAAGTTTGCCTCATCCATAAAAGTTGTGCACAACAACTACCGTCAGCCACATACTCTGCTTCCGTGGACGAGAGAGACACACAACTTTGCTTCTTGGAAGACCAACTCACCAAAGAGCAACCAAGAAATTGGCACCCTCCGGAAGTGGACTTCCTATCCACTTTGTCTCCCGCCCAATCCGAGTCCGAATAACCTACAAGCTTGAAGTTTGCTCCTCTTGGGTACCATAAGCCAAAGTTTGGGGTATGAGCCAAATATCAAAAGATTCGCTTGACCGCCACAAAGTGACTTTCCTTAGGTGCGGCTTGAAACCGTGCATAAATTCCCACACTCAACATGATATCCGGTCTAGATGCACAAAGGTAAAGAAAGGAGCCAATCATGGAGCGATATACCTTTTGATCCACCGCTTTACCATTGGGATCAATGTCAAGTTGGCACTTGGTGGGCATGGGAGAGGAGGCCGGCTTGGCATCACTTAGGTTGAATCTCTTTAGCATATCTTGCATGTATTTGGCTTGATTGATGAAGGTTCCTTCTCTCCTTTGCTTCACTTCGAACCTGAGAAAGAACTTCAACTCTCCCATGGAAGACATTTCGAACTTTGAGGTCATGAGAGCGGCAAATTCCTCATTAAAAGCTTTGTTAGGGGAACCAAAGATAATACCATCAACATATAATTGGCACACAAACAACCCCCCTTTGACCTTCTTAGTAAAAAGAGTGGGGTCGATTAGCCCAACTTCAAAACCACGGTCATCTAACAACTCGATAAGGTGGTCATACCACGCACGTGGGGCTTGTTTAAGGCCATAGAGTGCCTTATCGAGTTGATACACATGATCAGGAAAGTAGGGATCCTCGAACCCGGGGGGTTGCTTGACATATACCAATTCATTAATTGGACCATTAAGGAAAGCACTCTTCACATCCATTTGTTGTAACTTAAAGTTATGATGAGAAGCGTATGCAATCAACATGTGAATGGATTCAAGACGAGCAACGGGGGCAAAGGTTTCACCGTAGTCGATACCCTCGACTTGGGAGTAGCCTTGTGCTACCAAACGAGCCTTGTTGCGAATGATAATCCCATGAGCATCTTGCTTGTTCTTGAATATCCACTTGGTTCCAATGACATTGTGGTTCACCGTTGGCATTGGCACCAATCTCCACACTTTGTTGCGCTCGAAGTTGTTGAGTTCTTCATGCATGGCATTGAGCCAATCCGGATCTTCGAGTGCCTCATAGACCTTTTGAGGTTCAACACAAGAGACAAACGCGTGATGTTCACAATAGTTTGCTAATTGTCTATGGGTGCTTACCCCCTTTCTTAAGCTTCCAAGCACATTTTTCATGAGATGATCCTTGGTGGAGAGCTTGGAAGCAACCTTGGCGGCACAACGCTCCAATTCCTCCTCGGGGGTGAGACGAGGAGTGGTCACTTGATCATCTTGAGCGTCGTCTTGAGCTTGTTCCTGATCTCGTGGAAGATCTTGATCTTGAACTTGATCGGAGGAGGGAGCTTGACCTTGGGCATCACTTGATGTTACAACACCATCTTGAGATTGATCTTGCCCTTGATCTTGTTCTTGAGGTTGAGGGCCCTCACTTTGTTCTTCGGAAGCATGTGGGTCTTGGGTTGGTGAAGGTTCCACATGAGTAGAACATTTCCTTCTCCTTTGACCACAAGGGGTTCCTCAATGGGTAGGATATGACCAACACCCATTCTTCTTATGGCTTGGGGAGGAATTTCATCACCGACATCACAAGTACCACTTTGCTCCACTTGGGAGCCGTTATTCTCATCAAAATCCACGTTACACATTTCCTCAATAAGTCCCGTGGACTTATTGAGAACACGGTAAGCATGAGAGTTTGTAGCATAACCAACAAATATGCCCTCATAAACTCTAGCCTCAAATTTAGACAAACAGACACATTTCTTGAGAATGAAACACTTACACCCGAACACTCGAAAGTACTTGAGGTTGGGCTTGTTACCGGTGAGTATCTCATATGGAGTCTTGTTCAAGCCTTTGCGGAGGTAAAGCCGATTAGATGCATGGCACGCGGTGTTGATGGCTTCGGCCCAAAAGTTGTAGGGAGACTTGAACTCCGCCATCATGGTCCTTGCCGCATCCATCAACGTCCGGTTCTTCCTCTCTGCTACACCATTTTGTTGAGGGGCATAAGGTGCGGAATATTGATGCTTGATTCCCTCATCACTCAAAAACTCATCCAAGGTGTAGTTCTTGAACTCGGAGCCGTTGTCACTTCTTATTGTTAAGATCTTTGCATTGTGTTGTCATTGAGCTTCATTTGCAAAGTCGATGACGGTTTGTTGGGTCTCGCTCTTCCTCTTGAAGAAATATACCCAAGTGTATCTTGAATAGTCATCTACAATCACCAAGCAATACTTTCTACCCCCAAGACTATCAAAGGATGGAGGTCCAAAGAGATCCAAATGAAGGAGCTCCAAAGGCCTCTTCAAGTAGATGATAGTCGTGGGAGGGTGAGCCTTCTCATGTAGCTTTCCTTTGATGCAAGCACTGCAAGCACGATCTTTGGCAAAACTAACATTTGTTAGTCCACGAACATGGTCCCCCTTGAGAAGACTTTGCAAAGATCTCATATTGACGTGGGCTAGACGGCGATGCCAAAGCCATCCCACGTCAACTTTAGCCATTAGGCATGTCGCGGTCTTAGCGGGTCGCTCCAAAAAGTTAATCACATAGAGACCATTCTCGACATGCCCAACAAAGGCTACTTTAAGAGTCTTGCTCCACAAGAGGGCCACGGTATCAATATCAAAGAAAGTGGCAAAGCCCATGAGTGCTAGTTGACGAACGGAAAGTAAATTGTATCCAAGGGACTCAACAAGCATGACCTTCTCGATCGTAAGATCATGAGAAATGACAACTTTGCCGAGTCCCAATACCTTAGAGGACGAGGCGTCACCCCACTCGACATTGGTGGGCATGGATGGAATCTTTTGCACGTCCACCACCAAGTCCTTGCTTCCGGTCATATGATTAGTAGCTCCACTATCGAGCAACCATGATCCCCCACCGGAAGCAAACACCTACAAGAGATCAATGCTTGGTTTTAGGTACCCATTTTGTAATGGGTCCTTTGATGTTAGTAACAAGGGTCTTAGGAACCCAAATAGACCATTCAATGTACTCATAATGAGAACCAACAAATTTGGCATAAACATGCCCATCTCTAGCATGGCACAATACATAAGAAGGGTTAAAGTCGCTGACTTTGTTGGGAATGGAAGCATTGCCCTTCTTGGCATCACTACCCCTCACGGAGTTCTCCTCCTTCTCCTTAGTAGCACACTCTCCCTCCTTCACAAAAGTTTGCTTGAGAGGAGGATGTCGTTTGGCCTTGTCATTCTTCTTCTTGTTCTTGGACTTGGGCACGTACCCAATCCCTTCCTTGGCTTCAACTCCCTTTTGGTTGGTCGAAAGGTCGTTGAGATTCTTCTCGCCTTGTATGCAAGACACAAGACCTTTCTCAAGTTGCACCTTTAGCTTAGCGTTCTCCTCAACAAGATGCACATGCTCACAACATGGGTTAGTAGCATTTGCATTATCAATTAACACCATACGAGAAAAAGTTGCTTTCTCCTTGGTTAGCTTTACTTGAAGTTGATCATGAGACTCTTTGAGGCTAGCATGAGCACCCTTCAAGACCTTGTGAGCCTTGTCAAGTAGGTCAAAGTCCTCTTTGAGTCTAGCAAGATCAACCCCAAGCTTGGCCTTATCGGAGTTTAGCACACGAGAGACAACAAGAGCATGATCAAAATCTTTCTTTAACTTAGCGTGATCAACGTTGTGTGACTCCTCAAGAGCCAAACGAAGACCACACTCTTCCTCAAGATCATTGGAAAGATATGAAATCTCATCGGCATAGTCACGACTATGCCCCTCCATCTTGGAGTTAGTATCTTTGTGAGCCTCGATCATGTCATGGGCTTCACCAAGTTGTTACAAGAGAGCAACAAAATGCTTCTTGGATTTACCCTTGAGTTTACCCATAAAGGATTCAAACTCATTTTCCTCCACATTGGATCCCTCATATTCATCAATGCAATCTGTCAAGGAAGGATTATTAATGATGGTAGTTTTGATGTTGGGGGTTACCTTGTTGGTGGCCTTAGCCATGAGGCACTTGGCGGTGATGTTCTCATTGGGTGAGTCGAAGAGAGACACTCGTGGAGCTTTTGCAATGGCAACAGAGGCCATGGCAATCGACTCACCATCTTCATCATCATCATCATCATCATCATCCTCATGGTACTCTTCTTGAACCACCAACGCCTTGTGAGGGGTCTTGTTTGTGAAGTTGCTCTTGTTAGGGAAAGACTTGGCTTTGTCCTTTCGGATGAGCTTGCCACCATTGTCTTCCCTCTTCTCATACGGAAATTCCGCAATGAAATGGCTCACATTGCCACAATTATAGCAAGCCCTCACACGTTGCTTGCTCTTCGTGCCACTTGAGTTGTTCTTGTTGAAGTTTGGCCTTGAGTTCTTCTTGCTCCAAAATTGCCTTGAAGCAAGTGCCATGTGTTCATGATAGGCATACTTTGTATCTTCGGGTTGCTTTCCTCTTCTTCCTCTTCTTCTACTTCTTCAACACACACCTTGGCCTTCAATGCAAGGTTGGGCTTCTTTGCCCTTTGAGAGCGAAGTACCACATTGTCAGCGGTCTTGTCCAAGATGTTCATAGCCACAAACTCATCCAACACTTCACTTGAGGTCAAGGTGTGGAAGTCGGGTCTTTGACGAATGACGGAGGAAATGGCCTTGTGGTAAGGCATCATTGCCTTGAGGAATTTGCGCTTGATCCAATTTTCATCCGTGTCCTTACTCCCATGATCTCGGAGTGAGACCGCGAGTTTGGTTACTCTCTGATAAAGCTCACGAGGTTCTTCATCTTCTTTCATAGGAAACTCATCGGCTTCATCTTACACTACTTCATAGTTGGAGCGTTGAATGCCTGCGCTTCCCTGGTAGAGAGAGAAAAAACAAAGCCATGCATCTTTGGCCAAGGCGAATGGCTGAAGATGAGGTAGATCTTCGGGGGGAATTGCATCTTGGATGATGAAGAGAGCATTCTCATTGAATTGATTATCCGCAGCTTCTCGAGGAGTGAAGTTTCTTGGGTCATGCGGATAGAAACCTTCTTCAATGATTCTCTAAAGATTAGTATTCACATGATTTAAATGACGCTTAAAGCGATAAACCCAAGAATCAAAGTCCTCATTTTTCACAATCCTAGGGGGAGGACCGGCATGATTCAAATGAGTGGAAGGAATCAGTCCACCATAAACAAGTGGTGGTTCCACATGGGCAAAGATGTCGGTGCCATTTTTACCACTAGAAGAGGGAGCCCTTTCACTACTAGCTTCCCCCTTGTCGGAGTTAGCATCCGTCACCTTGTCACTGGGATCACCCACTTTCAATGGTGCGGTGGATAGTTTAATCCCTTCAATGAATTTAGTAAACATGCTTTCAACCTTGGTCGTCATTGAGGTTTTCAATGTCTCCAAGGCTACATTGAATTCCTCATGGGAGACCGAGGTTCCCTCATCACCCGTAGACGAGATCGGATTCACACCTGAGTGCTCCTCCACACCGTCTACGGTGTCAACCATACTCTTCGGAAGGCAACGTTCTTAGTAAAGAGACGAGGCTCTGATACCAATTGAAAGTATTGAAAGGGTTGACTAGAGGGGGGGGGGGTGAATAGGAAACTAACAATTTTTAGCTTTTCTTTACCAAATTAAACTTTGCATCAAAGTAGGTTGTCTAGATGTGAAACTAGGTGAGCAACCTATATGATGCAACAAAAATGAACGTACAAGCAAGCAAGAGAAGTAACACTAATAAGCTTGCACAAGTAAAGGTAAGAGATAACCAAGAGTGGATCTGGTGAAGACGAGGATGTGTTACCGAAGTTCCTTCCTTTTGAGGGGAAGTACGTCTCCGTTAGAGCGGTGTGGAGGCACAATGCTCCCCAAGAAGCCACTAGGGCCACCGTATTCTCCTCACGCCCTCACACAATGCGAGATGCCATGATTCTACTATTAGTGCCCTTGGAGGCGGCGACCGGACCTTTAAAAACAAGGTTGGGGCAATCTCCACAACTTAATCAGAGGCTCCCAACACCACCACGAAGCGTCACCACAATGGACTATGGCTCCGTGGTGACCTCAACCGTCTAGGGTGCTCAAACACCCAAGAGTAACAAGATCCGCTAGGGATTGGTGGTGGAATCAAATTTCTCTTGGTGGAAGTGTCGATTGGGGACTTCTCAACCACTCCCGAGCAAATCAACAAGTATGATTGGCTAGGGAGAGAGATCAGGCAAAAATGGAGCTTGGAGTATTAATGGAGCTTATGGGGGAAGAGGTAAGTCAACGAAGAAGAAAGGGACCCCCTTTTATACAAAAGGACCCCATCCAACCGTTACCCCCAAAACAGCCCCGCAGAGGACGGTACTACTGCAGGGGCAGCGGCACTACCGCTCCCCCTTGCGGTACTACCGCCCAGCCGGGGAGGGCTTGAAGATAGAGGAGGGACCAGCCCAGTGCGGTACTGCCGCGGTGGTAGGGCGGTACTAGCACTCTCGAGCGGTACTACCGCACCTACTACCGCTGCAAGTGCCGCTCAACCCGACATGAGAAGCGCCTCCTCGAGTCGAGGCGGTAGTGGCCCGGTACCGCAGCGGTACTGCCGCTAAGGACCCTCAAGCGGTACTACCGCTGGGCACCGCGGTACTACCGCTGGGGCCAAAGACTGCCCAAACAGCAGGGAATCAAACCTCCAGCGGGAAGGCCCAGAGGGTGTGAAACGGAAGTGTACGTGATGATTCCACCCTAGCCTTACCAAAGCGGACCCCCTCTTGATAGTACGGTGACTCCTACGAAACTAGCCCACCAACAAGAAACGAAAGAGCTACACCATCTTGAAAAACACTCCGAGGGGAAGGAAATCGTCTTGAGCCAAAGGATGAATCTCTGAAATGCTCAAAGCACATGGTTAGTCCGCAAATATGTTGTCATCAATCACCAAAACTACATCGAGAGAGATATGCCTTAACAAGCGGGGTCCAAAAGGAAACTAAGGGATATTAAGGCCTCCTTCTAATAGAGAACCGGAACAAAGTATTAGCACTTAGTGAATACATGAACTCCTCAAACTACGATAGTCACCGAAAAGAATCCAAATTATTGTCACCTTGGGGTATGCGGATCATAACACATAATAGGTGTCTACAACTTGCAAGATAGGATCAAGAATACAAATATATTCATGAAAACATAATAGGTTCAGATCTGAAATCATGGCACTTGGGCCCTAGTGACAAGCATTAAGCATAGTAAAGTTATAGCAACATCAATCTTAGAACATAGTGGATACTAGGGATCAAACCCTAACAAAAATAACTCGATTACATGATAAATCTTATCCCACTCATCACCGTCCAACAAGCCTAAGATGGAATTACTCACTCCCGATGGTCACTTCGCCTAATTGCTTAGCATGTCATTCTCGCTTCTCTTGCACTCGTGCTTCCCGATGGCATGGGTGCCGATATGAATGACAAGGTTTCATATGGACGTGGGCGGTGATTTGGAATTGTCTAGTCGGTGTTGGAGGTGCTAGGGTTCGGCGTTGCTTGCACTTAGAATTCTTTTTCATACATTGGACTAAGATCAAATACCAAACATACATGGCCATTGTTGGGTAGTTTCGACATCTTTAGACATGATGTGTCTATGCATGCGAATTGGATATTTCCTCATGTGAAATCAAGCAACTTATCTTTTCGTTCATTCAACCAACCCTGCCATCAATTATTATATGTTTGTGAGATGAAAAGGCATTTGTCGCTCCCCGGCAAAGGATGGTAAGGACTTTAAATATTCATCTTCTTATAGTATATCATAATACCCGACTGTGACCGATGCATGTTTCCTTTTTCCAGTACTTCTCTGTCACTTTACATGCCAATATCAAGGACCATCTCAATGAACCAGTTGAGGACATGATGATCATAATCAACACTAGAGATGCTAAGAGACAAGTTTTAATGATGATGCGTATGGATATGAGGGGCATAATAACAACCAATTGGTCAGACTTTTTCAAGGCGGTAGGGATCAAGAATACCAGTTATGCGTCTTTGCCTTCAAGATTAAAAGGGGGGAACCATTGGCACTATCTATATGCTTTAAAAGGCTATGGTACAAAATTACAAGTGCATTCTCTATGCAAAAACCATTCAATTTTCATCTATCTCATGAACTATTCGCATTAGATTCATATATGGAATGGTACACATGGAGTTAATCGACAAGGCAGTTGGCAGTTGAACCAAGTTATATATTATTATGCCTAACTATGGCTTTGTAGTTTTATCGTCTCCATTGCCACGGTGTCTGGCTTTGGCTCACTTATGTTCCGGCTCTTACTACTGAACTTAATGCCAGCTATTTAGCTTTTGTAACCTCTTGACCGGATGCTGCTTGCTTCT
Organism: Triticum monococcum; assembly: GCA_034509565.1. Taxonomy (NCBI): domain Eukaryota; kingdom Viridiplantae; phylum Streptophyta; class Magnoliopsida; order Poales; family Poaceae; genus Triticum; species Triticum monococcum. The sequence goes on along the minus strand of CM067841.1, from coordinate 40,066,039 downwards.
TGGATAGATCGGATTTTACAATCCCATGACTGCTGAACTTGATGATGTCTTGCTTCTGGTACATAGTGAATGTTTTTTCTTCCCTTCAACCAGAAAATCAGTTTTGCCTTCCTATTAACACATCATACTGATCAATTTTTACTCTGTTGGCCACATTGTTCGGATGGTAGGCACGTTACTGATCTAGTATCACGTGACACAAGATGTGGTCACGACTGATCTACTAGGTGGACGTAGAAACTAAACTATAATCCAGAATTGCTTCCCAGATTGATAATTGCATGAAAACCAACGAGTTGGCTGAATTTGGTGGACTCCAATGTCTCAAAGGAAACAACATTGATGGTAAAACCCTTTCCAAACTGGAAAAGATGCATACCAATGGAAATATCACTACTAGGAAAAGGCCTACTAGTGGCGCACCTGTTTTGCCTACTAATGGCGCACTACAGGTGCGCCACTAGTATCACGCCATTAGTATTTTTTACTAATGGCACACCTGTGGTGCGCCATTAGTATCTGGTATACTAATGGCGCACCATGCAGTGCGCCATTAGTATAGCCCATGGTGCGCCATTAGTATGCCTCCCAGGGGGCCATATTTACCCGTGTGCTTTGGCATACTAATGGCGCACTAGTGGATGATACGCCATTAGAGTCCTTTTTGCAGTGCGCCATTAGTGTGCTGAGTGGTGCGCCACTAGTATGAATATTAGGAATTTTTTCTTTTCTGATATTTGCACAGGTTACAAAACATATTACTGCACATAATATAGAGAGCACAACATATAAACAGCAGATTCATCGAATACAATAAAAGATTAGTCTCTGAATACAATTCATCATATTAGTCTCCGAATTCAAAAGACCGAACAAAGATAAAACATTACAAGTCTCGAGACCGCGAGTAGCGAGTTTGTCGGAAGTAATACTAATCCTAACAAGTCCTACTAATCATCATCATACAACTTCTACTCGTTATTAATAACAAGTCATACGATCATCATCTTGATAGTCATCAAACCAACCCTACTTAATTGTTCTTAGTGAAGGAAATATGCCCTAGAGGCAATAATAAAGTTATTATTTATTTCCTTATATCATGATAAAGGTTTATTATTCATGCTAGAATTGTATTAACCGGAAACATAATACATGTGTGAATACATAGACAAACAGAGTGTCACTAGTATGCCTCTACTTGACTAGCTCGTTAATCAAAGATGGTTATGTTTCCTAACCATGGATAAAGAGTTGTCATTTGATTAAACGGGATCACATCATTAGTTGAATGATCTGATTGACATGACCCATTCCATTAGCTTAGCACCCGATCGTTTAGTATGTTGCTATTGCTTTCTTCATGACTTATACATGTTCCTATGACTATGAGATTATGTAACTCCCGTGTGCCGGAGGAACACTTTGTGTGCTACCAAACGTCACAACATAACTGGGTGATTATAAAGGTGCTCTACAGGTGTCTCCAAAGGTACATGTTGGGTTGACGTATTTCGAGATTAGGATTTGTCACTCCGATCGTCGGAGAGGTATCTCTGGGCCCTCTCGGTAATGCACATCACTTAAGCCTTGCAAGCAATGCAACTAATGAGTTAGTTGCGAGATGATGTTTTACAGAACGAGTAAAGAGACTTGCCGGTAACGAGATTGAACTAGGTATTGGATACCGACGATCGAATCTCGGGCAAGTAACATACCGATAACAAAGGGAACAATGTATGTTGTTATGCGGTCTGACCGATAAAGATCTTCGTAGAATATGTAGGAGCCAATATGGGCATCCAGGTCCCGCTATTGGTTATTGACCGGAGACATGTCTCGGTCATGTCTACATTGTTCTCGAACCCGTAGGGTCCGCACGCTTAAGGTTTCGATGACAGTTATATTATGAGTTTATACGTTTTGATGTACCGAAGGTTGTTCGGAGTCCCGTATGTGATCACAGACATGACGAGGAGTCTCGAAATGGTCGAGACATAAAGATTGATATATTGGAAGCCTATGTTTGGACATCGGAAGTGTTTCGGGTGAAATCGGGATTTTACCGGAGTACCGGGAGGTTACCGGAACCCCCCGGGAGCTATATGGGCCTTAGTGGGCCTTAGTGGAAAAGAGAAGAGGCAGCCTAAGATGGGCCGCGCGCCCCTCCCCTCCCTTGGTCCGAATAGGACAATGAGAGGGGGGCCGACCCCCTTTCTTTTTTTCCCCCTCCGCGAATCCTATTCCAACTAGGATTGGGGGGGGGGGAATCCTACTCCCGGAGGGAGTAGGACTCCTCCTGGCGCGCCACCTCTTGGTCGGCCGCACCCCCCCTTGAGCCTTTATATACGGAGGCAGGGGCACCCCAGAGAAACACAAGTTGATCCACGTGATCATATTCTTAGCCGTGTGCGGCACCCGCTGCTACCATAGTCCTCGATAATATTGTAGCGGAGCTTAGGCGAAGCCCTGCAACAATAGTACATCAAGATCGTCACCACGCTGTCGTGCTGACGAAACTCTTCCCCGACACTTTGCTGGATCGGAGTCCGGGGATCGTCATCGAGCTGAACGTGTGCTAAAACTCGGAGGTGCCGTAGTTTCGGTGCTTGATCGGTCGGGCCGTGAAGACGTATGACTACATCAACCAAACGCTTCCGTTGTCGATCTACAAGGGTACGTAGATCACACTCTCCCCTCTCGTTGCTATGCATCACCATGATCTTGCGTGTGCGTAGGAATTTTTTTGAAATTACTACGTTCCCCAACAGTGGCATCTGAGCCTAGGTTTTATGGTTTGATGTTATATGCACGAGTAGAACACAAGTGAGTTGTGGGCGATATAAGTCATACTGCTTACCAGCATGTCATACTTTGGTTTGGCGGTATTGTTGGATGAAGCGGCTCGGACCGACATTACGCGTACGCTTACGCGAGACCGGTTCTCCCGATGTGCTTGGCACATAGGTGGCTTGCGGGTGACAGTTTCTCCAACTTTAGTTGAACCGAGTGTGGCTATGCCCGGTCCTTGCGAAGGTTAAAATAGCACCAACTTGACAAACTATCGTTGTGGTTTGATGCGTAGGTAAGATTGGTTCTTGCTTAAGCCCGTAGCAGCCACGTAAAACTTGCAACAACAAAGTAGAGGACGTCTAACTTGTTTTTGCAGGGCATGTTGTGATGTGATATGGTCAAGACATGATGCTGAATTTTATTGTATGAGATGATCATGTTTTGTAACCGAGTTATCGGCAACTGGCAGGAGCCATATGGTTGTCTCTTTATTGCATGCAATGCAATCGCGCTGTAATGCTTTACTTTATCACTAAGCGGTAGCGATAGTTGTGGAAGCATAAGATTGGTGAGACGACAACAATGCTACGATGGAGATCAAGGTGTCGCGCCGGTGACGATGGTGATCATGACGGTGCTTTGGAGATGGAGATCACAGGCACAAGATGATGATGGCCATATCATATCACTTATATTGATTGCATGTGATGTTTATCTTTTATGCATCTTATCTTGCTTTGATTGACGGTAGCATTATAAGATGATCTCTCACTAAATTATCAAGAAGTGTTCTCCATGAGTATGCACCGTTGCGAAAGTTCTTCGTGCAGAGACACCACGTGATGATCAGGTGTGATAGGCTCTACGTTCCAATACAACGGGTGCAAAACAGTTGCATACGCAGAATACTCAGGTTATACTTGACGAGCCAAGCATATGCAGATATGGCCTCGGAACACGGAGACCGAAAGGTCGAGCGTGAATTATATAGTAGATATGATAAACATAGTGATGTTCACCATTGAAAGCTACTCCATTTCACGTGATGATCGGTTATGGTTTAGTTGATTTGGATCACGTGATCACTTAGAGGATTAGAGGGATGTCTATCTAAGTGGGAGTTCTTAAGTAATATGATTAATTGAACTTAAATTTATCATGAACTTAGTCCTGGTAGTATTTTGCAAATCATATTGTAGATCAATAGCTCGCGTTGTTGCTTCCCTGTGTTTATTTTGATATGTTCCTAGAGAAAATTGTGTTGAAAGATGTTAGTAGCAATGATGCGGATTGGATCCGTGATCTGAGGTTTATCCTCATTGCTGCACAGAAGAATTATGTCCTTGATACACCGTAGGTGACAGACCTATTACAGGAGCAGATGCAGACATTATGAATGTTTGGCTAGTTAAATATGATGACTACTTGATAGTTTAGTGCACCATGCTTAACGGCTTAGAATCGGGACTTCAAAGACGTTTTGAACGTCATGGACCATATGAGATGTTCCAGGAGTTGAAGTTAATATTTCAAGCAAATACCCGAGTTGAGAGATATGAAGTCTCCAACAAGTTCTATAGCTACAAGATGGAGGAGAATCGCTCAAGCAGTGAGCATGTACTCAGATTGTCTGGGTACTACAATCGCTTGAATCAAGTGGGAGTTAATCTTCCAGATAAAATAGTGATTGACAGAATTATCTAGTCACCATCACCAAGTTAGTAGAACTTCGTGATGAACTATAATATGCAAGGGATGATGAAAACGACTCCCGAGCTTTTCATGATGATGAAATCGATGAAGATAGAAATCAAGAAAGAGCATCAAGTGTTGATGGTTGACAAGATCACTAGTTTCAAGAAAAGGGCAAAGGGAAAAAGGGGAACTTCAAGAAAAACAGCAAGCAAATTGCTGCTCAAGTGAAGAAGCCCAAGTCTGGTCCTAAGCCTGAGACTAAGTGCTTCTACTGCAAAGGGACTGGTCACTGTAAGCGGAACTACCCCAAGTGATTGGCGGATAAGAAGGATGGCAAAGTGAACATAAGTATATTTGATATACATGTTATTGATGTGTACTTTACTAGTGTTTATAGCAACCCCTCAGTATTAGATACTAGTTCAGTTGCTAAGATTAGTAACTCGAAACGGAAGTTGCAGAATAAACAGAGACTAGTTAAGGGTGAAGTGACGTTGTGTGTTGGAAGTGGTTCCAAGAGTGATATGATCATCATCGCACACTCCATATACTTTCGGGATTAGTGTTGAACCTAAATAAGAGTTATTTGGTTTTTGCGTTGAGCATGAATATGATTTGATCATGTTTATTGCAATACGGTCATTCATTAAAGTCAGAGAATAATTGTTGTTCTATTTACATGAATAAAACCTTCGATGGTCATACACCCAATGAAACAAGTTCGTTGGATCTCGATCGTAGTGATACACATATTCATAATATTGAAACCAAAAGATGCAAAGTTAATAATGATAGTGCAACTTATTTGTAGCACTGCCATTTAGGTCATATTGGTGTAAAGCGCATGAAGAAACTCCATGTTGATGGGCTTTTGGAATCACTTGATTATGAATCATTTGATGCTTGCAAACCATGCCTTATGGGCAAGATGACTAAAACGCCGTTCTCCGGAACAATGAAGCAAGCAACAGATTTGTTGGAAATCATAAATACTGTTGTATGTGGTCCGATGAATATTAAGGCTTGCAGCAGGTATCATTATTTTCTGACCTTCACAGATGATTTGAGCAGATATGGGGATATCTACTTGATGAAACATAAGTCTGAAACATTTGAACAGTTCAAAGTATTTCAGAGTGAAGTGGAAAATCATCGTGACAAGAAAATAAAAGTTTCTACGATATGATCGCAGAGGTAAAATATTTGAGTTACGAGTTTGGTCTTCAATTAAAACAATGTGGAATAGTTTCACAAACTCATGCCACATGGAACACCACAGCATAATGGTGTGTCCGAACATCATAACCGTACTTTATTGGATATAGTACAATCTATGATGTTTCTTACCGATTTACCAATATCGTTTTGGGATCATGCATTAGAGACAGCTGCATTCACATTAAATAGGGCACCATCTAAATCCGTTGAGACGACACTATATGAATTGTGGTTTAACAAGAAACCAAAGTTGTCGTTTCTTAAAGTTTGGGGTTGTGATGCTTATGTGAAAAAGTTTCATCCTGATAAGCTCAAACCCAAATCGGAGAAATGTGTCTTCATAGGATACCCAAAGAAGATAGTTGGGTACACCTTCTATCACAGATCCGAAGGCAAGATATTCATTGCTTAGAATGGATCCTTTCTAGAGAAGGAGTTTCTCTCGAAAGAAGTGAGTGGGAGGAAAGTAGAACTTGATAAGGTAATTGTACCTTCTCCCTTATTGGAAAGTAGTTCATCACAGAAATCTGTTCTTGTGACTACTACACCAATTAGTGAGGAAGCTAATGATGATGATCATGTAACTTCAGATCAAGTTACTACCGAATCTCGTAGGTAACCAGAGTGAGATCCGCACCAGAGTGGTACGGTAATCCTGTTCTGGAAGTCATGTTACTAGAACATGACGAACTTGCGAACTATGAGGAAGCGATGATGAGCCCAGATTCCGCGAAATGGTTTGAGGCCATGAAATCTGAGATATGATCCATGTATGAGAACAAAGTATGGACTTTGATGGATTTGCCCAATGATCGGCAAGCCATAGAAAATAAATGGATCTTCAAGAGGAAGACGGACGCTGATAGTAGTGTTACTATCTACAAAGCTAGACTTGTCGAAAAAGGTTTTTGACAAAGTTCAAGGTGCTGACTACGATGAAATTTTCTCACTCGTAGCGATGCTTAAGTCTGTCCAAATCATGTTAGCAATTGCCGCATTTTATGAAATCCGGCAAATGGATAAACAAAACTGCATTCCTTAATGGATTTATTAAAGAAGAGTTGTATACGATGCAACTAGAAGGTTTTGTCAATCCTAAAGGTGTTAACAAAATATGCAAGCTCCAGCGATCCATCAATGAACTGGTGCAAGCATCTCGGAGTTGGAATATACGCTTTGATAGGTTGATCGAAGCATATAGTTTTATACAGACTTGCGGTGAAGCCTGTATTTACAAGAAAGTGAGTGGGGGCACTACAACATTTCTGATAAGTATATGTGAATGACATATTGTTGATCGGAAATAATGTAGAATTATTCTGCAAAGCATAAAGGAGTATTTGAAAGGAGTTTTTCAAAGAAAGACCTCGGTGAAGCTACTTACATATTGAGCACTCGAACGTTTAGTATGTTGCTATTGCTTTCTTCATGACTTATACATGTTCCTATGACTATGAGATTATGTAACTCCCGTGTGCCGAAGGAACACTTTGTGTGCTACCAAACATCACAACGTAACTGGGTGATTATAAAGGTGCTCTACAGGTGTCTCCAAAGGTACATGTTGGGTTGACGTATTTCGAGATTAGGATTTGTCACTCCGATCGTCGGAGAGGTATCTCTGGGCCCTCTCGGTAATGCACATCACTTAAGCCTTGCAAGCAATGCAACTAATGAGTTAGTTGCGAGATGATGTATTACGGAACGAGTAAAGAGACTTGCCGGTAACGAGATTGAACTAGGTATTGGATACCGATGATCGAATCTCGGGCAAGTAACATACCGATAACAAAGGGAACAACGTATGTTGTTATGCGGTTTGAACGATAAAGATCTTCGTAGAATATGTAGGAGCCAATATGGGCATCCAGGTCCCGCTATTGGTTATTGACCGGAGACATGTCTCGGTCATGTCTACATTGTTCTCGAACCCGTAGGGTCCGCATGCTTAAGGTTTCGATGACAATTATATTATGAGTTTATGCGTTTTGATGTACCGAAGGTTGTTCGGAGTCCCGGATGTGATCACGGACATGACGAGGAGTCTCGAAATGGTCGAGACATAAAGATTGATATATTGGAAGCCTATGTTTGGACATCGGAAGTGTTCCGGGTGAAATCGGGATTTTACCGGAGTATCGGGAGGTTACCGGAACCCCCCGGGAGCTATATGGGCCTTAGTGGAAAATAGAAGAGGCAGCCTAAGATGGGCCGCGCGCCCCTCCCCTCCCTTGGTCCGAATAGGACAAGGAGAGGGGGGCCGGCCCCCTTTCTTTTTCCCCCCTCCGCGAATCCTATTCCAACTAGGATTGGGGGGGGGGGAATCCTACTCCCGGAGGGAGTAGGACTCCTCCTGGCGCGCCACCTCTTGGCCGGCCGCACCCCCCCTTGAGCCTTTATATATGGAGGTAGGGGCACCCCAGAGAAACACAAGTTGATCCACGTGATCATATTCTTAGCCGTGTGCGGCACCCCCTACCACCATAGTCCTCGATAATATTGTAGCGGAGCTTAGGCGAAGCCCTGCGACAGTAGTACATCAAGATCGTCACCACGCCGTCGTGCTGACGGAACTCTTCCCCGACACTTTGCTGGATCGGAGTCCGGGGATCGTCATCGAGCTGAACGTGTGCTAAAACTCGGAGGTGCCGTAGTTTCGGTGCTTGATCGGTCGGGCCGTGAAGACGTACGACTACATCAACCAAACGCTTCCGTTGTCGATCTACAAGGGTACGTAGATCACACTCTCCCCTCTCGTTGCTATGCATCACCATGCTCTTGCGTGTGTGTAGGAATTTTTTTGAAATTACTACGTTCGCCAACACTTAGCACATGATCATCAGTATTAGGCAGGACCTAAATACCCTATTTAAGGTAAAATAGCATAAAACAATATAGACCCTGACTCTCCATTATAGAGAATGGAGATCATCCTATCTCCAATTCTTGCGCTTTGCTTCCTTTTTCTTCCAAGAACCTCCTTATGTCTGTCCATACATTTTTTACCATCCTTTGATTTGCATGTCTCCACTTCTTTTAGAAATCTGGTATGGACAATTGAGATTCATAGGATGACCTGGCTGTATGTTCAAAACATTAAGGCTACCTTTCTGATACATCAAATGAGGCACACAATTCTCTGGGATTATCTGTTGAAAAACATAGTAATAATTTCATAGTTAGCAATGATGTACTAGTTTTAGAAGTATGTAAAAGATGCATGGATGTCGTAATAGTAAAAAACTTACCAGGGTATCTCCATGGTAGTTACCGTAGTTGAACACATGCACTAGTGGCACGTATTGACCATAATGTTGAGGAGTTTGATTGTAGACATTGTAATTCTCAATGTCAGTACAAAAAATCCGACCAGATGATTTTTCTCCTTGTAAGTTGTTAATTCGGAGCCATCGGTGTAGTGGGTTTTGTCTACCATCTCCCGCACATTCTTTGAACAATGAAAATAAGCTGTCAATGGAAATAAGCTGTCAACTATTTTTAAATAAGCAATATAAATTAGCTAATAACTATGTTTGAGAAACTTACATAGCGGTAGAATTGGAGGCGTATCAACAAGGACCCAAATGTCCATATTGTCTTGCTCGAGTTTAGGATCACCAAGATCCATGGTGACAAGCATGCCCTCATCAAAACCATACATCTTGCAAAATGCTTCTGAATTTTTGCAACCAAAATGGGTTACGCTCCCAGAATTATACAGATTTACTTCAAAATCCACATCGTGATGAGTCCTTAGGTGAATTTTCTTTGTTTCGGAAATTTCATGGTCTTCAAAATCCATCCTCTCCAAGACATAGCATCTTGCATGGCATGGGATAAGCTATACTCGAATTGTAAAATATGAAAATTACACGTTGAAATAGTTGAAGTCATGCTTAATTCTTAAAATAACACTTGTCATCGTTGTGTACCATTTCAACTTCGAAGGTCTCCTCGAGCTTAATGCTGAAGCGCCGATCATCGTCCAGGCGAGGCATGTCGCACAGACCTTGATCGTCGTGGCACCAGCTGCACTCCCCCGGGAGACTTTCGTCATCCGATGACGACATATCCTACGTTCATAATTCAAAACTACATCATCTCTTGTGTTGGGTCCAATAAGATAATCCACATTGTGGTGAAAACACGCCCTTCGAACTGGTTTGAGCTATTGGTGAATGGAGATGGTCTAAGATTTTCAGTAGTAAGAAGTGAAGTGGTAATTTTGAGAGCAAATGGTTAGGATGAGTGGTTCCTCTTTCCTGTTTAGCTTTACAATAGAATATTGTTAGTCATGCACACTTGTGCATTTTCAGCCAGGCCTAGTGGAGTTGGCCTAAAAACATTTCTTTCTTTAAGCCTGCTACATCCATCTCAAGTATTTATGGTCAAGGGTTAGCAGGGCCATCCAAATAGAATATGTGGTATGGGCTTTTTTAGTAGGTCATCCTACCAGATTAGGGTTTATCGATGATGAACAACTGACATTAGTAATGACTATGAGTTGATATCACACTTCTATATGTATAACACAAGAGGCAGTTGATCCTTCTTAATTAAGTACTAAGATACCCCGACCCATGCATTAGTTGCAAGTACCCCATATGCCCTATTTTTAGCAAAGTCATGCTAAAATTCACGAAAAATTTCAGCATGACCTTTGCTGAAAATAGGACATATAGAGTACCCGAATTTGCTGGAACGGAAGTTAATCGACATTCCGGCAAACTCAAGGGCCTCTCGGGGTACTTGCAAAATCATCACGACACGATTGGTAGGAGACAAAACCCAGCAAACTAGCAAAGTTACTGACGTGTTTACAGAAATTGTTTTCTGCAAAAAATGATCATCATCTTTACAAGTCTTTCTCAATGTGATCACAGAAACAAAGCAGCACCACAATGTGCCTCTACTTTCATATGGATGAAAAGGCCACAGACCATATGGTCCTCTGCTTTCATATGGACAAAATAAAAGTTCACACGTATAAATGGAAATGAAAAAGGATAGTAGGAAATGAAAAAGAATTATGCTCAAAGAACAATGGTAACAGAAAAGATGATAAGTATATTTGAAACAAGAAAACAATACATGCATAGGCTATATTTGAAACAAGATATTCTGCCAATCTTTGTTAACTGAAGCTAAGATGATAAGTATATCTAGAGTGCATTAGCTATGGTTCTTATCTAGCTAAAATAAAAGGATAAAATTGCTTATTTACACCTCGCCGATATTTTGGCTTGCTGATCTAGGTAGAAGGCATTTTTATCATCGGTGCTAGTCAGATCTAAACCTTACATCAAACACCGTTCAAGATATCTTCCGATATTCCGATAAATCGGCCGATTTATCGCTTGTCGTTGTCTGACCGATAAGATAAATCGGCCGATAAATCAACCGATATGGAGATAAATCGGCCGATATGCCGATAAACTGGCTGATTTACCTCTTATCATGGGTCGACCGATAAGTTCCCGATAAGCGATATCCCCAACATTGCATCAAATACACTTCTCAATGTTCACTGAAATTTAGAGAATAGATTGAGAGAGATAGCAGCAGCAAGAAGTTGAGGTTTAGACTCTGAAGAGGAACAACAGGGGTGCAAGGAGATGGAGTAGAAGCAGTAGAGAGCGGCAACAAGCAGTAGAGAGCGGCGGCGCTATAACGCCCTCAATGTGGTTATATCTCCCATGTGTCGAGGCACGACTTAGAGGCATAACCGCATTGAAAGCAATGTCGCGAGTTAGGCAATCTTCACAACATCCCATGTAATATAGATAATAAAAGGGGAGATAACATAGTTGGCTTACACTCGCCACGTCAATCAAACTACATAAATAGCATTACAACATTAAAACACTCATGGCCCGACTACGGCACCAAAATAAAGATAACCCAACATGCGACACGGTCCCGATCACCCCAACTGGGCACCACTACTGATCATCAGGAAAAGAAACATAGTATCGTTGAGAGTCCTCATCGAACTCCCACTTGAGCACAAGCGCGCCATCTGGAGCGGAATCATCAGGCCCTGCATCTGGTGTAATAGTAATCTGTGAGCCACAGGGACTCAGCAATCTCGCACCCTCGCGATCAAGACTATTTAAGCTTAATAGGTAAGGCAAGGTAAATATATGTGGAGCTGCAGCAAGTGACTAGCATATATGGTGGCTATCCTGTTCGCAAAAGAGGCGAGAAGAGAAGGCAAAGCACGGTCGAGTAACTAGAGAGAAATCCTGCGGCAAGCATTACTCCAACACCGTGTCCGCTTCCTGGAATCCGCCGAGAAGAGGCCATCACGGTAAGTCACACTGTTGATTCATTTTAATTAATTTAAGGTTCAAGTTATCTACAACCGGACATTAACAAATTCCCATCTGCCCATAACCGCGGGCACGGCTTTCGAAAGTTCAAATCTCTGCAGGGGAGTCCCAACTTAGCCCATGACAAGCTCTCACGGTCAATGAAGGAATAGACCTCCTCCCGACACGTTCCGATCAGACTCGGTATCCCGGTTCTTCAAGACACTTCGACAAGTTAAAACAAATCCAGCAACACCGCCCGAATGTGCCGACAAATCCCAATAGGAGCTACACATATCTCGTTCTCAGGGCACACTCAGATGAGACTAGCTACGAGTAAAACCAACCCTCAAGTTTCCCCGAGGTGGCCCCGCAGGCAGCTCGGTTGGACCAACACTCATAGGAGCACTGGCCCAGGGGGGTTTAAATAAGATGACCCTCGGGCTCCGGAAACCCAAGGGAAAAGAGGCTAGGTGGCAAATGGTAAAACCAAGGTTGGGCATTGCTGGAAAGGCTTTATTCAAGGCGAACTATCAAGGGGTTCCCATTATAACCCAACCGCGTAAGGAACGCAAAATCTGGGAACATAACACCGATATGACGGAAACTAGGGCGGCAAGAGTGGAACAAAACACTAGGCGAGAGGCCGAGCCTTCCACCCTTTACCAAGTATATAGATGCATTAAGATAACATGGCAATATAATGATATCTCAACAAGTAAATAAGGTTCCAACAAGGAACGGTCTCCAATCTTCACCTGCAACTAGCAACGCTATAAGAGGGGCTGGGCAAAGCGGTAACATAGCCAATCAACAGTTTGCTAGGGACATGGTGGGTTAGAGGTTTGACATGTCAATTTGGGAGGCTTGAAAGCAAGTGGTAGGCAACGTAGCGTGGCATAGCAAAAGAGCGAGCATCTAGCAAAGCAAAGATAGTGATTTCGAGGGTATGATCATCTTGCCTGCAAAGTTGTCAGAGTTGACTGGATCCTTGAAAGCAAACTCAACGGGCTCCTCGTTAGCGAACTCGTCCCGGCTCTACCCAAGCAAGACAAACAAGCAAACAAGGACACAATCAACCATGTGCAAACTCAAACAAGATGATGCAAAGATGGTATGCTATGCGGGATGTGATATGTGATGCATATGCAAGATTTGACAAGGAATGCATGAACCTGGCCTCAACTTGGAAAACCAAGTGTGCCACTGGAAAGATGATATGAAATCGCTTGAAACGATATAAAGATCACCGGAATCGGAGTTACGGTTTGGAAATGGCAAGCGATTCAAATATGACCACGTTCTGCGATTTACAGCAAGTAGCCATCTAAATGCAACAAGATGAACATGCTACAGCACCCAAACATGGCAACAAAATACATGGCAGGGATCCATTCATGAAGCTTAACAAAAGTCTAGCACTGAGCTACGACCAATTCATCCATTAACAGGTTCAAACAAGTATGGCAAAAATGCATTTGGCAAACAGATATCAGACTTAGTGAAATTAACACTTGTCTGGAATTTCAGATCAGATAGCACTCTTTGGAGCATGAAAACAATATGCTACAGGACCTGAACATGGCAAAGTAAAGCATGGCATGGAGCTAATCAAAGAGCTTAACAAAAATCCCTTAGTGACCTTGAGCCAAAAGGGATCAGAAAATACATTTGCAAGCATGTGAACATGGCAAAAACATAATCAGTTCTTAGACATAGTGAAACTGGAGCATGCTGAAAACATATATCAAGTAGGCATGTTTACGAGCTCGAGGCACTCACTACAGAGCAAGTCATGTTAATATAAGCATACATCCATCAAGAATACACAAAATGCAAGCTAAACATGGCAAGAACAATCACATAGCATGCACGGATCAACTACAACATCCTCGGCAAAATTGCTAACAAGTAGACAATCTGCCCAGATTCACGAAATGACAAAAGTAGAGCTCGATTGACTCAAGCTAGGGTGCTCCATAATTGCAAACAAAGACATGGATGGATAGAGCACTACAAGATTAACAAAACATCCTTACTGATCATCCTCAAAAGAGGCATCGATCACTAGGAAAACAACATGAACATATGGCCATATGAGATAAACAGTCCAAGGACTTAGTGGAATTGCTAAGTCCCTGAAATCAGCATTAACGAATGCACCACTTTGCAAGCTTGTGCTAGTCACCACACACATCACAAAAATACATGGGTTGCCCCTCTGGAAAGATGGCAAAATATATAACAAAACACATGTAGAGCTCATGGGCATATCATGCACACAATAATCATGGCAAAAATGACAAATATCTAATTGGAGCAGCAGATCTGACAATTATCTCAAATAGCACTCTTCTAACAGCATTTCGGGCATCAAGATGAACTCAAATGAAAATGATGCAATGGAATGAAATGATGTGCTCTCTGAGATGAACATTTTGATATGATATATGCCCAAAACGGAGCTACGGATGCAAAGCTACGGCACGACGAACATGGCAATATGAACTAGGGTTTCGGGAGAAAGTCAACCGAGATCTAGATCCAGATCGGGATCCGGGCGCGATTTATGAGGTCCGCCGGAGCACTGTAGCAGGAGGTCGCCAGAGTCGTCGGGGGACTTGCCGGCCGAGAGGATGGGCGGCGAGGCGACGGCGGAGGGCGGCGCCGGTGGGGCGGCGGCCACCGGCGACGAGGGGTTGCCACGGCGGAGCTTGCTCCGGTCCGGCAATGGCGCGGCTGCGGCGGAGGGGCGACAAGGCGCACCGGGCGGCGGCCGGCGAGGAGGAAGGAGGCGGCGGGGCGCGGGAGGAGCGGCGCGGCGACTCGGGCTCGCGGGGGCCTGCTGCGGGTCGGGCGGGCCGCGGCGGTGGAGTCGATGGCGGCGCCACGTGGCGCTCTGCCAGTGGCCGCGGGTGGCGGCGGAGACTTCGTTCGGCGGCGGCCGGACGTGTCCGGTGGCGGCGGGGCGATTTTAGGGTTTGGACGGGGGAGAGATCCGGATTTTTCGTGGGGGTTCTATTTATAGAGGTAGAGGGAGCTAGGAAGCTCCAAATGAGGTGCGGTTTGCGGCCACGCGATCGTGATCGAATGCTCTAGATGATGGAGAGGGTTTTGGTGGGTTTTGGGCCAAATTGGAGGGGTGTCGGGCTGCAACACACACGAGGCCTTTTCGGTCCCTCGGTTAACCATTGGAGCATCAAACGAAGTCCAAATGGTACGAAACTTGACAGGCGGTCTACCGGTAGTAAACCAAGGCCGCTTGGCAAGTCTCGGTCCAATCCGGAAATGTTTAATCCCCACACACGAAAGAAAGGTAGAAATGACCACCGGAGGAGAACGAAGGGCCGGATTGCAAAACGGACAACGGGGAAAATGCTTGAATGCATGAGATGAACACGTATGCAAATGTAATGCACATGATGACATGATATGAGATGCATGACAACGACAACAACACACGGAGACAAAACCCGAACCCGAGAAAATAAAATAACTTAAGGCCGGAAACGGTAAGAGTTGGAGTACATATTGGGTAAATTACATCCGGGGTGTTACAGGCGCACCATCTCCAAAAAGAGACACCTCTCAGCACATCAGCATCAGCATCCAGGGAGGAGCTGCATGACACCATCTCCAAAAAGAGACCACCACAAAGCCAGAATGCTTTGCTTTCTTTCTCTTCTTACTCCTCCTTTTAACACAACCAGAAAGCTACCACCACCTAAATAACAAACACCTTCTTGGATATGCTAAAAACACAAAATGATCACGGCAGTGTGTTTGTGGCATCCGTGCATGTGCCAAGATATGCTAAAACTTAGCTCAGCAACCAACAGAAAGTAACTTAGCCCAAGAACAAGCTTTGTGAAAACCAATAAGTCACACATTATGTCGATTCAACAACTACATTGGGAACTATTACAAAAACTGAGAAAACATTATGCATGCTCTCAGAACATGTACATTGAAGAATGAAAAACAACTATCTGGTGAGGGCTCTTTTGCTCTGAATTCATTGAAGAATGACAAACAACTATCTGGCCATTAGCAGCAGCAGTAGCTAGGGCAGCAGGCAGCACTAGCAAAGAAGCAGCGGTGCAACAAGCAAGAGCAGCAGCAGTGCAAGAGCGGCGGCGACGGCAAGAGCAGCAGGAAGCAAAAGCAGCAGCAGCAGCGGCAGCGGCGCTATAGGCAGAAGCAGTAGCAGGCGAGCAGCAGAAGCAGAGTAGCAGCAACGGTGTGGTCGGCTGCGGGCGACGACAGGCACGTGGGGGCGCGGTGCAGCAGCGGCAGCATGTCAGCGGTGAGCTCGGGGATAGCAAACGGCGACGAATCGAGGTGAAGTAAAGGGGGATCCAGAGGAGAAGCTCACCACAAAGCCGGGGACGTGGTCGGGGAGGCCGGGGACGGACCAGAGCGAGACGGGATCGGGGACATGGTCGACGTGGTCAGGGAGGACGACGATGATGTACAACGACGGGGCCACGTGCAGGAAGAGACGGCGAGAGGTGGCTGCTGCTCCTCGGAGAGGTGGACACGCTGCTGCTTCTCCTTGTCGGCGGGGGGTCGGCGGCGGCGGTCGAGAGTGGGCGCGGGGGGGGGGGGGGGGCGAGGGAGGGGATTGATTTGGCGAGGGAGGGAGAGGGAGGGGGATCGATCTGGCGAGGGGGAAAGCGATAGAGGGGGGAAGGTTAGCAATGGCGCACCACCCAGGGGTGCGCCATAAGTACATCCATAGCAATGGCGCACCACCGAGGGGTGCGCCATAAGTACATCCATAGCAATGGCGCACCACTGAGGGGTGCGCCATAAGTAACTTTTTTTATTTTTGAAAATATCATCAAATTTGTTATTTGAAAATATCATCAAATTTGTTATTTGAAAATATCATCAAATATCATCAAATTTGTTTTTCTGGATTTTTAGTTGCATTCATTTGTGAATTGGTAAAACATTTATGAATGTGAAAAATTATCATCAAATTTGAAAAAATATTAACAAATTCAATCGGCGGCGGTGGTGGAGCGGGGGAGGGTGCGGTGGGTCGTCGGCGGCGGTGGAGCGGGGGAGGGTGCGAGGGGTGCTCGGCGGCCAGCGGGATCTGGCGAGGGGGGGATAGCGATCGAGATGGAGGGGGATCGAGATCGAGTGTCCTCATGAATATTCAATATTTTTTCATATTGAATATGAAAAAATATCATCAAATTTGAAAAAATATTCATGAATTCAAAAAGTGCCCATGAAATTTTAAAATATTCATGAGTTTAAAAAGTGCCCATGAAATACAATCGAGAAATGAAGACTATGATTTAAATACAATCGATCTTAGCTAGCTATCTTTTCACAATCTTCTTGCCCTTCTTTTTCGCAAATGGAGTTCTTCTGTTGAATGGACGTCCTTTAGGTAGGGTGGTCCTGCTTCTTCTTGTGGTGTATGGCACTTCATCGTCGTCATCATGTTCCATCTTCGGGTCGCCGTACTTGTCGAAGTCTTGCTCATTGGCGACTCCATCCATTCCGATGATCTTCCTTTTGCCTCTCCTCACGACAACACGACTGGGCTTTGACGGGTCAGTAATGAAGAAGCATTGGTCCACTTGGGAAGCCAGTACCCATGGCTCATTTTTCTCGGTGACGTTTGCGCCCGCGGTCTTGGATTTGGCTTCGGGTATAACCATGGTGGTGAAATACTGGTCTCCTTTTAGGACACTCTTGGCCCATCTGACACGGAACATCGGGGCCTTCTCTCCAGCATAGCTCAGCTCCCAGATCTCCTCGATCCTTCCGTAGTATCTGCCCTTGTCGTTACCGGTGTAGGATTCCATCGTTACCCCGGAGTTCTGATAACCATCGCTCTTCATGTCCTTGTCCTCGGTGTAGAATGTGTAGCCGTTGATATCGTAAGCCTCATAGGTCATCAGGTTGTGCTCAGCGCCCTGTGACAAGGTGAATATGAGTTTGTCTTTCGGGGAAGAATCCTCATGTAAAGGGTACGACAGAAGCTTCTCCTTGAACCAACGCGTGAAACATGAGTTGTGCTCTTTAATTATATCTCCTTCCGTCCTTTGTTGGCCTCAGTCATTGTACGTCTTCTCAATAAAGGTTTTGTGCTCTACCACCCAAGGATCGACCACGTCTATGTGTTGTAGCGCGACTAGGTTTGCTCTTTCAAAGTCAGCGAGTCGACCCTCGAAGTCGACATGCATTTCGTGGCGACCCTCGCGGTGACCCCATGCAGCGAGTCTGCCGAGGTGCCTGTTGACGGGCAGACCAACGGGGTTCTCGATGCCTAGATAATTCGTGCAGTAGGAGATGCACTCTTCGGTTAGAAAGCCCCTGGCTATGCTTCCCTCTAGACATGACATGTTGCGAACGTATCCTTTGATGACACCGCTCATCCTTTCGAATGACATCATGCTGTGCAGGAACGTCGGCCCGAGTTGGATGATATCCTCCATGATATGGACCAGCAGATGCACCATAACATCGAAGAATGCGGGCGGGAAGTGATGAAGCTATGTACCTAGGGTAGGGTCATGAATCTGTTCAAGATACCCTCCCCAAGGACATCCCTAAAGATACCAGGGGCACTCGAAGAAAAATCATCATCCACTCGACCATGAAGTTATGTTCCACTCGACAATCCTGAAGACACTCGACTGTACAGATAATCACTCGACTACCAGAAGATCTAGAGCAACTCCACTCTGCAACGGTCGAGAATTAAGTCATAGCTATTATGGTCATTATGTATCTTTATTGCAGGCGTTACCAGTAACGCCCCCATCTTTATGTACCTTAAACCCTCTGTGGCGTGGGCCGGCTGGGGTCCTGGCGCACTCTATATAAGCCACCCCCTCCATAGGCACAGGGGTTCGCACTTTCTGTAACACATACACATATAATACAGTCGACCGCCTACGGGCTCCGAGACGTAGGGCTGTTACTTCCTCCGAGAAGGGCTTGAACTCGTAAAACTCCTGTGTACAACTCCTCCACAGCTAGGATCTTGCCTCTACATTCCTACCCCCATTCTACTATCAGACTTAGAACCACGACAGTTGGCGCCCACCTTGGGGCAGGTGTCTTAGCGACTTGTTGGAGAAGTTGCAATTTTTCCGATCCCCTTCATCATGGTTTCAGGCGGAGGTTTGGCTAAGGGCCGCAAGATCCGTCTTGGTGCGCTCGTGTTTGTCGCTGACAAATCTGCTTGGCTTTAGGAGGCTCCACTCGATGTCGACACACTCCCCGTCCGTGGGGCAACACACTTTCGCGCGTGCATCCACGGCGTCCTACTGCGGCAGCCATCGATCCAGTATCGGTCGGCTCCTGTAGCTTCCCCCCTCCCTGCGGCCCGCCGGAGCGAACGTTCCGGTCGATCGAGGCTTCAGTGGTGGGTGAAGCATGCGGTAGCTCGCCAGTCCACCACCCCCCAAATCGCGACAATCGAGCCCGATGAAACCCTCTACGGCCTGTTCGATCTGTCGACTGGCTCCGTATAGACTGCATCCGAGTGCGACAGCAGCGACCCTACGATGGAAGTCTTGATGGTCAATGGACCACGTAGTCCTCCTGGCTTCACCAATGAAGACGTAGGCAATGGGGGAGGCAATCCGCCGCGTGTTCATGAAGAGTACCGCCCCGAACCCCTCTCTTCGCAGCGGAGAGAAGAACTTCGCCGCCGGAACATGGATGCACTTCACACTCCTATCGTTGGAGAAACCCCTGAGGCCCAGGCCTTGGAGGAGGCGCGCCTAGCCAACTTGGCTGAGCGCGCTCGACTGGAGAACCTTCAGCGCGCACTCGACGAGCGTGCTCGACTGCATGCTCCCGAATCCAGTCGATGTCAACTTTTTCCTCCTCCGACTCGGATATACCAAACTCCAATCTAGAATCTCGCAGCTGCGGCCCGAATAGCGGAGTCAATTCAACCTTCCCAGTCAGAAGCTGGTCGGGGTTTGGTGCAGATCTGGGCCTTGCTCCGAGCCGCGGGTGAGACGAACACAGTAGTATCTCAGTCGCGGAATAGGATTCACAGCAGATCCGTGGTTGCAGACACAGTCCAGTCAGCTCACAGCCCAAGATCGCCCCCGAGGCGTGAGGGACGTGGAGATCAACGAGATCAGTACAGAAACCATGAGAGTATGATCACCGAATCGATCGTGATGATCGTCGTCGAGTGCCCATGCCTCCCCCAAGGGGCGGGTCATACGTGCCTCGGCAACATGATGACAGGCGCCCTCACAGTGTTGGGCGAGGGATTCCATTCGACCCTAGAGAGCCAGGTTTTGATGCGAGATCTATTCTCGTTCAGGGCTTGGTCGACAGAAACAAAGCTCACCGAAAAGGTCATGACAGAGATCTACCATCCAGAAGCAGAGTGCATGTCTCAGGTCCGGAGTGCTTCAGCAGAGCCATCAGGGCTGCAGTGATTCCCCCAACTTCAGGTTGGCGACTGGAGTCAGTAAGTTCACTGGTGAGTCCAAGCTTGACACTTGGCTTGAAGACTACCGAGTGGCTGTTCAGATTGGCGGCGGCAATGGTGAAGTGGACATGAAACACCTTCCTCTGATGCTGGAGGGCTCGGCTAGAGCATGACTAAATCAGTTAGCACCTGGTAGTATTTATACTTGGGAAGATCTTGCTTGAGTATTTGTTAGGACATTTGAAGGGACTTGCAAGCGGCCAGCAGGGTTGACAGAATTAAAGTGTTGTGTTCAGAAACCGAATGAAACTTTGAGGGATTATATCCAGAGATGGATCACATTGCACCACATGGTGGAGAATGTGTCTGATCATCAGGCAATTTGTGCCTTTAAAGAAGGCGTTAAATATTGGGAGTTGAATATGAAATTCGGTCGGACAGGAGATATGACTCTGACTCAGATGATGGAAATTGCCACCAAGTACGCCAACGGTGAAGAAGAAGACCGACTCCGGAGTGGCAAACACAAAACAGTCGCTCACGAAACCGGGGGAGGAAACTCTAGTCGGAAGCAGAAGCGCAAAGCCGAGCCAGCCGCTCCTGGTGAAGCCTTAGCCATGACTCAAGGAAAGTTCAAGGGGAAGCCCGAAGGGCCGTGGAACCCCAAGAAAGTAAAAGATCAAGATGGAAATGATGTGCTGGATTTACCATGCCACATTCACACCAAAAAAGATGAAGAGGGTAGTTTCATTTACCCGAAGCATACCACTCGACAGTGTCGACTCCTGATCCAGCAATTCCAAGAGAAACAGCACAAGGAAAAGGAGAAAGAAGCAGACAAGGTTGAGGACGAGGAAGAGGATGATGATGGTTATCCCCACGTGAATTCCACTCTGATGATTTTCGCTAACGTTGAGAGTAAGAGTCGACTGAAAGTCATCAACAGAGAAGTGAATATGGTCGCTCCGGTGACACCCAGTTATTTGAAGTGGTCTCAGACTGCCATTACATTCGACCAGTCCGATCACCCAGCGCACATAGCCACCCCTGGGAGGCAAGCGTTGGTGGTCGACCCAGTAGTCGAAGGCACCCGATTGACTAAGGTTTTGATGGATGGTGGCAGTGGCTTGAATATACTGTATGCAGAGACGTTGAAAGGAATGGCTATTCCGATGTCCAGACTCAGTGAAAGCAATATGAGTTTCCATGGAGTCATTCCCGGCAAGAAGGCTACATCACTTGGTCAGATCGCCCTCGATGTAGTGTTCGGTGATTCCAAGAATTACCGCAAAGAAAAGTTGACATTTGAAGTGGTGGATTTCCAGAGTGCCTATCATGCTATTCTAGGCATGCCAGCTTATGCACGTTTTATGGCTCGACCATGTTACGTGTACCTCAAATTGAAGATGCCTGGTCCCAAAGGGGTGATCACTATCACTGGTAGTCGGAAGAAGGCGAAAGAGTGCTTCCAGAAGGGCTCGAAGATCGCCGACGCACAGATGGCCATAGCGGAATTGCAGGAATATCAAAAAAATGCAGATCCGAGTGATTTGTTGTGAGCCAAGAAGCCTGCCTCGGATTCAGCAATCCAGTTGTCTGGCAAAACCAAGTCGATTCACATTCACCTGACAGATCCCAATGCTGCTCTGACTCACATTTCAACAAGACTCGACTCCAAATAGGAAGAAGCGCTCATCCAGTTCCTCCGTGAGAACTGGGACATCTTTGCATGGAAACCTTCGGACATGCCAGGTGTTCCCATGGGACTGGCTGAGCATCGTTTGCGAGTCGACCCAAAGGTGAAACCAGTAAAAGAACATCTTCGACGGTCCGCCGTACAGAAGAGGAAGGCAATCGGTGAAGAAGTGGCTCGGCTTCTGGCAGCTGAGTTTATCCGTGAGATTTACCACTCCGAGTGGTTAGCTAATGTTATCATGGTCCCAAAGAAGGACGACTCACTTCGCATGTGCATCGACTTCAAACATATCAATCGGGCATGCCCAAAAGATCACTTTCCTCTCCCTCGCGTCGACCAAATAGTCGACTCGACCACGGGGTGTGAGCGTTTGTCCTTTTTGGATGCCTATTCCGGGTATCATCAGATCCGTCTGTATGGACCCAACAAGATAAAAACAGCTTTCATCACCCCATTTGGGTGCTTCTGTTATGTCACTATGCCATTCAGTTTGAAGAACGCTGGAGCCACATTCATGCGGATGATTCAGAAGTGTCTGCTCACTCAGATCAGTCGGAATGTAGAAGCATACATGGATGACATTGTGGTCAAGTCACGTAAAGGTTCTGACCTACTGGCTGACCTTGCTGAAACCTTTGCCAACCTCAGAAGGTCTGATATCAAGCTTAATCCATCAAAGTGCACGTTTGGAGTTCCAGGCGGAAAATTACTCGGTTTTCTCGTTTCCGAACGAGGGATCGACGCTAACCCAGAGAAAGTGGGTGCCATACTCCGGATGAAACGCCCTGTGCGTGTGCATGATGTCCAGAAGCTTACTGGTTGTTTGGCCGCCCTAAGTCGATTCATTTCTCGCCTTGGTGAAAAGGCACTGCCTCTTTACCGACTAATGAAGAAATCAGATAAGTTCGAGTGGAC
Source organism: Triticum monococcum (assembly GCA_034509565.1). Lineage (NCBI taxonomy): Eukaryota > Viridiplantae > Streptophyta > Magnoliopsida > Poales > Poaceae > Triticum > Triticum monococcum. The sequence goes on along the minus strand of CM067841.1, from coordinate 40,042,983 downwards.
TCCTGAAGCTGATGCAGCATTTGCAGAGCTAAAATCCCTGCTTTCCACCCAGCTGGTGCTTGCTGCCCCAATCAGCAAAGAGCCTTTACTACTTTATATAGCAGCCACTGGACAAGTCGTCAGTACAGTACTTACGGTCGAGCGAGAAGAAGAGGGAAAAGCCTATAAAGTTCAGCGCCTGGTTTATTATGTTTCTGAAGTTCTGACTCCGTCAAAGCAGAGATATCCACACTATCAGAAGCTTGTTTATGGGATTTACATGACCACGAAGAAGGTCGCACACTATTTCTCTGATCACTCTGTTACAGTCGTCATCGACGCTCCATTGTCGGAGATTCTGCACAACAAAGATGAAACTGGTCGAGTGGCAAAATGGGTGATTGAACTCCTTCCTTTAGATATCAAGTTTGAGGCAAAGAAAGCTATCAAGTCCCAAGCAGTGGCAGATTTCCTCGCCGAGTGGATCGAACAACAACTGCCGACTCAAGTTCACTCGGAGCACTGGACCATGTTCTTTGATGGATCCAATATGCTGAATGGTTCTAGTGCTGGGGTGGTACTGGTATCCCCCCGAGGAGACAAGCTCAAATACGTCCTCCAGATTCACTTTGATTCCTCCAATAACGAGGCAGAATATGAAGCACTCCTATATGGGTTATGTATGGCCATTTCACTTGGCGTCCGTCGCCTCATGGTTTACGGCGACTTAGATTTTGTGGTCAATTAAGTGATGAAAGAATGGGACGTTAGAAGCCCAGCTATGACTGGTTACTGCAATGCGGTGAGGAAGTTGGAAAGGAAGTTTGAGGGGTTAGAGCTCCATCACATACCCCGTCTGAAAAATCAAGCAGTCGATGATTTGGCAAAGATAGGTTCCAAGAGAGAAGACATTCCCAGCAATGTGTTTTTGGATCATATTCACGCACCGACAGTTCAGGAAGATCCTTTTACTGAAGAGCCCCCGCAGCCTAAGAGCGCCACAGATCTGACTAAACTCGAGGTCCCAGCCGTGGTCGATCTAATCATGGAGGTTCTGGTCATTACTCTCGACTGGACAGTGCCATACATTGCGTACATCCTGAGGAAGGAACTCCCAGAGGACGAAGAAGAGGCTCGACAGATCGTCCATCGATCCAAGGCCTTTACTGTGATAAGAGGACAACTGTTCAGGGAAAGCGTGACTGGAGTCGGTCAGAGATGCATAATGCCAGAAGAAGGTCGAATGATCCTCAACGACATCCACTCGGGGACCTATGGTCACCATGCGTCCTCTCGGGCCATCGTGGCTAAAGCATACCGAGTCGGATTTTATTGGCCACGAGCAAATGAAATGGCGAAAGATATAGTCCACAGATGTGAAGGCTGCCAGTTTTACTCTGACATGTCTCACAACCCAGCGTCAGCCCTGAAGACCATTCACCTCGTCTGGCCCTTTCCTGTTTGGGGATTGGATATGGTTGGACCACTGAGAACTGGTAGGAGCGGCTTCACTCATGTGCTCGTAGCAGTCGACAAGTTTACCAAATGGATTGAAGCTAAACCTATCAAGAATCTTGAAGCCAGCACCGCTGTCAGTTTTATCAGAGAATTGACATTCAGATATGGAGTTCCACACAACATCATCACTGACAACGGGTCAAACTTCGATTCTGATGAGTTTAGAGCTTTCTGCGCTTCTCAACGCACACGAGTTGACTATGCTTCAGTCGCTCACCCGCAGTCGAACGGACAAGCAGAAAGAGCGAATGGCCTAATTCTCAAAGGACTAAAACCCCGACTGATGCGTGATCTCAAACACGCAACAGGCGCTTGGGTTGATGAACTTCCGTCAGTTCTTTGGGGTTTGAGGACAACTCCCAATCGATCGACTGGACGAACTCCTTTCTTTTTGGTCTATGGAGCCGAGGATGTCCTGCCAAGTGACCTGCTCCAGAACGCACCCCGAGTCGAGCTCTTCTCCGAAGAGGAAGCAGAACAGGCCCGGCAAGATTCAGTCGATCTCTTAGAGGAGGAAAGAGAGATGGCCTTGATCCGGTCGACCATTTATCAGCAAGACTTGCGTCGATTCCATGCCAGAAATATGAGGGGTCGAACCTTTCAAGAGGGAGACTTGGTTCTTCGAGTGGATCAACAGAAACCACACTCACCCCTGCTTGGGAAGGCCCCTTCATCATCACCGGAATTCTCCACAATGGAGCATACCATCTTTACAGCGTCGAGCATCAGAAGGACAAGCCACGAGCTTGGAACGCGGAGCTGCTCCGCCCCTTTTATACTTAAGCACTCGTTCGAATAAAATGTAATAAGAAATACCTTTGTAATTTGTTCATCAATGACAAGAGCTCTACAGTCTTCTCGCATGATTGTTGCTGTTTTTATTTACCTCTGAAATCCCCCAGTGGGTGGGCTTAGCCGCGAATCCGTTTCGCCTAAGTTCGAAAGAAATCCTACCGAGTGGTGAGCAATCCTCCCACTTGGGGGCTTAGCTGCAGTCCAGTACTCGCCTAAGTTTGTAAAATCCTATTGAGTGGTGAGCAATCCTCCCACTCGGGGGCTTAGCTGCAGTCTAGTACTCGCCTAAGTTTGTAAAATCCTACCGGGTGGTGAGCAATCCTCCCACTCGGGGGCTTAGCTGTAGTCCAGTACTCGCCTAAGTTTGTAAAATCCTACCGAGTGGTGAGCAATCATCCCACTCGGGGGCTTAGCTGCAGTCCAGTACTCGCCTAAGTTTGTAAAATCCTACCGAGTGGTGAGCAATCCTCCCACTCGGGGGCTTAGCTACAGTCCAGCACTCGCCTAAGTTTGTAAAATCCTACCGAGTGGTGGGCAATCCCCTCACTAGGGGGCTTAGCTGCAGTCCAATACTCGCCTAAGTTTGTAAAATCCTACCGAGTGGTGAGCAATCCTCCCATTCAGGGGCTTAGCTGCAGTCCAGTACTCGCCTAAGTTTGTAAAATCCTACTGAGTGGTGAGCAATCCTCTCACTCGAGGGCTTAGCTGCAGTCCAGTACTCGCCTAAGTTTGTAAAATCCTACCGAGTGGTGAGCAATCCTCTCACTCGGAGGCTTAGCTGCAGTCCAGTACTCGCCTATGTTTGTAAAATCCTACCGAGTGGTGAGCAATCCTCTCACTCGGGGGCTTGGCTGCAGTCCAGTACTCGCCTAAGTTTGTAAAATCCTACCAAGTGGTGAGCAATCCTCTCACTCGGGGGCTTAGCTGCAGTCCAGTACTCGCCTAAGTTTGTAAAATCCTACCAAGTGGTGAGCAATCCTCTCACTCGGAGGCTGAGCTGCAGTCCAGTACTTGCCTAAGTTTATAAAATCCTTCCCCTAAGAGCCGCACCACCAGTACAACGTATGCTCCATCCCTACTCGCAAGGACGACGAGGTGCCGGTCGACCGCGGCCCTCTCCTCCGAGCTACGCCACAAATACAACATACGCTCCATCCTTGTCCGCAAGGACGACTAAGCGCAGGTCGACTGCAACCTTCTCCTCCGAGCTACGCCACAAATACAACGTACGCTCCATCCTTGTCCGCAAGGACGACGAAGCGCAGGTCGACTTCAACCCTCCCCTGCGAGCTACGCCACAAGTACAACGTGCGCTCCATCCTTGTCCGCAAGGACGGCGAGGCGCATGTCGACTACAACCTTCTCCTCCGAGCTACGCCACATATACAACGGAGCAGATCCCAAAAGCAATCGCAAGTATACTCAAAAGCAATTCGGATAAATCCTAAAGTTCCAAGCAACAAATCAAAAGTATTCGAGCATCAAGCCTAAAGGAGTTTAATGGTTACAGCAATCACTCGGCATTCTGAGGCAAATTTAAGATAGGTTCAAATCTCATAGTTTGTTTACTCGGCAGGAGGAGGGCTGGCGGGTTTGACGAATTAGTCCAAGTCGATTCCATCTGCGATCCGAGTGGCAGCAGCGATGGAAGTCTCCATAAAGGACTGGAAGTCGTGCCTTTTGGTGTTGGCAACCTTGATCGCCGCCAGCTTGTCTTCACGAGCTTCCTTGCAGTGGACTCTTACCAAGGACAACGCCACGTCAGCACCACACCGGGCAGAGGACTTCTTCCATTCTTGCACTTGACCAGGGATCTCATCGAGCCGAGCCATCAGAGATTCCAGGTCATTTTGAAGCGTCGCCCTTGGCCAGAGTAATGAGTCGATTCGTGGAACTACCACCTTCAGACACGCGAGGTAACCTGTGACGCTGGCGACATGTGACTCCAGTCGGAGCACGTTCATGGCAGTTTCATCGCAAATTGGAGAAGTGATAGGGTCCAGACCCGTCTCGATCCTTCCGGTTTCCTCGTCAAAGTTTTGGCAGAATTCTGCAGTCAAAGTGTTAGTGAGTCGACTGGACGGGATTAACTTGCAAGCAGCAAAACAGTCGGTCTAAAAGGAGTACCTTCCAGCGTAAGATAGAGCTTCTTAGCAAGAGTTCTCAGATAGGCTTCTGTGTCATTTCTCTTGCGGACCGCACACTCCAGCTTCTCATTCAGGGCAATTTTATCCTTCTTCAGATGACTCACTTCTCGGTTAGACTCATTGAGACAGGACTTCAGCTTGTTCACCTCCCCTTCCAACGCTCCGACTGAAGCCAGCTTCTTGTCAGCAAGGGCAGTCTTATCTTGGGCTTCCTTCTGCGCAGCTGCAAGGTCCAAGTCCTTCTCCAAAGCCAACTTCATTTTCTCTGCAAAAGAAGCAATCGGATCAAACAAGAGATCGAAGAAATATCTTAAAAGACGATCGACGTGAACAGTCGACAGGCAGTTACCTTCCATACCAGCAGCTTCATCTTGATCTTTCTTCAAATTCTGTTGGGCCAACTCCAAGTCGAGGTTGAGTTGCCTCTGCTTCTCCTCAAGTTCAGCAAACTTGGAAATGAGAGTACACTATTTCTGCAGGAGGTAAAAGACGTGTCAATCGACAAGATCAAAGGTTATTTACTCACACCCAAGCCGACCGCCCGTAGTCGACTGTGGTTTCGTGGACTACACCCAGCGGGTGCACTTGGCGTGCCCCCACTGATTCAGACCCAACTCGACCGGTCCGCCTGGGTCGAGTAAAAAAACAAAGAGAACAAAAGAACTATTCAGACCCCGGCCAACTGCCAGCAGTCGACCGCGGTCTCGGGGACTACACCCAGTGGGTGCACTTGACGTGCCCCCATGGGTTTGGATCCCATTCGACCGGAAAGACCGGGTCGAGCGGAAGAAAAGAAAGTAAAAAAGAACTCAGACCCCAGTCGACTGCCCGCAGTCGACTGCGGTCTCGGGGACTACACCCAGTGGGTGCACTTAGCATGCCCCCACTGGTTCAGATCCTACTCGCCCAGACCAAGTGGAAGAGCGCAAATACAAAAGACAACAAAACACCCAGTGGGTGTACAGATTCGACGCAAACAATAAGAGATTGTATGGAAGAAAATATTTCGGGTAGCATATCCTAATAGAACAAGGTCAGTCGAAAGTTTACTTACCTGGACATTGGCCCGGAGAGCAGCACTGGCGTCATAAGTAGCCTGGCTATTCTCGTGCACTGTCTTCATCCGCTCCATCATCACGTTAGCCTGACGGATGGCTTCCGCAGCCGCGTCTGACTGGTTTTCCGGAACATGGTAGTTGGTGAAGAAGGGGGCAGATGACCCAAGTGCGGCTTCTTGGAGCTCCGGAGCATGAGATTGGACGACTGAAGGAAACACCGGTACAATCAACGGAGCTGGCGCTCACTCGACAAGGGTACATCGAAAGTTACAGAGGCCCCGCCAGCGTCTTCAGATTGACGGACGGTTGGTGTTGTCGTGGGTCCCTGCTGAGACGTCTTGCCAGCTGCTACATTTTTGTTCTTTCTGGGCCTAGGGGCCACATCTTCATCATCATCTAGAAGATCGATGACGTTGGGTGGAGCTGCAGAGAGATCAGTCGACCCCAAGTGAATCGCTAGAATTCAATCGACCAAGTAATCAAGAGCAAGATCGTAAGATTTTTTACCTGGATTGGAGGTAACTGCGTCTTCCATCTCCTCGTCTCGATATTGGTAGGAAGAGGTTCCCGATGTAGCAGCACTACAAATGTCCACACTCAGTCGGTTATGTTCTGTTGCTTGAGTCGACGAAAAGAACGGATCAGATGATTACCCAGAGATGGTGGGGACGGTCACTTTGATTCTGGGCAAAGCCTTCGGTGGTTTAGAGGTGGCTTTCGATGCTTTTGGCACAGGAGGCGTGTTGGGGAACGTAGCAGAAATTCAAAATTTTCCTACGTGTCACCAAGATCTATCTATGGAGAAACCAGCAACGAGGGGAAGGAGAGTGCATCTACATACCCTTGTAGATCGCTAAGCGAAATCGTTCAAGAGAACAGGGTTGAAGGAGTCGTACTCGTCGTGATCCAAATCACCGGAGATCCTAGTGCCAAACGGATGGCACCTCCGCGTTCAACACACGTACAACCCGGTGACGTCTCCCATGCCTTGATCCAGCAAGGAGAGAGGGAGAGGTTGAGGAAGACTCCATCCAGCAGCAGCACAACGGCGTGGTGGTGGTGGAGGAGCGTGGTGATCCAGCAGGGCTTCGCCAAGCACCGTGAGATATGAGGAGAAAGAGAGGGGTAGGGCTGCACCAAGAAGGAGAGGAACTCGTGTGTCTTGGGCAGCCCAAACCTCAAGTATATATAGGGGAAGGGGAGGGGCTGCGCCCCCACCTAGGGTTCCCTCCATAGGGGTGGCGGCAGCCCCCAGATCCCATCTGGGTGGCGGCCAGGTGGAGGGGAGAGGGAGGCGCACCAGGCATGGGCCCTAAGGCCCATCTGCCCTTAGGGTTTGCCCCCCTTCGTCCCCTTAGGCGCCTTGGGCCCTTGTGGGGGGCGCCCAACCCACCTGGGGCTGGTCCCCTCCCACACTTGGCCCATGCAGCCCTTCAGGGGCTTGTGGCCCCACTTGGTGGACCCCCCAGGACCCTCCCGGTGGTCCCGGTACGTTACCGATAAAACCCGAAACTTTTCCGTGACCAAAACAGGACTTCCCATATATAAATCTTTACCTCCGGACCATTCCGGAACTCCTCGTGACGTCCGGGATCTCATCCAGGACTTCGAACAACATTCGGTAACCACGTATATCTATTCCCTATAACCCTAGCGTCATCGAACCTTAAGTGTGTAGACCCTACGGGCTCGGGAACCATGCAGACATGACCGAGACATTCTCCGGTCAATAACCAACAGTGGGATCTGGATACCCATGTTGGCTCCCACATGCTCCACGATGATCTCATCGGATGAACCATGATGTCAAGGACTTAATCAATCTCGTATACAATTCCCTTTGTCTATCGGTACGATACTTGCTCGAGATTCGATCGTCGGTATCCCGATACCTTGTTCAATCTCGTTACCGGCAAGTCTCTTTACTCGTTCCGTAACACATCATCCCGTGATCAACTCCTTGATCACATTATGCACATTATGATGATGTCCTATCGAGTGGACCCAGAGATACCTCTCTGTTTACACGGAGTGACAAATCCCAGTCTCGATTCGTGCCAACCCAACAGACACTTTCGGAGATACCTGTAGTGTACCTTTATAGCCACCCAGTTACGTTGTGATGTTTGGCACACCCAAAGCGCTCCTACGGTATCCGGGAGTTGCACAATCTCATGGTCTAAGGAAATGATACTTGACATTAGAAAAGCTTTAGCATGCGAACTACACGATCTTGTGCTATGATTAGGATTGGGTCTTGTCCATCACATCATTCTTCTAATGATGTGATCCCGTTATCAATGACATCCAATGTCCATGGTCAGGAAACCGTAACCATCTATTGATCAACGCGCTAGTCAACTAGAAGCTTACTAGGGACATGGTGTTGTCTATGTATCCACACATGTATCTGAGTTTCCTATCAATACAATTCTAGCATGGATAATAAATGATTATCATGAACAAGGAAATATAATAATAACCAATTTATTATTGCCTCTAGGGCATATTTCCAACAGTCTCCCACTTGCACTAGAGTCAATAATCCAGTTCACATCGATATGTGATTAACACTCAAGGCCACATCCCCATGTGACTAACACCCAAAGAGTTCTGGGTTTGATCATGTTATGCTTGTGAGAGAGGTTTCAGTCAACGGGTCTACAACATTCAGATCCGTATGTACTTCGCAAATTTCTATGTCATCTTGTAGATGCAACTACTATGCTACATTTGGAGCCATTTCAAATAACTGTTCTACTTGGAGCTTATTCTAAATTGTTGCTCCATTATACGTATCCGGTATCTCTACGCAGAGCTATTCAGATAGGTGTTAAGCTTGCATCGACGTAACTCCTTACGTCGAACTCTTTATCACCTCCATAACCGAGAAAGATACCCTTATTCCTCTAAGGATAATTTAGACCGCTATCTGGTGATCTACTCCTAGATCACCTTTGTACCCTCTTGCCAGATATGTGGCAAGGCACACATCAGGTGCGGTACTCAGCATGGCATACCGTATAGAGCCTATGACAAAAGCATAGGGGATGACCTTCATCCTTCCTCTTTCTTCTGTCGTGGTCGAGCTTCAAGTCTTAACTTCATACCTTACAACTCAGGCAAGAACTCCTTCTTTGGATGATCTATCCTGAACACCTTCAAGATCATGTCAAGGTATGTGCTCATTTGAAAGTACCATTAAGCGTTTCGATCTATCCTTATAGATCTTGATGCTCAATGTTCAAGTAGCTTAATCCAGGCTTTCCATTGAAAACACTTTCCAAATAACCCTATATGCTTTCCAGAAATTCTACGTCATTTCTGATCAACAATATGTCAACAACATATACTCATCAGAAATTCTATAGTGCTCCCACTCACTTCTTTGGAAATACAAGTTTCTCATAAACTTTGTATACACCCAAAATCTTCGATCATCTCATCAAAGCATACATTACAACTCCGAGATGCTTACTCTAGTCCTTAGAAGGATTGCTGGAGCTTTGCATACTTGTTAGCATCTTTCAGGATTGTTAAAACCTTCTGGTTGTATCACATACATCCTTTCCTCAAGAAAATCATCGAGGAAACAATGTTTTGACATCCTATCTGCAAGATTTCATAAATAATGCAGTAATCGCTAATATAATTCCAACAGACTCTTAGCATCGCTATGAGTGAGAAAGTCTCATCGCAGTCAACTCCTTGAACTTGTCGGAAAACATCTTAACGACAAGTCGAGCTTTCTTAATGGTGATACTTACCATCATTATCCGTCTTCCTTTTAAAATCCATATGTACCTAACAGCCTTACGACCATCAAGTAGTTCTTCCAAAGTCTACACTTTGTTTTCATATATGGATCCTCTCTCGGATTATATGGCCTCGAGCCATTTTGGAATCCAGGCCCACCATCGCTTCTCCATAGCTCGTAGGTTCATTATTGTCTAGCAACATGACTTCCAAGACAGGATTACGTACCACTCTGAAGCAGTACGCATCCTTGTCATCCCATGATGTTTGGTAGTGACTTGATCTGAAGTTTCATGATCACTATCATAAGCTTCCACTTCAATTGGTGTAGGCGCCATAGGAACAACTCCCTGTGCCCTGCCACACACTAGTTGAAGGTACGGTTCAATAACCTCATCAAGTATCCACCATCCTCCCACTCAATTCTTTTGAGAGAAACTTTTCCTCGAGAAAGGACCTGATTCTAGAAACAATCCCTTATTGCTTTCGGATCTGAGACAGGAGGTATACCCAACTGTTTTGGGTGTCCTATGAAGATGCATTTATCCGCTTTGGGTTCGAGCTTATCAGCCTGAAACTTTTTCACATAAGCGTCGCAGCCCCAAACTTTTAAGAAATGACAGTTTAGGTTTCTCTAAACCATAGTTCATACGGTGTCATCTCATCGGAATTACGTGGTGCCCTATTTAAAGTGAATGTGGTTGTCTCTAATGCCTAACCCATAAACTATCATGGTAATTCGATAAGAGACATCAAGGTATGCATTATATCCAATAGGGTGCAGTTATGATGTTTGGACACACCATCACACTATGGTGTTCCAGGCTGTATTAGTTGTGAAACAATTTCCACAATGTCTTAATTCTGTGCCAAACTCGTAATTCAGATATTCATCTCTATGATCATATCATAGATATTTTATCCTCTTGTCACGACGATCTTTCAACTTCACCCTGAAATTACCTGAACCTTTCAATAATTCAGACTCGTGATTCATCAAGAAATATACTCAACATCTACTCAAATCATCCGTGAAGTAAGAACATAACGATATCCACTACACGCCTCAGCACTCATTGGACTGCACACATCAAAATGTATTACTTCCAACAAGTTGCTTTCTAGTTCCATTTTACTGAAAACGAGGCTTTCAGTCATCTTGTCCATGTGGTATGATTTGCATGTCTCAAGTGATTCAAAATCAAGTGAGTCCAAACGGTCCATTTGCATGGAGTTTCTTCATGCATATACACCAATAGACATGGTTCGCATGTCTCAAACTTTTCAAAATGAGTGAGTCCAAAGATCCATCAACATGGAGCTTCTTCATGCGTTTTATACCAATATGAATCAAATTGCAGTGCCACATTTGTGTGGTACTGTCATTACTATCTTATACCTTTGGCATGAAAATGTGTATCACTACGATCGGGATGGTATTATTCAAATAAACAGAGTGACCATTATTCTCCTTAAATGAATAACCGTATCGCGATAGACATAATCCAATCATGTCTATGCTCAACGCAAATACCAAATAATAATTATTTAGGTTTTAATACCAATCTCGATGGTAGAGGGAGCGTATGATATTTGATCAACCTTGGAAATACTTCCAACACATATCATCATCTCACCTTTTAGCTAGTCTCTGTAGCCTTTTGTTTCGAGTTACTAACACTTAGCAACCGAACCGGTATCTAATACCATGGTGCTACTAGGAGTACTAGTAAAGTACACATTAACACAATGTATATCCAATATACTTCTATCGACCTTGCCAGCCTTCTCATCTACCAAGTATCTAGGGTGGTTCTACTTCAGTGACTATTCCCCTTATTACAGAAGCACTTAGTCTCGGGCTTGGGTTCAACCTTGGGTTTCTTCACTAGAACAGCAACTGATTTGTTGTTCCATGAAGTATCACTTTCTTGCCCTTGCCCTTCTTGAAACTAGTGGTTTTACTAACCATCAACGATTGATGCTCCCTTTTGATTTCTACTTTCGCGGTGTCGCGAATAGCTCAAGGATCATATCTATCCCTGATATGTTATAGTTCATCACGAAGCTCTAGCAGCTTAGTGGTAATGACTTCGGAGAAACATCACTATCTCATCTGGAAGATCAACTCCCACTCGATTCAAATGATTGTTGTACTCAGACAATCTGAGCACAAGCTCAACAATTGAGCTTTTCTCCCTTAGTTTGCAGGCTAAGAAAAAAAAGTCGGAGGTCTTATACCTCTTGACGTGGGCACGAGCCTGAAATCCCAATTTCAGCCCTCGAAACATCTCATATGTTTCGCGACGTTTTAAAACATCTTCGGTGCCTCAACTCTAAACCGTTTAACTGAACTATCACGTAGTTATCAAAATGTGTATGTCAGATGTTTGCAACATCCACAGACAATGTTCGAGGTTCAGCACACTGAGCGGTGCATTAAGGACATAGGCCTTCTATGAAGCAATGAGGACAATCCTCAGTTTATGGACCTAGTCCGCATAATTGCTACTATCAACTTTCAACTAAATTTTCTCTAGGAACATATCTAAATAGTAGAACTAAAGCGCGAGCCACGACATAATTTGCGAAGACCTTTTGACTATGTTCGGGATAATTAAGTTCATCTTATGAACTCCCACTCAGATAGACATCCCTATAGTCATCTAAGTGATTACATGATCCGAGTCAACTAGGTCGTGTCCGATCATCACGTGAGACGGACTAGTCAACATCGATGAACGTCTTCATGTTGATCGTATCTACCATACGACTCATGCTCGACCTTTCGGTCTCTTGTGTTCCGAGGCCATGTTTGTACATGCTAGGCTCATCAAGTTAACCTAAGTGTTTCGCATGTGTTCTGAGGTCATGTCTGTACATGCTAGGCTCATCAACACCCGTTGTATTCGAACGTAAGAATCTATCACACCCGATCATCACGTGGTGCTTCGTAACGACGAACTTTCGCAACGGTGCACAGTTAGGGGGAACACTTTCTTGAAATTTTAATGAGGGATCATCTTATTTACTACCGTTGTTCTAAGCAAATAAGATGTATAAACATGATAAACATCACATGCAATCAAATAGTGACATGAGATGGCCAATATCATATTGCTCCTTTTGATCTCCATCTTCGGGGCTCCATGATCATCATCGTCACCGGCATGACACCATGATCTCCATCATCATGATCTACATCATTGTGTCTCCATGAAGTTGTCTCGCCAACTTATTACTTCTACTACTATGGCTACCGGTTAGCAATAAAGTAAAGAAATTACATGGCGTTGTTCAATGACACGCAGGTCATACAATAAATAAAGACAACTCCTATGGCTCCTACCAGTTGTCATACTCATCGACATGCAAGTCGTGATTCCTATTACAAGAACATGATCAATCTCATACATCACATATCATTCATCACATTCTTCTTGGCCATATCACAACACATAGCATACCCTGCAAAAACAAGTTAGACGTCCTCTAATTGTTGTTTGCATGTTTTACGTGGCTGCTATGGGTTTCTAGCAAGAACGTTTCTTACCTACGCAAAACCACAACGTGATATGCCAATTGCTATTTACCCTTCATAAGGACCCTTTTCATCGAATCCGATCCGACTAAAGTGGGAGAGACAGACACCCGCTAGCCACCTTATGCAACTAGTGCATGTCAGTTAGTGGAACCAGTCTCATGTAAGAGTACGTGTAAGGTCGGTCCGGGCCGCTTCATCCCACGATGCCGCCGAATCAAGATCAGACTAGTAACGGCAAGTAAATTGACAAAATCAACACCCACAACTACTTTGTGTTCTACTCGTGCATAGAATCTACGCAATAGACCTAGCTCATGATGCCACTGTTGGGGAACGTAGCAGAAATACAAAAAAATTCCTACGTGTGACCAAGATCTATCTATGGAGAAACCAGCAACGAGGGGAAGGAGAGTGCATCTACATACCCTTGTAGATCGCTAAGAGGAAGCGTTCAAGAGAACGGGGTTGAAGGAGTCGTACTCGTCGTGATCCAAATCACTGGAGATCCTAGTGCCGAACGGACGGCACCTCCGCGTTCAACACACGTACAGCCCGGTGACGTCTCCCATGCCTTGATCCAGCAAGGAGAGAGGGAGAGGTTGAGGAAGACTCCATCCAGCAGCAGCACAATGGCGTGGTGGTGGTGGAGGAGCGTGGTGATCCAGCAGGGCTTCGCCAAGCACCGCGAGATATGAGGAGAAAGAGAGGGGTAGGGCTGCGCCAAGAAGGAGAGGAACTCATGTGTCTTGGGCAGCCCAAACCTCAAGTATATATAGGGGAAGGGGAGGCGCTGCGCCCCCACCTAGGGTTCCCTCCCTAGGGGTGGCGGCAGCCCCCACATCCCATCTGGGTGGCGGCTAGGTGGAGGGGAGAGGGAGGCGCACCAGGCATGGGCCCTAAGGCCCATCTGCCCTTAGGGTTTGCCCCCCCTTCCTCCCCTTAGGCGCCTTGGGCCCTTGTGGGGGGGCGCACCAGTCCACCTGGGGCTGGTCCCCTCCCACACTTGGCCCATGCAGCCCTTCCGGGGCTTGTGGCCCCACTTGGTGGACCCCCCCGGGACCCTCCCGGTGGTCCCGGTACGTTACCGATAAAACCTGAAACTTTTCCGGTGACCAAAACAGGACTTCCCATATATAAATCTTTACCTCCGGACCATTCCGGAACTCCTCGTGACGTCCGAGATCTCATCCGGGACTCCGAACAACATTCAGTAACCACGTATATCTATTCCCTATAACCCTAGCGTCATCGAACCTTAAGTGTGTAGACCCTACGGGTTCGGGAACCATGCAGACATGACCGAGACGTTCTCCGGTCAATAACCAACAGCGGGATCTGGATACCCATGTTGGCTCCCACATGCTCCATGATGATCTCATCGGATGAACCACGATGTCAAGGACTTAATCAATCCCGTATACAATTCCCTTTGTCTATCGGTACGATACTTGCCCGAGATTCAATCGTCGGTATCCCAATACCTTGTTCAATCTCGTTACCGGCAAGTCTCTTTAATCGTTCCGTAACACATCATCCCGTGATCAACTCCTTGATCACATTGTGCACATTATGATGATGTCCTACCGAGTGGGCCTAGAGATACCTCTCCGTTTACACGGAGTGACAAATCCCAGTCTCGATTCGTGCCAACCCAACAGACACTTTCGGAGATACCTGTAGTGTACCTTTATAGCCACCTAGTTACGTTGTGACGTTTGGCACACCCAAAGCACTCCTACGGTATCCGGGAGTTGCACAATCTCATGGTATAAGGAAATGATACTTGACATTAGAAAAGCTTTAGCATGTGAACTACACGATCTTGTGCTATGCTTAGGATTGGGTCTTGTCCATCACATCATTCTTCTAATGATGTGATCCCGTTATCAATGACATCTGATGTCCATGGTCAGGAAACCGTAACCATCTATTGATCAACGAGCTAGTCAACTAGAGGCTTACTAGGGACATGGTGTTGTCTATGTATCCACACATGTATCTGAGTTTCCTATCAATACAATTCTAGCATGGATAATAAACGATTATCATGAACAAGGAAATATAATAATAACCAATTTATTATTGCCTCTAGGGCATATTTCCAACAAGGTGGCACAACCTTGAGCTGCTGCGATGCCTTCTCTGTCGGCACTGGGGAAGACATCCGGAGGCGCTTCTAAGATTGCCCAGTCGGCGCGGCCGCCAGGACCGGGGTGCTCGCCGGGTCATGAGCGTGCTTGAATCTCCTCTCTCTGCGAGGAGGCGATTTGACCTCTTCGTCATCACTCGAGTCGTCGCTCTCCTCGTCCTCCTCTGCATCCGAGTGCCACTCGCCACTCTCGCCCCCGCTCGCCCCTTCCTCGACGTCTTGCTCCTGCACTCCATTGGGCATCGAGTACATATCAATGAGAGGAAGAAAGGACAACGAGCAAAAGAAATACAGTCGACCATCAATAAGGTGTTACACAATGAATCGAGAAGATACTTCACAATGCAGAATCACACCTGTTCTGGCTGGCGCGAATGGTCGAATGGAATCACCCTCCTAGACCCCCGGGGATTATCTTTGTTGCCTGTGATTCCTCTCAGCCACTTCTCCACCGTGTCTTCACTAACGTCCTCCGGGTGGATCCGAGTGGAGTCCTCAAGACCCGAGTACATCCACATCGGATGGTCATGGGCTTGAAGCGGTTGGATGCATCGACTAAGAAAGACCTCTAGCAGGTCCATCCCAGTCACCCCGTCCGGAACAAGTTGGATGACCCGCTCGACCAACGCCTTGACCTGCGCCTTCTCTAGTGGGATCACCCTCAAGGAGGAGGGCTCCTCCACTCGAGCCAAGGAAAAGGGGGGAAGCCCAGTCGAGTGACCCGGGGTCGGCTGGTCCTTACAGTAAAACCAGGTCGATTGCCAGCCCCGGACCGAGTCAGGAAGGATCATGGCTGGGAAGGTGCTTGTCGGTGTCAAAACCGGCGGATCTCGGGTAGGGGTCCCGAACTGTGCGTCTAGGCCAGATGGTAACAGGAGGCAAGGAACACGATGTTTTACCCAGGTTCGGGCCCTCTTGATGGAGGTAAAACCTTACGTCCTGCTTGATTAATATTGATGATATGTGTAGTACAAGAGTAGATCTACCACGAGATCAAGGAGGCTAAACCCTAGAAGCTAGCCTATGGTATGATTGTTGTATGATGAAGTTGTCCTATGGACTAAAACCCTCCGGTTTATATAGACATCGGAGAGGGTTAGGGTAACACAAAGTTGGTTACAATGGTAGGAGATCTTGAATATCCGCATAGCCAAGCTTGCCTTCCACGCCAAGGAAAGTCCCATCCGGACACGGGATGAAGTCTTCAATCTTGTATCTTCATAGTCCTGGAGTCCGGCTACCCAAACTCCCCCTAATCCAGGACTCCCTCAGTAGCCCCTGAACCAGGCTTCAATGACGACGAGTCCGGCGCGTAGATTGTCTTCGGCATTGCAAGGCGGGTTCCTCCTCCAAATTCTTCATAAAAGTTTGTAAACACCAAGAGTAGTTTCCGGCCCTGCAAAATACGTTTCCACGCATTGCCACAGAGATAATAATATTAACACAAATCTAATCTGCCGACGTATTCCGCAACGTGACATCACACTACAGCCAAGCCTTTATTCGAATCGTTTTCACTTTTCCACCTCAGCGTGTTTTGCGAGGCGGTTTCCTTGGCACGTCTTGTCAAAGCAGAGATCGTGTCCCCCATTTACGGGATTCTCATCAATACGGACGTGGGTAATGTTGGAAATATGCCCTAGAGGCAATAATAAAAGCATTATTATTATATTTCCTTGTTCATGATAATTGTCTTTATTCATGCTATAATTGTGTTATCCGGAAATCGTAATACATGTGTGAATAATAGACACCAACATGTCCCTAGTAAGCCTCTAGTTGACTAGCTCGTTGATCGACAGATAGTCATGGTTTCCTGACTATGGACATTGGATGTCATTGATAACGAGATCACACCATTAGCAGAATGATGTGATGGACAAGACCCAATCCTAAACATAGTATAAGATCGTATAGTTCATTTGCTAGAGTTATTCCAATGTCAAGTATCCTTTCCTTAGACCATGAGATCGTGTAACTCCCGGATACCGTAGGAGTGCTTTGGGTGTACCAAACGTCACAACGTAACTGGGTGACTATAAAGGTATACTACGGGTATCTCTGAAAGTGTCTGTTGGGTTGACACGGATCAAGACTGGGATTTGTCACTCCGTATGACGGAGAGGTATCACTGGGCCCACTCGGTAATGCATCATCATTATGAGCTCAAAGTGACCAAGTGTCTGGTCGCAGGATCATGCATTACGGTACGAGTAAAGTGACTTGGCGGTAACGAGATTGAACAAGGTATTGGGATACCGATGATCGAATCTCGGGCAAGTAACATACCGATTGACAGAGGGAATTATATACGGGGTTGCTTGAATCCTCGACATCGTGGTTCATCCGATGAGATCATCGAGGAGCATGTGGGAGCCAACATGGGTATCCAGATCCCGCTGTTGGTTATTGACCGGAGAGCAATCTCGGTCATGTCTACATGTCTCCCGAACCCGTAGGGTCTACACACTTAAGGTTCGGTGACGCTAGGGTTGTAGGGATATGTGTATGCAGTAACCCGAATGTTATTCGGAGTCCCAGATGAGATCCCGGACGTCACGAGGAGTTCCGGAATGGTCCGGAGGTAAAGAATTATATAGGAAGTGCTATTTCGGCTATCGGGACAAGTTTCGGGGTCACCAGTATTGTACCGGGACCACCGGAAGGGTCCCGGGGGTCCACCGGGTGGGGCCACCTATCCCGGGGGGTCCCATGGGCTGAAGTGGGAAGGGATCCAGCCCAAAGTGGGCTGGGGCGCCACTTCCCCTAGGGCCCATGCGCCTAGGGTGGGGGAAACCCTAAAGGGGGGCGCCCCCTTGCTTGGGGGGGAAGCCCCCACCCCTTGGCCGCCGCCCCCCTAGGCCCCCTATATATAGTGGGGGGATGGAGCACCTCTTGCCTACGCCTTTGGTGCCTCCCTCTCCCTCTCCAACACCTCCTCCTCCTCCTCCATAGAGCTTGGCGAAGCCCTACCGGAGTACTGCAGCTCCATCACCACCACGCCGTCGTGCTGCTGCTGGAGCCATCTTCCTCAACCTCTCCTTCCCCCTTGCTGGATCAAGAAGGAGGAGACGTCACGCTGACCGTACGTGTGTTGAACACGGAGGTGCCGTCCGTTTGGCGCTAGGATCTGCGGTGATTTGGATCACGTCGAGTACGACTCCCTCATCCCCGTTCTTTGAACGCTTCCGCTCGCGATCTACAAAGGTATGTAGATGCATCCGATAACTCATTGCTAGATGAACTCATAGATGTATCTTGGTGAAACCGTAGGACAATTTTTGTTTTCTGCAACGTTCCCCAACAGTGGCATCATGAGCTAGGTCTATGCGTAGTTCTCTTTGCACGAGTAGAACACAATTTGTTGTGGGCGTAGATATTGTCAACTTTCTTGCCGCTACTAGTCTTATTTTGCTTCAGCAGTATTGTGGGATGAAGCAGCCCGGACCAACCTTACACGTATGCTTACGTGAGACCGGTTCCACCGACTAACATGCACTAGTTGCATAAGGTGGCTGGCGGGTGTCTGTCTCTCCCACTTTAGTTGGAGCGGATTCAATGAAAAGGGTCCTTATGAATGGTAAATAGAAGTTGAAAAATCACGTTGTGGCTTTCACGTAGGTAAGAAAACGTTCTTGCTAGAACCCTATTGCAGCCACGTAAAACTTGCAACAACAATTAGAGGACGTCTAACTTGTTTTTGCAGCAAGTATTTTGTGATGTGATATGGCCAAAGTTGTGATGAATGATATATATGTGATGTATGAGATGTTCATGCTATTGTAATAGGAATCACAACTTGCATGTCGATGAGTATGACAACCGGCAGGAGCCATATGAGTTGTCTTTATTTTTTGTATGACTTGCGTGTCATTGAGAAACGCAATGTAAATTACTTTACTTTATTGCTAAGCGCGTTAGCCATAGTAGTAGAAGTAATAGTTGGCGAGCAACTTCATGGAGACACGATGATGGAGATCATAATGATGGAGATCATGGTGTCATGCCGGTGACAAGATGATCATGGAGCCCCAAGATGGAGATCAAAGGAGCTATGTGATATTGGCCATATCATGTCACTATTATTATTTGATTGCATGTGATGTTTATCATGTTTTGTACATCTTGTTTACTTAGAACGACGGTAGTAAATAAGATGATCCCTCATAATAATTTCAAGAAAGTTTTCCCCCTAACTGTGCGCTGTTGCGACAGTTCGTTGTTTCAAAGCACCACGTGATGATCGGGTGTGATAGATTCCAACGTTCACATAAAACGGGTGTAAGACAGATTTACACATGCAAACACTTAGGTTGACTTGACGAGCCTAGCATGTACAGACATGGCCTCGGAACACAGAAGACCGAAAGGTCGAGCATGAGTCATATAGAAGATACGATCAACATGAAGATGTTCACCGATGTTGACTAGTTCGTCTCACGTGATGATCGGACACGGCCTAGTTAACTCGGATCATGTTATACTTAGATGACTGGAGGGATGTCTATCTGAGTGGGAGTTCATTGAATAATTTGATTAGATGAACTTAATTATCATGAACTTAGTCTAAAATCTTTACAATATGTCTTGTAGATCAAATGGCCAATGTTGTCCTCAACTTCAACGCGTTCCTAGAGAAAACAAAGCTGAAAGACGATGGCAGCAACTATACGGACTGGGTCCGGAACCTGAGGATCATCCTCATAGCTGCCAAGAAAGATTATGTCCTACAAGCACCGCTAGGTGACGCACCCGTCCAACAGAACCAAGACGTTATGAACGCTTGGCAGACACGTGCTGATGATTACTCCCTCGTTCAGTGCGGCATGCTTTACAGCTTAGAACCGGGGCTCCAAAAGCGTTTTGAGCGACACGGAGCATATGAGATGTTTGAAGAGCTGAAAATGGTTTTCCAAGCTCATGCCCGGGTCGAGAGATATCAAGTCTCCGACAAGTTTTTCAGCTGTAAGACGGAGGAAAATAGTTCTGTCAGTGAGCACATACTCACAATGTCTGGGTTACATAACCGCTTGACTCAGCTGGGAGTTAATCTCCCGGATGACACAGTCATTGACAGAATCCTTCAGTCGCTTGCACCAAGCTGCAAGAGCTTTGTGATGAACTTCAATATGCAGGGGATGGAAAAGACCATTCCTGAATTATTTGCAATGCTGAAATCAGCAGAGGTAGAAGTCAAAAAGGAACATCAAGTGTTGATGGTGAATAAAACCACTAAGTTCAAGAAAGGCAAGGGTAAGAAGAACTTCAAGAAGGACGGCAAGGGAGTTGCCGCGCCCGGCAACCAAGCTACCGGGAAGAAGCCAAAGAATGGACCCAAGCCCGAGACTGAGTGTTTTTATTGCAAGGGAAGTGGTCACTGGAAGCGGAACTGCCCCAAATACTTAGCGGACAAGAAGGCCAGCATCACGAAAGTTATATGTGATATACATGTAATTGATGTGTACCTTACCAGTACTCATAGTAGCTCCTGGGTATTTGATACCGGTGCGGTTGCTCACATTTGTAACTCAAAGCAGGAGCTGCGGAATAAGCGGAGACTGGCGAAGGACGAGGTGACGATGCGCGTCGGGAATGGTTCCAAGGTCGATGTGATCGCCGTCGGCACGCTGCCTCTACATTTACCTACGGGATTAGTTTTAAACCTTAATAATTGTTATTTAGTGCCTACTTTGAGCATGAACATTGTATCAGGATCTCGTTTAATTCGAGATGGCTACTCATTTAAATCCGAGAATAATGGTTGTTCTATTTATATGAGAGATATGTTTTATGGTCATGCTCCGATGGTGAATGGTTTATTCTTAATGAATCTCGAGCGTAATGCTACACATATTCATAGTGTGAGTACCAAAAGATGTATGGTTGATAATGATAGTCCCACATACTTGTGGCACTGCCACCTTGGTCACATAGGTGTCAAACGCATGAAGAAGCTCCATGCAGATGGACTTTTAGAGTCTCTTGATTATGAATCATTTGACACGTGCGAACCATGCCTCATGGGTAAAATGACCAAGACTCCGTTCTCAGGAACAATGGAGCGAGCAACCAACTTATTGGAAATCATACATACTGATGTATGCGGTCCAATGAGCGTTGAGGCTCGCGGTGGCTATCGTTATGTTCTCACCCTCATTGCTGACTTGAGTAGATATGGGTATATCTATTTAATGAAACACAAGTCTGAGACCTTTGAAAAGTTCAAGGAATTTCAGAGTGAGGTTGAAAATCAATGTGACAGGAAAATCAAGTTCCTGCGATCAGATCATGGAGGAGAATACTTGAGTCACGAATTTGGCACACACTTAAGAAAATGTGGAATAGTTTCACAACTCACGCCGCCTGGAACACCTCAGCGTAATGGTGTGTCCGAACGTCGTAATCGCACTCTATTAGACATGGTGTGATCTATGATGTCTCTTACCGATTTACCGCTATCTTTTTGGGGCTATGCTTTAGAGACTGCCGCATTCACTTTAAATAGGGCTCCGTCGAAATCCATTGAGATGACATCGTATGAATTATGGTTTGGGAAGAAACCTAAGCTGTCGTTTCTAAAAGTTTGGGGATCCGATGCTTATGTCTAGAAACTTCAAACTAAAAAGCTCGAACCCAAGTCGGAAAAATGTGTCTTCATAGGATACCCTAAAGAAACTATTGGGTATACCTTCTACCTCAGATCCGAAGGCAAGATCTTTGTTGCCAAGAATGGATCCTTTCTAGAGAAAGAGTTTCTCTCAAAAGAAGTAAGTGGGAGGAAAGTAGAACTTGATGAAGTATTACCTCTTGAACCGGAAAATGGCGCAACTCAAGAAAATGTTCCTGAGGTGCCTCCACCGACTAGAGAGGAAATTAATGATGATGATCATGAAACTTCAGATCAAGTTGCTACTGAACTTCGTAGGTCCACAAGGACACGTTCCGCACCAGAGTGGTACGGCAACCCTGTCTTGGAAATCATGTTGTTAGACAACGATGAACCTTCGAACTATGAAGAAGCTATGGCGGGCCCGGATTCCGACAAATGGCTAGAAGCCATGAAATCCGAGATAGGATCCATGTATGAAAACGAAGTATGGACTTTGACTGACTTGCCTGTTGAGCGGCGAGCCATAGAAAATAAATGGATCTTTAAGAAGAAGACAGACGCGGATGGTAATGTGACCATCTATAAAGCTCGGCTTGTCGCTAAGGGTTATCGACAAGTTCAAGGGGTTGACTACGATGAGACTTTCTCACCGGTAGCGAAGCTAAAGTCCATCCGAATCATGTTAGCAATTGCCGCATTCTATGATTATGAGATATGGCAAATGGATGTCAAAACGGCATTCCTTAATGGTTTCCTTAAGGAAGAATTGTATATGATGCAGCCAGAAGGTTTTGTCGATCCTAAGAATGCTGACAAGGTGTGCAAGCTCCAACGCTCGATTTATGGGCTGGTGCAAGCATCTCGGAGTTGGAACATTCGCTTTGATGAGATGATCAAAGCGTTTGGGTTTACGCAAACTTATGGAGAAGCCTGCATTTACAAGAAAGTGAGTGGGAGCTCTGTAGCATTTCTCATATTATATGTAGATGACATACTTTTGATGGGAAATGATATAGAACTCTTGGACAGCATTAAGGCCTACTTGAATAAGAGTTTTTCAATGAAGGACCTTGGAGAAGCTGCATATATATTAGGCATCAAGATCTATAGAGATAGATCAAGACGCCTCATAGGTCTTTCACAAAGCACATACCTTGATAAGATATTGAAGAAGTTCAATATGGATCAGTCTAAGAAGGGGTTCTTGCCTGTGTTACAAGGTGTGAAATTGAGCTCAGCTCAATGTCCGACCACAGCAGAAGATATAGAAGAGATGAGTGTCATCCCCTATGCCTCAGCCATAGGTTCTATTATGTATGCCATGCTGTGTACCAGACCTGATGTAAACCTTGCCGTAAGTTTGGTAGGAAGGTACCAAAGTAATCCCGGCAAGGAACACTAGACGGCGGTCAAGAATATCCTGAAGTACCTGAAAAGGACTAAGGAAATGTTTCTCGTTTATGGAGGTGACAAAGAGCTCGTCGTAAAGGGTTACGTCGACGCTAGCTTCGACACAGATCTGGATGACTCTAAGTCACAAACCGGATACGTGTATATTTTGAATGGTGGGGCAGTAAGCTGGTGCAGTTGCAAGCAGAGCGTCGTGGCGGGATCTACATGTGAAGCGGAGTACATGGCAGCCTCGGAGGCAGCGCATGAAGCGATTTGGGTGAAGGAGTTCATCACCGACCTAGGAGTCATACCCAATGCGTCGGGGCCAATCAAACTCTTTTGTGACAACACTGGAGCTATTGCACTTGCCAAGGAGCCCAGGTTTCACAAGAAGACCAGGCACATCAAGCGTCGCTTCAACTCCATTCGTGAAAATGTTCAAGATGGAGACATAGATATTTGTAAAGTACATACGGACCTGAATGTAGCAGATCCGTTGACTAAACCTCTCCCTAGAGAAAAACATGATCAACACCAGAATTCCATGGGTGTTTGATTCATCACAATGTAACTAGATTATTGACTCTAGTGCAAGTGGGAGACTGTTGGAAATATGCCCTAGAGGCAATAATAAAAGCATTATTATTATATTTCCTTGTTCATGATAATTGTCTTTATTCATGCTATAATTGTGTTATCCGGAAATCGTAATACATGTGTGAATAATAGACACCAACATGTCCCTAGTAAGCCTCTAGTTGACTAGCTCGTTGATCGACAGATAGTCATGGTTTCCTGACTATGGACATTGGATGTCATTGATAACGAGATCACACCATTAGGAGAATGATGTGATGGACAAGACCCAATCCTAAACATAGCATAAGATCGTATAGTTCGTTTGCTAGAGTTATTCCAATGTCAAGTATCCTTTCCTTAGACCATGAGATCGTGTAACTCCTGGATACCGTAGGAGTGCTTTGGGTGTACCAAACGTCACAACGTAACTGGGTGACTATAAAGGTATACTATGGATATCTCCGAAAGTGTCTGTTGGGTTGACACGGAGCGAGACTGGGATTTGTTACTCCGTATGACGGAGAGGTATCACTGGGCCCACTCGGTAATGCATCATCATTATGAGATCAAAGTGACCAAGTGTCTGGTCGCGGGATCATGCATTACGGTACAAGTAAAGTGACTTGCCGGTAACGAGATTGAACAAGGTATTGGGATACCGACGATCGAATCTCGGGCAAGTAACATACCGATTGACAAAGGGAATTGTATACGGGGTTGCTTGAATCCTCGACATCGTGGTTCATTTGATGAGATCATCGAGGAGCATGTGGAGCCAACATGGGTATCCAGATCCCGCTGTTGGTTATTGACCGGAGAGCAATCTCGGTCATGTCTACATGTCTCCTGAACCCGTAGGGTCTACACACTTAAGGTTCGGTGACGCTAGGGTTGTAGGGATATGTATATGCAGTAACGTGAATGTTATTCGGAGTCCCGGTTGAGATCCCGAACGTCACGAGGAGTTCCGGAATGGTCCAGAGGTAAAGAATTATATATAGGAAGTGCTATTTCGGCTATCGGGACAAGTTTCGGGGTCACCGGTATTGTACCGGGACCACCGGAAGGGTCCCGGGGGTCCACCGGGTGGGGCCACCTATCCCGAGGGGGCCCCATGGGCTGAAGTGGGAAGGGATCCAGCCCAAAGTGGGCTGGGGCGCCACTTCCCCTAGGGCCCATGCGCCTAGGGTGGGGGAAACCCTAAAGGGGGGCACCCCCTTGCTTGGGGGGCAAGCCCCCACCCCTTGGCCGCCGCCCCCCTAGGAGATTGCATCTCCTAGGGCCGCCGCCGCCCCCTAGGCCCCCTATATATAGTGGGGGGGATGGAGGACCTCTTGCCTACGCCTTTGGTGCCTCCCTCTCCCTCTCCAACACCTCCTCCTCCTCCATAGAGCTTGGCGAAGCCCTGCCGGAGTACTGCAGCTCCATCACCACCACGCCGTCGTGCTGCTGCTGGAGCCATCTTCCTCAACCTCTCCTTCCCCCTTGCTTGATCAAGAAGGAGGAGACGTCACGCTGACCGTACGTGTGTTGAACGCGGAGGTGCCGTCCGTTCGGCGCTAGGATCTCCGGTGATTTGGATCACGTCGAGTACGACTCCCTCATCCCCGTTCTTTGAACGCTTCCGCTCGCGATCTACAAAGGTATGTAGATGCATCTTATCACTCGTTGCTAGATGAACTCATAGATGGATCTTGGTGAAACCGTAGGAAATTTTATGTTTTCTGCAACGTTCCCCAACAAGTAACCCAACCGCGCCATTTATCACGGCGCTTGGGAGGCAAGCGATTTTTACTAGGCTGGTGGGGACACACAGTCGCATCCGCCCATATAAGGGGATAAGGATCCACCTTTTTACCTACGCCTTCTTCCTCCTTTGCCTATCCATCTTCTGCGCACCCGAGCTCCAGCGCCCAAGCCCGCACTTCCTACCTCAACCTTCTCCAACAATGTCCGGAGCGGGAGGCAAGTGGATGGTCTCCTCCGTCACGGAGGGCCATGTCAAAAAGCTAAGGAAGGCCGGATACCTTTCCAAAGACATCACGCACCGGCTTCCTGAGGAGGGGCAGCTTCTCCCCACCCCAAGGCCCCATGAGAGGGTAGTATTTCTTCCCCACTTCCTCCGCGGACTGGGTTTTCCTCTCCACCCATTCGTCCGCGGGCTCATGTTCTACTATGGCCTAGATTTCCACGATCTGGCCCCGAACTTCATCCTCAATATCTCGGCGTTTATCGTCGTGTGCGAGGCTTTCCTCTGCATCTGCCCCCATTTCGGCCTCTGGCTCAAGACCTTCAACGTCAAGCCAAAGGTGGTGCGCGGCAACCAGGCGGAGTGCGGAGGTGCCATGGCGGGCAAAATAGCCAACGTCCTATGGCTCGAGGGCTCCTTTGTGGAGACCTTGAAGGGGTGGCAGTCAGGGTGGTTTTACATCACCGAGCCACGCGATCCGAAGTGGATCGCAGCCCCTGAATTCCGATCCAGACCCCCTACGCGGCTCACGTCCTGGAAGGAGACGGGCTTGTCATGGGGCGACGAAGAAGAGGTGACCGGACTGCAAAAATGCATCCAGTCCCTGGTGAACAAGCAGCTCAAGCTTGTCAACGTAGTCCAGGTCATGCTCGTCCACCGGATCCTTCCGTGTCAAGAACGGGACTTCAATCTGTGGGAGTTCAACCCGGCGCAACACCGAACTCTGAGCAGGCTCTTCGACACGA
Organism: Triticum monococcum; assembly: GCA_034509565.1. Lineage (NCBI taxonomy): Eukaryota > Viridiplantae > Streptophyta > Magnoliopsida > Poales > Poaceae > Triticum > Triticum monococcum. The sequence continues at coordinate 40,016,741 of CM067841.1, read as the reverse complement.
CGTACGAAGATGTCTGGAAGGGGCTAACCAAAGGCGCCGAGGCTCCCACATCCGCCTCCGAAGACCGCGGATTCAGCTCGCAGCGTCCTGCTGGCGAGGTAAAATAATTTCATTTTTTACAGGATGTTAAGTTTCTTCATAGTTTGACTCTATGCGGGATCTAAACTCCCTCACCTTTGACAGGATTGGCAGGCGAAGTCCGGACTGATTAACTGTCCGGCTCCCTTGCCCGAAGACCCAGCCCCTGCTCTCCTAGTGAAGCTGCTGGTTCCGGCACCTTATGTGGTGCCGGAGAAGAAGGCCAAGAAGAAGAAGGCCACGGGGACTCGAAAGAGTTCCCGGCATATGGTGGTGCCGGACTCATCGTCCGACGAGTCCGAGACGCACTCCTCCCGTGAAGACGAGGAGGAGGAAGAAGAGACCTCTCCCCCTCCAGCGGGGGGAGGAAAGAAGAGGAAGGCCGCCCCAGTAGGGGAGGCCGAAGGGTCCAAGAAGAGGAAAACCCCTCCGCCGGACTACGCCCCCGACGCCGACGAGGACGAAGAGGAGTGGTCGGACAGGGCCAAGCGTCCGGCGAAATCGTAAGTGTTCGGATACCAGAGTAACTCATGATATTCCTTTTGTTGCGCAGCTTTCCCTAACGTCGAATATAATCATGCAGCCCGCCCAAGGACGGGCTCGACGAGTCGTTGAGCGGCTCCCTGGATTCCTCGGACGTGAATTCAGTTCCGCCCGCTGCCTCCCCCTGTGCTGCGGATGACGCCGAAGTGGCGTCGCGACAAGCTCCGGGGCAAGAGGAGGTGGTCCAGGAGGAACCGCGAGGCGACCTCCCGGACTCCAGGAGTAAAGGGGACAAGACCCCCCAGGGCTCCAAGTCTGGCTTTAAGCCGGACACCGCACCGGAATCATCAACGGTTCCGGACCGCGGCAGGTGAACTCCTGCCAAGAGGAGCAAGCCTATTGAGCCGGCGTCCTCCGTCCAACCGGAGGCGCCGGACAATCTGCTGGAGGTGCTTAAGGGCGCCTCCATCGACGACGAGCACCGTACCATCATGAGACGGTGGTCCAGAAGGTTCGGTCCGCCAAAAGCGGATTGACTGAAGCTTGTGCTAGCCTTCTAACAGGCTTCAAGGTAAGTAAAAAATATGTAAAAATATTACCGCATAGACAGTAGCCCCTGATGCTCTGTTTGGCGTTCGGAAAGAAAAGCTGAATAGAGGATCTATTAAATATCGCAGGAGTCTAACTAAAAAGGAGTCAATATACGTATGCAGGCTTCGCTGCTGGCCACCGCCGCACTGACTGCGGAGGTGGGTGCCCTGAAGCAGGGCCTCGATCGGACCGAGCAAGAGCTCGGCCTCGCCAAACGGTAGCTCGAGGAGAAAGAAGGTAAGAGATACCTTATAGAAAAAATGCCTATAAGAAGACGCAATTGCAAAAAATGAAAGGAGTACACTGCTTATTGTAGGGGCCACAACTAAGGTGGCGACCCTCAAGCAGGCACTGTCCGAGGCCGAGAAGAAAGCGGCCACGGAGCGCACCGAGTGGGAGAAATTTGAGGCACAGGTCGGTGGGGTGCAGCAAGAGCTTCAAGATCTCATGAAAAAACATGAGAGTTTGGAGCTCGACTCGAAGACGCGAGCGTCCGAGCTTGCTGCGGCCCTTAAAACTGCCGAATCTGCCAAGGCCGAAGCCTAGAAGGCCCTCCAGGAATTGGATGCGGTGAAAAAGATAGCGGCGGGTAAGGCATTCTCTATGCAAAGCAGACATATAAAAGTAAAGTACTTGTTACTTACCCGAATCCGGAGCTCTCCAGGGGCATTCGCAGATCTTCCCCACAGCGTATCCGATGCCGCCGCATTCTACCGAGCCGAGGAAGGCAGCTCGACGGAGAAGGTGTTCTGGTCTCAGTACGTTGAGGCCGGACACCCTGTGCCCTTGAGCGACCAGCTGAAGCAGCTGGTCGAGCTCCACAAGGCGGCCGAACAAGCCCTGAAGGGCTTCATAGTTTGGCTGTGGCCTGGAGAGGCCCTGCCTGGGAGCTACTTCGGACTGGTGCAGCGGCTGGTGGAGGCTTGTCCAAGGCTCGAGGTCATCAAGCGCTCCGTCTGCATCGAAGGTGCCCGTAGGGCCCTTGCCCATGCAAAGGTGCACTGGGGTAAGCTGGACGGTGAGAAGCTTGTGAGGGACGGGCCGCCGCAGGGGAAGGAGCATCGCAAGCCCGAGAACTATTACAAGGATGTTCTGGCTGGTGCCCGCCTTATGGCGGATGAATGTACCAAGGATGTAATTTTTGAATGAACTCACTCGTGTTATCATGTGCGCTGAAAACTTGTTCATATGCGCTAAGCAATGCTTGTTGAATTTAAAATATTACTTTCTCTGCAGCCGTTTATCAAAAAATTGAGAGATGGCCAGTCGCCGGCTTCTGCCCCCATGCCACTAGTGTTGGGGTGTTCGGGATAAACCTGAGCGCTCTTTTTCCCATGATTGGGTCCGTCGAGGGAGGCGCTCAGCACAATGAACAAGGCAATCAGACTATAATGCTTGAACACTCTCACTTAGCCATAGAACTCTATAATTTTAAATTTCGGCGAAGCCCCTAGTATTCGGAAGACCGAGTTCGGGGCGCTATCCACGCCTTGGCCGGACAAAGCCGGTTCCTCGCTCGAAGCGGCATAAGTCTTTAAGGACTCAAAAAACCTCTCGAACAGCGACCGGTCTCTCGCCTCATCATGACAGTCAGTTTTAGCTTTCTCTATTGAGGTGCTCAGCCCAGCTTAACTGGGGCACAATCGCAGTAGTTCTTCTAGTGCTACCTTAGCCGATATAGCAGAACGTAAGGCACCAAAACATAGGAGCCGGGCAAACCCAACTATTGACCCAAATCATGATTCGGAGCCGATGCATATAGTGCTATAAGTTCGGGGTGCCGCACTTGTGAAAGTGTACGGACTTCTCATGCCATATTGATGGGTACTGAAGCCCCTGGCGTATTTTTGCCGTACCACAGTGTACGGATGCAACATGTTATTAATAAACATATATATAAAAAGAGGATAATGCAAAAAATAGACAAAAAGCTATGCATTGTTTATAGAAAGGATGCTATGAAAGCGGAACGATACAAATAGTGCGATAAGCAAAATAAATTGGACTATTTAACATGTCCTGGCCAGGGGCAGGCCGCGGAATTGTATTAAAAAACAGGTATACTGCTCGCAATAGAGACCACCTGGGAGTTCCATAATGCGGCATGGCTTGTCTTCTTTCCTAGATCTTGCATCGTTTGTGTGGCAGTTGAATTGCCAAATGGGTCATCCGAAGTATGGAGTCCTGAGAGTAAGAGAAAAAAAGAAAAAAAAGGAATCCGGTAGCCCCGGGTGCGGTTTAAGCCGTATTTCGGGCGTGCCGTGATAGTGCCCCTTCCCCTGTGCCCATGGTATTTCAAGAGCGTAGTTATGTATGCGAAGCACTGGTTTCGCTATATCGCGAGGGCTAGGGTTGGGGCTGCATTGCTACGCTAGCTCAAAACGTGCCAGGCGGTCTTGTTGTAGGGTACTCCGGGCGCGCTTGACAGTGTCCGGCTTTTTGAAGGCCGAACTGGAGAACGGCCTAGAGAGGCTGCTTTGTATTTCTGCTGCGAGCGCTGCCGTGTGCTCCTCCGTTCGGAGGGAGCGTTCAGTGTTCTCATTGACCGTGATTACTCCTCTAGGGCCTGGCATCTTGAGCTTGAGGTATGCATAGTGCGGTACCACGTTGAATTTTGCGAATGCGGTTCGCCCAAGCAGTGCGTGATAGCCACTACGGAACGGGACTATGTCGAAGATTTACTCCTCGCTTCGGAAGTTATCCAGAGATCCGAAGACCACTTCCAGTGTGACTGAGCCTGTACAGTTGGCTTCTACACCTGGTATAACGCCTTTAAAGGTCGTTTTGGTGGGCTTGATCCTCGAGGGATCTATGCCCATTTTTCGCACTGTATCCTGGTAAAGCAGGTTCAGGCTGCTGCCGCCGTCCATGAGGACTCTTGTGAGATGAAATCCGTCAATGATTGGGTCTAGAACCAATGCGGCAAAGCCGCCGTGACGGATGCTAGTGGGGTGGTCCCTTCGATCAAAGGTGATCGGGCAGGAGGACCATGGGTTGAACTTTGGGGCGACTGGCTCCATCGCATATACGTCCCGTAACGCATGCTTCCGCTCACTATTGGGGATGTGGGTTGCGTATATCATGTTCACCGTCCGCACTTGCGGGGGAAATCCCTTCTGTCCATTGTTGTTCGGTGGCCTGGGCTCCTCCTCGTTGTCGCTATGCAGCCCCTTGTCTTTGTTTTCGGCTCTTAACTTGCCTGCCTGCTTGAACACCCAACAATCCTTGTTGGTGTGATTGGCTGGCTTTTCGGGGGTGCCATGTATCTGGCACAAGCGGTCGAGTATTTGGTCCAAGCTAGACGGGCCCTGAGTATTTCTTTTGAATGGCTTTTTCCGTTGACCGGATTTGTAGCCTCGGAATCCGGCATTAACTGCCGTATCCTCGTTGTTGTCGCTGTTAATGTGGCGCTTTTGTTTGTTCCGACGCGACCTGTCGCTTTTGTCCTTGGTATTCGAATTACCAAGGTTCTTGGTTAAATTGTTGCTGCGAGCTAGCCAGCTGTCTTCTCCCGCGCAAAAGCGGGTCATGAGTGTCGTGAGGGCTGCCGTAGATTTCGGCTTTTCCTGTCCCAGGTGCCGAGCAAGCCACTCATCACGGATATTATGCTTGAAGGCCGCTAAGGCCTCTGCGTTCGGACAGTCGAATATCTGGTTTTTCTTTGTTAGGAACCGTGTCCAGAATTGCCTGGCCGATTCCTCTGGCTGCTGAATTATGTGGCTTAGGTCATCGGCGTCCGGTGGTCGCACATAAGTGCCCTGGAAGTTATCAAGGAATGAGGCTTCCAGGTCCTCCCAAGAACCGATTGAGTCTGCTGGCAAGCTGTTAAGCCAATGCCGGGCCGGTCCCTTAAGTTTGAGTGGGAGGTATTTGATGGCGTGTAGATCATCACCACGGGCCATGTGGATATGAAGGAGATAATCCTCGATCCATACCGCAGGATCTGTTGTGCCATCGTACGATTCGATGTTTATGGGTTTGAAGCCCTCAGGGATTTTATGATGCATTACTTCATCTGTGAAGCATAGTGGGTGTGCGGCGCCTCTGTATTGGGCTATATCACGACGCAGCTCGAAGGGGCTTTGTCTGTTGAGTTCGGCCCGGCCGGATTTATTGCATCCGGAGTGACAATCACCGTCACGTGCCGTGGGGCACCTGCGCGATCCGTAGATCGATCTTGTTTGCCTTGCCTTGTCCTCCAGTATGTCGCGCAGGTCGGGCGCATTTTCCCGTGCCTTGGTATGCTTGACGCGGCGTCGGGGCATGGCTTGAGTGGAGGGCCAAGAGGCCTCTCTGTCGCGGCCACGAGGTGGCCGGTCGGTCATGTCATGCGCTGGTGATGTAGGTGCTTCCTCCTCTAGTCGGGGTAGCAGCCTGCGCTTTGGGTAACTCTTGGAAGGGCGTTCGAGTTCATACTCTTTGGCCGCAAGGACTTCAGTCCATCTGTCAGCTAGTAAATCCTGATCAGCTCTAAGCTGTTGTTGCGTTTTCTTGAGGCTGCTTGCCGTGGCCATAAGCCTGCGTTTAAAACGCTCTTGTTCGGTGAGATCCTCTGGCACGACGAACTCGTCGTCATCGAGGCTTGCCTCGTCTTCGGAGGGAGGCGTATAATTATCGTCCTCAACCTCTTGGTCCGCCGCCCTCTCGTGAGGGCTGGCTTCTCCGTCCTCCTGTGCTGAATCTTGCTGGAGGGGGTGTTCTTCGGCGCTATCCGGAGTAGTATTATCTCCCGTGCCGGAATCACCATTTTTGCTTTGGCGGGATTTAGAGCGGCGCCGCTGATGCCGGCGCTTGGGCTGTTTCTTAGAGGTATCGTCCCTTGCTGTTCCATCGCCATCTCCATCCTTTGGAGTGTCCACCATATATATGTCATATGACGAGGTGGCCTTCCAGTGCCCTACAGGTGCTGGTTCTTGTTCGTCTCCTGCATCGTCGTCCATGCCGTTGATGTCTTCGGAGTCGAAGTCAAGCATGTCGGTTAAGTCGTCGACAGTGGCTACGAAGTGGGTGGTGGGTGGGTTTTGAATTTCCTCATCGTCCGTATCCCAACCTTGCTGACCGTAGTCCGGCCAGGGCTCTCCTGATAAAGAGAGAGACTTTAGAGAATTCAGGATGTCGCCGAAGGGCGAGTGCTGAAAGATGTCCGCGGCAGTGAACTCCATTATCGGCGCCCAATCGGATTCAATCGGCAGGGGTGCGGCGGGCTCGGAGTTCGGAGAGGAATCCGGCTCCTCGGAGTCACGGGCCACGCGGAGTGCGGGGCTAGAGTTCGGCTCGATCACCTCTGAGATCGCAGCCCCTGAGGCAGCGTCCAACCGCTGATCCTCGATCGGCGCAGTAGGCTCCGAATCAATGGTTGGAACCGATGTGTGTGCATCCTCCAAGGCGCTGTTCGGCGGCAGAGCTATATCATGCCCATCGAGACAGTGCGGCGCGCTTGGCTGTGGCTCGAATCCGTCGAAGATCAAGTCCCCGCGGATGTCAGCCGTGTAGTTTAGGCTTCCAAACCTGACCTGATGGCCAGGGGCGTAGCTTTCGATCTGCTCAAGGTGGCCAAGCGAATTGGCCCGCAGTGCGAAGCCGCCGAAGACGAAGATCTGTCCGGGGAGAAAAGTCTCACCCCGGACTGCATCGTTGTTGATGATCGAAGGAGCCATCGGGCCTAAAAGCAACAACATAGAGGAACTCTCAATGAAAGCTCCAATGTCGGTGTCAAAATCGGCGGATCTCGGGTAGGGGGTCCCGAACTGTGCGTCTAGGCCAGATGGTAACAGGAGGCAAGGAACACGATGTTTTACCCAGGTTCGGGCCCTCTTGATGGAGGTAAAACCCTATGTCCTGCTTGATTAATATTGATGATATGGGTAGTACAAGAGTAGATCTACCACGAGATCAAGGAGGCTAAACCCTAGAAGCTAGCCTATGGTATGATTGTTGTATGATGAAGTTGTCCTACGGACTAAAACCCTCCGGTTTATATAGACACCGGAGAGGGTTAGGGTTACACAAAGTCGGTTACAATGGTAGGAGATCTTGAATATCCGCATCGCCAAGCTTGCCTTCCACGCCAAGGAAAGTCCCATCCGGACACGGGACGAAGTCTTCCATCTTGTATCTTCATAGTCCTCGAGTCCGGCTGAAGGTATAGTCCGGCTACCCGAACACACCCTAATCCAGGACTCCGTCGGTGCTCTTATTTCTCATTTGGATTCCAAGGCCCCCACACATCTGAATCACATGCGTCCTCTCATCACTCGGGTTGGCCTTCTTGACCGACTGGGAGCGGCAGGTGAATATGTGCTTGAATAGACCCCAGTGCGGTCGGCAACCCAAGAAATTTTCACACATCGACACAAAGGCAGCAAGATACACTATAGTGTTTGGAGTGAAGTGGTGGAGTTGAGCCCCGAAGAAGTTTAAAAAGCCACAAAAGAAAGGATGGGGAGGCAAAGAGAACCCGCGGTCGACATGGGTGGCGAGGAGAACACACTAACCCTCCAGCGGCCGCGGCTCGGTCTCGTTCCCCGGGAGCCGCGCCGATTTGTGGGGGATCAATCCCCCATCAACCAAGTCGTCGAGGTCGTCCTGGCTGATTGTCGAGCGGATCCAATCGCCCTGGATCCAGCCCGGCGGCAAGCCGGACCTTGACGAGGACCCACCCCAGCTGGTCCTCTATCCTTTTGCCTTCGCGATCGCCTTCTTCGCGCGCTCCAACGCCACCGTCTTCTCCTTTCCCATGGCGGCGGATTGAGTCCGAGCGAGGCTACGACGCCGAGAGCGGAAGCGGGCGCTGCGGAGAAATCTGAGGAAGAAGAAAGAGAATGAGGGTGCACTGTTCAAAAGCCTGGTCCGGTGCCTTTTATAAGGTCACTTCCGAGTGGCTGACTTGTAGGCCCGGACGATCTAAACAAATCCCGCAACAGTCGCACACACGATACGTGGCAATAAAGGTGGCACGAGAATCGAGGCGACCTGCCTAATCCGTCCCGATTACCATGGCCTCGCCCGTCCGGCGCACTTCCCGAAATTCAAATCCCGCGAAATTCGCGGACAGCAGAACAACTTGTTAGACGGAAAACATCCTCCGCATCGTCATTCGGAACTCTACTGTAAAAGTTCACTCGAAAAAAACTAAGAATGGACCAAGACGACTGAAAAAGAATTTGGTGTCATCCCCTCAGTTCATTGATCCAGAGCAAGATATACGCATAGCACGAAAAATGAGTCGGAAGTGTTCTCAAGTCCTTCCTCACTCAAACCCTGATCCATTCGGGGGCTAATGATGAAGCTATGTACCTAGGGTAGGGTCATGAATCTGTTCAAGATACCCTCCCCAAGGACATCCCTAAAGATACCAGGGGCACTCAAAGAAAAATCATCATCCACTCGACCATGAAGTTATGTTCCACTCGACAATCCTGAAGACACTCGACTGTACAGATAATCACTCGACTACCAGAAGATATAGAGCCACTCCACTCTGCAACAGTCAAGAATTAAGTCATTACTATTATGGTCATTATGTATCTTTATTGCAGGCATTACCAATAATGCCCCCATCTTTATGTACCTTAAACCCTCTATGGCGTGGGCCGGCTGGGGTCCTGGCGCACTCTATATAAGCCACCCCCTCCACAGGCATAGGGGTTCGCACTTTCTGTAACACATACACATATAATCCAGTCGACCGCCTCCGGGCTCTGAGACGTAGGGCTGTTACTTCCTCCGAGAAGGGCCTGAACTCGTAAAACTCATGTGTACAACTCCTCCATAGCTAGGATCTTGCCTCTACATTCCTACCCCCCATTCTACTGTCAGACTTAGAACCACGACAGGAAGTACATCTCAAGCTCGCATAGTATCACCATGATCTCTTCCTATGGCCTTCTGAGTTGCCTCACGCCAACCGACTTCCGAGAGATGACGTCAAAAAAGTTGCATAGGCCAAATAGCGTTTCACGGACGTGCGCATCCATGATCCCACTGATTGCAACTGGAAGTATCTGCGTCATCAACACGTGTCAGTCGTGAGACTTCATCCTGCTGAACTTCTGCTTCGCTGGGTCTAGGTATCTGCTTATCTTCCTCGCGTGACCGTAAGGAAGTTTTACTCCTACGAGGCAGGTGAAAAACTGCTCGATCTCCTCCTGACTTAGAGTGAAGCACGCGGGAGGGTAGTCATTTCCGGTCTTCTTGGCCTTTTTTCCTTTGCGACGACTTTCCGTGTCCTGCTTCGCCTCATCATCATCATCATCATCATCAGCATGAAGCTCCTCCCTGATGCCCATTGATTTCAAGTCTGCACTTGCTTTCGGCCCATCTTTGGTCCTCTCTGGCATGTTGAGCAGGGTACCAAGCAGACTCTCGCACACGTTCTTCGTGATATGCATGACATCAAGGCTGTGAGGCACACGGTGGATCTTCTAGTACGGCAAGTCCCAGAAAACAGACCTCGTTTTCCATACCTTCAGCAGCGGCTCTGGCGCCTTTCGCTTCTTTCCCGGCTCTGGCGCCTTTTGCTTCTTTCCCGGCAGTGGGCAATCTTTCCAATTTTTCAATAGCTCATCTATTTCCTCGCCGCTCCTCGTACATGGGCGTCTTCGGGGTTCGGTTTCACCATCGAACAGATCCTTGCGTTTTCTCCATGGGTCATCGTCGCGAAGCCACCTTCGATGTCCCATGAACACGGTTTTCGAAGACCCAGGATCTTTATCTAGCTGGCGGTACATTGTGTCATCCATGCACCTGACGCATCCAGAAAATCCGTGGACCACCTGCCCCGCGACATATCCGTAACCGAGATAGTCGTGCACCGTCATGACCAGTGCGGCTCTCATAGGGAAATATTCTTTCTCTGCGGCGTCCCACGTATTGGCTGGTGTTTTCCACAGCGTGTCTAGCTCCTCTTTCAGCAGCCCCAGATACAGATTGATGTCGTTCCTTGATTGTTTCGGCCCTTTAATTAGCACACTCATGTGAATGTACTTCCTCTTCATGCACAACCAGGGGGGAAGGTTGTACATCCACACAAACACAGGCCAGGTGCTATGTGTGCTTCTCTGACTGCCAAACGGATTGACTCCATCGATGCTCGCGCCCAGCACGATGTTCCTTGGATCGTCCCCAAATTCTGGGTGTTCGAAGTTCAATGCTTGCCACTGGCTCGCATCCTTAGGGTGACTCAGCATCTTGTCTTTTTTATTTATCTCCAGATCATTTCCGTCATATTCTCGCTTCTTCTCCTCCCTATCCGCGTGCCAACGCAGGAGCTTTGCTAGCTTAGGGTCCGCGAAATACCGCTGCAGACGAGGAGTGATCGAAAAGTACCACACCACTTTTCGAGGAGCTTTCTCCTCTTCTTGTATCGAGTGACGCCGCACACCGAACATATGGTAGACTCTGCGTGCTCGTCCCGATAAATGATGCAATTTTTCATGCACACATGGTATTTCACGTGCGGTAAATCCAGAGGACACACGATTTTCTTCGCCTCCTCGAAACTGGTCGGGCACTTGTTCCCCTTGGGAAGACGTTCGTGCTAGAATGACATGTTCTCGTCGAAGCATGCGTCGGTCATTTTATGTTTTACCTTCATCTCTAGAGCCATGAGCGTTACTTTCAGGCGGGTATCCTCGGGCCTGCATCCTTCATACAATGGAGTAACCGCATCTATCTCCATTTGATCCAGCTTGGCTTTCTCTCGGGTGGCAGCTCTTGTGTTATCCGTCTGCTTGAGAAGCAGCTCTTGAATATGAGGGTCCTGCATCCAGCCTCCATCATCGTCTGCTCCGGCATCTTCATCTTCATGATCATGCCCTTCGTCTTAATCTTCCTCATCATCATGTCCGGCATCTTCTACATGATAACTGTGTACAGCATCACCGTCGTGATCATGTCCTGAAGATTCTTCGTCTTCTCGCCCGCCCTCGCCGCGGCGGTTGTCTTCCTCATTTCTTGCCCGGCCCCCATGGACGACTTCATAGTCATCTTCATCACCTTGCCACCGATAGCCATCCATGAAACCACGCAAGAGCAGGTGGTCCCGCACCTGCCCAGAATCCGGGTCCGCAATAAGGCTCTTCAGCTTGCATCTTCGACATGGACATCTTATCTCCGTCTCGTTCTTTTGAAGCATCTCGGCCTTCGCGGAGCTCAAAAACCTATTCACGATGCCTTCGGTCATCGTGCGGACCATGGTCGCCTGCGGGGTAGAGCAAAACGATATTTTAGAACCAAGAAAAAAATTGGCATGACTTTCCCTAAAAATAGGACCAAAAAGAATGCATAGTGCCAAAATTCTCGCCGAAACGGAAGTGAATCAACATTCCGGCAAAATATTGGCAACTATCGCATTTCAAATACCGGTACCTGCAAACACAAACATATATGCAACACCACAAACATATGCAACACCACAAACATACATAGATCTAGCTAGGCCATAAAAAGTGCATGTGCATGTTGTTGGAGGGAGAAAAAAAGTAGATCTACAACATAAAGATAGCTTTCTCTTTACTTACCTATCAAAAAAGGTAATTTAACTACTTAATTTGGATGAATCTATGGTGCAAATGAGGTGAGCAGGAGGAGGCAACCGAGACAAGATTGGAGGAGGAGATGGAGAGAATGAAGTGGGAAAAGTGAGTGTGTAGGTGTGGCTGTCCAAAATATCTAGCTGGTTCCAGGTTACTAATGGCGTACCACCCACAAATGCGCCATTAGTAACCCTGGTTACTAATGGCGCACCAGATTGTGATGCGCCATTAGTAGTTTTGCAAAAAAAATTGATAGTAGTGACGCACGTGGTGAGTGATACGCCATTACTAATTAAACTAGTAATGACACACTATTCCCTGATGCGCCAGTATTTTTGGCGCACCATTGGTGTGGTGCGTCATTAGTGTCTATCACACTAATGACGCATCAGCACATGGTGCGCCACTGCTATATAGTAGTGGCGCACCACATGTCTGGTGCGTCATTAGTGTCCATATTATCTATAGTCCTTTTCCAAGTAGTGTATCATGCACCTTCATCTCCGCCATCCAGCCACAGTATATATATGTAGATTGTTGACATCTCTTTTGGGCACACTATTTTCGTTTAGAGCACACGTTGAGTGTGAGTTGATCATTTGGGATGTTTACAGTCGCTGGGGATGAATGAGTTCGATGAGTAGCATCAATCCATCAACTCATTTCACCCGTTTCTTGCTGATGAATGATGATGGCGTGACTTGCGTGGGCTAAGACCAAGTCCACAGGATATGTTTGAGCTGAAAGCGCCACATCCTTACACAGATTGACCAGGGAGTTATGGTATGAGGATTGATTAGGGAGTTCTGGTTGCATTGAAGAAGAGCAGGAAAAGCAAACAGCATGTCCGGATGGCATCTTAATAATCTCAAGAGGGAGGAGAAGAACCCTGCTGCGTCTGAAATTCTGAATTAAGCATGCAAAGTGTTTGCACTGTGCTGCCATTTTGAGGTTATAAGAAAGATCAACACGTGCACACGCACCAGACCGCATGTACAGCTGCTCGTTTCTTCCAATTTCAAGCTGGCACAGCATACAGATGAACATAATCGACATGGGAGGGAGGAGGAGGATAAGAAGAAGAATGTTGTTGTGTACTGTACAGATGAGCTAGAGCTGTCAGAGTGCGTAGTCTGCCAGAATGTAGAGATAATTAAGAAAGGCAAACAACTGTACAGCTGGGGCTCTAGCTGGAACCACATACGGTTGTAACCAGGCCGATGTATGTCTAATCTCTGTACCATGTACAGTATCTATGATCCGGGTCCGTGTAAGCAGATCTCTGGCTATTAAACTGACCCATCACGTCAAATTGAAGACTTTTGAGGGTACTTCCTTCGTTTTTTTACTCCGCATATAAGATTTAGTCAAAACCAAACTACATAAAGTTTGACCAAATTTATATAAAAAATATGAACATCTACAATATTAAAAATATATAGTATGAAAATATATTTTATTTTACATATGATAATATTGATTTTATATTGTCAATGTTTATATTTTTTAATATAAAGTTAGTTAAATTTTATAAAACCTGACTTTGACCAAATCTTATATGTAGATTAAAAAGAAACGGAGGAAGTACCAAACCAACCTTCTTGTTTATGTGTAATGATGATAAAGCTAGGTAGCCGCCTAACTGCACTGCATCCACATCAATCTTGTTGACTCACTTACTAGTGCCATGTTCAGATTGGATGGACAGTTAATTGACCCTTTTGCAAGAGAGAGAGAGTCAGACCCAATGCGTAGGACTATGTGCCTGGGAAAAAGTAGTGCCTGGCTGAAGCCTGAGATGGTATACACATTTTGCCTGGCCAGGCTGGCCTCGTGCATGCCTGTTTGGTTTCCTTCCACGCCTGCTCCTTTGTCCTTTAGTGATTAACAAATTGCAAATGCTAGTGCTGTCCCTTCATTAGCGCCAGGCACATAGCCAGGCGTGACAAACCATATGCCTGGGCGAGGTAGTGACACTGCCTGTTATTTGACTTTTTTAATCAAGCTAGGGTATGCCAGGCTAGGCAGTCCTTATGTCCACCAGGGTACTAACCAAACAAAAGCCAGGCAGAAACCAGGGACGTCTCATGCCAGGCTAGCAATAGTGTGGACTTCAACCAAATTAACCCTAAGAGCATCTCCAGCAGCGCCTCCAACAGGCCTCTTCAGGTTATTTTTTCGGCGCGGGCGCCAAAAAAACGTCTCAATCGCGCCCTCAGGACGCCGAAAATCGCCGGTTCGGCCTTTTTTTCCGCCCGACGGTCACAGGCCGAACCCGGCGCACTGGGGGGCAATTGGGGGCTCCGGCTCAAGGGAAAGCGCGGCTGGCCCACACCGTCAGTGAAAAAGTCAAGGTTTTCTTCCTCGACTCGCCACCCACCCCCCGCGCCCTCGGCCCGCCACTAGCTATATCCCGGCGCCACCCGCTGCCCTTCACCGCTAGATAGCCATTCCCCGCCGGAAAAATAGCAGAGCTTCGCCGCGGCAGCCCCTCCAACAGCACCTGGGTGTTTCCGACCACCGTTTTCGGCCGCGGAGGGGCAGTTTAGCAGCGGGTACACACCCACCGGGCGCAAGGTGTTCGGCGATTTGCCTGCCTCGGCGATGGACTCGGATGACGACGAAGCGCTCGCCGCGCTGCTGGAGGAGGAAGCTGAGGCCGACGTCCAGGAAGAAGAGCATCTCATGGTGCTCGCCGCCCTCGCCCAGCTGCTGGAGAGCAATGAAAAGCCGCGGCGAGGTGGCTCGGCGCCGGGGCGGGTGAAAGCAAAGAACCGGCATCGTCTCAAAGGCTACTGCATGCTCTACTCCCACTACTTCGCCGATGCTCCACTTCACGGCGAGAAAACATTTCGGCGCCGTTATCGGATGAGCCGAAAGCTCTTCCTCAGAATTGTGAATTCCATCCGAGAGTTCGACAACTACTTCAAGTGCAAGATGGATTGCACCGGCGCCCTTGGATTCACCTCCATCAAGAAGTGCACGACAGCGATGAGGATGCTTGCATATGGAGCTCTCGGTAATTCACTCGACGACTATGGACGCATGGCCGAGTCCACCAGCATAGAGTGTTTCTACAAGTTCTGTCGGACAGTGGTGGTAGTGTTTGGACCGCAATACTTGAGAACACCCAATGCGGAAGACACTGCTCGGATCCTAGCACATAATGCGGCAAGAGGATTTCCTGGGATGCTTGGAAGCATCGACTGCATGCATTGGAAATGGAAGAATTGTCCATTTGCTTGGCAGAGGATGTACGAAGGGGCCAAAGGCGGTTGCAGTGTGGTATTTGAGGCGGTGGCCACACAGGACCTCTGGATTTGGCACTCCTTCTTTGGTATGCCAGGAACTCACAATGACATCAACGTGCTGCAGTGCTCTCCTGTCTTTGCCAAGCTTGTTGAAGGTCACTCTCCCCCGGTGAACTTCGAGATCAATGGACGGCACTACAACAAGAGGTACTATCTAGCTGATGGCATCTATCCGAGATGGTCGGCATTTGTGAAGACGATCTCAAACCCTGTGCCAGGAGGCAAGAACGTCTGGTTTGCGAAGATTCGGGAGGCTTGCAGGAAGGATGCCAAGCGGGCATTTGATGTGTTCCAATCTCGATTTGCTGTTGTCCGGTACCCCGCTCAGACCTGGTCCAAAGATCAAATATGGAAGATTATGACTTGCTGTGTCATCTTGCACAACGTGATCATCGAGAGCGAGCAAGAAGACACAGTGTTTGACACTGAACCGTACTACAGGCAGGGTCCTCTAGCTGAAGTTGATCACCAGCTACCGGTAACCTGGACTGCCTATCTCAGTATGCGTCAGGAGATCCGAGACCCACAGGTGCATCATCAACTGTAGAAAGATCTGACTGAGCACCTATGGAGGCTCAAGGGGATGGCGTGTGATGAAATATGAGTTTTTATTTGTTGAACTATATAATTTGTATTGAACTATTTGTTGTTGTATTATTTTGTTGAAGTATTTGACTTTTCTGTGATGAAATATGTGATAAGAAAAAATTGTGTTGATAATTGAACGCCGAGACACGGCGAACCATGCCGAATATGGGCCTATTCTCGCTCATATGAGCCATTTATTCGTTGAAATGGGGCTGAAAAGTAGGTCAATTTCTATGCCTGGGACGACAACTGGATGCAAAACCGCCCCAACGCCGATTGTATCGCCGACTCGCCCCGGGGGCGATTTTTATGTGTTTTCGAGGGCCAACGGCGGCTGGAAATGCTCTAAGTCTCTTCTTGTTCCCATGTGCATGCCGGCATGCCGCCAACTACTACTAATCTCCGTACCAGTACACACTGGTGGTAGTACAAGCTAGGTATAGTCTTCATTGATTCGTCTGTCTAGCCTTCATCGTGCCGGTGCGTGACTGCACTGCTCCGGCCTTCTCTCGGTCGCTTTCTGGACTGGACTGGTGGATGGCTATGGCTTCAGGCAACTGTTCCTGCACAAGTTGTCATTATGTCTGGGAGATGGGTCGGCGGTACGTATGCGTGTAAGGTGCGTGCACAGCATCAAATCTGGCGGCTTCATGAGAGGGAGGGGGTTCGTTCAAACCACATGCTTTCGTGACTTTCACGTACGTACTGTGAACTGTTTTTTTTTTTAATCAAAGAAGGGTTTCTCCCCTTCCTATTTCCATTAAGGGAAGCCAAACAAGATATTAGTTCAACAAGTATCCATTAAAAAAGACAGAAATACTCAATATCTATTGTGTATTGTACGTCTGTACCTCCCTGAAAGGCTCTTGTACGCAAGGACCTACGTACGGGTACGGTGCTCCTCGCGCTGCACGGTGATGCCATTGTGGTCTTGCAATCTCCAAACCACCCTATATTTTTCCCTTGCTTGTCTTCCTCAAGTCACATTTTTATGGCTTTAATGTCTGTTTCTTGTGTACTACTCCTCAAGTCACATTTTTATGGCTTCATCAAAGCCTTGGGACCGGTCGGCAATAGCACGCATCACGTCATTCACATGCACACCAAACACCATTGCTGCTGATCAATGCGCGCAAGGGAGTAGAAGTAGTACCGCTAGCATCGACCATAGTCGGCGGGTACGTACAGGTCGTCGAGTGATTCAGTTCAGCTGTTCACCTGCTCGCTGCTGCTGCTGCTGCTGCTTATGGCGTGGCTGTGACGTGATCAGTTCGCGACCTCCGGCATGGGCTCCAACTCTTTAGCTTCGTGGCTGTCCACCGGGAGAGAGTGTCTACGGCCATCACGACGTCAATTTCTGATTAAGGACTTCACTGCCGGTCTGCCGCTACCGACCTGCCCGTTAACTGTCACAAAATGACGACGTTTGCTTTCTTGGACGATGGAGATTGCAGCCGCCGCCGTGGCTAAACTGCGGGCACAGCAGCAGATTCTAGGCTTCTTTTCTGAAACGGTTTCACGGGGCTTTGGACAAAAGAGGAGCAGGCCAAGGCAAAGACAAGCCTAGAATAGAAGCGCGTGCCGGCAAAGAGGTGCCAAGCTACTTTGTCGATCCCGTGACTCCGGGCGTGTTGGCTCTCAGGCGTTGCTGTCCGGTCGGCCGACTCCGACCGCCGTCCGCACCACCACCGCGGATCCCGGAAGAATGGACGAGCACAGGCCAGGGAGAAACCGTGACTTGATTTTGCCGGCCTAATTAAACTGTCCGGAAGTGCAGGATTCATCAGACATAAAACGTCCCGTCGAGGTCAACTTTTGCACCTACGTTTGTTGGACGTGGCTGCACGGTGCTCCGCGCGCTTTCACGGTAATCCTACCTATGTGGCCGCAATGAAATCGTGGTCTTGCAACCTGTAAACCATGTCCCTATTTGTCTCCATTTTCGTGCGTTTCTCGTGGAGCACTTCCAAGTCACATTTTTACTACTTGGAAGACTTGGGACCGGTTATACAGTATATACAGCTGGTAGGTAGAGGTCAAGTACTTCCTCCGTAAACTAATATAAGAGTGTTTAGATTATTAAAATAGTAATCTAAACGCTTTTATATTAGTTTACAGAAGGAGTACTAATTAAGAAGAGAAAATAAAAGGAGAGTCAAATCCAAGTCCAAGATCTTTCTTTTTTGATCAGGATCATGTATGGTGTGAGTGTGACGTGGGCCGAGACCAAGTCCAGGATCCCGTCCGAGCGGCCTCATCACTTGGAGGCCTGCCGGTTGGCAAAGCACGGTCAATTTTTAATTAAGGACTTCGCTATTGCTACCGATCTGCAAATCGGCATTCACAGGACGACCCTACTTTCTGTCTTTTAATTACGATGGAGGTCTAATGGTAACGCCGTGGCAGCAGCAGCAGCTTGTGTCGTTTCACGGATCTGTATCTTGCCTATCTTTATCCCATATCTGCCTTGTGACAAATACTCCTCCATCCCTCCCTGTATGGAGACCAGCCCTGTTTTCCAAAGATCACTTCTGGATCTTGTACCCTATTACTTCGTGTCTTCCTTCCCCCTGTCTCTGCTTGACCATGATTAATTCCAAGGTCGCCAAGTATAGCTTTCTCTTGAACCATTGAGGCTAGTCACAATGGTCAAGAACATAAGTTAGTAACTTACACACTTCTCTAGACTATGTTACTACTCCCTTCAGTCCTTTTTACTCTGCATATTACAATTCTCTGAAGTCAAACTTCACAAAGTTTGACCGTATTTATATGAAAAAATATCAACATCTGGCATGCTAAAGTTATATAATATAAAACTTTAAGACATGGCACATCTAGTGATATTCATTTCAGATTGTGATTGTTGGCACTTTTTTCTACAAAGTTAGTCAAACTTTACAAGACTTGACTTCAGTCAAATCTTATATGCGAACTAAAAAGGACCGGAGGGAGTACCTCCATAGTGGGTAGGAACATCTATATAGTGTCATGCAACAATGTATTTATTAGGTTATAGACTCATTGTTTCTTGGAGCTAGTTACCACAAGCACCTCTCTCTTCATTAAATATGTGCCACATAAGCAAAGTTATATTAAAGTGTGTGATAGTACTCCTAAGTTCCTCCCCATTATGACCAGCCTGAGGGCACATGCTCGGTGCATCTCCACCCCGGGCCCATGTGCACGCCATCTGGATCGATCCCTTGGCAAGCAGATCGGACGTCATTAATCCCATCTTAATTGCCACCAGCATCTACTACTACTACTGACTACTGCTCTGGAGAAGACGGATGGAAGCGAGTGTTTTGGTTGCTCGGTCGTAGTACAGTACAGTTGCTGGTGCTGATGCGGCAGTAGCATCAGGGTTGGCGTCTGTTGCTGTTTTTGCCGGTGGAGTGTGACGCTGCAGGGAGGGCCGAGTCCAATTCTGTCTGCGCCACTTGGCAACCTACCGCCGGCGACTGACTAGTCGTCCGGCCGCCGCTCGCCGTCCGCCGCGCCGTGGATCGCAGAGAAACGGGGGGCATGTTTTTTATTTTCTTTTTGCGATTGGAGGAGACATGTTTTTTTAATCACACAAAAAACGTGCGAGAGTTGAGGCGCGCACACGCACAAGAATAAAAGGAGTGCGAGTCCACATGTTTTTGATGGGTTTGGTTGGAGTCCGGCCCAGCAGAGCGCCTCGCCCACAACGCGGTCGACTGGACCTGGCCCGGTTGGCTACCAACCTTTTTATTAAAAGTTCCACGAATGTATATTTCGATCTTTAAACAAAATTTACAGTGACTGGGTTAAAGATGAACTTTTCTATTAAATATGCCATCGAAAAAACTTTTATGTTAAATAATAAAAATATGCCTTCAAATTAATAAAAGGTCAGTATGATTTTAAAATATTTCACCCATTTTAAAAAACGTTTTACTAAATGTATTAGAAGTGCTCACACATTTAAAAGTGTTCATGAAATTTTAAAAGAGTTAACACATAGCAAAGTGTTCACATATTTCAAATTATGTTCATGCCATTTAAAGAAACATCCATGGAGTTTTAAAAGTGTTCTTGTACTCATAAAAAAAACGCTCCCTAACTTGAAAAAAACGGCCACGTGCATGTTTTCTGGAGCTAACATTTGGGCAACTAAAAAAAGTGTTTGCGAATATTTTAAATCCTTGTAAATATAATCGTGTGATATCTTTTTTGTGTGAAATGGCCGTGTTGAATTACTTATTGCCAAAGATGGCTAGACATGATCGATCTCAACAGAAGAACACGTAATAAAAAAACATGAAAAGCGGAAGGGGTTCGCAAAACCATGACAAAATTATTGTTCTGGCCTATTTAGCTAAGAAAATCCCAATTTGACCTCGTTTCAAAAGAAATTTTGTTTCTGACCTTTTTTGGTGACGCCAAGATCCCTGGCGTCTGGGTTACGAAGCAGACGCTAGGGGCCCTGGCGTCTGGCCCCTGGCCCGCACTGCCCGCCTGCCCGTTGACCTGCTGACGTGGCAAAGGGACCAGATGCCAGGGACCCTGGCGTCTGGCCCTGGTAAGTGGATAACGGCGCGGGGCGCCCACCCATCCGCATCTAACTTCTTCTCTGGCGCTGGTTCGACGAACAGAGACCTGTTCGTCGCCCCTTCTCTCCCTCCCACCCCCCCCCTTGATCTACTCCATTAACCGCTCAAACTCGTAGATCTGACCCCCCCCCCCCAAGCTTCTTTGAGGTATTCTCCCCCATTCCCTCCAATTTGTTTTTGTTTTCCCCTCTCTTGTTGGATGCATTATTCAACACTAGGTGATGTTAGATGAGTAGATGGTTTCTTTGTTTTAGGAAATTGTTTGTAGTTGATAGATGATTTGGTAGGCAGTAGATGATGTGTAGTTGAACATGTAGGTAAAATCAATTCCGTTTTGTGTATATGTTGTCCATAGGATTTTTTTTTGAACTAAGAGGGGTGATGAATACATGATTTTTGTATGTAAAAGAGACTTGTTTGATAATTTGGTTTGATAGATGATGTGTGTATGTGTAGATAATCCTATTGTTGGCATACTATATTTGCAGAAGATATGGTGAAATTTGGTACTCTAGATGATATGTATTTGCATATGTGATACCATATTATTTGACAAATTTATTTGATTGAGATGATGTTGGTATGTTTGAGAATAATTATGTGTGCATATGAAGAAGATAAAAATGTGAAGTGGTATGACAATATAGTTGAATATATAGATGGCAAATTTTGTTATGCAAAAGAGATGATGAAATTTGATTATTGTGTGTGACATGATTTGTTCAATAGAATGGCGGATGATGATTATGAAATTTATTTGATGGTGAAATTTGGTACTCTAGATGATATGTGTGCATATGTAGAAGAAAGAAATGATGTGGTTATGTTTGAGAAGAATGGTGTTTTCATATGGCATAAACTTGGAGAAGGAAATTGTTTGATATTGTTCATGTATTCATAGATGTTTGTGATTTGTTTTGTAGGATGGCGGATGATGATGGACCT
Source organism: Triticum monococcum (assembly GCA_034509565.1). Taxonomy (NCBI): domain Eukaryota; kingdom Viridiplantae; phylum Streptophyta; class Magnoliopsida; order Poales; family Poaceae; genus Triticum; species Triticum monococcum. Next base: position 39,995,630 of record CM067841.1, on the reverse strand, counting down.
TGGTATGACGGATTAATCGATGAGTGGGATAAGGAGCATCGTGCTCGTGCCATTGAGAATGGACAGGTAAGAAGCAAGACTGGGTCAATTTTCGTTGTTTCTCATTTGTGTTCTTGTATTGATTAAAACACCACTTTATTTACAGGTTGTAGTTGTTATGCGCATGAGGGGTCATTTCGCTGATGACTTTGCTTACGACCCGCGGTATGAGCCTTACATTCGGAGATTGGGTCTTCTCCCATTCATGTTGCAGTTTAAGCGACGCGCTCCGCCGGTGAACCACGCGGCGCTGACCGCACTTGTGGATCGTTGGAGGCCGGAGACTCACTCGTTCCACCTTCCATGTGGGGAGATGACGATGACCCTACAAGACATGGCTATGATAAGCGGCCTTCCTATCAACGGACAAGCTGTTATCAACGGACAAGCTGTTACAGGTCGTGTCAGCGTGGGTAATTGGCGAGAACGGACTGCCGATTTAATTGGCGTTCAGCCCGAGGACCCTCAGGAAGGCAAGGCCAATACCGCGAAAGTGAGGCATTGTTGGCTAAAACTGGTCAGAGGAAACACCAATCCGTGCCCTCAGGATGCCAATGACGTGGTTGTGCAGCAGTACGCGCGGGCCTATCTTTGGTATGTACTAACCAAGGTAGGCTTCTCAGATGCAACCGGGAACTCATCCCTTTGGATGTTCCTGGAGCTACTCAATAACTGGGATACCCAGTATAGCTGGGGTTCGGCCGCACTAGCATATTTGTATCGTCAGGTAAGAGATATTTGCAACCATTTATCTTGCATTTGTCATGCGCCTCCATATCTAACATGTTTGTTTGATTGCAGCTTGACTTGGCGTGTCGGAGGAAGGGAGATACATCCTCATTGTCTAGGTTTGTTTGGAGCCTATCCGTGTGGATGTGGGAGCGGATCCCGGTTGGACGGCCCGAATTCAAGAACCCCCTCATGGCAAACCCATGGGGTAATCATGACGGGTTGCATGATGATGATCCATATCGGCGCCCTACGCTTGCTTACTATTGGGAACAAGTGACAGTCTACACAGGAAGCTCGCATGTGCGATACAAGTGCTATATGAACGAGCTGGACACCTTGTGCCTGCTCGACCACCACCTCTAGTACTTGTGCCTGCTCGACCACCACCTCTAGCACTTGTGCTAGCTCGACCACCACCTCTAGCACTTGTGCTAGCTCGACCACCACCTCTAGCACTTGTACTCCCTCTACGAACACTAGCACCTCTAGCACTTGTGCTCCCTCTACGACCACCACTACCACCTCTGACACTTGTGCTTCCTCGACCACCACCACCGTCACCTCTTCCACCTCGTTCACCATCGGTGCCGCCTCCACGACTTGTTTTTCTTTTTTTGGTTTTCTTATTCTTGCATGTCCGCTCATTGTGTCCCCCTTCACCGCACACCCCACAGTTGATAATGTCAGGAGCCTCCATGAAATGACCGCTACCAAATTGTTTCATATCCAGCCAGGTCATCCATATCACCCCTGAACCTATTAGTTCTCCTTCGACCCTTCGTCTCCACCTTCAGAAGAGGGTCTGGCCTAATATGAGGGCCATGGTACTCAGGCCACTGTGATTGGTCCAAGAAAGGGTGAAATCTTGGCGCCCATGTCAACCTAGTAGCTTCCACATGGAACTCTTGCATCCTCACGGTTTTTCCATCATTAACATGTATGTTTCTCGCCTTCGCCGCCGTTATCAAATGCGAGCATGTCCAATGATACTTACTAGGCCTCTCGCACTGGCACCACCGAGTCTTCAGTTTCACCTCAAATGCAGCACCACCATATTGTCTACCGTCTCGTGTTGTGCCACCTGGCTCATCAATTTGATAGATCATTTCAAGTCTATCAAATATGATAACTTGTTGCCGTGAAGACTTGCTTGCTTGTAACTGCAACCATTCATCAACCTTTTCCAGATAATCCTTTTTTTCACCCATCCATTTTACAGTCTCTTCAGAATGCCTCTGAAAGTACTCATTAAGCTTGAAGAAGGTGTACTCCACTATTGCAGTCACCGGCAATGCATGAGCACCCTTCAACACATTGTTGAAACATTCTACGAGATTGCTCGTCATGTCGCCATATCGCCAACCACCATCTGAAGGAAATATGCCCTAGAGGCAATAATAAAGTTATTATTTATTTCCTTATATCATGATAAATGTTTATTATTCATGCTAGAATTGTATTAACCGGAAACATAATACATGTGTGAATACATAAACAAACAGAGTTTCACCAGTATGCCTCTACTTGACTAGCTCGTTAATCAAAGATGGTTATGTTTCCTAACCATAGACAAAGAGTTGTTATTTGATTAACAAGGTCACATCATTAGTTGAATGATCTGATTGACATGACCCATTCCATTAGCTTAGCACCCGATCGTTTAGTATGTTGCTATTGCTTTCTTCATGACTTATACATGTTCCTATGACTATGAGATTATGCAACTCCCGTTTACTGGAGGAACACTTTGTGTGCTACCAAACGTCACAACGTAACTGGGTGATTATAAAGGAGCTCTACAGGTGTCTCCAAAGGTAGATGTTGGGTTGGCGTATTTCGAGATTAGGATTTGTCACTCCGATTGTCGGAGAGGTATCTCTGGGCCCTCTCGGTAATGCACATCACATAAGCCTTGCAAGCATTGTGACTAATAAGTTAGTTGCGAGATGATGTATTACGGAACGAGTAAAAGAGACTTACCGGTAACAAGATTGAACTAGGTATTGGATACCGACGATCGAATCTCGGGCAAGTAACATACCGATGACAAAAGGAACATCGTATGTTGTTATGCGGTCTGACCGATAAAGATCTTCGTAGAATATGTAGGAGCCAATATGGGCATCCAGGTCCCGCTCTTGGTTATTGACCGGAGATGTGTCTCAGTCATGTCTACATTGTTCTCGAACCATAGGGTCCGCACGCTTAACGTTACGATGACAGTTATTATGAGTTTATGCATTTTGATGTACCGAAGTTAGTTCGGAGTCCCGGATGTGATCACAGACATGACGAGGAGTCTCGAAATGGTTGAGACATAAAGATTGATATATTGGATGACTATATTCGGACACCGGAAGTGTTCCGGGTGATTTCGGAGAAAACCGGAGAGCCGGAGGGTTACCGGAACCCTACCGGGAGAAGTAATGGGCCTTATGGGCTTTAGTGGAGAGAGAGAAGGGCTGCCAGAGGTGGGCCGCGCGCCACCTCCTCCCTGGTCCGAATTGGACTAGGGGAGGGGGGCGGCGCCCCCCTTTCCTTCTCCCACTCCACCTCTTTCCCCCTCCTAGTAGGAGTCGTACTCCTACTAGGAAGAGGACTCCTCCTTGGCGCGTCACACCTGGCCGGCCGGCCTCCTCCCCTTGCTCCTTTATATACGGGGGCAGGGGGCACCCCAAGACACACAAGTTGATCCACGTGATCGTTCCTTAGCCGTGTGCGGTGCCCCTTGCCACCACATTCCACCTCGATCATATCGTTGTAGTGCTTAGGCGAAGCCCTGCGTCGGTAGAACATCAAGATCGTCATCACACCGTCGTGCTGACGGAACTCCTCCCCGAAGCTTTGCTGGATCGGAGCCCGGGGATCGTCATCGAGCTGTACGTGTGCTAAGAACTCGGAGGTGCCGGAGTAACGGTGCTTGGATCGGTCGGATCGGAAAGAAGATGTACGACTACTTCCTCTACATTGTGTCAACGCTTCCGTTGTGATCTACAAGGGTACGTAGATCAGACTCTCCCCCTCGTTGCTATGCATCACCATGATCTTGCGCGTGCGTAGGAATTTTTTTGAAATTACTACGTTCCCCAACAGTGGCATCCGAGCCGAGGTTTTATGGTTTGATGTTATATGCACGAGTAGAACACAAGTGAGTTGTGGGCGATACAAGTCATAGTGCCTACCAGCATGTCATACTTTGGTTCAACGGTATTGTTGGACGAGACGACCCGGACCAACCTTACGCGTACGCTTACGCGAGACCGGTTCCCTCGACGTGCTTTGCACATAGATGGCTTGCGGGCGACTGTCTCTCCAACTTTAGTTGAACCGAGTATGGCTACGCCCGGTCCTTGAGAAGGTTAAAACGGAGTCTATTTGACAAACTATCGTTGTGGTTTTGATGCGTAGGTGAGATTGGTTCTTGCTTAAGCCCGTAGCAGCCACGTAAAACTTGCAACAACAAAGTAGAGGACGTCTAACTTGTTTTTGCAGGGCATGTTGTGATGTGATATGGTCAAGAGATGATGTTAAATTTTATTGTATGAGATGATCATGTTTTGTAACCGAGTTATCGGCAACTGGCAGGAGCCATATGGTTGTCGCTTTATTGTATGCAATGCAATCACGATGTAATGCTTTACTTTATCACTAAATGATAGTGATAGTTGTGGAAGCACAAGATTGGCGAGACGACAACGATGCTACGATGGAGATCAAGGTGTCGCACCGGTGATGATGGTAATCATGACGGTGCTTCGGAGATGGAGATCACAAGCACAAGATGATGATGGCCATATCATATCACTTATATTGATTGCATGTGATGTTTATCTTTTTATGCATCTTATCTTGCTTTGATTGACGGTGGCATTTTAAGATGGTCTCTCACTAAATTATCAAGAAGTGTTCTCCCTAAGTATGCACCGTTGCGAAAGTTCTTCGTGCTGAGACACCACGTGATGATCGGGTGTGATAGGCTCTACGTTCAAATACAACAGGTGCAAAACAGTTGCACACGCGGAATACTCAGGTTATACTTGACGAGCCAAGCATATACAGATATGTACTCGGAACACGGAGACCGAAAGGTCGAGCGTGAATCATATAGTGGATATGATCAACATAGTGATGTTCACCATTGAAACTGAAGGAAATATGCCCTAAAGGCAATAATAAAGTTATTATTTATTTCCTTGTATCATGATAAATGTTTATTATTCATGCTAGAATTGTATTAACCGGAAACATAATACATGTGTGAATACATAGACAAACAGAGTGTCACTCGTATGCCTCTACTTGACTAGCTCGTTAATCAAAGATGGTTATGTTTACTAACCATGAACAAAGAGTTGTTATTTGATTAACGAGGTCACATCATTAGTTGAATGATCTGATTGACATGACCCATTTCATTAGCTTAGCACCCGATCGTTTAGTATGTTGCTATTGCTTTCTTCATGACTTATACATGTTCCTATGACTATGAGATTATGCAACTCCCGTTTGCCGGAGGAACACTTTGGGTACTACCAAACGTCACAATGTAACTGGGTGATTATAAAGGAGTACTACAGGTGTCTCCAATGGTAGATGTTGGGTTGGCGTATTTCGAGATTAGGGTTTGTCACTCCGATTGTCGGAGAGGTATCTCTGGGCCCTCTCGGTAATACACATCACATAAGCCTTGCAAGCATTATAACTAAGATGTTAGTTGTGAGATGATGTATTACGGAACGAGTAAAGAGACTTGCCAGTAACGAGATTGAACTAGGTATTGGATACCGACGATCGAATCTCAGGCAAGTAACATACCGATGACAAAGGGAACAACGTATGTTGTTATGCGGTCTGACCGATAAAGATCTTCGTAGAATATGTAGGAGCCAATATGGGCATCCAGGTCCCGCTCTTGGTTATTGACCGGAGACGTGTCTCGGTCATGTCTACATTGTTCTCGAACCGTAGGGTCCGCACGCTTAACGTTACGATGACAGTTATTATGAGTTTATGCATTTTGATGTACCGAAGGTTGTTCGGAGTCCCGGATGTGATCACGGACATGACGAGGAGTCTCGAAATGGTCGAGACATAAAGATTGATATATTGGAAGCCTATGTTTGGACATCGGAAGTGTTCCGGGTGAAATCGGGAATTTTACCGGAGTACCGGGAGGTTACCGGAACCCCCCGGGAACCAAATGGGCCTTATTGGGCCTTAGTGGAAAGGTGAAAGGGGCAGCCCAAGGTGGGCTACGGGCCACCCCCTCCCCTAGTCCTATTAGGACTAGGAGAGGTGGCCGGCTACCTCTCTCCCTCTCTTTCTCCTTGGGAATCCTATTAGGAATAGGATTGGGGGGGGGAGTCCTACTCCCGGTAGGAGTAGGACTCCTCCTGCGCCTCCCTAGCTTGGCCGGCTAGCCCTCCCCCTGTCAACCTTTATATACGGGGGCAGGGGGCACCTCTAGACACACAAGTTGATCCACGTGATCGTTCCTTAGCCGTGTGCGGTGCCCCCTGCCACCAAATTCCACCTCGATCATACCGTTGTAGTGCTTAGGCGAAGCCCTACGTCGGTAGTACATCAAGATCGTCACCACGCCATCGTACTGACGGAACTCCTCCCCAAAGCTTTGCTGGATCGGAGCCCGGGGATCGTCATCGAGCTGAACGTGTGCTAAGAACTCGGAGGTGCCGGAGTAACGGTGCTTGGATTGGTCGGATCGGGAAGAAGACGTACGACTACTTCCTCTACGTTGTGTCAACGCTTCCGTTGCGATCTACAAGGGTACGTAGATCAGACTCTCCCCCTCGTTGCTATGCATCACCATGATCTTGCGTGTGCGTAGGAATTTTTTTGAAATTACTACGTTCCCCAACAGTGGCATCCGAGCCTAGGTTTTATGGTTTGATGTTATTTGCACGAGTAGAACACAAGTGAGTTGTGGGCGATACAAGTCATACTGCCTACCAGCATGTCATACTTTGGTTCGGCGGTATTGTTGGACGAGACGACCCGGACCAACCTTACGCGTACGCTTACGCGAGACCGGTTCCCTCGACGTGCTTTGCACATAGATGGCTTGCGGGCGACTGTCTCTCCAACTTTAGTTGAACCGAGTGTGGCTACGCCCGGTCCTTGAGAAGGTTAAAACGGAGTCTATTTGACAAACTATCGTTGTGGTTTTGATGCGTAGGTGAGATGAGTTCTTGCTTAAGCCCATAGCAGCCACGTAAAACTTGCAACAACAAAGTAGAGGACGTCTAACTTGTTTTTGCAGGGCATGTTGTGATGTGATATGGTCAAGGCATGATGCTGATTTTATTGTATGAGATGATCATGTTTTGTAACCAAGTTATCGGCAACTGGCAGGAGCCATATGGTTGTCGCTTTATTGTATGTAATGCAATCGCGATGTAATGCTTTACTTTATTGCTAAGCGGTAGTGATAGTCGTGGAAGCATAAGATTGGCGAGACGACAATGATGCTACGATGGAGATCAAGGTGTCGCGCCGGTGACGATGGTGATCATGACGGTGCTTCGGAGATGGAGATTACAAGCACAAGATGATGATGGCCATATCATATCACTTATATTGATTGCATGTGATGTTTATCTTTTATGCATCTTATCTTTCTTTGATTGACGGTAGCATTACAAGATGATCTCTCACTAAATTATCAAGAAGTGTTCTCCCTGAGTATGCACCGTTGCGAAAGTTCTTTGTGCTGAGACACCATGTGATGATCGGATGTGATAGGCTCTACGTTCAAATACAACGGGTGCAAAACAGTTGCACACGCGGAATACTCAGGTTAAACTTGACGAGCCTAGCATATGCAGATATGGCCTCGGAACACAGAGACCGAAAGGTCGAGCGTGAATCATATAGTAGATATGATCAACATAATGATGTTCACCATTGAAAACTACTCCATCTCACGTGATGATCGGTTATGGTTTAGTTGATTTGGATCACGTGATCACTTAGAGGATTAGAGGGATGTCTATCTAAGTGGGAGTTCTGAAGTAATTTGATTAACTGAACTTAAACTTATCATGAACTTAGTACCTGATAGTATCTTGCTTGTTTATGTTGATTGTAGATAGATGGCTCGTGCTGTTGTTCCGTTGAATTTTAATGCGTTCCTTGAGAAAGCAAAGTTGAAAGATGATGGTAGCAATTACACGGACTGGGTCCGTAACCTAAGGATTATCCTCATTGCTGCACAGAAGAATTACGTACTGGAAGCACCGCTGGGTGCCAGGCCTGCTGCTGGAGCAACACCAGATGTTATGAACGTCTGGCAGAGCAAAGCTGATGACTACTCGATAGTTCAGTGTGCCATGCTTTACGGCTTAGAATCGGGACTTCAACAACGTTTTGAACGTCATGGAGCATATGAGATGTTCCAGGAGTTGAAGTTAATATTTCAAGCAAATGCCCGGATTGAGAGATATGAAGTCTCCAATAAGTTCTATAGCTGCAAGATGGAGGAGAACAGTTCTGTCAGTGAGCATATACTCAAAATGTCTGGGTATAATAATCACTTGATTCAGATGGGAGTTAATCTTCCAGATGATTGCGTCATTGACAGAATTCTCCAATCACTGCCACCAAGCTACAACAGCTTCGTGATGAACTATAATATGCAAGGGATGAACAAGACTATTCCCGAGCTCTTCGCAATGCTGAAAGCTGCGGAGGTAGAAATCAAGAAGGAGCATCAAGTGTTGATGGTTAACAAAACCACTAGTTTCAAGAAAAAGGGCAAAGGGAAGAAGAAGGGGAACTTCAAGAAGAACGGCAAGCAAGTTGCTGCTCAGGAGAAGAAACCCAAGTCTGGACCTAAGCCTGAAACTGAGTGCTTCTACTGCAAGCAGACTGGTCACTGGAAGCGGAACTGCCCCAAGTATTTGGCAGATAAGAAGGATGGCAAGGTGAACAAAGGTATATGTGATATACATGTTATTGATGTGTACCTTACTAATGCTCGCAGTAGCACCTGGGTATTTGATACTGGTTCTGTTGCTAATATTTGCAACTCGAAACAGGGACTACGGATTAAGCGAAGATTAGCTAAGGACGAGGTGACGATGCACGTGGGAAACGGTTCCAAAGTCGATGTGATCGCGGTCGGCACGCTACCTCTACATCTACCTTCGGGATTAATATTAGACCTAAATAATTGTTATTTGGTGCCAACGTTGAGCATGAACATTATATCTGGATCTTGTTTAATGCGAGACGGTTATTCATTTAAATCGGAGAATAATGGTTGTTCTATTTATATGAGTAATATCTTTTATGGTCATGCACCCTTGAAGAGTGGTCTATTCTTGTTAAATCTCGATAGTAGTGATACACATATTCATAATGTAGAAGCCAAAAGATGCAGAGTTGATAATGATAGTGCAACTTATTTGTGGCACTGCCGTTTAGGTCATATCGGTGTAAAGCGCATGAAGAAACTCCATACTGATGGACTTTTCGAACCACTTGATTATGAATCACTTGGTACTTGCGAACCGTGCCTCATGGGCAAGATGACCAAAACACCGTTCTCCGGAACTATGGAGAGAGCAACAGATTTATTGGAAATCATACATACCGATGTATGTGGTCCGATGAATGTTGAGGCTCGTGGCGGATATCGTTATTTTATCACCTTCACAGATGATTTAAGCAGATATGGGTATATCTACTTAATGAAACACAAGTCTGAAACATTTGAAAAGTTCAAGGAATTTCAGAGTGAAGTTGAAAATCATCGTAACAAGAAAATAAAGTTTCTACGATCTGATCGTGGAGGAGAATATTTGAGTTACGAGTTTGGTGTACATTTGAAAAATTGTGGAATAGTTTCGCAACTCACGCCACCCGAAACACCACAGCGTAATGGTGTGTCCGAACGTCATAATCGTACTTTACTAGATATGGTACGATCTATGATGTCTCTTACTGATTTACCGCTATCATTTTGGGGATACGCTTTAGAGACGACCGCATTCACGTTAAATAGGGCACCATCAAAATCCGTTGAGACGACGCCTTATGAACTGTGGTTTGGCAAGAAACCAAAGTTGTCGTTTCTTAAAGTTTGGGGTTGCGATGCTTATGTGAAAAAGCTTCAACCTGATAAGCTCGAACCCAAATCGGAGAAATGTGTCTTCATAGGATATCCAAAGGAAACTATTGGATACACCTTCTATCACAGATCCGAAGGCAAGACTTTTGTTGCTAAATTCGGAAACTTTCTTGAGAAGGAGTTTCTCTCGAAAGAAGTGAGTGGGAGGAAAGTAGAACTTGACGAGGTAACTGTACCCGCTCCCTTATTAGAAAGTAGTACATCACAGAAAACTGTTTCTGCGACACCTACACCAATAAGTGAGGAAGTTAATGATAATGATCATGAAACTTCAGAACAAGATACTACTGAACCTCGTAGATCAACCAGAGCAAGATCCGCACCAGAGTGGTACGGTAATCCAGTTCTGGAAGTCATGCTGCTAGATCATGATGAACCTACGAACTATGAAGAAGCGATGGTGAGCCCAGATTCCGCAAAGTGGCTTGAAGCCATGAAATCTGAGATGGGATCCATGTATGAGAACAAAGTATGGACTTTGGTTGACTTTCCCGAAGATCGGCAAGCAATTGAGAATAAATGGATCTTCAAGAAAAAGACTGACGCTAACGGTAATGTTACTGTTTATAAAGCTCGACTTGTTGCAAAAGGTTTTCGACAAGTTCAAGGGGTTGACTACGATGAGACCTTCTCACCCGTAGCGATGCTTAAGTCTGTCCGAATCATGTTAGCAATTGCCGCGTTTCATGATTATGAAATATGGCAGATGGATGTCAAAACTGCATTCCTGAATGGATTTCTGGAAGAAGAGTTGTATATGATGCAACCAGAAGGTTTTGTCGATCCAAAGGGAGCTAACAAAGTGTGCAAACTCCAGCGATCCATTTATGGACTGGTGCAAGCATCTCGGAGTTGGAATAAACGCTTTGATAGTGTGATCAAAGCATTTGGCTTTATACAGACTTTTGAAGAAGCCTGTATTTACAAGAAAGTGAGTGGGAGCTCTGTAGCATTTCTGATATTATATGCGGATGACATATTGCTGATTGGAAATGATATAGAATTTCTGAATAGCATAAAGGGATACTTGAATAAGAGTTTTTCGATGAAAGACCTCGGGGAAGCTGCTTACATATTAGGCATAAAGATCTATAGAGATAGATCAAGACGCTTAATTGGACTGTCACAAAGCACATACCTTGACAAGATTTTGAAGAAGTTCAAAATGGATCAAGCAAAGAAAGGGTTCTTGCCTGTGTTACAAGGTGTGAAGTTGAGTCAGACTCAATGCCCGACCACTGCAGAAGATAGAGAGAAAATGAAAGATGTTCCCTATGCTTCAGCCATAGGCTCTATCATGTATGCAATGCTGTGTACCAGACCTGATGTGTGCCTTGCTATAAGTTTAGCAGGGAGGTACCAAAGTAATCCAGGAGTGGATCACTGGACAACGGTCAAGAACATCCTGAAATACCTGAAAAGGACTAAGGATATGTTTCTCGTATATGGAGGTGACAAAGAGCTCACCGTAAGAGGTTACGTTGATGCAAGTTTTGACACTGATCCGGACGATTCTAAATCGCAAACCGGATACGTGTTTACTTTAAATGGTGGAGCTGTCAGTTGGTGCAGTTCTAAACAAAGCGTCGTAGCGGGATCTACATGTGAAGCGGAGTACATAGCTGCTTCGGAAGCAGCGAACGAAGGAGTCTGGATGAAGGAGTTCATATCCGATCTAGGTGTCATACCTAGTGCATCGGGTCCAATGAAAATCTTTTGTGACAATACTGGTGCAATTGCTTTAGCAAAGGAATCCAGATTTCACAAAAGGACCAAACACATCAAGAGACGCTTCAACTCCATCCGGGATCTAGTCCAGGTGGGAGACATAGAGATTTGCAAGATACATACGGATCTGAATGTTGCAGACCCATTGACTAAGCCTCTTCCACGAGCAAAACATGATCAGCACCAAGGCTCCATGGGTGTTAGAATCATTACTGTGTAATCTAGATTATTGACTCTAGTGCAAGTGGGAGACTGAAGGAAATATGCCCTAGAGGCAATAATAAAGTTATTATTTATTTCCTTGTATCATGATAAATGTTTATTATTCATGCTAGAATTGTATTAGCCGGAAACAGAATACATGTGTGAATACATAGACAAATAGAGTGTCACTAGTATGCCTCTACTTGACTAGCTCGTTAATCAAAGATGGTTATGTTTCCTAACCATGAACAAAGAGTTGTTATTTGATTAACGAGGTCACATCATTAGTTGAATGATCTGATTGACATGACCCATTTCATTAGCTTAGCACCCGATCGTTTAGTATGTTGCTATTGCTTTCTTCATGACTTATACATGTTCCTATGACTATGAGATTATGCAACTCCCGTTTGCCGGAGGAACACTTTGGGTACTACCAAACGTCACAACGTAACTGGGTGATTATAAAGGAGTACTACAGGTGTCTCCAATGGTAGATGTTGGGTTGGCGTATTTTGAGATTAGGGTTTGTCACTCCGATTGTCGGAGAGGTATCTCTGGGCCCTCTCGATAATACACATCACATAAGCCTTGCAAGCATTATAACTAAGATGTTAGTTGTGAGATGATGTATTACAGAACGAGTAAAGAGACTTGCCAGTAACGAGATTGAACTAGGTATTGGATACCGACGATCGAATCTCGGGCAAGTAACATACCGATGACAAAGGGAACAACGTATGTTGTTATGCGGTCTGACCGATAAAGATCTTCGTAGAATATGTAGGAGCCAATATGGGCATCCAGGTCCCGCTATTGGTTATTGACCGGAGACGTGTCTCGGTCATGTCTACATTGTTCTCGAACCGTAGGGTCCGCACGCTTAACGTTACGATGACAGTTATTATGAGTTTATGCATTTTGATGTACCGAAGGTTGTTCGGAGTCCCGGATGTGATCACAGACATGATGAGGAGTCTCGAAATGGTCGAGACATAAAGATTGATATATTGGAAGCCTATGTTTGGACATCGGAAGTGTTCCGGGTGAAATCGGGAATTTTACCGGAGTACCGGGAGGTTACCGGAACCCCCCGGGAACCAAATGGGCCTTATTGGGCCTTAGTGGAAAGGTGAAAGGGGCAGCCCAAGGTGGGCTGCGCGCCACCCCCCTCCCCTAGTCCTATTAGGACTAGGAGAGGTGGCCGGCCACCTCTCTCCCTCTCTTTCTCCTTGGGAATCCTATTAGGAATAGGATTGGGGGGGGGGAGTCCTACTCCCGGTAGGAGTAGGACTCCTCCTGCGCCTCCCTAGCTTGGCCGGCCAGCCCTCCCCCTGTCAACCTTTATATACGGGGGCAGGGGGCACCTCTTGACACACAAGTTGATCCACGTGATCGTTCCTTAGCCGTGTGCGATGCCCCCTGCCACCAAATTCCACCTCGATCATACCGTTGTAGTGCTTAGGCGAAGCCCTACGTCGGTAGTACATCAAGATCGTCACCACGCCGTCGTGCTGACGGAACTCCTCCCCGAAGCTTTGCTGGATCGGAGCCCGGGGATCATCATCGAGCTGAACGTGTGCTAAGAACTCGGAGGTGCCGGAGTAACGGTGCTTGGATCGGTCGGATCGGGAAGAAGACGTACGACTACTTCCTCTGTGTTGTGTCAACGCTTCCGTTGTGATCTACAAGGGTACGTAGATCAGACTCTCCCCCTCGTTGCTATGCATCACCATGATCTTGCGTGTGCGTAGGAATTTTTTTGAAATTACTACGTTCCCCAACAGAAACCACTCCATCTCACGTGATGATCGGACATGGTTTAGTTGATATGGATCACGTGATCACTTAGAGGATTAGAGGGATGTCTATCTAAGTGGGAGTTCTTTAAGTAATTTGATTAATTGAACTTAAATTTATCATGAACTTAGTCCTGGTAGTATTTTGCAAATTATGTTGTAGATCAATAGCTCGCGTTGTTGCTTCCCTGTGTTTATTTTGATACGTTCCTAGAGAAAATTGTGTTGACAGATATTAGTAGCAATGATGCGGATTGGATCCGTGATCTGAGGTTTATCCTCATTGCTGCACAGAAGAATTATGTCCTTGATGCACCGCTAGGTGACAGACCTATTGCAGGAGCAAATGCAGACGTTATGAACGTTTGGCTAGCTCATTATGATGACTACTTGATAGTTTAGTGCACCATGCTTAATGGCTTAGAATCGGGACTTCAAAGATGTTTTGAACGTCATGGACCATATGAGATGTTCCAGGAGTTGAAGATAATATTTCAAGCAAATACCCGAGTTGAGAGATATGAAGTCTCCAACAAGTTCTATAGCTAAAAGATGGAGGAGAATCGCTCAACTAGTGAGCATGTGCTCAGATTGTCTGGGTACTACAATCGCTTGAATCAAGTGGGAGTTAATCTTCCAGATAAGATAGTGATTGACAGAATTCTCTAGTCACCATCATCAAGTTAGTAGAACTTCGTGATGAACTATAATATGCAAGGGATAACGGAAACAAACCCCAAGCTCTTCGTGATGCTGAAATCAAAGAAGGTAGAAATCAAGAAAAATATCAAGTGTTGATGGTTGACAAGACCACTAGTTTCAAGAAAAAGGCAAAGGGAAGAAGGGGAACTTCAAGAAGAACGGCAAGCAAGTTGCTGCTCAAGTGAAGAAGCCCAAGTCTGATCCTAAACCTGAGACTAAGTGCTTCTACTACAAAGGGACTGGTCACTGGAAGCGGAACTACCCCAAGTGATTGGCAAATAAGAAGGATGGCAAAGTAAACAAAAGTATATTTGATATACATGTTGTTGATGTGTACTTTACTAGTGTTTATAGCAACCCCTCAGTATTTGATACTGGATCAGTTGCTAAGAGTAGTAACTAGAAACAGGAGTTGCAGAATAAACAGAGACTAGTTAAGGGTGAAGTGACGATGTGTGTTGGAAGTAGTTCCAAGATTGATATGATCATCATTGCACACTCCCTATAATTTCAGGATTAGTGTTGAACCTAAATAAGTGTTATTTGGTTTTTGTGTTGAGCATGAATATGATTTGATCATGTTTATTGCAATACGGTTATTCATTAAAGTCAGAGAATAATTGTTGTTCTATTTACATGAATAAAACCTTCGATGGTTATACACCCAATGAAACAAGTTCATTGGATCTCGATCGTAGTGATACACATATTCATGATATTGAAACCAAAAGATGCAAAGTTAATAATGACAGTGCAACTTATTTGTGACACTGCCGTTTAGGTCATATTGGTGTAAAGCGCATGAAGAAACCCCATGCTGATGGGCTTTTTGAATCACTTGATTATGAATCAGTTGATGCTTGCGAACCATGCCTCATGGGCAAGATGACTAAAACTCTGTTCTTCGGAACAATGGAGCGAGCAACAGATTTGTTGGAAATCGTACATACTGATGTATGTGGTCCGATGAATATTGAGGCTCGCGACAAGTATCATTATTTTCTGATCTTCACATATGATTTGAGTAGATATGAGTATATCTACTTGATGAAACATAAGTCTAAAACATTTGAAAAGTTCAAAGAATTTCAGAGTGAAGTGAAAAATCATCGTAACAAGAAAATAAAGTTTCTATGATCTGATCGTAGAGAAGAGTATTTGAGTTACGAGTTTGGCCTTCAGTTAAAAACAATGTGAAATAGTTTCACTACTCACGCCACATGGAACACCATAGTGTAATGGTGTGTCCGAACGTCATAACCGTACTTTATTAGATATAGTGCAATCTATGATGTCTCTTACCGATCTACCACTATCGTTTCGGGGTTATGCATTAGAGACAGCTGCATTCACGTTAAATAGGGCAACATCTAAATCCGTTGAGACGACACCGTGTGAACTATGGTTTGGCAAGAAACCTAAGCTGTCGTTTCTTAAAGTTTGGAGTTGCGATGCTTATGTGAAAAAGTTTCATCTCGATAAGCTCAAACTCAAATTGGAGAAATATGTCTTCATAGGATACCCAAAGGAGACTGTTGGGTACACCTTCTATCACAGATCCGAAGGCAAGACATTCGTTGCTAAGAATGGATCCTTTCTAGAGAAGGAGTTTCTCTCAAAAGAAGTGAGTGGGAGGAAAGTAGAAAACTTGATAAGGTAATTGTACCTTCTCCCTTATTGGAAAGTAGTTCATCACAGAAATCTGTTCTTGTGACTACTACACCAATTAGTGAGGAAGCTAATGATGATGATCATGTAACTTCAGATCAAGTTACTACCGAATCTCGTAGGTAAACCAGAGTGAGATCCGCACCAGAGTGGTACGGTAATCCTGTTCTGGAAGTCATGTTACTAGACCATGACGAACTTGCGAACTATGAGGAAGCGATGATGAGCCCAGATTCCGCGAAATGGTTTGAGGCCATGAAATCTGAGATATGATCCATGTATGAGAACAAAGTATGGACTTTGATGGATTTGCCCGATGATTGGCAAGCCATAGAAATAAATGGATCTTCAAGAGGAAGACGGACGTTGATAGTAGTGTTACTATCTACAAAGATAGAATTGTCGCAAAAGGTTTTCGACAAGTTCAAAGTGTTGACTACGATGAGAGTTTCTCACTCGTATCTATGCTTAAGTCTGTCCGAATCATGTTAGCAATTGCCGCATTTTATGAAATCTGGCAAATGGATAAACAAAACTGCATTCCTTAATGGATTTCTTAAAGAACAGTTGTATATGATGCAACCAGTAGGTTTTGTCAATCCTAAAGGTGCTAACAAAATATGCAAGCTCCAGCGATTCATCTATGAACTGGTGCAAGCATCTCGGATTTGGAATACACGCTTTGATAAGTTGATCAAAGCATATAGTTTTATACAGACTTGCGGTGAAGCCTGTATTTACAAGAAAGTGAGTGGGAGCACTACAGCATTTCTGATAAGTATATGTGAATGACATATTGTTGATCGGAAATAATGTAGAATTATTCTGTAAAGCATAAAGGAGTGTTTTAAAGGAGTTTTTCAAAGAGAGACTTCAGTGAAGCTGCTTACATATTGAGCTTCAAGATCTATAGAGATAGATCAAGACGCTTGATAAGTTTTTTCAATGAGTACATACCTTAACAAGATTTTGAAGTAGTTCAAAATGGAGCAGTCAAAGAAAGAGTTCTTGCCTGTATTACAAGATGTGAAGTTGAGTAAGACTCAAAGCCCGACCATGGCAGAAGATAGAAAAAGAATGAAAGTCATTCCCTATGCCTTGGCCATAGGTTCTATAAAGTATGTCATGCTGTGTACCAGATCTATTGTATACCCTGCACTGATTTGGCAAGGGAGTACAATAGTGATCTAGGAGTAGATCACTGGACAGCGGTCAGAATTATCCTTAGTGACATAAGGATATGTTTCTCGATTATGGACATGACAAAAGGGTTCATCGTAAAGGATTACGCCGATGCAAGTTTTGACACTAATCTAGATGACTCTAAGCCTCGGTCTAGATACATATTGAAAGTGGGAGCAATTAGCTAGAGTAGCTCCATGCAGAGCATTGTTGACATAGAAATTTGCAAAATACATGTGGATCTGAATGTGGCAGACCCGTTGACTAAAATTCTCTCACAAGCAAAACATGATCACACCTTAGTACTCTTTGGGTGTTAATCACATAACGATGTGAACTAGATTGCCGAATCTAGTAAACCTTTTGGGTGTTGGTCACATGGCGATGTGAACTATGGGTGTTAATCACATGATGATGTGAACTATCGATGTTAATCACATGGAGATGTGATCTAGATTATTGACTCTAGTGCAAGTGGGAGACTGAAGGAAATATGCCCTAGAGGCAATAATAAAGTTATTATTTATTTCCTTATATCATGATAAATGTTTATTATTCATGCTAGAATTGTATTAACCGGAAACATAATACATGTGTGAATACATAGACAAACAGAGTGTCACTAGTATGCCTCTACTTGACTAGCTCGTTAATCAAAGATGGTTATGTTTCCTAACCATAGACAAAGAGTTGTTATTTGATTAACGAGGTCACATCATTAGTTGAATGATCTGATTGACATGACCCATTCCATTAGCTTAGCACCCGATCGTTTAGTATGTTGCTATTGCTTTCTTCATGACTTATACATGTTCCTATGACTATGAGATTATGCAACTCCCGTTTACTGGAGGAACACTTTGTGTGCTACCAAACATCACAACGTAACTGGGTGATTATAAAAAAGCTCTACAGGTGTCTCCAAAGGTAGATGTTGGGTTGGCGTATTTCGAGATTAGGATTTGTCACTCCGATTGTCGGAGAGGTATCTCTGGGCCCTCTCGGTAATGCACATCACATAAGCCTTGCAAGCATTGTGACTAATAAGTTAGTTGTGAGATGATGTATTACGGAACGAGTAAAAGAGACTTACCGGTAACGAGATTGAACTAGGTATTGGATACCGACGATCGAATCTCGGGCAAGTAACATACCGATGACAAAAGGAACAACGCATGTTGTTATGCGGTCTGACCGATAAAGATCTTCGTAGATTATGTAGGAGCCAATATGGGCATCCAGGTCCCGCTATTGGTTATTGACCGGAGATGTGTCTCAGTCATGTCTACATTGTTCTCGAACCGTAGGGTCCGCACGCTTAACGTTACGATGACAGTTATTATGAGTTTATGCATTTTGATGTACCGAAGTTAGTTCGGAGTCCCGGATGTGATCACGGACATGACGAGGAGTCTCGAAATGGTTGAGACATAAAGATTGATATATTGGATGACTATATTCGGACACCGGAAGTGTTCCGGGTGATTTCGGAGAAAACCGGAGAGCCGGAGGGTTACTGGAACCCTACCGGGAGAAGTAATGGGCCTTATGGGCTTTAGTGGAGAGAGAGAAGGGCTGCCAGAGGTGGGCCGCGCGCCACCTCCTCCCTGGTCCGAATTGGACTAGGGGAGGGGGGCGGCGCCCCCCCCTTTCCTTCTCCCACTCCACCTCTTTCCCCCTCCTAGTAGGAGTCCTACTCCTACTAGGAAGAGGACTCCTCCTTGGCGCGCCACACCTGGCCGGCCGGCCTCCTCCCCTTGCTCCTTTATATATGGGGGCAGGGGGCACCCCAAGACACACAAGTTGATCCACGTGATCGTTCCTTAGCCGTGTGCGGTGCCCCCTGCCACCATATTCCACCTCGATCATATCGTTGTAGTGCTTAGGCGAAGCCCTGCGTCGGTAGAACATCAAGATCGTCATCATGCCGTCGTGCTGACGGAACTCCTCCCCGAAGCTTTGCTGGATCGGAGCCCGGGGATCGTCATCGAGCTGTACGTGTGCTAAGAACTCGGAGGTGCCGGAGTAACGGTGCTTGGATCGGTCGGATCGGAAAGAAGACGTACGACTACTTCCTCTACGTTGTGTCAACGCTTCCGTTGTGATCTACAAGGGTACGTAGATCAGACTCTCCCCCTCGTTGCTATGCATCACCATGATCTTGCGTGTGCGTAGGAATTTTTTTGAAATTACTACGTTCCCCAACACCATCGTCATGAGCGTGTGCCCACTTGTGCTTCTCGCTTAAATTCCTAGTTAAGAACTCTTTTCCCCCTTCGTTCACTGCTACAAAGAGTTTGTTGTACCGAGCATCAAAACCTTGGGTGGTGAAGGCCACACATACATGGGTAAGGTCTTTGCTGAGCTCCTTGCTCTTACATGCCCGGTAAAAGTTGGCCACGAAATGCCTCATGCACCATCTGTGGTGAAGCTTTGGAAATCTTGGAATAACAATGTCCATTGCCTTGAGTATGCCATGATGCCGGTCCGATATGATGCATACCTCCCTAGCCCCAATCACGTTGTGCCTAACATGACCCATGAACCACTCCCAGTTGTCTTGGTGCTCGGAAGGCACCAAAGCAAATGCACACAGCAACACGCTGTCGTTTGATGAGTGCGCCATTGCTACCATTAGTGTGCCCTTATATCTACCGGTCAAGAACGTGCCATCTATAGACAAGACCGGACGACAATGCTGAAACGCCTCCACACATTGTCCATAACTCCAGAAGGCACGGTGGAACACTCCCTCGTGATCCTCGACCACATGAAACATGCCCGGGTTCCTATGTGCAATCGCGGCCAACAACCTTGGGGAGCTGGTTGTATGCTTCTTCATAACCACCATACAACATCCTAATAGCATTTGCCTTTGCCTTCCATGCCTTCCCATA
This sequence comes from Triticum monococcum, assembly GCA_034509565.1. Lineage (NCBI taxonomy): Eukaryota > Viridiplantae > Streptophyta > Magnoliopsida > Poales > Poaceae > Triticum > Triticum monococcum. The sequence goes on along the minus strand of CM067841.1, from coordinate 39,975,528 downwards.
CTTGACTTCATAACCAAATTGTTTTTTCACCGTCCGCATGAGAAACCTTACTTTCACAGTGGGATCAAAGGCTATGTCTTTCATCCATTTGTATCTGAGATACTCAGATGTGAGTTGACGGTGTGTCTTTCTAAGTCGTTTCGATGGCGGTTTGCATCTATGAGTGGTATCACAACTTTTCAACACCCATTCTTTGGTTTCTTTAAGCTTTCTTGCACGAACCTTCCATGTGCATTCCTTTTGCTCACACACCACGGTGTAACGCAACTTCATGTCGGAGTGCTCAACATAAATTGGCCTATGGTTTCGAATGGCATAGTCAGCCAACCAAAACTTCAGCATAGGCAAGGTCAGAAACTTCAATCCTTTCTTCAAATAAGCATTCTCGTCCTCATTCTCCACCCTTGGTTCTCCTGGATCCGGGCATGGTGTTGGCTCAATCGCCGTCATTCTCATTCCACCGTCAACAACAGCTTTATGGGCAAGGCTGAGATCTTTAAACAAGTGAGTTCTTTTTTGTAAGCCCGTCAGCTCAAAGTGGATTTGGTTCTCCTCCTTTGTGAATCCATCCTCGTCCAACTGTTCAACTGGACCCTCGTCATCCGAGTCATACGCATATTGACGCCTAAAAGGCAAGTCACGATCCATGTCCTTTTGCGCTATGTACGCATCCAAGTCACCAACATCATTACTATGAAACCCTTCCTCTTGCTCTTCGTCGTCATCATAAACATCTTCATCCTCTTGAATTACTTCGTCACTAGCAATCACCTCAACTTCATTTGCTTGGCTAGTTGGTGGTTGGCTAGAAGCATTGGGGGCATACAACTCAACCTCATTTGCTTTGATAGATGGTACACGGGGACGTGGTGGAGGATAAACATTGGGGGCATCAACCACAACCCTATGCTCAACAAATGGCACCATTGTCCTCTCGCTCATGTCATCCATTGGGGAAGAGACATGCCGGTTCAAATCAATGGTAAATCGAGGAGATTCAACCTTGGTGGCAAACAATTCAAGTGACTTGTCTTCCGATTGGGATACTTTTTCCTTGTATACATCCCAATGCAAATCCGAGGTGATAGGCATGCTTTTCAAGCGAGATTTGGCTCCAACTCCAACATCATACCTTCCTATTAACTTAACATCAACATTGGTGTCCATCCACTCTAAGACTTGTCTCACTTTTGCAACAACATCCTCATAGCTAGGGCTTGTATCAAAAACCAATGGTTCCTCACCCGTGTCGGCATTGTTACTCAAGAATGCCTCCTTGTCCATGTAATGAACATTAACAAGTCTATCCATCTAAAAATAACATGAATGGATTTAAGACTTCAATGAGAATTGGTGTGTTTATCCAAATACATATAATTCTATCCAAATCATATCAAAACTAAATTATTGGTGATGTCCACAAAAGTATCACTAATTAACACACACTAAGCAAAGTTAACCCTAATCACTAACTAACCCTAACCCCCAATCTTTCTACTCAACAAGCATATATTCCTACTACACACCATGCATAGCACTATATTATCAAAGTTAACCAAGCCATTCACACTAACATAAGGGAGAAAACATGAACTAGGGTTCCACCAACATGTATAAAATGCAACCAAAATAACAAGATTTGACAAAAAATAATTGGATGATTTGGGGGAGATTAACAAGAGCAACAAAGTGATGGAAAGATCCACCTAAGGGATGTAGCTTTTGGAGAGGATTTGAGGGGGAGCTTGAGGGGTAGGAGAGAGTGTGAGAGCTCCAAGTGTTCTTCAAGCTCGGGTTGTGGATTGGGGAAAGTGTGTGGGGTGGGTCCCACACACTTTCCCCAAGGGTTATTCTGTTACCAGGGCCAGACGCCTGGCCCCTTTGCCACGTCAGCAGGTCAACGGGCATGCGGGCAGTGCGGGCCAGGGGCCAGACGCCAGGGTCCCTGGCGTCTGCTTCGTAATCCAGACGCCAGGGATCTTGGCGTCACCGAAAAAGATCAGAAATGAAATTTATTTTGAGACGAGGTCAAATCGGGATTTAGTTAATCCTATAGGTCAGGACAGTAATTTTGTCCGCAAAACCAAAGTCAGGCGAGATATTCTGACAGTACATGTACATAGTGGGTCACTCATTTCATTGGCCAATTAATTAAGGTGCACGAATGTTGCGCGAATACACCAGGACAGCAGTGCTCGTGTAGTACGTACGTAGCCGTATATTGCTGCTGTGAGAGCACGTATGCAAATAATGGGAATAAAGACCAGTACTGTAGTACTACTACAGAAGTATGGAGTACTACTCAGCAAGCATGCGTGCTGATTGCTGAATGAATGAATGAATGAATGGATGAGATGTGCCGGCAATATCACGCACGCCTTTTATTGGCTCCCACAGCATGTGCTCGCTGGTCCTCCGAGCCAGTTGATCCGTTCATGGCGGTGCATCCGTGTACAAGCCCTCTCGCTGGCTCTCCTGACAGGCAGATCGGACGCCATTAAACTCGTCTCCTTTCCTTGATTGCCACCGGCATCCACTGCCCCCGGAGAAGAGAGGACAGTTGCTGTTCCTGGAAGCGAATCGTTTGATTAGCCGGTCGGTGCGGCATGTGTGTAGAGTACAATTGCTGTTGAATTGAATGCGTGGACGTGTGCATCGGCAGGCATCAGGGTTGGCGTCTGTTGCTGTTCTTGCCGGTGTACGCGCACGCGAGCGTGACGCTGGAAGGGCCGAGTCCAAGCCTGCCGCGCCACTTGCAACGGCCGGCCGGGATCGTGGAGAAACGGGTAGGATGACCTCGCGGACTCGGGACATGTTTTACTAAGCACACCGATGTAGTATAACACAAAAACGTGCGAGAGACCACACTCACAAATAAAAGCTGCGGGTTCAGCTGTTTTCTGTACGTTAGGACTTGGGATCAGCAGCTTGTGAACTTCGCTTCATCGATCTCATGGGATCTTGCTTGCTGAGGAGCAAAGACACTACGGAAAATCCAGGTCCGACGGTCTTTCTCCACCGGTTTTGGAAAGGCTCTACGACTTTCCTTGAATCACTTTTTCCTGCTTCTTTATGACGGTTTTCTTCTGGTTTTATCTCAGTATTATATTTCCTTCTTTTCCATTCTCTATTTTCCCTTCTTCTTCTTCTTCTTCTTCTTCTTCTTCTTCTTCTTCTTCTTCTTGTTGATTTTGGCGCTGTTCGGTATCGCTCCGCTCCACAACTCCACGAGCGGAGTTGGCGGAGCTGCAGTTCAAAGCGGTGGAGTTGCAGTTTCCCCGCTCCGCAGATTCCGGGAGCGGGTGATTACCGAACAGGGCGTTTATTCACTGCAAACATTTTTTAGAAATTTAGAACATTTTAAAATTTCATAAATATTTTTCCTTTCCATGAACATCTTCTGAAATTTAGAACATTTTACCAAAACAAAATGAAATTCATTAATATTTTTGAAAATATACAACACAATTATTAAACCCGGAACAATTTAAGAACCATTTTTGAATCCATGAACAGGTTTTGAATTGGATTCATTGTCAATCCACAAATATTTTTTCAACTTTGTAAACATTATCTGAATCCATGATTTGTTTTTGAAATTTGTGAGCATTTTTTGAATCCACAAAACATTATTAGAATCCGCGCTTTGTTTTTGAATTCATGATTATTTTTGAATCCACTAATATTATTTGAATCCATGATTTGTTTTTGAATTCATGACCCTTTTTTAATCCGCAAACATTTTTTGAATCCATATTTTTTAAAATTTGTGAGAAATGTTCGAATTCATGATCATTTTTTAATCCGCAAACATTTTCACAATCGATATTTTTTTATAAAATTGTGACCATTTTCTGAACTCATGATATTTTTAGAATCTGCAAACATTTTTAAAAATTCATGAACAAGTTTCGAATCCATCATTCGTTCTGAAATTTGTGAACATTTTCTAAATTCAGGATCATTTTTTACCGTGCAAACATTTTGTGAAATTTATGAACATTTTCTAATCCAAGATGTTTTTAAAATTTGTCAATATTTATTGAATCCACAAACATTTCTGGAATTCATGATGTATTTTAATCCACAAACATTTTCTGAATGCATATTTTTTGAAATTTGCAAACATTATTTGAATCCACAAATATTATAAGGAACCGTTAACATTTTCTGAATCCATGAACATTATTTTCATCTTTGAACATTATCTGAATCCTTGAACATTTTTTGACTTTTTTGAATCCATGAACATTTTTTGAACCCGTGAACATTTTTTGAATTTTTGAATCCTTGAACATTTTTTGGATCCATGAAATTCACGAGCTTTTTTGGATACACAAATACTTTTGCAAACCCTGATCATTTTTTATTGCTTGTAAATATTGTTTCTTCAGTTTTTCTTCTATGTATGGGCTGGGGTCCAATTAAGCCGACCACCCAGCAAGCGTTGGCTCACACCCCACTTTGGATCGGCCCAAACTGCACGGGTGGGTGCACGTTTGGTCATGAACTGGTAGCCCTCACATTATATTTTTGTTGAGTTTCCCCAAGTGTTTCACCTAGGGTTCCACCAAATCCTCCGGTGACTATCACCGGAGTCCATGTACCTCACTGATTGTCGGAGTCCTTCGGCGGCGGTGGGCTATATAACCTGACCTGCTTGTGTGAGCGCTATTTTGCGTGGCACGAGGGGCACCAAGCGCGCGCGCGGGGGGGGGGGGGGGGGGGGGGGGGGTGGAGTAGAGGCGACACTGGCGGTAGATGGAGGGAGCGGCAGTGGAGAAGAAAACATAACACATGATGATGGGAAAGACAACTAGACAAGATGAAGGAGGCGAGGGGATCGGCGGCCAATGCTGACCAGGATTGGTGGGCTTTCCCTTTATTTTTATCCTTCAGGTTGGTAACCACAAGCGGAACTTGAGAGTTCAAAACTCAAACAAATAACTATATTTTTTACCGGAGACTTTTTCAAATAAATTTAAACTTTGACCAACATTTATGTATATATAAAAAATGCTCAAGCATCCATAACAACAAATAAATAGTGTACTAATTTGGTGCTGTAGATGCAATATTTTCTATATTTAGCTTGACTTGACAAAATGTAGAATACACTGCATTAAGAAACGATGGGAGCACTAAAAGTTACTCCCTCCACTCCACAATATAAGCCTTTTTAGCAAGCTTTATTTAAACTAGCTTGCTAAAAAGGCTTACATTATTGAACAGAGGGAGTACATGGTTATTTTAATTAGTTCCTATAGGAGAATTAGATCACTACCTCTACAAGAATTGTTTTTCTAGACTGTAGCTGCCTCAAATCGGTGTTCCTTATACGCAAAAGAATGATGATACGTTAAAAACAAAGGCATATTTGAATAATTATTGTAGGTAATTGTGCTTTGGGCTCACCAACAGGTAATTAGAGGTGCAATCTTTGATTTGACTATGTGAATCATAGTATGGGACAGCAGTACAGCACTCTCGTACAGAGTGATTGTAAGCGGGCATATCCCTTGAAATCACCTCAATCCAGTAGAGGCGATGACAGTCGGCAGAGTCCGTGACAGCGAGCACCTGCGCCCTCACACTCGACCGCAAAACAAATGGGGTGTAAGTGGGTAGCCCAACGACGACACCTCGCAGTGTGCAGAAAATACAAAAGAGGAAGCAAGCAAAGCAACGGAAAACCTGACAAGTAACAAGAAATTGACATTCTTGATATAATTCCTCATTAGTCCTTTGCAATATCCTACTTCTCGGTTGATCTTTACTACGGTACAAGAAGCCGGGGACTTGAAAATCAAGCTCCCTGCAAAATGCAGGAAATGCCGTGGCTGTATCCTGATATGGGCACGGTATATGTATAAGCAGATCATGAGCAGAACCTTTGGAAATTGTAGTTGCGTTGAGATGCTGGGCATATGGCTGTTTTTCCCCCCGAAAAGGGGATAGCCCAGGCCTCTGGCGCATATCGCGGTGTCAGTCGCGATCTGCAGTGTGTTGCTTGCATCCCCTGGGACCAAAATGCTGCGAAGTTTTGTGGACAGTCTTCCGGCACAATGCACAGAACCCTGTTTGGCATGACCCACAGGAGATGTGGTTATTGTTTCCAATCTGCGACCAAAGTAAACACACAAAAATCATGAGGCGTTTGTGCTGTGCAATGTGGAAAGAAACAATAAGAAGAAGCACAGCTTCAATCAGTTAAGAATTCATTCACTCGGAGCATGCATGCGGGCTCAAAGCCAACAAGCAATTATCACGGCTTGGAGATCAGCCGCTGATTTACTTTTATTTAGCATTATAAGCTACGCCAACAAACAATTTCTTTGTCGAAGTTATGACATAGTCATGAGTGATCCAAGTTATATATGAAACTGAATTTGGAATAAGCAGTCTAAATACTACATATACACACACCTGCGTAGAGGCACCAAACAAAAGAGTAAAAGCCCTAATGGCAACATTTTTCTTTTACAAAGAATGAACTGACCACGAATAGTTGTATAAGAAAAAACACTTAGTTTGATTTTTCGATGCAAAAGAGAGGCAGCTGACAGTTTCAGAAACAAAAGGTAGGCAAATGCACCATTCTCATTAACTATTATTATGGTTGCTTGTCTCAGATATCTGTATATGAAAGCAAAGAAAACAAGTTCACGTTACCTTTGGAGTTCCTTTGCCACATGTAGGACAAGGGTGACGATATCGTCCTTCAGGCAATGGGGCAGGAGCTGGAGCGTCCTCTATACGCCCCCTCCCTGGATTCATTCGTGCTTCCCATTTACGTATTTCCTCCCGAGAAAAAAGATCACATGCACCCGGTCTGAACGCAACACATGTTTCTTCCTTGTCAAGGCGGATATATGACAATGGGGGCAAAATATATCACTCAAAGAGAACTCACCTGAAATGTTCATATCCAACAATTGCAAAGTTACATTGGTAGCAGAAGTAATGCCCGCAGTTCGAACACGTCATCTTATTGCATCCTGATATCTTATATATAGCGATCTTGCATCGTGGGCACTGTTTTGCATCCCTCATAATTGCCTGGAGGCTGAGTACTTCATCTGTCAAATTCTGGTCGCCGCGTTCCTGCCTAGATTTTAGGCGTTCCTGCAAGAAACAAAACAAAGGTAGTTTTCACATAGATCATTTAAAGACATAACAGATAAAAAATGACAGCAGATATGTAATTTTTTTATCTCCAGAAAGAATACGTTTTGCGCTCATTTTACCAAAGTTGGTCGAAATGCAAAATCCTCTTCATCATAGTCATCCAGCAAATGTAAATAGAAAAGAGAAAAGTAAATGTGCACCGATGCTATAATATAAAACACTCCTAGCCATATCACTTTTCTAGATTTCTCATTTTCGCTGTTAGCTAGTGGATACTTCCTCCATTCCGGTTTATAGGGCTCAGTTTGGAAATCTCTCCAATCAAGGTAGATAGTGAATGGTAGAATACATTTCGTAGTTTGCAAAAGTGCTTAATTAGTACACTCGTTTTTCTCAAAACGTTGTCTTTATCGATGCATTAATTACGGTGCAAATGCATGCATGAATCACCACCAAATGACTAATGCTTTGGTGGGTTTTCTCTTGATCCTTGCATGGAGTGATTAATGCACCTTGAAATCTGAACATGTGAAGGCAAGTACTAGAATTGAGACTCATAAATCCGAAAATCAAATTTTTTAAGATGACCACTATAAACCGGAAAGGAGGGAGTATACTCCCTCCGGTCCTTTTTACTCTGCATATTAAAATTCTTTGAAGTCAAACTTCACAAAGTTTGACCGTATTTATATGAAAAAATATCAACATCTGCCATGCTAAAGTTATATAATATAAAACTTTAAGTCATGACACATCTAGTGGTATTGATTTTAGATTTTGAATGTTGGCACTTTTTTCTACAAAGTTGGTCAAACTTTACGATGTTTGACTTCAGTCAAATCTTATATGCGAACTAAAAAGGACCGAAGAGAGTATATTAGTAGTAATGAAACAGCCCCACAATTTAATTTAACCATATCCAAGATAAGCTAAATATATGTGAGATAAAGTTCTACCTCCAACTTTCGAATTTTTTCCTCTGCTGTCATACATTGTTTCCCCACATGACGGTGAGATGTACAAAGTGTGCAGAAGCTGAATAGACAACTTGGACACACTGCATCATTACTTTCATCCTCCAAGCAAGCAGTTTCGCACCTTGGACAATAAACTAAATCATTCATGGCATCGAGCGTTCTCTGAAGAAGCAGTTTTTCCCAACGTTCATACTCATCCTCCGCCAGAAGTGTTTTCAATATGTAAGGAGAAACAACACCTTCACATTTTGTATCAGGACACGTCAACTTCAATACAGTTCCTTCCTTGACATGTATTTTGCAGTATGTTTGAATGCATTTCCGGCAAAAGAAATGATGGCATGGAAGTGTGACAAAATCGACACCTGTGAAGTAATAACTTTTTTAGAAAATGTAGCAAAGTAGTGAATTAAAATTAGAAGCAACAATAATTGAGATACCAAGGGTTAACAAATTAAATGGAAAATATCCAAGTTGAACATGGCATGCATCATGAATATATACCCCCATTGCACTTTAATTTTTATTGCATTACAAAAAAAAGACAGTACCCTCAGAACAAAGGCAAAAAATAAAACATCTGAATGAGAATCTCTAATATGCCATCTATGCAATGGTGTTACAGGTGTAGTATGTAGTCAACTCAAAGAATAAGGATAATGCATGAGGTAATGGGGAATAGCCAAAATAGGCCATTGTTAATTACTCCCTCCGTAAGAAATATAAAAGCATTTAAATCACTAAAGTAGTGATCCAAATGCTCTTATATTTCTTTACAGAGGGAGTATAACACAGGTTAAGACCTCTACAGTATAAGTCTCTATATAACACTACAAACAGCTATGCAGAAAACTAAGACTTACCAGGAAACTCGCTGAAGCATATCATGCAGTCATGAATATCATGTAAGAAGTCTTCATGACGCTTATCATCATCGTATCTCATAATCCTTGTAATTATAACATCAGGTGCAGAATCATCTCGACAAGCACGCTTATCCCCACCATCTTCATGACAGGTTAGATCACCCTTGCTTAAAATTATCTCATCAGTAAACCCTAGGTGAGAAAGTAAAGAGTTTTGGAGCCACTGAACCCACTGATATATTACTTCCATGCCCTGTTGCTCTTCCCAAATCATATCAAGCATTTGACACAATGATGAAATCTTCACCGTGTCCAGCCATTCAGTGGAGATGGTGAAAGAGGGAGGTTGATGACTCGGATAAGACGAAGGCATGTAGCATGTTAGTAGGATTGGAGGCAAATGCTCAACCCTAAACTTGTAAACAAGATTATTCGAGGCATCACTACTATCACATGTTTCCCCATAATTTAATGTTCCAGTACCATAGTCGAGCCTTGCCGAGACATCTATACCATCATCTGGTATCTCAATATGTACATGAACCTGTGTAACAACATTGACACATTAAAACCTTAATTGCCCTCACTAGCAAGAATTATGGCTGGAAAATTAATAATTGTGATGGACATACCTGGAAAGACCGCTGACCTTCTGTTTTGTTTAAAATGACTATGCTGTCTCCAAAAATTGCTTCCAAGGCAAATATCTGGGCATTAAGTTTAGTTTGTATCAGACACAAAAAGTGATCACCATACGTATGTCCAATTAAAGAGCAGGCACACACTTTGGTGTACCAATTTAAAAACAAGATAACAGCAAAATAAGAATGAGAAATCAGCACAAAAGCAGGCATGCCTTAATAGGTAGAATATCTCTTCTCTGGGTATGCAAAACACAACAAAAATGTCATTATGAGGGTAGGCCAGCTACTTCACACACAACATGAAAATATAATTCCAGACCTCACAATCGGCCCTTAAAAATTACACGCTATAGCATTTAGAAAACGTCGTGCGCTAAGGGGCTTTTGGATCAAACACATGAACACACATTTTAAATAGCTAGCGCACTATAGCTTCACTATAGCACACTATAGCGTTTAGAAAAAGTCCGCCCACGCTTAGTGCCCTATTTAAAACTATGCTATAGAATCATAAAGTACACTACGGTGATCTAATATAGAATGTACTCATTTAACTTATTTACTTCCATGAAGCTACTCAACTATGCTTTACCATCTACAGTACTGAAGAGCAAGATGATGCATCTCCAAGTCTGAAAGAGAGAAAAAAAGCTGACACATCACCTCGTCCTCCTGCATTTGATGGTTAGCGCGGAGCTCCTCCTGACTCAACTCCATGTCAATCCCTGCCAGCTTTCCTGCTATTTCTTCCTCCACGAGAGCATCCTCAGCGGACACCTCGGCGGCGCGGGAGCGGGAGCACTCGGGGACCTCCGCGGGGATGGGGTTAGGGTTTCGGGCCTTCCAGTGAAGCTCCGGCGCGGGCGCCACACATCCAGGGCCTCCCCTCGGCTTCCAAGACTTCCGCGGCATTGCCGTCCAACGACCTTGGTTGCTACCGACGACTACACGAATCGGTCGGGGCAGTCGTTTTGCTCCGGCCACGAATTTGGCGTCGGGCAGGGCTTGAGGACAACGAATCACGCACGGGGCGGTCGATTAGAACACGTTGTCGCGTGTGCTTGCGCCGCCTGTGCCACCTTTTGTATCGGAGAGACTTGCGAGCGTTTGATCGGGACTATGGTAAGATTTACTGTTTGAGATGTTGCAAGTCTGTTTATGTTCGTTCGTACTCCTTCAGTTTTTGTGATATTTGTTTTCTTTTCAAGCCTTGAGCCGGAGAGTTTATAAGAAAACTGGCCAAAAACCATACAACACATAACGCACCACGCGAACCAACCTGTGGCTGGATGGTTAGAAAAACTGTGGTATTCCCAGCCTATCAGGTTTCAAATTGATGCTCGCATTTATTTCTGGATTTATTTTAGAATTTTCGGCGATGCACATTCAGTGAGAGAAGACGTTCCCGTCGACAACGAGACGCCTACAGTGACTTCGTAAATCTAAGATGATATGCCAGCTCAATCTTTACGCGTGTATATGAGCGCTTGTGTTTATACTGATGTTTAAAAAAACACAGAACGCACCACGTTGCTCCCGTGGCCGTGCCTGTACACAAATTGACGACCAAGTCACACTGAGTCCACCTTCCGACTTCTTACTGGTTGTAAAGTGGCTTGATAGCTCTGTAATTTGGCTCATGACCACTGGCTTGGCTTGATCTAGGTGATGCATGATTCGTAGTTCGCTTGGGGGGTGTGTGGCTGCTAATCCTAGTGATTGATGTTGTAATTAATGATTGAAAGACATTGTATCCGGCTTCTTTGTCACTTCTTCTCTTTGCGATGATAGGCATGCTTATGCATATTTGAGAAGAAAAAAAACCACCAAGTCATCCTACCAACCAAAGCCGACAGCCAAACATGTCAACGCAATGGCGGAGGCGAACATCCGGAGCTTTTGATCCGGACTATGGTGTAAGTAAGATTTATTTGAGCAAGTTTTAGTTCCCGAGCTCACATGCTCCTGCTAAAGAAGAAAATTCAAAAAACCTAGTAAGACAATTCAAAAAAAAACTAGGAAATTTTGGAAATAAAAATATCTAAGTGTTCTACATCGTGCAAAGCTTCGTGACGAAATGACACTTGTGGTGCCCTGTGCGAAGAACAAAATCAATGCTCTAAGAGGACATTTTTAAATCCCATAGTGGCTAGTGATTTTTTTCTTGGAACAAAGCATCACAAATCCGTGCGACAGCTACACCGACTTGATGGCGAGTCAACAAAATCAGGGAAGAGTATTCCTGCGTGACACTGCCGACAAGGGCAAGCGTGGGGTTCCTAGGACAGGGTCGGCGTTGGCCGAGGAGGCCCTGCACACCACGTAGGAGGAAGTCGAGCGGCTCCTCCATGAGTGCCAGGCTGTGGACGGGCAGGGCTGCCGCATCCCTGCCCTCCTTCGGCCCGTGGAAGGACCACTCTGATAGCAACAACGGTATGGACGGCGATGGAGGTGCCGCCCACCAGCCCGGCTAGGCATACAAGGTCACCGTCCGCTACTAATTAGTTTATTTCTTTAGTTTTAGTTGAATGGACGAAATATCGATTGGTTTACGTAAATTACATATATCAAACTTATTTCTCTTTGCATGAATTGTGTTGTGTTCGCATGAATATGTCTGAATTTGTTTGTATTGGGGTGGGGTGGGGGGGGGGGGGTGATGTACGTGCCGACAAATACTATGTGTGTTTTGATGCCGTCCGGCTCCCATATCATGCATTGTCCGCGAAGAGTCTGTATGTATGTGCCGACAAATACTATGTGTGTTTTGAGGCCGATATCGAAGATTCCCCAAGATTATGGGGTAGGTTAGATGCAAAACCATAAAAAAAAATATTACCACTATTAGGTGCCGGCGCTCCGGCCAAAATTTGGGTCGGTCGGCTCCAATACAACAATTAAGGGCCGTTTAGATATGCGCCAGAGCCCCACACCACAACCAGAAACAAAGGAGCTATGTGCCCCGCATTGGCTTGTCCCTGATGCGTGGCGGCGACGACCGGCTCAGCTTGAGGAGGGGATCCCCCGCTAGCGCACCCTCGCGTGCCCCTTGGTGACCGCGCCCAACCCCACCGGTTGCAAGCTCGAAGCACGCCGTCGGCGAGCTCGAAAAACCATCGCTGCTCGCCTAACTCGTCGCACTACTGGTCCCGCAGGTCGTCGTCGGTTGGAACTCCCGCCCCTCGCCACCGACACTCGTCGCACAGGTTTCCCCGCAAACGATGGCCACCAGTCTCTGCCATCCAAAATGGATGTAAGAAAATTCTCGCCTAGTCGTAACAAAAACTGACGGCGGTGGCAGCAAAACGTCGTCGTCTCGTCGCAGGGTGGTTGCTCTGCCATGATGGATGTATCAAAAAACTAGTCGGTTGTAGCAAACTCTGAAACGGTTGCACCAAAACATCCTCGCCATCGTTGCAGGTTGCAACACCACCATGAATGTATGTACCAAATTTACTTGTGGGTCATAGCAAAATCCAACGATAGTTGTAGAAAAAGCATCGCCACCGCCGTGGCTGGTCATAGTTCCGCCTTGAATGCATGTAGCAAAAGCCACCACGGGTTCCAACATCTAGATGTCACGGGTCCAGCATCTGGACGTCGTAGTTGCAGCACCCCCCGTCATGTGTGGTCACCACCGGCTCGCGCTGGGCGGCCAAGCAGTTCCAGCAAACTGCATGACCGGCGGCAACATTTTCACCGCCGGTTCCAGCATTTCGTTGTTGGTTTCCAGCACCGCACGGTGGAGGTCGTTGCCAGGCCTAAGGTCGCCGCTGTACTTGTAGCTCGCCGCGTAGCCGGTGCCAGAAAAATCCAAGGCCGGTTGCAGTAAAAAATGTTGCCGCTAGAGCAAAGTCTCCTCACGGAGGAGGTCGTCGCCATTTGTGTGGAGATAGAGGGCGCAAGCAGGCTACCTCTGCACGGGAAAGAGGAAAAAAAGAAGAGGGAGCACAGGAGGTGCCGGACAGCGCGCGGTTGTGAGGGTGGCCGGCGGCGGCAAAGGCGCAGGGTGGTGGAACCTACACGGCGGCGACGGCGCGGCCGTGGGATGGCCTGCGACAGGATTTGCGCGTGTGGTGAGGGAAGAAGAAGAAACTGACGTGGGGCCACAGCAGCGTGTATCGTCGATTGGGTGTTGTGGGGCACACGATTCGGTAAGCTCCAGTGGCGCGCGCGACCGGCGGAAAGTTCGGCCGGCACGCCGGGTCCAAACGTTTTTATTTTTATTTTTTGAGGGATCAAACGTTTTTCTTTGGACGATCATAACTGCCACACGTGTGAGCGTTAAGAAGTCTACCCACATGTTTTGTGTGGTGTCTAAAAGAACCAGCCTACACGCCTACGTGTGGGCAAAACAATTAGCGCTCACATGTCTTTTTTTTCTTGCGGTCCCTCTCACATGCCTATGTGTGGGCAAAATGCATAACGCCCACACGACCTCTCTCAGCCACCTACTTCACGGTCCCGCACGTCCCGCGTGACAGTCATCACGCGTCCTCGTAGTTGCCATGGTCCGGACCCTCTTCAATGTTCGTTTAAATGCAGTTGCCATGTCGCTGAACTACAGTTGCCATGTCGGACAACTACAGTTGCTATGGTTGCTCAACTGCAGTTGCCATCTCAGGTCAAGTGTCAGATGCCATTTTGGACAACTGCAGTTGTTGCCATGTATGGTCTGGTTTACTATAGTTGCCATAATTTGAAACTTTAGAGGTTGCCACCTACTAACACTAAGCAGTTGCCATGTATGGTCTGGTTTACTACAGTTGCCATGATTTGAAAATCTTAGGAGTTGCCACCTACTAACACTAGGCAGTTGCCATGTAGCGCTATAAAGAGACATGGCAAAACAACATGTTCGGATAAAAAAGAGAGTTGCCATCTGCTTATAAGCACACTAGGGCAGTTGCCGTGTACCCTGCAAAACACATGACAACTGACATGCTCAGGTAAGAAAAAAGAGTTGCCATCTGCTTACAAACACACTAGGGCAGTTGCCATGTACACTGCAAAACGCATGGCAACTGGCAGCTTGGGTGTGGAAGAGAAGAAGAGCGTGTGGGCGAGATGGCAAATGCCCACACACCAGCCCTTGTGCGTGAGTGAAAACTGACGTGTGGACGATCTGCTAAACGCCCACACACCGGCCCCTCCGTGTGATGAAACGGACGTGTGGGCGACCGGATGAATGGCCACACACCAACCCAGTCCTACATGGCATCACAAACATGCCAAGATTCATGCATCCACAAACAGACGTGGATCCATGCGTGTGGGCGAGATGCAAACGCCCACACGTGTGGGTGTTAGTGTTTCCGTTTCCTTTTTATATACTACTCCTTCAGTTCCAAAATATAGTGTGTCCGCACTTCTCGAGATTTAACTTTGATCATAAATTTAACCAACGAGATCAACTATGGTGGGAGCAAAAATTATATACTTGATGAAAACTTCTTTTGAATACGAATTCACTGGTATAACTTTTGCTCCCACCGTAGTCGGTTTTATTGGTTA
The DNA here is from genome assembly GCA_034509565.1 of Triticum monococcum. NCBI lineage: Eukaryota > Viridiplantae > Streptophyta > Magnoliopsida > Poales > Poaceae > Triticum > Triticum monococcum. The sequence goes on along the minus strand of CM067841.1, from coordinate 39,960,399 downwards.
AATTTATGATCAATGTTGAAGCACAGAAACCGAGGACGCACTGTATTTTTGAACCCACTATATTTTCAAACGCATTATATTTTGGAATAGAGGGAGTACCACTCCACTATAATTAAGAGCTAGCTATACAAAATCTGATATGTGGAGTTCCTTGTCCTGGTAGGACAGGACGTCTTGTGGAGAGATAGATAGAGAGAAGGAGGAAGAAAAACAGCATGACATTGCGCTACGCCAAATCTTGTCGATCATCTCCATTACAAGGAGTATATATCTAAATAATCAATCTAAGCGCGGTTTCCTCTGTGACAGTGCGTACAGGTGGCCGGCTTGGTAGGACGCGCCGTCCTTGGGATGCTTCATCTCATGCGAGGCAGTAATCCACGGGCACGAGGCACGGTCGAGCTCTGACAAACCAGTTGCCAGCGAGACCGCCGACCTGATCGTCTCCTTCTCCGTCCAGCGAGTACAGGCAAGTCGGAGTCCGTATCCTGGCTCCACCAGGGCCACGCCTGTACTGATCATGCAACTTGGCGAAGAAGAAGAGCTCTTCCTCTTCCGTGGAGTTCGTCATGGCCCTAGCGAAGAAGTTGACATGCCTTGGCTGTTCAGAAGACCGGCGTATCTCGTGGCTCTGGTCAGCTCGAGCTTGACCTTGTTGCTGGCGTCGGCGTTGTAGTGGTGCAGCGTGTCCTCAGCGGCCGACGTGGCTAGGCTCGTCTGGAGGTGCTGCCACGCCGCCGGGTCAAGCTGTGGTGCGTACAGCATCCGCTCCTCGTAAGGATACGGTTCTGATAACTCCGGATATTCTTCTTGGTCTTGTGGCGGTTCCTGCTGCTGGGCCGCCGTCGCCGCTGCCGCCTTCCATGTGCAAGGGGACATCGTCGGCGGGAGCCACCCGGCGCCCAGGCATGGCCCAGGAGGCTCGCCGCCCGGAGACGTCGGACGAGATAGCCATTCTCCCTCTTCCTCGTCGTGCTCGTCCAGCATGTAGTAGCGAACAGGCGGAAGCGGTGGAGCGGGGGCAACACGCCTGCTCGACCTTGACGACGGGGCCTTCATCTCCATGTGCATGCGACACGGATGGGAACTTCTTGGCCTTGTGTTCGATTGGAAAGATGCTCCCCTCTCCAGGTTAATATAGCCAAGCGACGCGCTTTCTGTGCGCGTGCGCCGCCGCCAACCAAACCAATCCGTTGCCGATCCAAGTCAGCACGCGATCAAATATCAATCTGTCGCCTAGTCTATATTGGATCACGCATCCGGACAGACTTGCGATCGACCTGTCATGCGGACATGCTTCGATCAGGACTTTCAAATTAGCCAAGGAGTACCCCGGGTCCTAGCTCGTCGACGTGTCTGTAGAGGAATATGATGCAACTCTCAATATATTGATAGGTGCATATGCACAAGTATATATAGTACATAGAGCAAGTCATATCCTCAACTATACACAATGAGAAGACTTGAAGTACAAGAATACATGTGCTAAATACATATCTCAACACCCCCCCGCAGTCGAAACGACACTGTTACTGACGCAGAGACTGAACCGGAATTCCTCGAAAGACGTCGTAGGCAAGTCTTTGGTCATGATGTCGGCAAATTGTTGGGAGGTGGGAACGTGCAGAACACGAACATGGCCAAGAGCCACCTGATCCCGAACAAAATGAATATCAAGCTCAATGTGCTTGGTGCGACGGTGATGAACCGGGTTAGCGGAGAGGTAGACGGCGGAGACGTTGTCGCAGTAGACGACCGTGGCCTTCTCAACAGGACACGAGAGCTTGTGAAGAAGCTGACGAAGCCAGGAGCACTCAGAAACGACGTTAGCCACAACGCGGTACTCAGCCTCGGCGCTAGACCGCGAGACGTTAGGCTGCCGCTTGGAGGACCACGACACCAGGGATGGTCCAAGAAAGATGCAGTAGCCCGAAGTAGAACGACGGGTGTCCGGGCAGCCAGCCCAGTCGGCATCGGAGTAGGCGACCAGATCAGTGGCAGTGGAGGCGCGCAGAGTAAGACCAAGATCCATAGCACCACGGATGTAGCGAAGAATCTGCTTAACAGCGGTCCAGTGAACGTCTCGAGGAGCATGTATATGCAGGCAGACCTGCTGAACCGCGTACTAAAGCTCCGGTCGAGTGAGAGTGAGGTATTGGAGAGCACCAACAATGGACCGGTAGAAGCCAGCATCCGGAGCGGGAGTACCATCAGTAGCAGAGAGCTTGGCCTTCGTGTCGACAGGAGTGGCGGCCGGTTTGCAGTTAAGCATTCCAGCACGGTCGAGGAGCTCATGAGCGTACTTCCGTTGATGAAGGAAGAAACCATCAGGACGACGCACCACCTCAACGCCGAGGAAGTAGTGCAACGGACCCAAGTCCTTGATGGCAAACTCAGCACGGAGACGATCAGTGAGCCGGCGAAGGAGCTCAGGAGTGCATGCTGTCAAGATGATGTCGTCAACATAGAGCAGCAAGTACGCCGTGTCGGTGCCCTGGTGATAAACGAACAGCGAAGCATCGGAGCGTGTAGAGCGGAAGCCGAGTTGATGAAGAAACGCTGCGATGCGCTGGTACCAGGCACGAGGAGCCTGCTTGAGTCCATATAAGGAGCGTGAGAGCAAACACACATGATCAGGACACGCCGGGTCAACAAACCCCGTGGGCTGCTGACAGAAAACCTGCTCCTCAAGATGACCATGGAGGAACGCGTTGGAGACGTCCATCTGATGAACCGGCCAGGCACGAGAGACTACCAACTGTAAAACAATGCGGATCGTCCCGGGCTTAACAACCGGAGCGAAGGTGTTGGTGAAGTCCACACCGGCGCGTTGCCGGAAACCACGAACAACCCAACGCGCCTTGTACGATCAAGAGTGCCGTCGGGACGAAGCTTGTGTTTGAAGACCCACTTCCGGGTGATCACATTAGCGTGCGGGGGACGGGGAACAAGCTGCCAAGTCCGGTTCCGCTGCAAGGCGTCGAACTCCTCCTCCATGGCAGCCATCCAAAGGGGGTCGCGGAGAGCGGCCCGAACCAAGGACGGCAACAGGGAAGGAGCGGACATAGAGGCGGTGCAGACGTAGTCATCCGCATAGCGGGAGCTCGGGCGGAAGACACCAGTGCGCTAGCGGGTGACGCGCCCGGCCGTCGGAGCAGCCGCGGGTGGCGGCGAGGCCGAGGCATCCACGGCGTCCACGGGAGAGGCGGACCGAGCTGAGGTCGAGGCCGCGACATCGGGAGAGCCAGGTGACGACGAGGCGGCGACCGCGTCAGCAGGCGACCGGGGCGGGGTCGGGGCGGGCGACAGAGGCGGGGTCGGTGCGGGCGACCGAGGCGGGGTCGAAGCCATGCCAGGAGAGACCCCGCCAGGGGAGGCCACACCAGAAGAGGCCGGCCCAGCCGGAGGCCCATCATGCGGTCCAGCATGCATGGCGGGGGGCCGGGGCGACGTCGACACAGCGCCAGGCGACGAGGGCGTCGAGCCAGAAGAGGGAGCAGTGGATGGCCCCGGTCCGGAGGAGGGCGCCGCGGGCGGGGGTGCCGGAGCACCCAAGGCCGGCAGCGGGCGGTGGCGCGGAGGAGAGCCTGCCGCGAGAGGGGAAGACGGCGCCACCTGTTCCTGTGCAAAGGGAAACACAAGCTCATCAAAGTACACGTCCGTGAGGTGATGACACGGTGAGACACGGGGTCATAGCAGCGAGAACCCTTAGTGTTGGCCGGGTAACCAAGGAAGACACACGGAACGGAACGAGGAGCGAGTTTATGAGGAGTGGTGGCGGTGGTGTTGGGGTAGCAACGGCAACCGAAGATACGGAGACCATCGTAAGAGGGGGGAGTGCCATATAAGAGATGGTGAGGCGCATAGTTCCAGCGCGGACGGCATGGCCGGAGGTTAAGAAGGAGGGTGGCGGTGGCGAGGGCATCTGGCCAAAACCGAGAGGGCATGTAGGCATGGAAAAGAAGGGTACGCACACACTCATTGAGGGTGCGTAGGATGCGCTCGGCACGGCCATTCTGCTAAGAGGTGTATGGACACGTGAGACGAAACACGGTGCCGTGGGAGGAAAGAAGATGGCGGATGGTGAGATTGTCGATTTCTTTCCCGTTGTCGGTCTGAAGTGCGAGTATGGGTCGCCCGAACTATGTGGATACATAAGCATAGAATGCAATGAGAGTGGCGGCAGCATCGGATTTCCTACGAAGAGGAAATGTTCACACAAAGTGAGAGTAATCATCCAGTATGACAAGATAATAAAGATAACCGGAATTACTAGGTACTGGAGATGTCCATACATTGCCGTGAATTAACTCAAACAGAAAGGAAGCAATTGTGGAGGAGGAACTAAAAGGAAGGCGAACATGTTTGCCTAACCGGCAGGCTTCACAGGAGTGAGCGGACGTTTTATTACATGAAAAGGAAAATCCTCTCACTATTTGATGAAGTGAAGAAGTGTTAGGATGCCCGAGACGAGCATGCCAAATATCGACGCCGACGGAGAAAGCTCGAGGACCACCCGGAGATGACGGCAACTGAACTGGGTAGAGGTCGCCGGGACTGTCACAACAGTGAAGAATCATCCTGGTGCGAGCGTCCTTAACAGAAAAGCCAAATTCATCAAATTCTACAGTTACAGAATTATCACGAGAAAGATTACGAACAGAAACTAAGTTCTGAATGAGATGAGGAGAAACAATGACATTATTAAGAGAGAGAGGTCTAGAGTTAGAGGGAAAGGGTGCAGAACCGACATGAGAGATGGGAAGACCAACACCGTTGCCGATGATGATACGGGAGGGAGTGGAAGTGGGATGGACGGAGGAGAGGTTACCCGGATGAGCGGACATATGAGCGGTGGCACCGGAGTCCATAATCCAATCGCCGCCACCATCGGAGTAGGGTGGCGGCTGCTGCAGCGCCGCTAGAAGGGCAGGGTCGTAGTAGGGGGCGCCGTACGCGCCGGGGGCGTCGTGCGCGCCGGGGGCGTCGTACGCGGCGTAGGAGGGCGCGACAGGAGGGGCGGGAGCCCCGCCGTGGGCGCCGAGAGGCGCGGCCAGGAGCGCCTGATGCGTGCTCGGGCGGGGGCCGAGGATGCCCGGGGCGGGGGGCCGTACGCGCGCGCGACCCCCATCCAAGGGTTGTAGCCTCCGACCCAGGGTGGCGGGGGCTGCTGCTGGGGAGCTTGACCACCGCTGCCGCCACCTTTCCCGCCGCCTTGGCGTGGACCGCCGCGACCGCGGCGACGGTTACCGCCGTTTCCGCCGTTGCGCGGTGGTTGGGGCGGTTGCGGCGCCGGCTTGGGGTGCGGGGCGACCGGACGACGGGGCGCCGAGGGTGGTGTAGAGGCGCCGGTGGAGAGACTGGCGGCGAGCGCGGTGTGGACGGCACGGGTGCGGAGGTGCTTCATCCGCCGCTCCTCAAGACGAAGATAGGCCACCGCCCGCTCGTAAGTAGGGTTGAGCATGAGGGTGAGGTTGGAGGCGGAGTTGCTGAAGTCCTCGTTGAGGCCGGCGGTGAGCGTCGAGAGGAGAAGCTCGTCGCCCACCTTGAACCCAACGTCGTTGAGCTCGTCGGAGAGGGTCTTGAGCCGGAGACAGAAGGCGCCGATGGTGGAGTCGTTCTGATGACACCCAAAAAATTCCTGCTGCAAGAAAACAATCCGTTGAAGCTTGTTGTCGGTGAAGAGGCCATTGATCTTGGTCCACACCGTGTAAGCATCGTGCCCATCGCGGACGGCGGTGTGGAAGATGTCCAGAGAGATGGCGAGGAAGAACCACCGGATGAGGGTGGCGTCGATGGCGAGCCAGTTGGCGTCGTGGGCGCCGGCGAAGAAATTGGCGAGACCGTCCACATGATCACGAAGATTATACTCACGGAAGAAGAGATTGAAGTAGGTTTTCCAGGCATAGTAGTTTGCGGAGGTGTGGGAGAGGATGAAGGGGACGTGATCGAAGAGGTGGATGTTGCGGATGTCGGCGGCTTGGGGCTCATCGGGCTCGGACCCGTAGGAAGAGTCGAACGGGTTGCTAGGATGTGCGCTGGAGGAGGAGGAGGTGCCAAGGGCCGACATGGCAGCAGGAGGGGATGGCGGCGCGGGATGGGATCGGGTGAGGGTTTAGGGTTTCGGGAGGGAGGCGGCTCGGGGGGAGCGGCGGGGTGCGGCAGGGAGGGTGGGGCGTGGCGGGGAAGATGAAGGTGCAGCGGGGAGGGGGTTGTGGTGGAGGGAGGGAGGAGGCGCGGCGGCCGAGGAGGCGGCGGCGCGGTGCAGTGGGAGCGGCGGCGGCCTGGAGAGGTGACGGCGGCGCGGCTAGGGCTGGGACCGAGGGTTAGGCTGATACCATGTAGAGGAATAAGATGCAACTCTCAATGTATTGATAGATGCATATGCACAAGTATATATAGTACATAGGGCAAGTCATATCCTCAACTATACATAAGAAGAAAACTTGAAGTATAAGAATACATGTACTAAATACATATCTCAACAGTGTCGACTGCCGTCGCATCCGTGTGTTTGTTTCTCTTCGCCATGTGGTCGCCTCTCCAATATCTACTGCCACCCCTTGCCTCACCCATCCTCCGCCAGGTCCAATGCTCGCGCTTTCGGTGGCTCCCTTTGCCACATTCGGCGTCGGGCATATGCTCCCCAGAACCAAAACGAGGATCCTGAAATGGAGGGAGTATTAAAAGTGAAATGTGCTTATATACCCAAATATTAGCTCAGAATTTTGTAAATACAGTTCTAGACCCCTCTTATCAATTTAACCTTTGAAACCCCATTGTCTCCCGGTGCCACCTCCCTACATAGAGAATATACCAACACAGCAAAAATCGGTTGACTCTTTGCTTTGCACATTGCTTGCAACTAGCAGTGCTAACTCGCGGTGCAACGTTATGCCTTCAACTACGTTAGAGCATTTTCAACAGACATGCTAGATAAGCTGCATGCTGAAAACAAACAGCTATATAGAGCGCGCGATCAAAACTAGTGCTCCAGCAGCTTCGCTAAAATCCTGCGCGCGGTAAACAAGATCAACGCCCTGGACAAAACGGCATCGCGCGCTGCATACTTGATGCGCCCGCTCGCGTGTGCTGCATATTTTTGTGCCTTTAGTACATTTCAAAAGAAGGTTCCTGACCATCTATTAATGAGTGCACGAAAAAGGGAATGACATGTTCATGGTCTAAAATATAGTAGTGAACAATAATTCAGATCTAATGTCGGATAGGTAATTTTTCTTTGTGACGAACCACATTCCATTTGCGGATCGACATCTTGTACTTTCATTTGGGCTATGGCATGGGTCTGTGTTTATACAATAACAAATTTCTTCATATTTTGCACCATGATACTTTCAGCTAACTATATGATGTGTTTTTTATTTTTATTCTGCATAATGTTGCCGTACTTTTATTGCAACTAATTACACTGTAACAATTATTGACTTATATTTGCAACATCTTTGATGTAAAAGTTGATTTTGAAGTGTAGCACTATTATTTGCACAATCTTTGAGCAAAAAATGTATTTTTGTTTTCCGATGACAGATGAATATGACTTTGACCTTACAACAAACCTTGTCTACCAACCGTTTTTTTCATAGAAAGGGGATTTGGGATGTGATATGTTTGGGGATGGCCGTACAATTGAGGGAATTGGGTGGAGGGAAGGGAACCGCGAAATCTCCTCCCCCCCCCCCCCCCCCTAAATTGTTTTGAAAACCCTTATTGCTAAATGAGGCCGAAATCTAGTATCAAGTTAAAAAGAAGTAACTAAGCACATTTATTAAATGGTATCGTCCCCTGCATATGGCATGATGTTTAAATCACTATATCTTATATAATGTGGTGCATGCCTCAGATACAATTGCCAACGCCCTATTTTGGCCCTCCCGCTCTAAACCTCAAAGTCAAAACGGTTGTGCAAATAGAAGCGAGGAAGAGACACATTGTTGCTCAAAGAGAAGATCACATGAAGATGGTGAGGGCTCCATAGATGGTCTAATCAACGGTAATTGTAATGTATCTTAAAAAACCTTCTAAATCTAGATTGTTTGTTAATGATAGTTAACCATGCACAATTTTTTTTTTGGAAACTTGTGATTCTTATGCGCCCTCTAATGGGTAAAGGAAGGAAATAGTATGTTCGTAAAAAGAAGTGCCAAAAAGTTAGTAAAGAAAGACAAACAAAATAAATCATAGGGTGATCACGAAATATATGGAAGGCATCTGGAGCGTCAGTCTCGGGTCGTTACAGCATGCCACGCACGCTACGACCCGACAGGGCGACGCAGCGGCAGCAAGAGGGTCGGTGCAGCCTCGGGGACGGCCTAGAGCGGATGGCCTCGGGGCGGCGGTTGACCGCGGACCGCGGCACTACGGCCCAAAAGCGACATAGCGGCAGCGCGCGGATTTGTGCAACCACGGGAACGGCCTCAGGGTGGCGGCAGGGACCATGTGCCGCAGCGCAACGGTCCGAAGGGGCGACGCAACGACAGCACGGAACGATCCAGTCACAGGGAGAATCACATGAAGGCGGCGCTGCGGTCCAACGGGACGAACGCAGCGGCAGCCCATTGCTTGATCGGTGAAGAGATGCGCGTACTCAGCATCTTCATAGAATCCAACGCAGGCACGCACATGCAGTTGATCAGACCAGACGACATGCGTCAGGCAGCTAGACATAGCAGGAGCGTGCAGCCGGACATGGACACACGTTGTGCACGGCGGCCGGCTAACACACGCACAAGTAGGCAAGCAGCCGTACTGCCGTAGTTAACACAAAGTGCACGAGCACCCATCAATCCATCATGCACACAGCCACGCGATCTGGATCCCTGGGCCAACGCGGGCGCTCGAGCAGCCACCACACCACGCGAGGCGCGTGAGTGGTCGCGGGCCACGCGACGAGGGCAAGAGGGCCATCACAGGATTGCACGACGGCTGACGTATCAGCGGCGCATGTGAAGCCAACAGCGTCCTCCGCCGATCCAATCGAAGGCATGAAGATGCTGATGGAGTAAACGCAACTCGTAGAGGACGAATGGACGGAGTGCGACTCAATCCGATCAGGGATCGGAAAACCAAACAAGAATAACACCGATCAATCGATCGGCGAGAGAGAAAAACCCCAATCAACGGATTAGGAAAAAGACTCTACGGCAACTGATCAACGTGATCGGTGGGACGAACCCTAGGTACGGGCGCCGTGGCCCCAGCGACGATCATGGAGGCCGACTGCCCCGTGGGCAGCGCACGGGACGGAAGCGACGGGCGGCGGCTAGGGTTTGGATCGATTAGGCTGGTACCATGTTAGAAGAGAGAGAGAGAGGGATTAGGTAGAATAGTTGTTGTATTGCTTGATTCTCATGGGCATATATATAGGAGTACATGATCATCTTGAAGTATAAGACAAGGTAGAATAATATCCTACGCTATCCTAACTTTCCTAGTAATCACGATACTCAACAAGCTCGTCGTATGGATACGGTTCCGACTCTGGATCTTCTTCTTGGTCTTGCGGCTGTTACGGCTGCTGGACCGCCGCCGCCACCTTCCATGTGCGAGGGGACTGAGGGAGTCCTGGACTAAGGGGTCCTCGGGCGTCTGACCTATTGGTGGGCCGGACTGATGGGCTGTGAAGATACAAAGGCCGAAGACTCTACCCGTGTCCGGATGGGACTCTCCTTGGCGTTGAAGGCAAGCTTGGCGACCAAATTTGAAGATTCCTTTCTTTGTAACCAACGTTATGTAACCCTAGATCCCTCCTGTGTCTATATAAACCAGAGGCTAGGTCCGTAGATATATCCTCATAATCATAGTCAGACAAACTAGACTTTTAGGGTTTAGCCATTATGATCTCGTGATGGATCAACTCTTGTAATACTCATATTCATCAAGATCAATCAAGCAGGAAGTAGGGTATTACCTCCTGTTGGGGAACGTAGTAATTTCAAAAAATTTCCTACGCACACGCAAGATCATGGTGATGTATAGCAACGAGGGGGAGAGTCTGATCTACGTACCCTTGTAGATCACAACGAAAGCGTTGACACAACGTAGAGGAAGTAGTCGTACGTCTTCTTCTCTTCCTCCGAGTTCTTAGCACACGTTCAGCTCGATGACGATCCCCGGGCTCCGATCCAGCAAAGCTTCGAGGAAGAGAGAGAGGTGGCCGGCCACCTCTCCTAGTCCTAATAGGACTAGGGGAGGGGGGTGGCGCGCAGCCCACCTTGGGCTGCCCCTTTCACCTTTCCACTAAGGCCCAATAAGGCCCATTTGGTTCCCGGGGGGTTCCGGTAACCTCCCGGTACTCCGGTAAAATTTCCGATTTCACCCGGAACACTTCCGATGTCCAAGCATAGGCTTCCAATATATCAATCTTTATGTCTCAACCATTTCGAGACTCCTCGTCATGTCCGTGATCACATCCGGGACTCCGAACAACCTTCGGTACATCAAAATGCATAAACTCATAATAACTATCATCGTAACATTAAGCGTGCGGACCCTACGGTTCGAGAACAATGTAGACATGACCGAGACACGTCTCTGGTCAATAACCAATAGCGGGACCTGGATGCCCATATTGGCACCTACATATTCTACGAAGATCTTTATCGGTCAGACCGCATAACAACATACGGTGTTCCCTTTGTCATCGGTATGTTACTTGCCCGAGATTCAATCGTCGGTATCCAATACCTAGTTCAATCTCGTTACTGGCAAGTCTCTTTACTCGTTCCGTAATACATCATATCACAACTAACATCTTAGTCATAATGCTTGCAAGGCTTATGTGATGTGTATTACCGAGAGGGCCCAGAGATACCTCTCCGACAATCGGAGTGACAAACCCTAATCTTGAAATACGCCAACCCAACATCTACCATTGGAGACACCTGTAGTACTCCTTTATAATCACCCAGTTACGTTGTGACGTTTGGTAGTACCCAAAGTGTTCCTCCGGTAAACGGGAGTTGCATAATCTCATAGTCATAGGAACATGTATAAGTCATGAAGAAAGCAATAGCAACATACTAAACGATCGGGTGCTAAGCTAATAGAATGAGTCATGTCAATCAGATCATTCAACTAATGATGTGACCTCGTTAATCAAATAACAACTCTTTGTTCATGGTTAGGAAACATAACCATCTTTGATTAACGAGCTAGTCAAGTAGAGGCATACTAGTGACACTCTGTTTGTCTATGTATTCACACATGTATTATGTTTCCGGTTAATACAATTCTAGCATGAATAATAAACATTTATCATGATATAAGGAAATAAATAATAACTTTATTATTGCCTCTAGGGCATATTTCCTTCACCTTCATAGAGAGGGCCCGAACCTGGGTAAATATTGTGTCCCCCGTCTCCTGTTACCATCGACCTTAGACGCATAGTTCGGGACCCCCTACCCAAGATCCGCCGGTTTTGACACTGACATTGGTGCTTTCATTGAGAGCTCCACTGTGCCGTCATCAAAGGGATTGATGGCTCCTTCTACCATCTTCAACGACGCTGTCCAAGGGGAAGTCTTCCTCCCCGGACAGATATTCGTATTCGGCGGCTTCGCACTGCGGGCCAACTCGCTTGGCATCTAGAGTAGATCGAAAGCTACGCCCCTAGCCACCAGGTCAGATTTGGAAGCTTGAACTACGTTGCGGATATCCGCGGAGACTTGATCTTCGAAGGATTCGAGACCACGGCAGCCGCTCCTTGCCACTACGATGAGCATGGCGTAAATCCGTTGTCATTGGACCATACCTAAGAGATAGTACCCGTAGCTGCTCTGGCCTTAGATCCGGAGCAGATTGCACCATCCGAGGACGGGAAGCTCAACCCCGCCACGGAAGCTACAGACTCAGTGACGTTGGAGCCGCACAGATACTTAAATTCAAGTGAAATCTATGTGCTATCTCTTGAGCACTGCGTTGGTTTTCCCCGAAGAGGAAGGGATGATGCAGCAAAGTAGCGTAAGTATTTTTCTCAGTTTTTGAGAACCAAGGTATCAATCCAGTAGGAGGCTACGCGCGAGTCCCTCGTACCTGCACAAAACAAATAAATCCTCGCAACCAACGCGATAAGGGGTTGTCAATCCCTACACGGCCACTTACGAGAGTGAGATCTGATAGATATTATAAGATAATATTTTTGGTATTTTTATGATAAAGATGCAAAGTAAAATAAAAACAAAGTAAAAAGCAAAGGAAATTACTAAGTATTGAAAGATTAATATGATGAAGATAGACCCTGGGGCCATAGGTTTCACTAGTGGCTTCTCTCAAGAGCATAGGTATTCTACGGTGGGTGAACGAATTACTGTTGAGCAATTGACAGAATTGAGCATAGTTATGAGAATATCTAGGTATGATCATGTATATAGGCATCACGTCCGAGACAAGTAGACCGACTCCTGCCTGCATCTACTACTATTACTCCACTCATCGATCGCTATCCAGCATGCATCTAGAGTATTAAGTTAATGAAGACAGAGTAACGCCTTAAGCAAGATGACATGATGTAGAGGGATAAACTCATGTAATATGATGAAAACCCCATCTTTTTATCCTCGATGGCAACAATACAATACGTGCCTTGCTGCCCCTACTTTCACTGGGAAATGACACCACAAGATTAAACCCAAAGCTAAGCACTTCTCCCATTGCAAGAAAGATCAATCTAGTAGGCCAAACCAGACTGATAATTCGAAGAGACTTGCAAAGATAACCAATCATACATAAAAGAATTCAGAGAAGATTCAAATATTGTTCATAGATAGACTTGATCATAAACCCACAATTCATCGGTCTCAACAAACACACCGCAAAAAGAAGATTACATCGAATAGATCTCCACAAGAGAGGGGGACAACATTGTACTGAGATCCAAAAAGAGAGAAGAAGCCATCTAGCTAATAACTATGGACCCGTAGGTCTGAGGTGAACTACTCACACTTCATCGGTGGGGCTATGGTGATGATGTACAAGCCCTCCGTGATCGATGCCCCCTCCGGCAGAGCTCCGGAACAGGCTCCAAGATGGGATCTCGTGGATACAAAAAGTTGCGGCTGTGAAATTAGGGTATTGGCTCCGTATCTGATCGTTCGGGGGTACGTAGGTATATATAGGAGGAAGGAGTACGTTGGTGGAGCAACAGGGGGCCCACGAGGGTGGAGGGCACGCCTGGGGGGGGGGGGGTAGGCGCGCTCCCCTACCTCATGGCCTCCTCTTTTGTTTGTTGACGTAGTGCCCAAGTCTCCGGGGTCTTGTTCGTTGAGAAAATCACGTTCCTGAATGTTTCATTCCGTTTGGAATCCGTTTCATATTCCTTTTCTTCGAAACCCTAAAACAGGCAAAAAACAGCAATTCTGGGCTGGGCCTCCGGTTAATAGGTTAGTCCCAAAAATAATATAAAAGTGGATAATAAGCCGAATAATGTCCAAAACAGTAGATAATATAGCATGGAGTAATAAAAAATTATAGATACATTGGAGACGTATCAAGCATCCCCAAGCTTAATTCCTACTCGTCCTCGAGTAGGTAAATGACAAAAACAGAATTTTTGATGCGGAGTGCTACTTGGCATAATTTTAATGTAATTCTTCTTAATTGTGGTATGAATATTCAGATCCGAAAGATTCAAGATAAAAGTTTAATATTGACATAAAAATAATAATACTTCAAGCATACTAACAAAGCAATCATGTCTTCTCAAAGTAACATGGCCAAAGAAAGTTATCCCTACAAAATCATATAGTCTGGCTATGCTCAATGTCAGGACCCCGATTCCAAGTCACATCGATCTAGCCGGTAACACCTCATATCACTTTGCGGCCTCACGTACGGTATTCCCACAGGTGTCGCCTTACCATGGCCCGGGACCGTTTGCGCCTTTTGGCTCACGTATATGATAGTGTTGCTAGCATCCATATGACGGAAAATTCGGGCTGACATGACTAGTCGTGAACCGAAAGTGGCACTAACTTACGGGGACAGGCATACATGAATCAACATCGAGCATGTCGGTCAGCAGCGTGCGAATCCGGGCTGTAGCACTGGGCTAACAGGACTCCGGTGAACCGGGCTGTAGCAGGCTAGGCAGGACTCCGGATGTCACCGCGTGACATTTCCCCGAAGGGACAGACACACGAACGAAGTGAATCACATGCCGGCCAGTCAAGTATTCCGGAGCAGTAGTGCTGGGCTAGCAGGACTCCGGTGAACCGGGCTGTAGCGGACTACTATGGGTCATGGAAGCACAAGACTACATTTCCCCATAAGAGAGGCTACTAAGGATAAACAACTAGGTTGTCGGATCCCACACATACCAAGCATTTCAATCATACACACAATATGCTCAATATGTGCAATACAACATGGCATCACAACAAGACTCTACGACTCAGAGTATTATTCATTAGGCTCCGAGGAGCGAGATATTACAAACATGGGTCTCATGACCCAACAATCATAGCATACAATCAAAGCACACGCGGAAGCTTAACAAGTCTGAGTACAGACATCTATAAATGAAAAAGGCTGAGAAGCCTAACTATCTACCAGATCAGGCCGAGGGCATAAGATCGTAGCTGAGGTAACAAGCTAAACGTCGAAGTCCACGTGGAACTACTAGCGAGACTGAAGTCTCTCTGCAAAACATAAATTAAGCAAACGTGAGTACAAATGTACCCAGCAAGACTTACATCAGAACTAACTACATATGCATCGGTATCAACAAAGGGGGTGGTGGAGTTTAACTGCAGCAAGCCAGCTTTGACTCAGTGGCTAACCTGAACTACGACTGCAAGTAACTCTTTTGAGGTGGTGCACACGAGTCCACAAATTCACCATACCAATACACCACTATAGATCCGCTCCCATCTCCCTGCGAGAATGCCATCCATAGCACTCACGCTTATCTTGCGAGTTTTAGAGTATCCACTTTCACTTGTCTATGAACTATGCAAGGGGTCTAAGTTTCCATATCCGAGGAATCCGGCTATTCGAATAGATAATAATAACCCTGCAGGGGTGTACTTCTTCACACACGCTCTCACCACTTACCACCATGTACACGTCGTGTATCTCGGAAACCTTCAAGCGGAAGCCTGGTGAGGGAGTCGGCCACGACCTAACTAACCACACAAGTCTCTAGTCCAGGTTTATCGCCTATTCGGGTTCCATCCGCAAGGAGATCCGGCCGGGGTGTCGCTCACGGCCCCAAACGATGTGTATAGGGTTCCCAAGCCCACCATCCGGGTGCCACTTGGTACACCGGGCCACTGTACCTAGTCTGTCCCAAGCCCATCTGTACCGGGTGCCACTTGGTAGACTACTAACATTACCTACAAACACCAGAAACTAGTTGCAACTCCTGGACAGAGATCGAGTTGATTAATAAATCGAGAGAGCTTGGAGCGCCCGGAGCCCAATGTGTGGTAGTAACTGTTCATGGATCACAAACACAGAACTCAGTCCCTGAGGACGGCTGCAATGAGACAACCCACCATGTACTCCTACACAGGCTCTCACCGCTACCTTTATCAAATCGTGTTCACACACTTAGCTCACACACAGTAGGACATGTTCACCACATTCCAATTCATCCCCGATGAATCGGACCTGACTCAACTCTAAGCAGTAGCAGGCATGACAAACAAGCATGAATGAGTAGGCACATCAGGGCTCAAACAACTCCTACTCATGCTAGTGGGTTTCATCTATTTACTGTGGCAATGACAGGTCATGCAGAGGAAAGGGGTTCAACTACCATAGCATGTAACAGTTAAATCGCTGTTGTCCTAATGCAGTAAAAGAGAGCAGGAGCGAGAGAGTGGGACTGTATCGGAATGAACAAGGGGGTTTTGCTTGCCTGGCACTTCTGAAGATATTATAGCTCTTCATCGGTGTCATCGAACTCATCGTCGGGATACGCCTTCCAATGGGGGACAAGCACCGGCAATAGAGAAGAACACAATCAATACAAATGCGACAATATGATGCATGATCATGGCATGTATATGTGATGTTGTTTGTGCTAATGCAAACAGCAACAAGTTCAATGGAGCTCATTTGAATCAAGGATTCAAATGCAACTCCAAACTTAAGCATTTTAAATGCCCTTTATGTGTTTTCATCTATACAGCAGGTTTAGGTTGGTTTGTCATACATGAAACTAGTACAGATGGATAGATTGAATTTTTCTGATAATTTGTCATATATAAATTATTTCATTTGGAGTTACGGTTGAATTTATATGATTTTTTGAAGTTTTGGGCATTTTCTGAAAATAATAAATCTTTAAAGATTTATTTAAATTCCAGAAAGGAATTATTGCGTCAGCATGACCTCACAGTGACGTCAACAGGTCAACGACTCGGTCCAGGTCAAACCTGACGTGTGGGGTCCACACGTCAGTGACATAGTTAACTAACAAGGTTAATTAAAATTAAACTAAACCTAATCTAGTTTAGTTAAGGCCTGGGTTAATTAGCAGGGCTGGCCCCATGCGTCAGTGACCCATGGTGGTCAAACCCTGGTCAGACAGGGTCAAACCCCCGGGACAACTCGCCGGAGTTGACCCGCGGCTCATCGCCGGTGAAGCCCGAGACGGCGGAGGGGCTCGGGATTCCTCCTCCGGCGACCAAGTGGCCGGAGGAGGGCATCTACGTGGAGCTGGGACTCGCCCGCATCCATTTGTGCAAACGGCAGGGGCTGAGGTGGCCCGAGCTCGCCGGAGTCGAGCTCGTAGCGGCGGCCGGCGTTCGGGTGTTGAGCGAGACGGGGCTACGGAGCACGGGGAGATGGATGGTTGTGTGCGTTATGCTCAGGGGAGTGCGGTCGGTTCGGTGGTGAGCTCAGACGCGAGTGGCGGTGGCTAGAACAACGGCGGCGTCATGCGCGGCGGAGCCGAGCTCTCGGCCATGGCGGAGATGCATGCTGGAGCTCGCGAACGCGAGGGGGAAGAGAGGGTTTCAGCACGGAGGCTCACAGCGGGTCTGGCAGCAGCAACGGCGAGATGCTCAGCGGGCTTGGGGAGGCTTCAGAGTCGGTTTATCGTCGGCGGCGATCCACGGCCGAAGGTTGAAGACGACGGCCTAGGCGAGGCTGCGGTGCATCTGGCGTCATGTGGCTTGGTCGAGAGGAAGAGGGAGTCGCGTCGGAGCCTCTGGGCGGTACGGAGAGGGGTAGGGTGGCCGGTGGCGGCGGTAACGGCGAGCGGCGACGACGGTCGTGTTCCCCTACCGTGTTCGGTCATGCTACAGAGAGAGAGCAGGGGAAGGGAGAGTGAGCTGCAAGAGAGGGGAGGGACCAGGGGGCTCGGGCGTCTCCATGCGCGTCGGGGGCGCCTCGGTTGCAAGCAGGAGGTGGCCAGGGAGGCCTCGGCACTCGCCACCGAGCTGCTTTGGGGCGAGGGGAAGGAAGACGACAGAGTGGAAGAGGTGGGCTGGACCAGCCAGCTCAGATGGGCCGCTAGGTGGGCTAGAGCGCCAGGTAAGTGCCCAGGTGAGTCTCTCTGATGGTGTCCTGGACTAGGGGGTACTCACCACGTCATCTCCCAATCTGTTAGGTTCGGCCGAGGACCCCCATGGCCGTATACTCATGGGCCAGTTCGGACAACTGTCGCATACAAGGAAGATTCCACAAGACTTGGCGATCAAGACAAGGACTCCTCCCCACCGGCGTATTTGGCTAGGACTCTTGTTATCCTAGGCCTCTGGTGCATTATATAAACCGAGGCCAGGCTAGTCGACACAACATACACGTCAACAATCATACCATAGGCTAGCTTCTAGGGTTTAGCCTCTCTGATCTCGTGGTAGATCAACTCTTGTACTACCCATATCATCAATATTAATCAAGCAGGACGTAGGGTCTTACCTCCATCGAGAGGGCCCGAACCTGGGTAAAATTTCGTGTCCCTTGCCTCCTGTTACCATCCGGCCTAGACGCACAGTTCGGGACCCCCTACCCGAGATCCGCCGGTTTTGACACCGACATTGGTGCTTTCATTGAGAGTTCCGCTGTGTGATCGACAAAAGGATCGATGGCTCGCATGCAGATCAACTGCGACTTCGACATCTTCGTCACCAGCTTGACTGGTCACCTTGGTTCGACCAAGAATTGCGCCCCGTGTTCGGATCACCATGTTCGGACGAGGGCCTTCATCAAACATCAACTCCGATCTGTAGCAAGATCACGGAGGAATCATCTATGGAGCTCGGGGGCTCAACATCAACATTGCCCTCAAGCGACCGTACTTTTTTTTTGGATAGCGAACTCGTATCTGCCGCCACCACCTCCTCGAGTATATCATTTTGACGATCGCTTTGGTGTAATTGTGCGGAATTGAGTCTATAACAACCCTGGAAAATTTTGTCGAGTTCCGATGGAGGAATCTCTGGCAATCCACGATATACCGGAGCCGTGTCAAATCTGGACGGGAATTTGGATGAGTTTAGGGCGTGGTGTCCAGCCTCTAGCTCGGACATCCTTTGGAAGATCCAACCATTTATCGGCTGCGGAATTCCTATATCTACCACCTCTCAAAATTTCAGCTCGATCCGACCGTCCAAACTCCGGAAACCTTCCGATTAGTGCATCACTTTTCGGATCTGTTTTCTGCGCGAAAACGAATCCGACCCGAGTTTATCTTTTTTATGAACGGGGTTTCGGACATCCCTTTTGAAGGAAGTTTTGTATGAGGTATTGTGTTTTGTTCCCGAACACATCCCACTAACTTTAAGATCTTTTGAACATGGTCTTCAACATCGTGCTGGTGTCAAATCAGTCCGGCAATATTACTCCACGACTGCCGACCTGCGCTAGACGCGGCGTCACTTTGTTGAGCCGAGCTCAACTTCTTCGGATCATCATCTCGGCAAGCCGAACAAGAGTCCGGCATCGCGAAGGATAAATCATCATCAACATTGCCGCCCCATGGATTACACGTAGCGGGCATACCGGCATCGCCGCACGGTCGCTTCATCAAGCCGGCATCGACCACGTCACGACCTGCATCGACAGGGCCGCGCTATTGCTTCTTCAAGCTGGTGTCCATCACGCCGACCTACTTCGACTCATCGGCTGACATCGAGGCTTCGACATCTCGGCTGGACCGGGGGATTCGCCATCTCTTCATCAACCTACTCCGAACACTTCGGCGTCACTAGCCAACCAGCTCCGTCACGTTAGCTGGGCCGAGGGCTTTGCCTCGGCGAGCCAACCTTTACCAGCATTGCCATGCCGTCGTTGTATCGCCCATTAGGCCATGGGTGTGCGAGCGAGTCCCAATTTTGGGAGTCACCTTCCTTCGGATTGCTACAACAAATAAACCAGGTGCTATTAATCCCAGTATTTTTTGCTTGTTTGGATTCATTTTTCCCAGGGAATTATTACTCTGGTTTGTCCATCATATGTACACAGGTCTATCAAATGGTGGCCGCATTAACGACAGTCGCCTGGTGGTTCGGTCAGTTTCCGTACATAGTCCGGCGAACGCCGCATCCGGAGCTCGGACCGACCTGCGAATTCAGGCTTTGCCACGCCTTTACCGCATCACGCCGATGCCCTGCATGGACATTGACTTCGGCGCCAGGCCATATTTCTTTTATTACTCACTTTGCATAAATTATTTATTATGCAACAATTTTTTTTAATTATCATCATTACTATTATCTCCTGTTTGCACTATTTTTGTGCATAGGAAAATGATCCGAGGACTTTGGCGTCACTCTGCCGGTCTGCATCGACCGTGCTATGTCACCACTTCGGCGTGTCAAGTTCTTGGGGGATGGAACCTCGCCCCGCATCAAGCTCGGACCGCTTCATCAATACCGAACACATTAACCAGCTAAGTCGCTTTCACGCTCAAAGCTTTAATTTCTAACTTGTGTTCGGTTCGACCAAGCATTATACTTCTTTGGAAAAAAGTTGCTTGTAAAAAATTTCCATGTCCAAACTTTGTTTGTGACGCATAAATTCAAATACCCCATTTACTTGGGGGCTTCCTTTATGAAGCTTTCCCTGTTGCATATGATTATACTTGTACGGCTTCGTTCCTTGTTCGTGTATTATGCCACAATATGCACCATATTGACTTAAGCCATTTGCAAGCTGGGTTGTCTCGCTCCTGTGTTTACCCCTATGTTCCTGATTGTTCGGCTAGGGAGTAAAGGGAGCACCTCTGCGATTGTCATGATCGGGTCACCCGAGCCGGACCTCAGACTGGGTGAAGCCGAAAGCTAGCGCTCTTATAGTTTTCAATGATGGTCGGCACACAACGGAACTCATGAGTACAAAAAATCTATTGCACAAGTCTCATAATAATAATAAGCACCGAAGAAAGGTATCGATGGGGGTACTATTTTCTTCGAAGATGCTTCTTACACTTCACAGTAATATAGCATAAGTTTCCTGAGCGCGCTTTGTCTGTTACAGCCTTATGGCCTGATTTCCTGGTTATTGGAAACACCGTCGATATTCTCGACCGATGGAGTACATAACACTTTTCGGTCCTTGACCGAAGAGGGAGAAGCTGACGGTCGGTTAAGACGCGTTTAAAGTTCGGTTGAACATAGATATGATATAAGTACTTCGATACATGCAATCATTCTTCTACCCAAGTCACTTGGGGGCTCTTAAGTTTATTTGAGCCGTTTTATAATAAGTGTTCTTCTTCTTAGTCATTGCAAAGTTTTATTATTATTTATCACTCCTTTTTTCGACACGAGTGTGCGGTCACTAGCCGGGGAGCCTAATTTCTCTCTCAAAGCCGCTAGAGTTTAGTTTGCTAAACTGGCCTAATGAGAAGTACTCCGCCCTCGGGATAGGAGGTTGAAGCCGTAGGCTGACCCGCTCGAAGTCTTGAGATAGGATGTATCATGTTAAAGCACGACAGAAGCATTTTTTTTTTCTAAAACCAATTTTTGGATTGGCACCAAACACTTGATCTTGTTCGGGCGTCAAGTTTTTACTGACGTTTTTTGGCTTTTCGAGCCTATGGCACTTTTAAACTATTTGTGCTTTTCCAGCATTAGTCTCGCAGTGCAACGCCGGACACCTTTAGGGATTCGACAAAAAACATTCTCAGATATTGCTATATATGCATCGGTTTCGAATTGTGTCTTCGGTCAATAGTTGGGTTGCCCGGCTCCAACACTTGCTTCCTACGTTCCGTTTTGTTTGGCTAGGCGTGCAAAGGGAGAACCACTGCGATTGTGCTTCCAGCTCACATGGTTAAGCACCTCAGTGGAGAAAGCCGAAAACTGACTGTCACAATAAGCGTAAACTGGTCAACGATCCGATGACTATGTTAAAAGACGGGCCGTTCATAACATTGGCCGAAGTGTTTACGGCTTGACCCCGACTGTCGCCGAACACTACCGGGGGCTATTAACTGGCCTCCCAAACTAAATCCTCGATATTTTGCTCTTACATTAGAGCTGAGGTTTAATGATCATGCTTAGCATGACAACCCAAAGAAAGGAACCGATAGCGGGACTATTTTCTTTGGAAGACATTTCTTCTGTTAAACAGTAATATAACATATCTCTCTGCGTACCTTTGTTTATAAAACCGTATGGCCAGATTGCCTTGTTTGTTGTAAATCTTTGCCCTCATAAAGGCTTTATAAAGTAGGACAAACACTCCTCGGCTACTGGCCGAGGAGGTGGAAGCCGATGGTCGGTCAACAAAGTTTTGTACAATGCGGATCCGAGCATTAATGACGTAAAGTACTTGGATACATAGAGTCATTACACATAATTTGTGATTTTACTATGGATATTGATCCTTAATCCGGCCACCCGTGCCCGCATTAAGGCTCGGGGGCTACTGGGATTCGGGCTTATTATTTACAAATATTAAAGGGGCACATCGATCCCCTGATCTAGTGTTGCCACCCGACCAGTGTCTCGAGGGCTACTGGCTATATATCTCGGCAGAGAATAAATTGCACCAATAAAAAATATTGACAAAAAATCGGCCCATAGTCGGGGTGGTGCACCACCTCGGAAGCAGTCCGGCATAAAGCTCGGGCGCTAGTGGCTAGCTCTATAGAGGGCATTTCCAGCATTAAGCTCGGCTAAACTCCTTCAACTTTTTTGAACCAAGGTGATATGACACCTCGGATATAGTCCGGTGTTGGAGCTTGGACACAGTCCGGCGATGGAGCTCGGATACATTCTGGCGTTGGAGCTCGGAAAGCAGTCCAGCGTTGGTGCTCGGCTGCAAAAGATACCTCTAATGCAGTCCGGCGTTGGAGCTCGGACGCAAGAGGACGCTGCCGCCCGGGAACAACTTCAAACCCGAGGCGTGGCATAAAAATAACTAGGCATTGGTAAAGGCCGGAAACTTAAAGGGGCTCCTCGGATACCCGACGTGTAAACTCGTCGAATGCATTTTGGCGATCCTCAAGATCGAAGATAAAGAAGATTTGTTGAACCAGTTTTCAAGACCAGCGACCGAAGATGAAGAACGGTTCGGAAGAATCGAGGAGCGTCCCTAACTTGAAGACCGGTTCAGGGGGCTACTGACGGTGTCCTGGACTAGGGGGTACTCACCACGTCATCTCCCGATCTGTTAGGTTCGGCCGAGGACCCCCATGGACGTATACTCATGGGCCAGTTCGGACAGCTGCCGCATACAAGGAAGATTCCACAAGACTTGGCGATCAAGACAAGGACTCCTCCCCACCGGCGTATTTGGCTAGGACTCTTGTTATCCTAGGCCTCTGGTGCATTATATAAACCGAGGCCAGGCTAGTCGACACAACATACACATCAACAACCATACCATAGGCTAGCTTCTAGGGTTTAGCCTCTCTGATCTCGTGGTAGATCAACTCTTGTACTACCCATATCATCAATATTAATCAAGCAGGACGTAGGGTTTTACCTCCATCAAGAGGGCCCGAACCTGGGTAAAACTTCGTGTCCCTTGCCTCCTCTTACCATTTGGCCTAGACGCACAGTTCGGGACCCCCTACCCGAGATCCGCCGGTTTTGACACCGACACACTCTCTCTCTCTTTTATTTCTGTTTTCTACTTTGTAATTTTTTTTGATTTAGTAGCAACACCAAATCACTTCTATGAATCCTGAAAATATTCCTGGGCACTTGCTGAAATATTTCAGTGTCCCAAAAATAGTTCCAACATTATTTGAACATTTAAATTATTTATAGGATTTAAATGCCCAAAGTCAAATACAATAAGATTTAATTCAAAAATCCAGAATGGCCTAGAAATATGTGCATCATTTTTGGCAGAGGTTTTCACCTTTAACAAAAATCATAGACTTTTCTAAAGGGCATTTGGGTTCATTGAAAATATTTTTATTTTGATCCTAGTTGCATTTCATTTGGTGCTAGGGTTTGGACATCCCCATTTCAGGTTTAAGAAAATTTAAACATGATGCAACAACCAAGACTAGACCACAACAAGGCTGAAGATAGGGCTGTGACAACTCGCCCCCACTAAACAAGAATCTCGTCCCAAGATTCAAGCATGGGTAAAAGAAGAGGGGACTCGAACTATCACAATCTTCATGATCCAACTGCTCTTCTCGAGGATGTTGATTCATTGCTCCAATTGATCTTGACATCTTTGCTACCGAGATCTTTATCCAACATGATGATGACAGAAAGAGACTCTCTACCGAAATTGATCTTCTCGAAGATCGAACAACTCACGATCAACTCATGGAATGAGATGTTGAAACATCTCGAGTTCATACACAAAAC
Source organism: Triticum monococcum (assembly GCA_034509565.1). Taxonomy (NCBI): domain Eukaryota; kingdom Viridiplantae; phylum Streptophyta; class Magnoliopsida; order Poales; family Poaceae; genus Triticum; species Triticum monococcum. The sequence continues at coordinate 39,936,649 of CM067841.1, read as the reverse complement.
ATACATCCAAAGGGATGGAACGAAACAGAGAACGAAGATTCAAGTTGATAAGCACAATTCCACGCTAAATGATGGTACATGGTTTCAAGATAAGAGGAGTTATCTGCCATGATTCGATAACGGGACACCTTAGGGAAAGGTGACTCGTAGAGCATTTCCCTTAAGTGGCAAAAAGAATTACTTTTGATACAAAGATCATCCAAACTCTTTATACCAGCCTAAGGTAATCACAATCGATCGTTGGAAGGGTTCGAAAGAATGGCATACTCCGACTAGGATGGATGATGTGGAGTACCTTGTTGAAGACAATGCAATGGATGATTTTTAGCTTACCATCGGAAATGGATGGTACCCATGGTAAGTCCACTTTTGAAGATGATCCTGAACAACAACTACTGAGGTGCAAGCTGGGAACAAAATGCAAATGTTGGGAATGATTCTGGTAACTGGGGAAGAACTCAACAGTCGAGAGTGTTTCCAACGTTCCAATGGTTATAGAATCATCGAAGAAACTGAGAGCACAAGGATCCCTAAGAAACAACTTCAAGGATAGGTCACACTAAATCCTCATGGAGAAGATGGTCAAATAGCTCAATCAAGATACTACAATGATAGATCTTCTGGCTAGGTGTGTCGGCCAGAACATCAACCTTGTCGGGGACCTACATCATAGATCTTGGAAAAGTTCCAACCATCATATCTGCCTGAGATTCATATCTGGTTGGTAACAGGATATTCCAGACCCATCGAGTCTAGAAGAAAATGAAAGTTTGCAACACAACTCGACGAGATAGCGTTGCGAGATTCTGGGGAAATGGACTATGGTAGTAAGCTCCAAAACATGAGCTGGTTCTGCTAACACATGTGAACATGTTGTCCTAGACAAGCATGGCCACATAGTAGTCTTATAATAAACACACTACCGAGTTTAGGTGGGGAACCACCATCGAGGATAACAAAGTCCTTGCATAAGGCATGCTCTTAAGAAGGAAATTCTTCTCCTTGAACAATTCAATCAGTGGCTTGGTGTGCTAGGGAATACATATGGAGTGGAGCTAATTAATCGAGCAAACCATAAAATGCATTTGCACATGCATAAATGACTTGGGATGGTACCAGAGGAAATAGAAACAAACCTTTCTCAAATTCATGGCGGCAACTTACACCTAATGCACGTGAACTTGGAGAAAGTCACTTCTTTCACCCAAACATATACCTCATGAGCGGAACATGAAGGCAATGCTTAAAAAAGTTTCCAACACTAGCTCAATGTTCAACATGAATCATGGAGGAGACAAGATGCTGCTGATGGGCTGAACAACAACTCATCGTAATTTCCATATCACTGGAATCCCACCATTATGTGAACAATGTGATAGTATTGGTCAAACCAAAAGATGTAATGGTGTATGCTCGAGGGATCAACCACGAGTAAGACAACATTACGGTTATCGTTGGTTCTGATTTGATTTGACGATAGCCCATGCACAAATCAAAGATTGGATAAGACAATGGCACCGACAATTGATCACGAGGATCAATTGATGAAGGTATCATCTTTCTTCAACAAACACACAACAAAAGGATATCCCTTTGAAAATGAACTAAGTGGGACAAGCTTTCATCTTCCAACTCTCCAAGTTGTTGTGTAGCTCAACCAACCAGCTCAGGGATACCCAGCATAGATTCTTGGAGAAGGGGTGGTTTATAGGAAAACCAACTTGATCGCGAGCTCAACATAACGGTCAGGGGACAACCCGGTGATACTTCAGAGAGGATATTCAGAAAATCACGAACCACTGATATGTTATTAAATCAGGAATAATCCTGCTTTCTAGGTCAAGACGATATGATCAAATAAGCGAGGGATTGGCACGATCCTAACTCATTGATTGAAGTGTGCACCAGAAATGTGGCCTAGGTAGCATGATAAATCTTAAGATGACGATTCGATAACCATCACGCAAGGAATGAAATTTATCATCCATTAACTACCAAGCAACAGAGTTGCTAGGAGTATTGATTTCACACATCATAGTTCATTTGTCGGCATTCCGGTTGCAACAACGTAGAGACTGAGGAATGAAGAACGATGGTGAGAAGTATCACTTCGTCAAGAATTCATAAGACACGATGCAATTTCTATGATATTCTTGACATAAAGGGGGTAATACTCTGAGGTAGAACAGAGCAAAAGTTGGATTAGCATTTTGATCTGCGAAAGTACAACTACTTTCACCAGTCCAAGAAATGGATGAGGTGCTGGAGTTTGTTTCTCCTAGTCATTCCAGAATAGAATGGCTTGACGAACCACAAGAATAATAGGCATCGATAACACGAATGCACAACTAGTCCCGACTATCAATTGATAGACAAGGTCAAAATACAACTAAAGAGAGACAACTTAAAGGAACATATGTTTTTCTGAGTTGTGGATGCATAGATTAGCATGTCGAATGGGTTCAACATATTTCTTCCAGATAACCCATGCTGAGGAGGTAGAACTTGCAGAGTCACATCATAGAATTGAGAACTCGTCAAGAGCACTCTGGTTGTGACCTTTCAGTTCAGCGAGGAACTTCTGCCATAAGCAGTTCATGGTACTTGGAAGAGGGTAATACCACGAACCTCGAGGACTATTGCAAGGGTTACTAATATCCTAAAGGAACTAGCAACACTATCAACATGAAGTAAGTAGGATGAATCTTGGGCTCAAAACCCAGGAGTAGAATGCCTACTAACTAAATGGCATCACGGGGTGCTTCCGAGAATGGTGGCCAGAATCATCACACTGGGGATACGAAAGCATTGCTAAATTACTGAGTGGTTCTTGAGGACACCTAGGGTCATAATACTAACTCCAATATACACGTCAAGGCCACGGAGTACCTCAACACACCGATTAGAGCGCTTATTCTGACCAAAAGGACATCGGGAATGGAGGAAGGATTTGCAAATGCATCAGATTATTTAGAAACCTAGAATGACTCGAATAGCATAATGGCTGTAAATGCTCGAGAAGATTTGAGACATCCTGCAAAATGGTGGCATAACCACTCAACAGCACAATATCAAGGTTCTAAGGCCAGCTATGAACATATGGAAGTAGTAGGAACTGAATTGAGGCTTGAACTCAACAATCCTAGGCAACTACGGTTTAGTAACACGTGATCCTGATAGAAAGATGAGAAGCCTAGTTCTTAATCCCCATAGAAGAGAAGAGGATGACTCAGATTAGAAGGCCATAGGGTAAAGGAGTAAAAAGAGCCTTACGTTCCCTTCCACAATCAATTTCCTTACATAACAAAAGCATTTGTAGACATGACTTCGACCAGTTTGGCTTGGTAATCCTACAGGCAGTCAGGCTCTGATACCAAAGTTGTCAGGACCCCGATTCCAAGTCACATCGATCTAGCCGGTAACACCTCATATCACTTTGCAGCCTCACGCACGGTATTCCCACGGGTGTCGCCTTACCATGGCCCGGGACCGTTTGCGCCTTTTGGCTCACGTATATGATAGTGTCGCTAGCATCCATATGACAGAGAACCCGGGCCGACATGACTAGTCGTGAACCCAAAGTGGCACTAACTTATGGGGACATGCATACATGAATCAACATCGAGCATGTCGGTCAGCAGCGTGCGAATCCGGGCTGTAGCACTGGGCTAACAGGACTCCGGTGAACCAGGCTGTAGCAGGCTAGGCAGGACTCCGGATGTCACTGCGTGACATTTCCCCGAAGGGATAGACACAGGAACGAAGTGAATCACATGCCGGCCAGTCAAGTGTTCCGGAGCAGTAGTGCTGGGCTAGCAGGACTCCGGTGAACCGGGCTGTAGCGGACTACTATGAGTCATGGAAGCACAAGACTACATTTCCCCATAAGAGAGGCTACTAAGGATAAAGAACTAGGTTGTCGGATCCCACACATACCAAGCATTTCAATCATACACACAATATGCACAATATGTGCAATACAACATGGCATCACAACAAGACTCTACGACTCAGAGTATTATTCATTAGGCTCCGAGGAGCGAGATATTACAAACATGTGTCTCATGACCCAACAATCATAGCATACAATCAAAGCACATGCGGAAGCTTAACATGTCTGAGTATAGACATCTATAAATGAAAAAGGCTGAGAAGCGTGACTATCTACCAGATCCTACCGAGGGCACAAGATCGTAGCTGAGGTAACAAGCTAAACGTCGAAGTCCACATGGAACTACTAGCGAGACTGAAGTCTTTCAACAAAACATAAATTAAGCAAACATGAGTAGAAATGTACCCAGCAAGACTTACATCAGAACTAACTACATATGCATCGGTATCAACAAAGGGGTGGTGGAGTTTAACTGCAGCAAGCCAGCTTTGACTCAGTGGCTAACCGGAACTACGACTGCAAGTAACTCTTTTGAGGTGGCGCACAGGAGTCCAAAAATTCACCATACCAATACACCACTATGGATCCGCTCCCGTCTCCCCGCGAGAACGCCATCCATAGCACTCACGCTTATCTTGCGAGTTTTACAGTATCCACTTTCACTTGTCTATGAACTATGCAAGGGGTCCAAGTTTCCATATCCGAGGAATCCGGCTATTTGAATAGATAATGATAACCCTGTAGGGGTGTACTTCTTCACACACGCTCTCGCCACTTACCACCATGTACACGATGTGTATCTCGGCAACCTTCAAGCGGAAGCCTGGTGAGGGAGTCGGCCATGACCTGACTAACCACACAAGTCTCTAGTCCAGGTTTATCGCCTATTCGGGTTCCATCCGCATGGAGATCCGGCCGTGGTGTCGCTCACGGCCCCAAACGATGTGTACAGGATTCCCAAGCCCACCATCCGGGTGCCACTTGGCACTCCGGGCCACTTTGCCTAGTCTGTCCCAAGCCCATCTGTACCGGGTGCCACTTGGTAGACTACTAACACTACCTACAAACACCAGAAACTAGTTGCAACTCCTGGACAGATACGAGTTGATTAATAAATCGAGAGAGCTTGGAGCGCCCGGAGCCCAATGTGTGGTAGTAACTGTTCATGGATCACAAACACAGAACTCAGTTCCTAAGGACGGCTGCAATGAGACAACCCACCATGTACTCGTACATGGCCTCTCACCGCTACCTTTATTAAATCGTGTTCACACACTTAGCTCACACACAGTAGGACATGTTCACCACATTCCAATTCATTCCCGATGAATCGGACCTGACTCAACTCTAAGCAGTAGCAGGCATGACAAACAAGCATGAATGAGTAGGCACATCAGGGCTCAAACAAATCCTACTCATGCTAGAGGATTTCATCTATTTACTGTGGCAATGACAGGTCATGCAGAGGAAAGGGGTTCAACTATTGCAGCATGTAACAGTTGAATCGCAGTTGTCCTAATGCAGTAAAAGAGAGCAGGAGCGAGAGAGTGGGATTGTATCGGAATGAACAAGGGGGTTTTGCTTGCCTGGCACTTCTGAAGATATTATAGCTCTTCATCGGTGTCATCGAACTCATCGTCGGGATACGCCTACCAAGAGTGGACAAGCACCGGCAATAGAGAAGAACACAATCAATGCAAATGCGACAATATGATGCATGATCATGGCATGTATATGTGATGTTGTTTGTGCTAATGCAAACATCAACAAGTTCAATGGAGCTCATTTGAATCAAGGATTCAAATGCAACTCCAAACTTAAGCATTTTAAATGCCCTTTATGTGTTTTCATCTATACAGCAGGTTTAGGTTGGTTTGTCATGCATGAAACTAGTACAGATGTATAGATTGAATTTTTCTGATAGTTTTTCATATATAAATTATTTCTTTTGGAGTTACGGTTGAATTTCTATGATTTTTTGAAGTTCTGTTCATTTTCTGAAAATAATAAATCATTTAAGATTTATTTATATTCCAGAAAGGAATTATTGCGTCAGCATGACCTCATAGTGATGTCAGCAGTTCAACGACTCGGTCCAGGTCAAACCTGACGTGTGGGGTCCACACGTCAGTGACACAGTTAACTAACAAGGTTAATTAAAATTAAACTAAACCTAATCTAATTTAGTTAAGGCCTGGGCCCACATGTCAGAGGCTAATTAAACTAACTAAATAAATTAACACTAACCCGGGTTAATTAGCAGGGCTGGCCCCACGCGTCAGTGACCCAGGGTGGTCAAACCCTGGTCAGACGGGGTCAAACCCTCGGGACAACTTACCGGAGTTAACCCGCAGCTCGTCGCCGGCGAAGCCCGAGACGACGAAGGGGCTCGGGATTCCTCCTCCGGCGACCAAATGGCCGGCGGAGGGCATCTACGTGGAGCTGGGACTCGCTCGCATCAATTTGTGCAAACGACAGGGGTTGAGGTGGCCTGAGCTCGCTGTAGTCGAGCTCGTAGCGGCGGCCGGCATTCGGGTGTTGAGCGAGACGGGGCTACAGAGCACGGGGAGATGGATGGGTGTGTGCGTTATGCTCAAGGGAGTGCGGTCAGTTCGGTGGTGAGCTCAGACGCGAGTGGCGGTGGCTAGAACAACGGCGGCATCATGCGCGGCGGAGCCGAGCTCTCGGCCATGGCGGAGATGCATGCTGGAGCTCGCGAACGCGAGGGGGAAGAGAGGGTTTTAGCACAGAGGCTCACAGCGGGTCTGGCAGCAACACCGGCAAGATGCTCAGCGGGCTCGGGGAGGCTTCAGAGTCGGTGAATCGTCGACGGCGATCCACGGCCAAAGGTTGAAGACGACGGCCTAGGCGAGGCTGCGGTGTGTCTGGCGTCACGTGGCTTGGTCGAGAGGAAGAGGGAGTCGCGTCGGAGCCTCTGGGCGGTACGGAGAGGGGTAGGGTGGCCGGTGGCGGCGGTAACGGCGAGCGGCGGCGACGGCCGTGTTCGGTCGTGCTACAGAGAGAGAGCAGGGGAAGGGAGAGTGAGCTGCGAGAGAGGGGAAGGACCAGGAGGGCTCGGGCGTCTCCAGGCGCGTCGAGGGCGCCTCGGTGGCAAGCAGGAGGTGGCCAGGGAGGCGTCGGCGCTCGCCACCGAGCTGCTTCGGGGCGAGGGGGAGGAAGACGACAGAGTGGAAGAGGTTGGCTGGGCCGACCAGCTCAGGTGAGCCGCTAGGTGGGCTAGGGCGCTAGGTAAGTGCCCAGGTGAGTCTCTCTCTCTCTGTCTTTTATTTCTGTTTTCTACTTTGCGAATTTGTTTTTGATTTAGTAGCAACACCAAATCACTTCTATGAATCTTGAAAATATTCCTTGGCACTTGCTAAAATATTTCAGTGTCCCAAAAATAGTTCCAACATTATTTGAACATTTAAATTATTTATAGGATTTAAATGCCCAAAGTCAAATACAATAAGATTTAATTCAAAAATCCAGAATGGCCTAGAAATATGTGCATCATTTTTGGCAGAGGTTTTCACCTTTAACAAAAATCATAGACTTTTCTAAGGGCATTTGGGTTCATTGAAAATATTTTTATTTTGATCCTAGTTGCATTTCATTTGGTGCTAGGGTTTGGACATCCCCATTTCAGGTTTAAGAAAATTTAAACATGATGCAACAACCAAGACTAGACCACAACAAGGCTGAAGCTAGGGCTGTGACAACTCGCCCCCACTAAACAAGAATCTCGTCCCGAGATTCAAGCGTGGGTAAAAGAAGAGGGGACTCGAACTATCACAATCTTCATGATCCAACTGCTCTTCTCGAGGATGTTGATTCATTGCTCCAATTGATCTTGACATCTTTGCTATCGAGATCTTTATCCAACATGATGATGACGGAAAGAGACTCTACCAAAATCGATCTTCTCGAAGATCGAACAACTCACGATCAACTCACGGAATGAGATGTTGAAACATCTTGAGTTGAGACACAAAACATACATCCAAAGGGATGGAGTGAAACGGAGAACGAAGATTCAAGTTGATAAGCACAATTCCACGCTAAATGATGGTGCATGGTTTCAAGATAAGAGGAGTTATCTGCCATGATTCGATAACGGGACACCTTAGGGAAAGGTGACTCGTAGAGCATTTCCCTTAAGTGGCAAAAAGAATTACTTTTGATACAAAGATCATTGAAACTCTTTATACCAGCCTGAGGTAATCGCAATCGATTGTTGCAAGGGTTCGAAAGAATGGCATACTCCGACTAGGATGGATGATGTGGACTACCTTGTTGAAGACAACGCAATGGATGATTTTTAGCTTACCATCGAAAATTGATGGTACCCATGGTAAGTCCACTTTTGAATTTGATCCTGAACAACAACTACTAAGGTGCAAGCTGGGAACAAAATGCAAATGTTGGGAATGATTCTGGTAACTGGGGAAGAATTCAACAGTCGAGAGTGTTTCCAACGTTCCAATGGTTATAAAATCATCGAAGAAACTGAGAGCACAAGGATCCCTAAGAAACAACTTCAAGGATAGGTCACACTAAATCCTCATGGAGAAGATGGTCAAATAGCTCAATCAAGATACTACAATGATAGATCTTCTAGCTAGGTGTGTCGGCCAGAACATCAACCTTGTCGGGGACCTACATCATATATCTTGGAAAAGTTCCAACCATCATATCTGCCTGAGATTCATATCTGGTTGGTAATAGGATATTCCAGATCCATCGAGTCTAGAAGAAAATGAAAGTTTGCAACACAAATCGACGAGATGGTGTTGCGAGATTCTCGGGAAATGGACTATGGTAGTAAGCTCCAAAACATGAGCTGGTTCTGCTAACACATGTGAACATGTTGTCCCAGACAAGCATGGCCACATAGTAGTCTTATAATAAAAACACCACCAAGTTCAGGTGGGGAACCACCATCGAGGATAACAAAGTCCTTGCATAAGGCATGCTCTTAAGAAGGAACTTCTTCTCCTTGAACAAATCAATCTGTGGCTTGGTGTGCTAGGGAATACATATGGAGTGGAGGTAATTAATCTACCAAACCATAGAATGCATTTGCACATGCATAAATGACTTGGGATGGTACCATAAGAAATAGAAACAAACCTTTCTCAAATTCATGGCGGTAACTTACACCTAATGCACGTGAACTTGGAGAAAGTCACTTCTTTCACCCAAACATATAAATCATGAGCGGAACACGAAGGAAATGCATACAAAAGTTTCCAACACTAGCTCAATGTTCAACATGAATCATGGAGGAGACAAGATGCTGCTGATGGGCTGAACAACAACTCATCGTAACTTCCATATCATTGGAATTACACCATTATGTGAACAATGTGATAGTATTAGTCAGACCAAAAGATGTAATGGTGTATGCTCGAGGGATCAACCACGAGTATGACAACATTACGGTTATCGTTGGTTCTGATTTGATTTGACAATAGCCCATGCACAAATCAAAGATTGGATAAGACAATGGCACCGACAATTGATCACGAGGATCAATTGATGAAGATGTCATCTTTCTTCAACAAACACACAACACAAGGATATCCCTTTGAAAATGAACTAAGTGGGACAAGCTTCCATCTTCCAACTCTCCAAGTTGTTGTGTAGCTCAACCAACCAGCTCAGGGATATCCAGCATAGATTCTTGGAGAAGGGGTGGTTTATAAGAAAACCAACTTGATCGCGAGCTCAACATGACAGTCAGGGGACAACCCGGTGATACTTCAGAGAGGATATTCAGAAAATCACGAACCACTGATATGTTATTAAGCTCGGGAATAATCCTCCTTTCTAGGGCAAGACGATATGATCAAATAAGCGAGGGATTGGCACGATCCTAACTCATTGATCGAAGTGTGCACCAGAAATATGGACTAGGTAGCATGATCAATCTTAAGATGACGATTCGATAACCATCACGCAAGGAATGAAATTTATCATCCATTAACTACCAAGCAACAGAGTTGCTAGGAGTATTGATTTCACACATCATAGTTCACTTGTCGGCATCCCGGTTGCAACAACGTAGAGACCGAGGATTGAAGAATGATGGCGAGAAGTATCACTTCGTCAAGAATTCATAAGACACGATGCAATTTCTATGATATTCTTGACATAAAGGGGGTAATACTCCGAGGTAGAATAGAGGAAAAGTTGGATTAGCATTTTGATCTGCGAAAGTACAACTACTTTGACCAGTCCAAGAAATGGATGAGGTGCTGGAGTTTGTTTCTCCTAGTCATTCCGGAATAGAATGGCTTGACGGACCACAAGAATAATAGGCATCGATAACACGAATGCACAACTAGTCCCGACTATCAATTGATAGACAAGGTCAAAATACAACTAAAGAGAGACAACTTAAAGGAACATATGTTTTTCTGAGTTGTGGATGCATAGATTAGCATGTTGAATGGGTTCAACATTGTAGCGACCAGAGCTCAAACAGTCTAATCTCTATGCTCCGGTGTCATCCCTGGATCAGTAATGCTGACACCACACAGTACTCGGAGGATTTATAACAGAGTAGAAATCACACACTTATTACATCGAGTGTCTCCATAGAGAACTTATTACAATAAGTATGGCTTAAGGCCATCTAATAATGATAACAGCGAAAGGCTTGGAAGATAAGTGAGTCCATCAACTCCAACGGCATCACTGAGTATAGGACCACGACCTAAAACTCCTTAATCATCGTCTGAAAAGTCTGCAACATTAAAGTTGCAGCCCGAAATGGGTCAGCACATGGAATATGCTGGCAAAGTAACACCTAGAGAGCAATGGAATGGAAGATCTATACTATATGCATATTTGGCTGGTGGAAAGCTCTATGGTTACAGTTTTGCGTAAAGCCAGTTTTTCCCTACTGCAAAGGAATAAATTTATTTAACTATCATGGTAGTGGTTAAACATTGAGAATGGTTGACAGCATTCTCAATCCCAATTAAGCATCATCATTAAACAAAACCCAACAAAATTAATTTAGAGTAACATGTTGAGATTCACATGATAATCCAAGTACTAGATACTCAAAACGTCCATAACCGGGGACACGGCTAACCATGATTAGTTTAATACACTCTGCAGAGGTTTGCGCACTTTTCCCCACAAGACTCGATCGTCTCCGTTTGGTTTCTCGCACTACATGGTGTTTGAGAAGACGGATGACCGAGACATAGTCTTTCAGAAGCGCTTGCACCTTACGATCGGGTAGACCGTACCACCTATTTCCCCTACATCTGCTAGTCTACCACTTTAAGAGTTCACACGACTTAGTCAACTATGCTAGAGCCCATAATAGCTTGTGGATGCACACGGAAGTTTCTAGTATGAATAGTCTCATGATCCCTTTGAACCTGGGTGGCGGTCCAAAAGAAAATAGGCAAATCCTGGGTTACCCAGGTGCCTCAATCCACCCAGATTTGTGTTTAAGTTGCCACCTTAGATAAACCATTAATTAACAATCTCACATCTGTCATGGATATCACTCACCCAATCCACGTCTACTAGCATAGCATGGCATAATGGCAAACGTAGAAGTAACTCCCAAAGGTTTGATAATAAAATAGGTAATAGGTACTACCTCAACAACTTCCCATCCCACAATTTAGTTAGATCCTAATCATGCAATGTGTGAGGATTGATCTAATGCAATAAAACTGGGTAGTAGGAAAGGTATGATCAAAGTGTTACTTGCCTTGCTGATGATCCACGAAACCTAGAGATTCGAAGTAACAAGCGGCGCACTCCGGGTATTCTATCGCAGACAAACAAATAAGCATACAATAAGTACTCGTCTAATGCATAGGTAAAAGTCAAATAAGAGATCTAACCAGAAGGTTCAACTTAAGAACTCCGGTTTGTAAAAAGAATCAAATCGAACAAAGCAACGAAAGTCAAACGGCGAAAGAAAACAACTTCGTACTACTAATCTGGATCTAAAGCAATTTTTATAGTAGCAAAAACTTGTTTAAGTTGGTTAAACGGATAGAGGGTTTCGAGACGAAACTCCAGGCGCTTGAATCGCCTGATTATGATAAACGAGCGAAAAGTTATACTAAAACGAAAATCAGATCAGAAATCGCGATCAGAAAAATCGCGGATTTAATCCGAGAAAAAAAAGACGAACGTTCGCTAGAACGAACGAACGAATGAACGGACGAACGCTCGCTATTTAAATAAATCGGAAAACCGATCTATTAAAAAAAACCAAACCTAAAAAAACCGACGAAAACCGACGGAAAAACCGAACGGTTTTTTGAAAAAAAACCGGAGCAGACTTCGAGGCGCACCTCGGGCGGCGTGCGGCGGCTCCGGTGGACGGCGACTCCGGCGGCGGCGGGCGGCGGGGCGGCGGCGGCGGCTAGGGCGGGGCTAGGCGACGGCTAGGGCGGGGCTAGGGTTTGGCTTCGGCTGGGCCTCCCCCCGGCTTATAAAGGCGACCGGGCCAGGAGTCCGGGTCGGACACGGCCCGTTAGGTCGGTTCGTTTTTTTAATAATTAAGCGTAGAAGAAAAATAAAAAGAAATACTAAACGGACTCCAAAAATCACGAAATAAATATTCCCGGGCTTCTAAAATCAAGCCGCACAAGGTGAACATTTATTTGGGGCCTAAATGCAATTTTGAAAAACGCACATTTTTCCTAAATTCAAATAAAATAACAAAAAACTCCAAAATAAAATTTTATTTGATTTTATTTTTAAATTTTCAATATTTATTTATTTTAGGAAAGTCATTTTATTCCCTCTCTCATATTTTTGTAATAGAAATAATTGATAATAAAATAATAAAATCAAATGATCCTATTCTCAAAATTTGAGAAAACTTAAATATGAAAATAATGAATTCCCCAACTCTCTCCGTGGGTCCTTGAGTTGCGTAGAAATTTTTAGGATCAACCAAAATGCAAAATAAAATATGATATGCATTGATGATCTAATGTATAACATTCCAAATTGAAAATTTGGGATGTTACAAACCTACCCCCCTTAAGATGAATCTCACCCTCGAGATTCGGGTTGGCTAGAAAATAGGTGAGCGTGGTCCTTGAGCAAATCTTCCTCTCGTTCCCAGGTGGCTTCATCCTCTGTGTGGTGGCTCCACTGAACTTTGCAAAACTTAATAACCTTGTTGCGAGTGACTCGGCTGGCAAACTCGAGAATCTTAATTGGTTTCTCCTCGCAGGTCAAATCGTTATCCAACTGAATTGCTTCCAATGGCACTGTGTCTCTCAAGGGTATGTCAGCCATCTCCGCGTGACACTTCTTCAACTGAGAAACGTGGAACACATCATGAACTCCTGACAATCCTTCGGGCAATTCCAACTTGTAGGCCACTTCTCCCATACGCTCCAAAACTTGATATGGTCCTACAAATCGTGGTGCTAACTTTCCCTTAACTCCAAAACGCTTTGTTCCTCGAAGTGGTGATACTCGAAGATAAGCTCTATCTCCAACTTCGTAAGCTGTCTCCTTGCGTTTAGAGTCTGCATAACTCTTCTGTCTGGACTGGGCTATCTTGAGCCTATCGCGAATCAATTTCACCTTCTGTTCAGACTCTTTAATCAAGTCAGGTCCAAACAACTGGCGGTCTCTAACTTTGTCCCATGACAACGGTGTCCTGCACCTCCTTCCGTACAAGGCTTCAAAAGGGACCATCTTTAAACTGGTTTGGTAACTGTTGTTGTAAGAGAACTCTGCATGTGGCAAATTGTCGTCCCAACTAGATCCATAATCTAGCGCACAAGCTCTCAGCATATCCTCCAAAATCTGATTAACTCTCTCGGTCTGTCCATCTGTCTGTGGATGAAAAGCTCTACTGAATTCTAGCCTGGTTCCCAAAGTTTCGTGTAACTGCTTCTAGAACTTTGAGGTAAATTGGGTTCCTCTATCTGATATGATACTCCTCGGAACTCCATGCAGACATACGATCCTGGTCATGTATATCTTTGCCAACTTAGCACTGGTGTAAGTGGTCTTTACTGGGATGAAATGAGCTACTTTCGTCAATCGATCGACTACAACCCAAATCGAGTCATAGCCTGAAAAATTCCTGGATAATCCCGTGATAAAATCCATGCCTAACTTATCCCACTTCCATTCGGGTATCGACAATGGTTGTAACAATCCTGCTGGCTTCTGATGCTCTGCCTTTACTCTCTGACATACATCACAAATTGCTACATACTCCGCAATATCCTTCTTCATTCCGGTCCACTAGAAAATATCCTTCAAATCCAAATACATCTTGGTATTTCCTGGGTGAATCGAATATGGTGAATCGTGTGCCTCTTGCAGTATCAACTTCCTGATCTCCGGGTCATTGGGCACGTAAACACGGTCTTCAAACCATAGGGTATCGTGCTCATCCTCACAGAATCCCTTAGCCTTTCCTTTGCTAAGTTTCTCCTTTATAGAGGCAATCTCCTTGTCAGTCCTCTGAGCTTCTCTGATTCTATCCATCAAAGTTGACTGAATTTCCAATGCTACTACATAGCCTCTCGGAACTATTTCCAAACATAGTTCACGAAGATTTTCTGCTAACTCCCTTGGTATTTCTCCCATCATTAATGTATTGATATGGCTCTTATGGCTTAATGCGTCAGCTACTACATTAGCCTTTCCGGGATGATAATGCAATTTCATATCATAATCCTTGATGAGCTCCAACCATCTCCTTTGTCTGAGGTTTAACTCCTTCTGTGTGAAAATATACTTCAAGCTCTTATGATCCGTATACACCTCGCAATGGTTTCCAATTAGAAAATGTCTCCAAGTTTTTAATGCATGCACCACGGCTGCTAATTCCAAATCATGCGTAGCATAATTCAACTCATGAGGCTTAAGCTGTCATGAGGCATATGAAACAACTCTCCCTTCCTGCATAAGCACTGCTCCAAGTCCTCGACATGAGGCGTCGCAATACACCTCATAATCCTTGGTCTGGTCTGGCAAAATCAACACTGGTGAAGTAACCAAACGTTTCTTCAACTCCAGGAAACTAGCCTCACATTCCTCCGTCCATATGAACTTGGTATCTTTCTTCAACAACTCAGTCATAGGCTTCGCAATCTTTGAGAAATTGTCAATAAATCTCCAATAGTATCCTGCGAGTCCAAGAAAACTCCGGATCTCTCCCACGGTGGTTGGTGCTTCCCATTTGGTCACGGTATCAACTTTAGTGGGATCAACTGCTATACCTTCTCCAGATATAACATGTCCGAGGAATCCTACTTCCTTCAACCAAAACTCACATTTGCTAAACTTGGCATATAATTGATGTTCTCTGAGCTTTCCAAGAACCAAACGCAAATGTTCCTTATGTTCCTCTTCATTCTTTGAGTAAACCAGGATATCATCAATGAACACTACGACGAACTTATCCAAGAACTCCATAAACACTTCGTTTATCATGTTCATAAAATATGCAGGTGCGTTAGTCAGACCAAATGACATAACGGTATACTCATACAATCCATACCCGGTGGTAAAAGCTGTCTTAGGAATATCTTGTTCTCGAATCTTCAACTGGTGGTATCCTGATCGCAGATCGATCTTGGAAAATACCTTAGCTCCTTGCAATCGATCAAACAGATCATTGATCATTGGTAGTGGGTAATTGTTCTTGATTGTTACTTCATTCAATCCTCGATAATCAACAACCATCCTTAACGATCCATCCTTCTTCTCCACTAGAAGTACTGGCGATCCCCAAGGCGAAGAACTTGGGCGAATATATCCTTTATCCAGTAACTCCTTAATCTGCTTCTTAATTTCCACCAAATCCTTTGCAGGCATCCTGTATGGTCTCTTCGATATTGGCCCTGTGCCTGGCAATAGCTCAATCAAAAACTCAATATCTCTATCCGGTGGCATGCCTGGCAACTCTTCTAGAAATACATCAGGGAAATCCCTTACCACTGGTACTTCCTCCTGCACAACTCCTGTTAAGCAATTTACTTGGGTCCTCTTGGGCACATGTTGGGATACATACTTGATCCTTCTCCCTTCTGGTGTGGTAAGCAAAATTGACTTACTAGCACATTCAATATTCCCTTCATACTTTGATAACCAATCCATGCCTAATATCACATCCAATCCTTGGGATTCCAATACTATTAGCTCTGAGGGAAAAAACATAGTTACCAATCCTTAATGGTAACCGATCACACCATCGACTGGCCATATACTCTGCTCCAGGCGAGGTTACTAACATGGGTGACCTAAGGGCTTGGGTTGACAGGTTATACTTATCCACAAATCCCCTTGAGATGTATGAATGCAATGCACCAGTATCGAAAAGAACGAGTGCAGTAAATGACTTCACCAAAAACTTACCCATTACTGCTTCAGGCTGAGCTTCAACCTCCTCCACGCTAACGTGGTTCACCTGTCCCCTGTTGAAAAGGTTCGGCTTCTTCCTAGAGCTTCCATTGCTATTTCCATTTTGTAATTTAGAAAATTCATTGGCATAATGTCCGGTCTTCGAACACTTAAAGCAAGTGACTTGAATCAGGTCTTTCTTGGCTGGGGTTGATGGGTTGGTGCGGTTCTGGCCGTTGCTTCCTCCATTGCCATTACCATTCTTGGTTCCATTGTGATTGTGCGAGCTACCTCCCCCATGGGTATGCTGAAAATGTCCTCCCGGTCTAGGGGTAAAACGTGGCTTTTGTTGAGCTCCTGTATTGTACTTTCCTTGTGCATACTTCCTCTTGCAACTTTCAATTTGCTGCTGCTTCCCTTCAATCATAGGAGCACGATCTACCAACTCCTGGTAGTTGTTGAAGGTTGCTACCATCAACTGCATGCTCAACTCATTGTTCAGTCCTTCAGAAACTTCTCCTGCTTAGCTGCATCCGTAGCAACGTTATCTGGGGCATAACGTGCTAACTTACTAAAGTCCTCCACATACTGGCCAACTGTCCTTCCTCCCTGGCGCAAGTTGCGAAACTCACGCTTCTTCATGGGCATAGCTCCTGCTGAAACATGGGCAGTACGAAAAGCCTGCTGAAACTGGTCCCATGTGACAGTGTCGACAGGGAAAGTGGCCGTGAAATTCTCCCACCATGATGATGCGGGTCCTTCAAGCTAATGTGCGGCAAACTTCACCTTCTCCGCATCCGTGCATCTTGCTGTGGTCAACTCTCTAACTGTCTTGCGGAGCCAATCATCTGCTACTATTGGCTTGGTGCTACTGGAAAACACCGGCGGTTTCAGCCTAAGAAAACGGGCTAAATGATCAACAGGTGGTGGTGGTGGTGGGTTGTTGTTGTTGTTCCCCTGATTCTGATTCTGAACTAGCAACTGCATCAAAGTGTTCTGCTGCTGGATCAACCGGGTGAGCTCCGGTGGGAAGGTAAATCCGGGGTCACGTCTCGGAGGCATCTGAGGGTTTAGAAAAGATGAGATGTAAGAATAGAGGGGGTCTAAAGAGAAAACACTACCCATATGCACATGAGGCAAAATCAAACAATTCACTTCATTCAATCAAACAAACAAGGGCATACAATCGATCTAACTATCGCAAAAGTGCTCGGACTATAATATTTACATGGTGGACTACTACTACTGATGAGGTGGTCTACTAAAAATATTCTTCGGTCGTAGACTCCATGATATCTGCTCCAGCTTCATCAACATAGTCATCATCGCTATCATCTGGGTCCGAGTTTGTGTCTTCGATGATGATGTAGTCTTCCGGGCTAATCTCCTTGGGTTCTTCGTCTTCATCTACTGGTGTAGGGCCTCCCATAAATATCCTGATCTTCATTGTTAGGTCGGCATTCTTGTCCACCAATACTTCAATTTCTTCTTCATAATCTTCACGTGTAGCCTTGAGTTCTTCCTCTAGTTCCTTGATCCTTGTCCTTGCCTTCTTCAGGTCTATCATGTCGGCGCACATCTAGTTCTCCTGTCGTCGAATGTGCTGGTTTAACTCCTAGATAAAAGCTGCAATTGATCTATCCTTCCTGGTGTTGATCATCTCCCAGTGTTCATCTCGGCGTCCACAAATCTGGTAGATAGTATCCTTGAGATAATTGCGGTAGACTTATCCAATGCGTCCCATGGCGATGTGATCTGCCATGCTCTTCCCTAGATTCCAAGTTGGTGCATCAAAAGAAAACTCTATGGACTCAGTGACTGGCATGAATGTCCTTCCTGGAACTTGAACTTGAATCATCCAGCGCTCTTCTTCAGGTAACGTGGTGTTGTAGGTTCCGGTGAAGCTTGGTACTCCTATGTTCAGGTATCTAGTGACTTCCTTCAAGTGACGTCCAAAGGGTGTATCTTCATCCGGTTGTGTGAACTTGTTCCTTGCATCCGCCATCCTAAAAGAGTAGAAAAGATGAGGAGTCAGAAGAGAAGAGAGTGAATAGTGATCTAGGTCTTTAGCATAGTGGTCGTGTCCTACAGTCAGCGTGTGCTCTGATACCATCTCTGTAGCAACCAGACCTCAAACAGTCTGATCTCTGTGCTCCGGTGTCATCCCTAGATCAGTAATGCTGACACCACACAGTACTCGGAGGATTTATAACAGAGTAGCAATCACACACTTATTACATCGAGTGTCTCCATAGAGAACTTATTACAATAAATATGGCTTAAGGCCATCTAATAATGATAACAGCGGAAGGCTTGGAAGATAAGTGAGCTCATTAACTCCAACGGCATCACTGAGTATAGGACCATGACCTAAAACTCCTTAATCGTCGTCTGAAAAGTCTGCAACATTAACGTTACAGCCCGAAACAGGTCAGCACATGGAATATGCTGGCAAAGTAACACATAGAGAGCAATGGAATGGAACAACTATACTATATGCATATTTGGCTGGTGGAAAGCTCTATGGTTACAGTTTTGCGTAAAGCCAGTTTTTCCCTACTGCAAAGGAATAAACTATCATGGTAGTTGTTAAACATTGAGAATGGTTGACAGCATTGTCAATCCCAATTAAGCATCATCATTAAACAAAACCCAACAAAATTAATTTAGAGTAACATGTTGAGATTCACATGATAATCCAAGTACTAGATACTCAAAACGTCCATAACCGGGGACACGGCTAACCATGATTAGTTTAATACACTCTGCAGAGGTTTGCGCACTTTTCCCCACAAGACTCGATCGCCTCCGTTTGGTTTCTCGCACGACATGGTGTTTGAGAAGACGGATGACCGAGACATAGTCTTTCAGAAGCGTTCGCACCTTACGATCGGGTAGACCGTACCACCTACTTCCCCTACATCTGCTAGTCTACCACTGTAAGAATTCGCACGACTTAGTCAACTATGCTAGAGCCCATAATAGCTTGTGGCTGCACATGGAAGTTTCTAGTATGAATAGTCTCATGATCCCTTTGAGCCTGGGTGGCGGTCCAAAAGAAAACAGGTAAATCCTGGGTTACCCAGGTGCCTCAATCCACCCAGATGTGTGTTTAAGCTGCCACCTTAGATAAACCATTAATTAACAATCTCACATCTGTCATGGATATCACTCACCCAATCCACGTCTACTAGCATAGCATGGCATAATGGCAAACATAGAAGTAACTCCCAAAGGTTTGATAATAAAACAGGTAATAGGTACTACCTCAACAACTTCCCATCCCACAATTTAGTTCGATCCTAATCATGCAATGTGTGAGGATTGATCTAATGCAATAAAACTGGGTAGTAGGAAAGGTATGATCAAAGTGTTACTTGCCTTGCTGATGATCCGCGAAATCTAGAGATTCGAAGTAACAAGCGGCGCACTCCGGGTATTCTATCGCAGACAAACAAACAAGCATACAATAAGTACTGATCTAATGCACATGTAAAAGTCAAATAAGAGATCTAATCAGAAGGTTCAACTTAAGAACTCCGGTTTGCAAAAAGAATCAAATCGAACGAAGCAACGAAAGTCAAACGGGGAAAGAAAACAACTTCGTACTACTAATCTGGATCTAAGGCAATTTTTATAGTAGCAAAAACTTGTTTAAGTTGGTTAAACGGATAGAGGGTTTCGAGATGAAACTCCAGGCGCTTGAATCACCTGATTCCGATAAACGAACAAAAAGTTATACTAAAACGAAAATCGGATCAGAAATCGCGATCAGAAAAATCGCGGATTTAATCCGAGAAAAAGAAAAACGACGAACGTTCGCTAGAACAAACGAACGGACGAACGCTCGCTATTTAAATAAATTGGAAAACCGATCTATTTAAAAAAACCAAACCAAAAAAAACCGATGAAAACCGACGGAAAAACCAAACGGTTTTTCAAAAAAAAAACCGGCGCGGACTTCGAGGCGCACCTCAGGCTGCGTGCGGCGGCTTCGGTAGACGGCGACTCCGGCGGCGGCGGCTAGGGCGGGGGTGGGCGGCGGCTAGGGCGGGGCTAGGGTTTGGCTTCGGCCGGGCCTCCCCCCGGCTTATAAAGGCGACCGGGCCAGGAGTCCGGGTCGGACACGGCCCGTTAGGTTGGTTCGTTTTTTTTAAATAATTACGAGCGGAAGAAAAATAAAAAGAAATACTAAACGGACTCCAAAAATCCCGAAATAAATTTTCCCGGGCTTCTAAAATCAAGCCTCACAAGGTGAACATTTATTTTGGTCCTGAATGCAATTTTGAAAAATGCACATTTTTCCTAAATTCGAATAAAATAACGAAAAACTCCGAAATAAAATCTTATTTGACTTTATTATTAAATCCTCAATATTTCTTTATTTTGGGAAAGTCATTTTATTCCCTCTCTCATATTTTTGTAATAGAAATAATTGATGATAAAATAATAAAATCAAATGATCCTATTCTCAAAATTTGAGAAAACTCAAATATGAAAATAATGAATTCCCCAACTCTCTTCGTGGGTCCTTGAGTTGCGTAGAAATTTCTAGAATCAACCAAAATGCAAAATAAAATATGATATGCATTGATGATCTAATGTATAACATTCCAAATTGAAAATTTGTGATGTTACAAACATATTTCTTCCGGATAACCCATGCCGAGAAGGTAGAACTGGCAGAGTCACATCATAGAATCGAGAACTCGTCAAGAGCACTCTTGTTGTGACCTTTTGGTTCAGCGAGGAACTTCTGCCATAAGCAGTTCATGGTACTTCGAAGAGGGTAATACCACGAACCTCGAGGACTATTGCAAGGGTTACTAATATCCTAAAGGAACTAGCAACACTATCAACATGAAGTAAGTAGGATGAATCTTGGGCTCAAAACCCAGGAGTAGAATGCCTACTAACTAAATGGCATCACGGGGTGCTTCCGAGAATGGTGGCCAGAATCATCACACTGGGGATACGAGTTCAATGGAAACAGCAACAAGTTCAATGGAGCTCATTTGAATCAAGGATTCAAATGCAACTCCAAACTTAAGCATTTTAAATGCCCTTTATGTGGTTTCATCTATACAACATGTTTAGGTTGGTTTGTCATGCATGAAACTAGTACAGATGGATAGATTGAATTTTTCTGATAATTTGTCATATATAAATTATTTCATTTGGAGTTACGGTTGAATTTCTATGATTTTTTCAAGCTTTGGGAATTTTCTCAAAATAATAAATCATTTAATATTTATTTAAATTCCAGAAAGGAATTGTTGCGTCAGCATGACCTCACAGTGACGTCAGGAGGTCAACGACTCGGTCCAGGTCAAACCTGACGTGTCGGGTCCACACGTCAGTGACACAGTTAACTAACAAGGTTAATTAAAATTAAACTAAACCTAATCTAATTTAGTTAAGGCCTAGGCCCACATGTCAGAGGCTAATTAAACTAACTAAATAAATTAACACTAACCTCGGTTAATTAGCAGGGTTGGCCCCACGCGTCAGTAACCTAGGGTGGTCAAACCCTGGTCAGACGGGGTCAAACCCCCGGGTCAACTCGCAGGAGTTGACCCGCGGCTCGTCGCCGGCGAAGCCCGAGACGGCGGAGGGGCTCGGGATTCCTCCTCCGGCGACCAAATGGCCGGCGGAGGGCATCTACGTGGAGCTGGGACTCGCCCACATCCATTTGTGCAAATGGCAGGGGCTGAGGTGGCCGGAGCTCGCCGGAGTAGAGATCGTAGCGGCGGCCGGTGTTCGGGTGTTGAGCGAGACGGGCTACAGGGCACGGGGAGATGGATGGGTGTGTGCGTTATGCTCAGGGGAGTGCGGTCAGTTCGGTGGTGAGCTCAGACGCGAGTGGCGGTGGCTAGAACAACGACGGTGTCATCCTGGAGCTCGCGAACGCGAGGGGGAAGAGAGGGTATCAGCACGGAGGCTCACATCGGGTCAGGCAGCAACAACGGCGAGATGCTCAGCGGGCTCGGGGAGGCTTCAGAGTCGGCGAATTGTCAGCGGCGATTCATGGCCAAAGGTTGAAGACAACGGCCTAGGCGAGGCTGCGGCGCGTCTGGCGTCACGTGGCTTGGTCGAGAGGAAGAGGGAGTCGCGACGGAGCCTCTGGGCGGTACGGAGAGGGGTAGGGTGGCCGGTGGCGGCGGTAACAGTGAGCGGCGGCGACGGCCGTGTTCGGTCGTGCTACAGAGAGAGAGAGAGCAGGGGAAGGGAGAGTGAGCTGCGAGAGAGGGGAAGGAGCAAGGGGGCTCGAGCGTCTCTAGGCGCGTCGGGGGCGCCTCGATGGCAAGCAGGAGGTGGCCAGGGCGGCGTTCGCGCTCACCACCGAGCTCTTTGGGAACGTAGCAGAAATTCAAAATTTTCCTACGTGTCACCAAGATCTATCTATGGAGAGACCAGCAACGAGGGGAAGGAGAGTGCATCTACATACCCTTGTAGATCGCTAAGCGGAAGCGTTCAAGAGAACGGGGTTGATGGAGTCGTACTCGTCGTGATCCAAATCACCGATGATCCTAGTGCCGAACGGACAGCACCTCCGTGTTCAACACACGTACAGCCCGGTGACGTCTCCCATGCCTTTATCCAGCAAGGAGAGAGGGGGAGGTTGAGGAAGACTCCATCCAGCAGTAGCACAACGGCGTGGTGGTGGTGGAGGAGCGTGGTACTCCAGCAGGGCTTCGCTAAGCACCGCGAGATATGAGGAGGAGAGAGGTAGGGCTGCGCAAGGGAGAGATCAAATCGTCTGTTGGGCAGCCCCTAGGCCTCAAGTATATATAGGGGAAGGGGAGGGGGCTGTGCCCCCTTTAGGGTTCCCACCCCAAGGGGTGCGGCAGCCCTAGATCCCATCCGAGGGAGGCGGCCAAGGGGTGAGGAGAGGGAGGCGCAGGGAGCATGGGCCTTAGGGCCCATCTGCCCTTAGGGTTTGCCCCCTTCCTCCCCTTAGGCGCCTTGGGCCTTGGTGGGGGGGGGGGGGCGCACCAGCCCACCTGGGGCTGGTCCCCTCCCACACTTGGCCCATGCAGCCCTCCGGGGCTTGTGGCCCCACTTGGTGGACCCCGGGGACCCTCCCGGTGGTCCCGGTACGTTACCGATAAACCCCGAAACTTTTCCGGTGACCAAAACAGGACTTCCCATATATAAATCTTCACCTCCGGACCATTCCGGAACTCCTCGTGACGTCCGGGATGTCATCCGGGACTCCGAACAACATTCGGTAACCACATACAAACTTCCTTTGTAACCCTAGCGTCATCGAACCTTAAGTGTGTAGACCCTACGGGTTCGGGAGACATGCAGACATGACCGAGATGACTCTCCGGTCAATAACCAACAGCGGGATCTGGATACCCATGTTGGCTCCCACATGTTCCACGATGATCTCATCGGATGAACCGCGATGTCAAGGACTTAATCAATCCCGTATACAATTCCCTTTGTCTATCGGTACGATACTTGCCCGAGATTCGATCGTCGGTATCCCGATACCTTGTTCAATCTCGTTACCGGCAAGTCTCTTTACTCGTTCCGTAACACATCATCCCGTGATCAACTCCTTGATCACATTGTGCACATTCTGATGATGTCCTACCGAGTGGGCCCAGAGATACCTCTCCGTTTACACGGAGTGAGAAATCCCAGTCTCGATTCGTGCCAACCCAACAGACACTTTCGGAGATACCCGCAGTGCACCTTTATAGCCACCCAGTTACATTGTGACATTTGGCACACCCAAAGTATTCCTACGGTATCCGGGAGTTGCACAATCTCATGGTCTAAGGAAATGATACTTGACATTAGAAAAGCTTTAGCAAACGAACTACACAATCTTATGCTAGGCTTAGGATTGGGTCTTGTCCATCACATCATTCTCCTAATGATGTGATCCCGCTATCAACGACATCCAATGTCCATGGTCAGGAAACCGTAACCATCTATTGATCAACGAGCTAGTCAACTAGAGGCTTACTAGGGACATGGTGTTGTCTATGTATCCACACATGTATCTAAGTTTCCTATCAATACAATTCTAGCATGGATAATAAACGATTATCATGAACAAGGAAATATATAATAATAATCAATTTATTATTGCCTCTAGGGCATATTTCCAACAGTCTCCCACTTGCACTAGAGTCAATAATCCAGTTTACATCGATATGTGATTAACACTCAAGGTCACATCCCCATGTGACTAACACCCAAAGAGTTTTTGGGTTTGATCATGTTATGCTTGTGAGAGAGGTTTCAGTCAACGGGTCTAAAACATTCAGATCTGTATATACTTCGCAAATTTCTATGTCATCTTCTAGATGCAGCTACCACATTCTATTTGGAGCTATTCCAAATAACTGTTCTACTCTACGAATCCTGTTTACTACTCAGAATAATCTGGATTAGTGTCAAAGTTTGCATCGGCGTAACCCTTTACGACGAACTCTTTTAGCACCTCCATAATCGAGAAAATTCCTTAGTCCACTAGTTACTAAGGATACCTTTGACCGCTGTGCTGTGTTCCATTCTTGGATCACTCTTGTACCCCTTGACTGACTCATGGCAAGGCACACTTCAGGTGCGGTACACAGCATAGCATACTGTAGAGCCTATATCTTAAGCATAGGGGACGACCTTCGTCCTTTCTCTCTCTTCTGCCGTGGTCGAGCTTTAAGTCTTAACTTCATACCTTACAACTCAGGCAAGAACTCCTTCTTTGACTGATCCATCTTGAACACCTTCAAGATCATGTCAAGGTATGTGCTCATTTGAACGTACCATTAAGCGTTTTGATCTATCCTTATAGATCTTGATGCTCAATGTTCAAGTAGCTTAATCCAGGCTTTCCATTGAAAAACACATTTCAAATAACTTTGCATGCTTTCCAGAAATTCTACATCATTTCCGATCAACAATATGTTAACAACATATACTCATCAGAAATTCTATAGTGCTCCCAAAATCTTTGGAAATACAAGTTTCTCATAACTTTGTATAAACCCAAAATCTTTGATCATCATCAAAGCATACATTCCAACTCCGAGATGCTCACTCCAGTCCTTAGAAGGATTGCTGGAGCTTTGCATACTTATTAGCATCTTTCAGGATTGAAAAAACCTTCCGGTTGTATCACATACAACCTTTCCTCAAGAAAATCGTCAAGGAAACAATGTTTTGACATCCTATCTGCAAGATTTCATAAATAGTGTAGTAATCGCTAATATAATTCCAACAAACTCTTAGCATCGCTACGAGTGAGAAAGTCTTATCGTAGTCAACTCCTTGAACTTGTCGGAAAACATCTTAACGACAAGTCGAGCTTTCTTAATGGTGATACTAATCATCATTGTCCGTCTTCCTTTTAAAATCCATATGTACCTAACAGCCTTATGACCATCAAGTAGTTCTTCCAAAGTCTACACTTTGTTTTCATATATGGATCCTCTCTCGGATTATATGGCCTCGAGCCATTTTGGAATCTAGGCCCACCATCGCTTCTCCATAGCTCGTAGGTTCATTGTTGTCTAGCAACATGACTTCCAAGACAGGACTATGTACCACTCTAAAGTAGTACACATCCTTGTCATCCTACGAGGTTTGGCAGTGACTTGATCTGAAGTTTCATGATCACTATCATAAGCTTCCACTTCAATTGGTGTAGGTGCCACAGGAACAACTTCATGTGCCCTGCCACACACTAGTTGAAGAGATGGTTCAATAACCTCATCAAGTCTCCACCATCCTCCCACTCAATTCTTTCGAGATAAACTTTTCCTCGAGAAAGGACCCGATTCTAGAAACAATCCCTTATTGCTTTCGGATCTGAGACAGGAGGTATACCCAACTGTTTTGGGTGCCCTATGAAGATGCATTTATCCGCTTTGGGTTCGAGCTTATCAGCTTGAAACTTTTTCACATAAGCGTCGCAGCCCCAAACTTTTAAGAAATGACAGCTTAGGTTTCTCTAAACCATAGTTCATATGGTGTCATCTCATCGGAATTACGTGGTGCCCTATTTAAAGTGAATGTGGTTGTCTCTAATGCCTAACCCATAAACTGTCGTGGTAATTCGATAAGAGACATCATGGTATGCATCATATCCAATAGGGTGCAGTTATGATGTTCGGACACACCATCACACTATGGTGTTCCAGGCTGTATTAGTTGCGAAACAATTTCCACAATGTCTTAATTCTGTGCCAAACTCATAATTCAGATATTCATCTCTATGATCATATCATAGATCTTTTTATCCTCTTGTCACGACGATCTTTCAACTTCACGCTGAAATTTCTTGAACCTTTCAATAATTCAGACTCATGATTCATCAAGTAAATATACTCAACATCTACTCAAATCATCTGTGAAGTTAGAACATAACGATATCCACTACACGCCTCAGTACTCACTAGACTGCACACATCAAAATGTATTACTTCCAACAAGTTGCTTTATAGTTCCATTTTACTGAAACCGAGGCTTTCAGTCATCTTGCCCATGTGGTATGATTTGCATGTCTCAAGTGATTCAAAATCAAGTGAGTCCAAATGGTCCATTTGCATGGAGTTTCTTCATGCGTTTTATACCGATATGACTTACGTGGCAGTGCCACAAGTAGGTGGTACTATCATTACTATCTTATATCTTTTGGCATGAACATGTGTATCACTATGATCGAGATTCAATAAACCATTCATTTTGGGTGCAAGACCATTGAAGGTATTATTCAAATAAACGGAGTAACTATTATTCTCTTTAAATGAATAACCGTATTGTGATAGTCATAATCCAATCATGTCTATGCTCAACGCAAACACCAAATAACAATTATTTAGGTTTAACACCAATCTCGATGGTAGAGGGAGCGTGCGATGCTTGATCATATCAACATTGGAAACACTTCCAACACATATCGTCAGCTCACCTTTAACTAGTCTCCGTTTTATTCCATAGCTTTTATTTCGAGTTACTAACACTTAGCAACCGAACCGGTATCTAATACCATGGTGCTACTAGGAGTACTAGTAAAGTACACATTAATACAATGTATATCCAATATACTTCTATCGACCTTGCCAGCCTTCTCATCTACCAAGTATCTAGGGTAATTCTGCTCCAGTGGCTGTTCCTCTTATTACAGAAGCACCTAGTCTCGGGTTTGGGTTCAACATTGGGTTTCTTCACTAGAGCAGCGGCTGATTTGCCGTTTCATGAAGTATCCCTTCTTGCCCTTGCCCTTCTTGAAACTAGTGGTTTCACCAACCATCAACAATTGATGCTCCTTCTTGATTTCTACTTTTGCGGTGTCAGACATCGCGAATAACTCAAGGATCATCATATATGTCCCTGATATATTATAGTTCATCACGAAGCTCTAGTAGCTTGGTGGTAATGACTTCGGAGAAACATCCATATCTCATCTGGAAGATCAACTCCCACTCGATTCAAATGATTGTTGTACTCAGACAATCTGAGCACAAGCTCAACAATTGAGCTTTCCTCCCTTAGTTCGCAGGCTAAGAAAATCGTCGGAGGTCTTATACCTCTTGACGTGGGCACGAGCTTGAAATCCCAATTTCAGCCCTCAAAACATCTGATATGTTTCGCGACATTTCAAAACGTCTTCAGTGCCTCAACACTAAACCGTTTAACTGAACTATCACGTGGTTATCAAAATTTGTATGTCAGATGTTCCCAACATCTGCAGATGACGTTCGAGGTCCAGCACACTGAGCGGTGCATTAAGGACATCAGCCTTCTATGAAGCAATGAGGACAATCCTCAGTTTACGGACCTAGTCCGCATAATTGCTACTATCAACTTTCAACTAAATTTACTCTAGGAACATATCTAAACAGTAGAACTGAAGCGCAAGCTATGACATAATTTGCAAAGAACTTTTGACTATGTTCAGGATAATTAAGTTCATCTTATGAACTCCCACTCAGATAGACATCCCTCTAGTCATCTAAGTGATTACATGATCCGAGTCAACTAGGCCATGTCCGATCATCACGTGAGACGGACTAGTCAACATCGGTGAACATCTTCATGTTGATCGTATCTACCATACGACTCATGCTCGACCTTTCGGTCTCTTGTGTTCCGAGGCCATGTCTGTACATGCTATGCTCGTCAAGTCAACCTAAGTGTTTCGCGTGTGTAAATCTGTCTTACACCCGTTGTATGTGAACGTTAGAATCTATCACACCCGATCATCACGAGGTGATTCGAAACAACGAACTGTCGCAACGGTGCATAGTTAGGGGGGACACTTTCTTGAAATTTTAATGAGGGATCATCTTATTTACTACCGTCGTTCTAAGCAAATAAGATGTATAAACATGATAAACATCACATGCAATCAAACAGTGACATGATATGGCCAATATCATATTGCTCCTTTTGATCTCCATCTTCGGGGCTCCATGATCATCATCGTCACCGGCATGACACCATGATCTCCATCATCATGATCTCCATCATCGTGTCTTCATGAAGTTGTCTCGCCAACTATTACTTCTACTACTACAGCTAACAGTTAGCAATAAAGTAAAGTAATTACATGACGTTTATGTTGACACGCAGGTCATAAATAAATTAAGAAAACTCCTATGGCTCCTGCCGGTTGTCATACTCATCGACATGCAAGTCGTGATTCCTATTACAAGAACATGATCATCTCATACATCACATATATCATTCATCACATCCTTTGGCCATATATATCACATCACATAGCATACCCTGCAAAAACAAGTTAGACGTCCTCTAATTGTTGTTTGCATGTTTTACGTGGCTGCTATGGGTTTCTAGCAAGAACGTTTCTTACCTACGCAAAGACCACAATGTGATATGCCAATTGCTATTTACCCTTCATAAGGACCCTTTTCATCGAATCCGATCCGACTAAAGTGGGAGAGACAGACACCCGCCAGCCACATTATGCAACTAGTGCATGTCAGTCGGTGGAACCGGTCTCACGTAAGCGTACGTGTAAGGTTGGTCCGGGCCGCTTCATCCCACAATGCCGCCGAATCAAGATTGGACTAGTAACGGTAAGCATATTGAACAAAATCAACGCCCACAACTACTTTGTGTTCTACTCGTGCATAGATACTATGCAATAGACCTGGCTCATGATGCCACTGTTGGGGAACGTAGCAGAAATTCAAAATTTTCCTACGTGTCACCAAGATCTATCTATGGAGAGACCAGCAACGAGGGGAAGGAGAGTGCATCTACATACCCTTGTAGATCGCTAAGCGGAAGCGTTCAAGAGAACGGGGTTGATGGATTCGTACTCGTCGTGATCCAAATCACCGATGATCCTAGTGCCGAACGGACGGCACCAATGTGTTCAACACACGTACAGCCCGGTGACGTCTCCCATGCCTTCATCCAG
The DNA here is from genome assembly GCA_034509565.1 of Triticum monococcum. Taxonomy (NCBI): domain Eukaryota; kingdom Viridiplantae; phylum Streptophyta; class Magnoliopsida; order Poales; family Poaceae; genus Triticum; species Triticum monococcum. The sequence goes on along the minus strand of CM067841.1, from coordinate 39,906,980 downwards.
CAAGGAGAGAGGGAGAGGTTGAGGAAGACTCCATCCAGCAGCAGCACAACGGCGTGGTGGTGGTGGAGGAGCGTGGTACTCCACCAGGGCTTCGCCAAGCACCGCGAGATATGAGGAGGAGAGAGGTAGGGCTGCGCAAGAGAGAGATCAAATCGTCTGTTGGGCAGCCCCTAGGACTCAAGTATATATAGGGGAAGGGGAGGGGGCTGCGCCCCCTTTAGGGTTCCCACCCCAAGGGGTGCGGCAGCCCCAGATCCCATCTAAGGGAGGCGGCCAAGGGGGGAGGAGAGGGAGGCACAGGGAGCATGGGCCTTAGGGCCCATCTGCCCTTAGGGTTTGCCCCCTTCCTCCCCATAGGCGCCTTGGGCCTTGGTGGGGGGGGGGGGGCGCACCAGCCCACCTGGGGCTGGTCCCCTCCCACACTTGGCCCATGCAGCCCTCCGGGGCTTGTGGCCCCACTTGGTGGACCCCGGGACCCTCCCTGTGGTCCCGGTACGTTACCGATAAACCCCAAAACTTTGCCGGTGACCAAAACAGGACTTCCCATATATAAATCTTCACCTTCGGACCATTTAGGAACTCCTCGTGACGTCCGGTATGTCATCCGGGACTCCGAACAACATTCGGTAACCACATACAAACTTCCTTTATAACCCTAGCGTCATCGAACCTTAAGTGTGTAGACCCTACGGGTTCGGGAGACATGCAGACATGACCGAGATGACTCTCCGGTCAATAACCAATAGCGGGATCTGGATACCCATGTTGGCTCCCACATGTTCCACGATGATCTCATCGGATGAACCACGATGTCATGGACTTAATCAATCCCGTATACAATTCCCTTTGTCTATCGGTATGATACTTGCCCGAGATTCGATCGTCGGTATCCCGATACCTTGTTCAATCTCGTTACCGGCAAGTCTCTTTACTCGTTCCGTAACACATCATCCCGTGATCAACTCCTTGATCACATTGTGCACATTATGATGATGTCCTACCGAGTGGGCCCAGAGATACCTCTCCGTTTACATGGAGTGAGAAATCCCAGTCTCGATTCGTGTCAACCCAACAGACACTTTCGGAGATACCCGTAGTGCACCTTTATAGCCACCCAGTTACGTTATGACGTTTGGCACACCCAAAGTATTCCTACGGTATCCGGGAGTTGCACAATCTCATGGTCTAAGGAAATGATACTTGACATTAGAAAAGCTTTAGCAAACGAACTACACGATCTTGTGCTAGGCTTAGGATTGGGTCTTGTCCATCACGTCATTCTCCTAATGATGTGATCCCGTTATCAACGACATCCAATGTCCATGGTCAGGAAACCGTAACCATCTATTGATCAACGAGCTAGTCAACTAGAGGCTTACTAGGGACATGGTGTTGTCTATGTATCCACACATGTATCTGAGTTTCCTATCAATACAATTCTAGCATGGATAATAAACGATTATCATGAACAAGGAAATATATAATAATAATAATCAATTTATTATTGCCTCTAGGGCATATTTCCAACACGAGCTGCTTCGGGGCGAGGGGGAGGAAGATGACAGAGTGGAAGAGGTGGGCTGGGCCGGCCAGCTCAGATGGGCCGCTAGGTGGGCTAGAGCGCCAGGTAAGTGCCCAGGTGAGTCTCTCTCTCTTTTATTTCTGTTTTCTACTTTGCAAATTTGTTTTTGATTTAGTAGCAACACCAAATCACTTCTATGAATCCTGAAAATATTCCTGGGCACTTGCTGAAATATTTCAGTGTCCCAAAAATAGTTCCAATATTATTTGAACATTTAAATTATTTATAGGATTTAAATGCCCAAAGTCAAATACAATAATATTTAATTCAAAAATCCAGAATGGCCTAGAAATATGTGCATCATTTTTGGCAGAGGTTTTCACCTTTAACAAAAATCATGGACTTTTCCAAAGGGCATTTGGGTTCATTGAAAATATTTTTATTTTGATCCTAGTTGCATTTCATTTGGTGCTAGGGTTTCGACATCCCCATTTCAGGTTTAAGAAAATTTAAACATGATGCAACAACCAAGACTAGACCACAACAAGGCTGAAGCTAGGGCTGTGACACTCTATCTTCATCACACAAAGTATTTAAATCATGCACAACCCTGATGACAAGCCAAGCAATTTTTTCATACTTTTGATGTTCTCAAACTTTTTCAATCTTCACGCAATACATTAGCGTGAGCCATGGATATAGCACTATAAGGGGAATAGAATGGTGGTTGTGGAGAAGACAAAAAGGGAGAAAATAGTCTCACATCAACTAGGCGTATCAACGGGCTATGGAGATGTCCATCAATAGATATCAATGTGAGTGAGTAGGGATTGCCATGCAATGGATGCACTAGAGCTATAAGTATATGAAAGCTCAACAAAAGAAACGAAGTGGGTGTGCATCCAACTTACTTGCTCATGAAGATCTAGGGCATTTTCAGGAAGCCCATCATTGGAATATACAAGCCAAGTTCTATAATGAAAAATTCCCACTAGTATATGAAAGTGATGAAATGGGAGACTCTCTATCATGAATATCATGGTGCTACTTTGAAGCACAAGTGTGGTAAATGATAGTAACATTGTCCCTTCTCTCTTTATCTCTCATTTTTTATTTGGTCCTTTTCTCTTTTTTTATGGCCTCTTTTTTTCGTCCGGAGTCTCTTCCCGACTTGTGGGGGAATCATAGTCTCCATCATCCTTTCCTCACTGGGACAATGCTCTAATAATGATGATAATCACACTTTTATTTTCTTACAACTCAACAATTACAATTCAATACTTAGAACAAATTATGACTCTATATGAATGCCTCCGGCGGTGTACCGGGATATGCAATGAATCAAGAGTGACATGTATGAAAGAATTATGAATGGTGGCTTTGCGACAAATACGATGTCAACTACATGATCATGCTAAGCAATATGACAATGATGAAGTGTGTCATAATAAACGGAACGGTGGAAAGTTGCATGGCAATATATCTCGGAATGGCTACGGAAATGCCATAGTAGGTAGGTATGGTGGCTGTTTTGAGGAAGGTATATGGTGGGTGTATGATACCGGCGAAAGGTGTGTGGTATTAGAGAGGCTAGCAATGGTGGAAGGAAGGGAAGTGCGTATAATCCATGGACTCAACATTAGTCATAAAGAACTCATATACTTATTGCAAAAATCTACAAGTTATCAAAGTAAAGTATTACGCGCATGCTCCTAGGGGGATAGATTGGTAAGAAAAAACCATCGCTTGTGCCCGACCGCCACTCATAAGGAAGACAATCAAAAAATAAATCATGCTGTGACTTCATCACATAACGGTTCACCATACGTGCATGCTACGTGAATCACAAACTTTAACACAAGTATTTCTCAAATTCACAACTACTCAACTAGCATAATTTTAATATCACCACCTTCATATCTCAAAACAATTACCAAGCATCAAACTTCTCATAGTATTCAACACACTCATAAGAAAGTTTTTACTATTCTTGAATACCAAGCATATTAGGATTATTTACGAAAATTACCATGCTATTTAAGACTCTCAAAATAATCTAAGTGAAGCATGAGAGATCAATAGTTTCTATAAAACAAATCCACCGCCGTGCTCTAAAAGATATAAGTGAAGTACTAAAGCAAAACTATATAACTCAAATGATATAAGCGAAGCACATAGAGTATTCTAACAAATTCCAAATCATGTATGGCTCTCGCAAAAAATGTGTACGGAAAGGATGATTGTGGTAAACTAAAAATCAAAGACTCAAATCATACAAGACGCTCCAAGAAAAACACATATCATGTGGTGAATAAAAATATAGCTCCAAGTAAAGTTACCGATAGAAGTAGACAAAAAGAGGGGATGCCTTCCGGGGCATCCCCAAGCTTTGGATTTTAGGTATCCTTAGATTATCTTGGGGGTGCCATGGGCATACCCAAGCTTAGGCTCTTGCCACTCCTTATTCCATAATCTATCAAATCTTTACCCAAAACTTGAAACTTCACAACACAAAACTTAAAGTAGAAAATCTCGTGAGCTCCGTTAGCGAAAGAAAACAAAAGACCACTTCAAGGTACTATAATGAACTCATTTGTTATTTATATTGGTGTTAAACCTAATGTATTCCAACTTCTCTATGGTTTATAAACTATTTTACTAGCCATAGATTCATCAAAATAAGCAAACAACACACGAAAAACAGAATCTGTCAAAAACAGAACAGTTTGTAGTAATCTGTAGCTAGCGCAAGATCTGGAACCCCAAAAATTCTAAAATAAATTTCTGGACGTGAGGAATTTACCTATTAATCATCTGAAAAAATAATTAACTAAATAGCACTTTCCAAATAAAAATGGCAGCAGTTCTCATGAGCGCTAAAGTTTCTGTTTTTTACAGCAAGATTAACAAGACTTTCCCCAAGTCTTCCCAACGGTTCTACTTGGCACAAACACTAATTAAACACAAAAACACAACCTAAAAAGAGGCTAGATAAATTATTTATTACTAAACAGGAGCAAAAAGCAAGGAATAAAAATAAAATTAGGTTGCCTCCCAACAAGCGGTATCGTTTAACGCCCCTAGCTAGGCATAAAAAGCAAGGATAGATCTAGGTATTGCCATAATAATAAGATAGATCATTAAAACTCATTTCATATTCTCTACGTTCGGCAGCAAATTTTCTTTGAGGTAAGCAAAAGTAATCAAAATGGCTAAAGTTAATGCGGCAAAAGTCCCCAAGATCAACCTTGGAAGGTATAGGTTCCTCCTTTGGTCCTTCGTATTGCACAACCAATTCATTATTACAAGCATTTTTTTGACAGAACTTTGTGAGCCTATATTCAAGAGAATATCCTAGTTCATTATTTCGAATGGACAAATCATCACTAAGCTCAGAAATTCTATCAACTAAAACATTGGTAGGAACCCTTTTTCTAAGATTTTCATTGAAAGCTCAGAAGAACGCTCAATATTAGAAAATTCTAGGAAAATCCTTTGTATGCAAGGATGCATGTGCATAAATTGTCTTTCAAGTTCAACTACAAGCATGGCAATAGCGTCCACAAGACTACTAGTTCTGTGAAGGATAGAACTACCCATAGAAGGTAAAGCACCGACACAAGTAAAGAAATCTTGAATAACTCCTTTTCTAATAATATTACCACAACCAACACGAATTTTTTTTTGTATGTAAGAAGGGTGGTTCTTTAGCAGGAGCATCAGAATTTTTCATGATATTATTATTGTCCATATCGAAAATAATTTCCCCAATTTCAGACATAACGGCAGAAGGTGCAAAGGGCGAAAAGACGCAAATAGAGAAAGAGAGGGAGGATAGAGAGAGGGCGAATAAAACGGAAAGGGTGAAGTGGGAGAGAGGGAAATGAGAGGCAAATGGCAAATAATGTAATGCGGGAGATAGGGATTGTGATGGGTACTTGGTATATTGACTTTTGCGTAGATTCCCCGGCAACGGCGCTAGAAATCCTTCTTGCTACCTCCTGAGCACTGCGTTGGTTTTCCCCGAAGAGTAAGGGATGATGCAGCAAAGTAGCGTAAGTATTTCCCTCAGTTTTTGAGAACGAAGGTATCAATCTAGTAGGAGGCTACGCGCGAGTCCCTCGTACCTGCACAAAACAAATAAATCCTGGCAACCAACGCGATAAGGGGTTGTCAATCCCTACACGGCCACTTACGAAAGTGAGATCTGATAGATTGATAAGATAATATTTTTGGTATTTTTATGATAAAGATGCAAAGTAAAATAAAAGCAAAGCAAAAATCAAAGTAAATTACTAAGTATTGACAGATTAATATGATGAAGATAGACTTGGGGGCATAGGTTTCACTAGTGGCTTCTCTCAAGAGCATAGGTATTCTATGGTTGGTGAACGAATTACTATTGAGCAATTGACAGAATTGAGCATAGTTATGAGAATATCTAGGTATGATCATGTATATAGGCATCATGTCCGAGACAAGTAGACCGACTCCTGCCAGCATCTACTACTATTACTCCACTCATCGACCGCTATCCAGCATGCATCTAGAGTATTAAGTTAATGAAAACAGAGTAATGCCTTAAGCAAGATGACATGATGTAGAGGGATAAACTCATGCAATATGATGAAAACCTCATCTTGTTATCCTTGATGGAAGCAATACAATACGTGCCTTGCTGCCCCTACTGTCGCTGGGAAAGGACACCGCAAGATTGAACCCAAAGCTAAGCACTTCTCCCATTGCAAGAAAGATCAATCTAGTAGGCCAAACCAAACTAATAATTTGAAGAGACTTGCAAAGATAACCAATCATACATAAAATAATTCAGAGAAGATTCAAATATTGTTCGTAGATAGACTTGATCATAAACCCACAATTCATCGGTCTCAACAAACAAACCGTTAAAAGAAGATTACATCGAATAGATCTACACAAGAGAGGGGTAGAACATTGTATTGAGATCCAAAAAGAGAGAAGAAGCTATCTAGCTAATAACTATGGACCTGTAGGTCTGAGGTGAACTACTCACACTTCATCGGAGGGGCTATGGTGATGATGTAGAAGCCCTCCGTGATCGATGCCCCCTTAGGCGGAGCTCCGGAACAGACCCCAAGATGGGATCTCGTGGATACAGAAAGTTGCGGCGGTGGAATTAGGGTTTTGGCTCTGTATTTGATCGTTTGGGGGTACGTAGGTATATATAGGAGGAAGGAGTACGTCGGTGGAGCAACAGGGGGGCCACGAGGGTGGAGGGCGCGCCTGGGAGGGTAGGCGCGCCCCCTACCTCGTGGCCTCCTCTTTTGTTTCTTGACGTAGGGTCCAAGTCTCCTGGGTCTTGTTCGTTGAGAAAATCACGTTCCCGAAGGTTTCATTCCGTTTGGACTCCGTTTGATATTCCTTTTCTTCGAAACCCTAAAACAGGCAAAAACCAACAATTCTAGGCTGGGCCTCCGGTTAATAGGTTAGTCCCAAAAATAGCATAAAAGTGGATAATAACGTCCAATAATGTCCAAAACAGTAGATAATATAGCATGGAGCAATCAAAAATTATAGATACGTTGGAGACGTATCACTATGTCACCGGGACCATGGACTCATCTCCGACTACAGGTTCCGAACCTTGTGCGTTCGCACACGTCGAGCTTGATCAGTCATTGATCGTCGAATTCAGCTCCACGGACATCTTCCGACACTCGCCCTTGGGCGATGTGTTAAACTTGTTAAGAGCACGTATTCATTCGAAAATAATGTCTTGTGCACATTGCGTTGCCACAATACGAGACCCCTCCAAGACATCTGCAAAATACCGTTCGGGTGTGCGGTGCTCCTTGCCCTCTGGAGGTCCCTCGGTCGTAAGCTTGACAGCATCTGTCGGTGTCAAAACCGGCAGATCTCGGGTAGGGGGTCCCGAACTGTGCGTCTAGGCTGGATGGTAACAGGAGGCAAGGGACACGAAGTTTTACCCAGGTTCGGGCCCTCTTGATGGAGGTAAAACCATACGTCCCGCTTGATTAATATTGATGATATGGGTAGTACAAGAGTAGATCTACCACGAGATCGGAGAGGCTAAACCCTAGAAGCTAGCCTATGGTATGATTGGTGTTCTGTATGTTGTCCTACAGACTAAAACCCTCCGGTTTATATAGACACCGGAGAGGGTTAGGGTTACACAAAGTCGGTTACAATGGTAGGAGATCTACATATCCGTATCGCCAAGCTTGCCTTCCACGCCAAGGAAAGTCCCATCCGGACACGGGACGAAGTCTTCAATCTCGTATCTTCATAGTCCAAGAGTCCGGCCAAAGGTTATAGTCCGGCTATCCGGACACCCCCTAATCTAGGACTCCCTCACCTGGGTTGAGCTTTTCCACAACTCGGCGAAGGTCGGACACGGGACGAAGTCTTCAATCCTGTATCTTCATAGTCCAGGAGTCTGGCTGAAGGTATAGTCCGGCCATCCGGACACCCCCTAATCCAGGACTCCCTCAGTAGCCCCTGAACCAGGCTTCAATGATGATGAGTCCAACGCGCAGATTGTCTTCGGCATTGCAAGGCGGGTTCCTCCTCCAAGTACTTCATAGAAGATTTTGAACACAAAGATAGTGTCCGGCTCTGCAAAATAAGTTTCTACATATTGCCATAGAGAGAATAATATTTACACAAATCTAATCTGCTGACGTATTCCGTAGTGTGACATCGCACCACGGCCAATCCTTTATTCGAATCGTTTTATTGTCCCACCTCAGCGTGTCATGCGAGGCGGTTTCCTTGGCACGTCTTGTCGAAGCAGAGATCGTGTCCCCTTATTCTGGGATTCTCATCAATACGGGCGTGGGTAACCCAACCGCTTCTAGGACTCCTAGACTATAGGCAAGTCCAAACGGCCACGGAGAGGACACTTGATATTCACCCTCTTTATAAAGGGACACGGCCTTTATTTTTCCCCTCCTGTGCTCAATCGAATCCTTCCCCTACCTCAAGCTCAAACACCCAAAGTTCAGGTCAGGTACTCCGAACCTTCAATCATGTCCGGATCTAGCCTTCAAGGCCGATGGGTGCCTTCCTCCGTCATGGAAGAAGACATCAAAAAGTTGAGGGAGGCCAGATATCTGACCGCCGAGGTTTTGCATCGGCTGCCTGTCCGAGGGCAGGCCGTCCCCTCCCCCGAACCCAACGAGAACGTCATGTTTGTCTCCCACTTCCTCCGAGGTCTAGGCCTTGCTCTGGATCCTTTCGTCAGGGGTTTGATGTTTATTACGGGCTAGATTTCCCTGATCTAACTCCAGACTCCTTTCTTCATATCACGACATTTATTGTCGTGTGTGAGGCCTTCCTCCGGGTTACCCCTCACTTTGGCCTGTGGCTCAAGACCTTTGAAGTAAAGCCGAAGATGATCGAGGGGCAACATGTAGTGTGTGGAGGTGCCTCAATATGCAAGATGACGGGAGCTCCATGGCCCAAAGGTTCCATTCCAGAGGTGTCTGAATTGTGGCAACAGGAGTGGTTCTACATCACGGCTCCTAGAAGTGCCAAGTGGGCGGCTGCCCCTGTTTTCTGCTCGGGCCCTCCACCACAACTGATGTCATGGATCAGCAGAGGTCTGAGCTGGGGTCCAGCCAAGGATGTGCCTATACTGCAAAGCCGCATTCGAGATCTCTTCAACGGAGATTTTAGTTTGGTTGCGGTAATACAAGTTATGCTGGTTCGTCAAGTCCAGCCTTGCAAACGCCGGCCCCTTCGCTTGAGGGAGTTCAATCCCGAGGGACCGCATGTCATTCAAAATTTCCTCGGCCTGACGCACGAGGAGATGTACAAGTCATTCTTCGGACCTCAGGTAGAGTGTCCGGAAATCACCGAGGACGTGGGCCTGAGCAGTAACCGCGCCGCCGAACAGGTAATGAATCTTCCGGCCGAACATACTATCCCTCATTTGTTACGAAGTTATTTATGAGAGTTAGCTTTTTGAGCAGGACTGGCTAACAAAGGCGAAGTTGATTCGGTGTTCGGCCCCCCTCCCTGAGGATTTGGACAATCCGGTATTGGAAAAGATGCTCCAGGTCGCACCTTGCCCGGAGCCCTTGAAGGAAGATACTGGGGAGGATAATACTGGCGGATGTGGGCCCCCAACGCTGCCCATTCTAACCAAGGGAGCGAGCATCTCCATGAAGGAAGATGACCGGAGGAGGAAAAGGACTGCGCCTGGGGATTCGGAAGCCGAAGCTTCCAAACGGGAGAAGAAGTCTCCCACAGAGGGTCCTACCTTGGGGGGTGCTTTTGCCGCACAAAGTCCGCGGGGGGATCAATTCTCCAGCGAGTCGTAAGTGACCCGAAATACTTTAATAGTACAGGTATGCCATCTTTTTCTTCTGAGAAAATAACCACCGCATATATATTTGCAGTTCGGGCCTTAGCCCCTCTCAAATGAGCTCGTCTTCGGGGGATCTTCCTCCAGAGATGATGGAGAGCGAAACGCCTCCTCCGGACTCCTCCGCTCTGGAAGCGGGCGACCCCGAAGTGTCGTCGCGGAGGGCCTCTCCGAGTCCGGTGAGGCCAGAAGATAATCCCATTGACCCCCGAAGTTCCCAGTGTCCGGCTCCCGAAGAGAGCGGACAAAAGAGTCCGGCACCGTCTGGTGTGCGATCGGATGTTCTGAGGGGGTTGGTGGGGCGAGCGGCCATCTCAGATGAACACCGTGTGCTGATGAATACAGTGATGGAGAGAATCTCGTCCGCCGAAAGCGGATTGCATGAAGCTTTTATGAGTCTACTGACAGGCTTTGAGGTACGTAAAATAATGTATGATAGTCCTGCGCATGCTAGGTGTGCCCTGTGTAGATAGTAGCCCCTGAGACTCTGGTTGTCGTCGGAAATGACGACGAACAGAGGATCCTATTCCCAGGTAATAACCATACTGCCTCTATGTGCAGGTGATGGAAGCTCCGATGGCTAGCCGGACTAGCGAGTTTGCCCATTTAAAACGGCAGTTGGATGCGGCAGACACTTACATCAAGCTTGTTAACAAAAGGCTTGACGAGGCACAGGGTAAGTGTCATTATCTGGTAAACACCACATAGTAAGAGCAGCATGATGCCAGTATCATTAATATGTTGTGACTGCAGATGGAGCTGCCACTGCTGAAGCCTTGTGGGCAGAACTTGCCCGAGCCAAGGAACAAGCGAGGTTTGGTAATGCGGCTGCTTTGAAGGCGGCCAAAGAGTTGAAAGCCGAGAAGGCCGCGCATGGCGAGAGCCGAGATAAGATGGCCAAGATGGCCATAGAATTAAAAGCCGCCGCCAACCATTGCCGGGTTCTTGAAAAGGAAAACCTAGCGAAGGCATCGGACCTTGAGAAGGCTGCTACGATGAGAAAAGACATCCGCTCTGCTATGAGGGCGAAGAAGGAGGAGCTACGGGAAGCCGGGGATATTGTAGCTGGGAAATCCTTTATGTTGCGGAGGAAGTTCGGAGGTCCACGATATGCCTCTCTGGATCGGTTGTGGAGTTCGGAGGATGTGTATATGGATTTGGCGGCGAGCGCTGCCGATGCGGCCAAGTACTTCTAGGGTCAGACGGACCGTGAAGTGGACCAGCTGTTTTGGACACAATTCCATTCTCCCGAGCGTCCGCTTTCATTGACTGGCCAATTAGCTGAATGGGCCGAACTGAATAGGTTGTCCGGACTCGACATGAGGTCTGTTGTGGATCAGCTATGGCCGGAAAGGCCAAAACCGAACAGCTATTTCAGCTTCGTGCAGCAGTTCCTTGACGTGGTGCCGCGCATTAATGCGATGAAGAGGTCGGCGTGCATAGAGGGCTCACGGATGGCCTTTGCCCGTGTTAAAGAATACTGGGTGGAGATGGATGCTACCACTATTGCAGCGTGGGATTCGGCCATAGGTCGAATGGCTGCTGAGCACTACTTTAAAGAAGTTCTTGAGGGTGCTCGTTTGATAGAGACCCCGTGCTCAAAAGATATTATGTTTGAGTGATATGTAATCTCATTGTAAGCGAAATGCTTTTATAAATTTTTATAAGGCTATTTTTATACTTTTGCCTGAAAGTAATATGATGCCTCCTGGGTGGCCGTTTATGTATACATGTGTATAACCTGAAAGATTGCAGCCGTCGGCTTCAACCCCCACGCATATAATGTGAAGGTGCTCGCAGAAAACACACGTTCACACTTAACCGAACGTCTTGGTCCTATTAAGGAGGTGATAGCGGAGCGAGCGAGGCAAACGGACTATAATGCTTTAGCACTTTCACTTAGCCATAGGAGTTTGACAGTGGGGCTACTAGATAGCCCCTGGTGGCTCCGCACTCTCCCGATCCCGGGGTGCGTACATGCCTGGCCAAAAAACGGCCCTTCATTAAGGCGGAGGAATTCTAACATTCCAGCAGGTCATCGAGTGGTTGACCAGTCTCACGCTATATCATGACAGTCAGTTTTCGGCTTTCTCTACTGAGGTGCTTGTCCGGATGAATCAGGGCACAATCGCAGTAGTTCTCCTGGTGCTACCTTAGCCGGTAAAGCGGAACTTAAGGCACCAAAACACAAGAGCCGGGCAAACCCAACATTTGACCAAAGACAATGATTCGGAGCTGATGCATATAGGGCCAAACTCGCGACGCCGAACACTCCCTAAGGTATTCGGTCTTTGTGGTATAAATCGGGCTTAAATAATGGCCTTTGTAAGAAGCCCCTTGTGTCCAGGTACATGCATTGTTCTGGCATGGCCACATGCCAAGACGTCAGCATCCTTCTCAACGGTGGATATGTATCAACAAGAGACAGTAAAAAAGGTTTACGCAGGGTCTTAATCTAAAAAGAATCCTTAGAGCGGGTCCCTGCTGCACGTCTGCGCCTGTGTCTCCGTTGTGCCATATCCTGGACGGGTGTCGCACGATGATCGTCTGTAAAAGAGAGGAATTTAGGTGAAAAAGTTGTCGTGCAAAAAGATAGTTTTTAAAGAAACCATGTATAATTCAAGATGAGAAGAAATTGCCACTTGTCTGCGCGCGTTGAGCCCCTTGTATTGACAAATAGGGGTGTGACCATTTATTCGGTATAGATAGTGGCGCCGGACTTGATTAGTTGTGTCTGAGGTCTTTACGACCTATTGGATGCTTTCGCTGGTCCGGGCGCCTTTAGTGTGCGGCTGCCAAGGCAGCCGCACTCTCTTCGGCGCGCAGAGATCGCTTGATATTTCCGTTCACTGAAATGATGCCACGTGGACCGGGCATCTTGAGTGTGAGGGAGGCGTAGTGTGGTATTGCATTAAAGCGAGCGAAAGCTTCGCGTCCGAGGAGTGCTTGATAGCCACTTTGGAACGAAGCGATGTGGAAGGTTAAATGCTCGCGACGGAAGTTATCAGGGGAGCCGAATATAACTTGTAGGAGGAGAGAGCCCGTACAACGAGCCCATGGGCCTGGCGTTACTCCTTTAAAGGTAGTATTGCTATGGCGAATTTTTTTTGGGTCTAACCCCATTCCGCGGATTGTATCCTGATATATTAGGTTTAGATTGCTGCCACCGTCCATCAAGACTCGTGTGAAGTGATATCCGCCAATTACTGGGTCTAATACCAGGGCAGCCCATCCTGCACGTCGGATAATTGCTGAGTAATCGCGATGGTCAAAAGTGATCGGTTGAGACGACCAGTGGCAGGACTTCGCGGTGACAGGCACTTGGGTATATTTTCCTGGGAGTGCCGCGTTGTTTTTTCCCTTGATCACGTGTAACACGTTTATTGTTTTGACTTCTGGTGGAAATTTCTTTTGTTCCCCAGTGTCTTGCTTGGGAGGCTCGTCCTCGTCTTCACTTGGTGTATCCTCCCCCTTGTGTACGGCGTTGAGCTTGCCGGACTGCTTGAAGACCCAGCATTCTCTGTAGGTATGATTAGCAGGTTTACCAGGGGTACTATGGATCTGACATACTTGGTCCAGAATTTTGTTAAGGCTGGACAGTTCATCCCTGGTGCCTTTAGAGGGCGGCTTTTGACCTGGCCGAGAGCTTTTGAATCCGGCGTTTACTGCCGTGCCCTTCGTGCTGTCTTCTTTATTCCGGCGTTTGTTATTGCTGTTGCACCGTGATTTCCCGTTTCCATCTCTAACTTCAGATGTACTGGGGTCGCTGGTGCTGCATCTGGCTAGCCAGCTGTCCTCACCCGCGCAAAAGCGGGTCATGAGGCTTGTTAATGCGGCCATCGTTCTTGGCTTATTTTGGCCGAGGTGTCTGGCAAGCCATTCGTCACGGACGCTATGCTTAAAAGCTGACAAGGCTTCGGCGTCCGGACAGTCGACAATCTGGTTCTTTTTTAGTAAGAAACCTGTTCCAAAGCTTTCGGGCTGACTCTCCGGGCTGTTGAGTTATATGACTCAAATCGTCCATATCCGGGGGTCGGACATAAGTCCCTTGAAAATTTGACCGAAAGGCGTCTTCGAGCTCTTCCCAACTTCCAATGGAGCTTTCGGGGAGGCCTTTAAGCCAGTGACGAGCTGGCCCTTTGAGCTTGAGGGGTAAGTACTTGATGGCATGGAGATCATCTCCTCGAGCCATATGGATATGAAGGATGTAGTCCTCAATCCAGACCCCAGGTTCTGTTGTTCTGTCGTATGCCTCTGTGCTTACGACTTTGAATCCCTCTGGAAATTCATGGTCCAGCACCTCATCGGTGAAACATAGGGGGTGTGCGGCACCCCTGTAGCTGGGTGTACCGCGTTGTTCGGATGTTTGTTGCGTGGTCCATAGATGAATCTTGTTGCGCCGTCCTTTGGGTGCGAGCCCTCGCATGGGTCGCGTGTTGTATTGTGAGTGGCGTTGTATGCCGCTCTGTTTTGGTAGAGGGGTCGTCTATCCGGCCAGGTGGCTGCTTTGATATTTGGTTGTGGGGGGTCTGAGGCCTCCTCATCGAATTCAGGTAGCAGCTTCCGCTTTGGGTAGCTCTTGGAGGGGTGATTGTCGCCGTACCTCGCTGTTGTGCTGAGTATTTTACTCCATCTGATTTGGAGTGTGTCTTGCGCAACCTTGAGCCTTTGCTTCTGCTTTTTAAGACTCCTCGTGGTGGCAACAAGCCTTTTACGGGCATTCTGCTGCTCCGGGTGCCTGTCCGGCGTTATGTCGTCTGGACCATTATCCTTGATAGAATTTGTTTGTTCGGTTTGATTATACGGATTGTCGTTGTCCGACAGCGGTTTGCCCTGCTCCAGTGCTGGGTCTGTGTGATCATTATTTCTGTCGAGGCGGGATTTGGGGCGGCGCTTGCGTCACCGCTTTCACTGCTTTTCGAGGGAACAAGCCTTCGGTGCGTCCTTCCGCTCCTCGTCGTCATCTTTTGGTGCGTCCACCATGTATACGTCATATGACGAGGTGGCTTTCCAGGGCCCAATAGGCGCTGGTTCTTCATCGTCTCCTTCATCGGCATCCATACCGTCAATGTCTTCGGAGTCGAAGTCGAGCATGTCGGTTAAATCATCGACAGTGGCTACAAAGTGGGTGGTGGGTGGGCTTTGAATTTCTTCATCGTCCGTATCCCAACCTTGCTGACCGTAGTCCGGCCAGGGCTCTCCTGATAAACAGAGAGACTTTAGTGTCTTCAGAATATCGCCGAAAGGCGAGTACTGAAAGATGACCGCGGCAGTAAACTCCATGATCGGCACCCAATCGGATTCGATCAGCAGGGGCGCGGAGGGTTCGGAGTCCGGAGAGGAGTCCGGCTCCTTGGAGTCACGAGTCTCGCGGAGTGCGGGGCTGGTGTTCGGCTCGATCACCGTTGGGATCGCAGCCCCCGAGGCGGCGTCCAACCACCCATCCTCGATCGGCGCAGTTGGCTCCGAATTAAGGGTTGAAGCCGATGCGGGTGCGGCCTCCAGGGCACTGTTCGGCGGCAGAGCTAGATCATGCTCGTTGTTACAGTGCGGCGCGCTCGGCAGTGGCTCGAATCCGTCGAAGATCAAGTCCCCGTGGATGTCAGCCGTATAGTTTAAACTTTCAAATCTGACCTGACGGCCAGGGGCATAGCTTTCGATCTGCTCCAGATGGCCAAGTGAATTGGCCCGCAGTGCGAAGCCGCCAAAGACGAAGATCTGTCCGGGAAGGAAGGTCTCTCCCTGGACTGCATCGCTATTGATGATCGTAGGAGGCATCAAGCCTAACGGCGAGGACACAGAGGAACTCTCAATGAAAGCACCAATGTCGGTGTCAAAACCGGCAGATCTCGGGTAGGGGGTCCCGAACTGTGCGTCTACGCCGGATGGTAACAGGAGGCAAGGGACATGAAGTTTTACCCAGGTTCGGGCCCTCTTGATGGAGGTAAAACCCTACGTCCTGCTTGATTAATATTGATGATATGGGTAGTACAAGAGTAGATCTACCACAAGATCGGAGAGGCTAAACCCTAGTAGCTAGCCTATGGTATGATTGTTGTTCTGTATGTTGTCCTACGGACTAAAACCCTCCGGTTTATATAGACACCAGAGAGGGTTAGGGTTACACAAAGTCGGTTACAATGGTAGGAGATCTATATATCCGTATCATCACACCTTGACGCGGGCGAAGGCCATGCACGCACCCTCAATGCAGGTCGATCGCTTGACGACGTCCAGTCGAGGACAAGCGTTCACCAGCCGCTTTACGAGCCCGAAGTAGTTGCCGGGCATATCTTCGCAGGACACAGCTGGATTATTAAATCCTTCATGGCCATTTCGGCCACACTATGCAGCTCGACCAGCTGTTTTAGCTGATCGCTAAAGGGCACTGGATGTTCTGGCGCAAGATATTGCAACCAGAACAGCTTCTCCATTGAGCTCCCTTCTTCGGCTCGGAAGAACTCCGCAGCGTCAGACACACTGTGCGGCAGATCTGCAAACGCCCTTGGAGAACTCCGAATCCGGGTTAGTAAGAGATACTTCTTCTTCACATACTTGCTTTGCATACTAAACGCCTTACCCGTCGCGGTTTTCTTAGCCTCCTGGATCTCCTGGAGGGCGCCCTGAGCCTCAACTCGGGCCTCTTCCACGCTTTGGCGGGCCTTAGCAAGTTCTGTCTCTCGAGCCAAAACGTCGCGCTCCAAGGATTCGCATTTCTTCACTGTATCCTGGAGCTTTTGTTAGACCTCATCAAGCATGGCCTCGTGCTTCTCTCAAGCGGCTTTTTCCTTGGCAGCTTTCTCCTCGGCCTGGGCCAAGACCTGTCTAAGGACGTCGACCTCGGTCGCCGCTCCTACACATATCATGGCACTACGGTCAATACACATTATTTATTCTATCCGAATATTCAGCCAGGCAGTACATACCTTGCTTGTCTTCTAGCTACTTCCTCACTTGGCCGAGCTCCTCCTCGGTCCGCTCCAGTCTCTACTTCAGTCCAGAGACTTCGGCAGTGTGTGAGATCGCGACCAGCAACGACGCCTGCTTATTCATATAAGACATACTAGTACGTATGTCCGTGCGTTGCAACGGGTGCAACATAATGTTCAGAAATCAAAAAAATAATTTACCACTCAAATGTTGCAACATGTGTTCAGTTGGCGGTGGAATTGGGTGTTGAGGAACTTTGTCTCAAGAAGGACAATCAAGGTGTGGCACATGCATTCCAATCAAGAGATCAAGAACGTTCGAGGTATAGCCCTATTATAGAAGAGATCAAGGCGTTGGTTACTCGTGAGGATGAGTATTGGGTGATCTGGTTGATGCGATCGGCGAACAAAGCGACTGATATTCTTGTGAGGGAAGATTGTGTTAATAAGTTGTGTGAAACTTGGTTTAATGTTTCCCCGTTTTCTTTCCGTGTCGTTATTTTGGACGAGATTGTCGTGAACTAAGCAATAAATAAAGCAGCCCTTACCCTAAAAAATTAGTAAAACAAAATTAAAGTACGAACAAGAATTCATGTATCAAATGTTACGAACTAAGAAGGTTTGAATTACTTGAATTGAGGGTCTTCATCAAAAGGAAGGATTCAAGTCCATACTTAACAACACTTTATATGAACATTGGAATCAAAAGGCTAATCTGAGTTAATGTTAAATTTGGTGCATAGCTCAGCTTGAGTACATCAATGTGATTAAACTACATCCACAGTACATCATCACTTCACTTTTGTGGTGACCATAATATATTAATAGTCTTATTAAATTACATCGGAACTGTGTCGCAGTCACTCATCAAATTTGTTTATTTGTGTGTGTTGTAACAAACAAACCAACAAATTTGCCCTCAGATAAACATATCATAAGCAAGCACTACGCAACACGATCTCTCTCTCTCTTTTTTATCTGCAAAGTAGTAACGAATAGCAGCACAAATACCGAAGATCATCATAAAATAAAATAAATCATCGCAACTCTCTCTTCTCACTCTGATCTCTCACCCCTTGATCCATCTTATCAGCAGCATCGAACAACCTGCTCCATCTCATCTCATCGAACGACAACATAGTATAAAAAAATTACCATCTCATATCTGTCTGTCCCAGTGTCTCCATCTCACTACCCCACAGCAGCACGGACATCAATAGTAGGCTACATGCCACAAAAATCTGTATCAACTTTTAATCAAATGCACTAACAGATTAAACTTGATTCTGGGCGGAAATTACCCATGTTCTATGGTGCTATTTCTAAAGCAATCCAACAGTTGGTGATCTAGGTGCCCAGCCACCTAGGTTCCCCAAACATTTTACCAAAATATCAATCTGAAATATAATTCCCGTATTAAAACGCAAGACATATTCCAAGAGCATCACTCCATCATCACCCAATCCGAGGGAAGGAGGATGGCGACGGACGCGACTGACGGGGCGGCGCCCTTGCCGCCCCCACCCGAGCCGCCTCCTACGGAGAGATCCACGCCAACGACGGAAGCCCTCGAGGGATCGCCGGCGATAGACTTGCCGGCGCGATCGCCGGACTGGGGCGATTCAGATCCGGCGCGATCGACGGCGCAGATCGGGGGCTTCCTGCATCCTGCAAAATGGAGAATTCTCTTCGAGGATGTTCGGGCAATCGGTCTCCGATCGGAGGGAGTCCTATGTACGTACTACCCATCGAGATGGATGGTGGTGCGCGACCGGGATGATGATATCCTAGGCGGCCGCTACCTGAACGAGGAAGAGGAGATCTCTGAAGGTACGCGTTTGTTGATTGATTTTTTCGATGTTACCATTTGTTCTTTCTTGCAGGAAGAACCGGAGACGCAGGATCAAACCGAGGTGATCGATCTCACGGACGAAGCGAAATAAGATCCAGAGGAAGAATGCCCAGTGCAGTCGGTGGCTCAGCCACACGCGACCTCGCCTTTGGGGAAGATTAAACTGGAGCAGCGCACTGGAATCGCCATGGCAACGGGACGGGCGACTAGGCGGGCGACCATGCGCCCAACCACGGTGGTGTCGTCCATAACCGATGGTCGCCGACGAGTCGGCGGGCGTTTTTGGGCTCTCGCTGAATCCGACGAGGAGAAAGAGGACGACGATGTAGATGCACCACTGGTAGAGTCGCCGATATCTCCAACTCCTTTGGATATCATCTGTGATTTTTTTCAGTCAGGTTATAGGGAAGATGAGGTGGCCACTACAATCGATCGAGTCCTGCCGCTGGAGGATCCGGCACGGGTCGGTCTACACGCGGGCGAGAAGATCGAGATGCTCCGGCGAGTCGTTCATCGCAGGACGGCGGCGTCGGCGATACGGCCTTGGAAAGGTCCTCTACCTAAAGTGAGTCTCCCAAACCTTACGGTTTTCGATATGATTCGACCGGAGTCTTGGGTTACTGTGAAGAAGAGAAAGAATGCGAGGCGAAGTGTCGCTCGTCAGGCACCGGCGGCGTCCACGATGGCCGTGTCGGCGGCCGAAATCTCGAAGGCGAGAAAGCTTCGTTTGAATCAGCTATTGTGGTCGGCTGGGCCGGTTCGGATGGATCCGCGAAGTGTTGGGCCGGGGTCAGGTGGGTATGAGGCCCACGCTGTACCAGGCCGACCTTCTGCCCATAGCAATACTCCATGCACGTACGAGGTCGATCGCAATTCCTGTACTGCGCCGTCTCGCAAGGGTTCTAGGGTTCGTAGGCTAGGGAGGAGAGGATTCCCAGTCTGTGGCGCCGGGCGGGCGAGAAGGATCCGGCCCCTCGCTGCGATGGCAGGCCGCGGCGCTGCGCCACCGCCTCCAGCAACCAATTCAGCAGGAAGGGGTGGGCCGGCTATGCAGCCAGTGCCGGCTGGTCAGAGGCCGCCGGCGGGGGCCGGAGTGCCCCTGGCTCTTCCGGGCCGAGGCGGTGGTAACCAGGGTAGCTGGCCTTCGGGGCAGATGCCCCCTGCTGCAGGGCGAGGCGGGTTGAGACCGCCAGCGCCGGGAGGGGCGCCCGTGGCCCTGCCGGCCGGCCGTGCCTGCTGTCGCTCCGGCTAGCCGCGGCAGTACTGCGCCTGGGGTGGTGCAGCAGCCGGCGGGCGGTCCACATCGTGCTGCTCCGCCGCCTCACTACGTTGCAAGACCGCCTCAGAGCCGTGTGGGTGCGACGCTCACGGCGCGGGATTCTAGCAACAAACAGCCCAATGATCCACTCCGAGGCCAGTGAGGGGGATGACGGGTATGATGCATATGGTGAAGGACGGCATCGAGGTTCTTCCTCCTCAGGAGGCGGTCGCGGATATGCCTGGCAGAGTGACGGGTCTACTGAGAGACCGTTTCTCGGTCTGGCAGGTGGATTTGTCGAGGGGGCTTCCGGCCCGGATCACTGTCAGAGAGGAGGCTTTCGTGGCCATCCTGGTGGTCGGGGTGGGGGCCGTGGGAGATTTCACCGACCGCCCCCGCCCAAGGCAGTTGATCCTGCGACGCCTGCAGTGGACTCTGACCATACTTCCACTCAGCTTCCTTCCCAGGCAATGGAGGTGGTGAACGCCTTGGCCAGTGTCGAGGTTCCTGAGGCTGGGATGGTGGATGAGACTACTGACAGGACTGATGCCGACAGGGCGTCCAAATATGCACGTAAGAAGGAGCGGATGATTTGTTACCACTGCGGTGAGAAGGGCCACTTCATTGCCGAGTGTGTGGCCCAGCTGTGCGAGTCGGGTGGCAAGCCTGCACATGACTCGGGGGAGTGCCCATTATTGCGTGACCTGCCGCCGACGCTGAATATGTATGGAGTATATTGTGCTGAGATCATGTTTTTTGAGTCCCCGGCGGCGAGAGAGGTCCCGGAGGATACCCTCAGCTTGACTACCGGGATTGTGAACGCAACCCAGGGCGAGGTGACTGAGGCACAGATTGTGAGGAGGCTTCAGGACCTGGCTCCAGGGGATTTTCGATGGGAATTGGTGCTTATTGAGGACAGGTCTTTTAAGGTTGATTTCCCAACTGTGGATGATTTGCAGAGATTGTTGAGCTTTGGCTTGTGTAGAGTACCCGGTACTAAGTGTATCCTGGAGTTCCACGAGTGGAAGCAAGTTGAGCCTAAGGGAAAGCCGCTTACGCAGGTCTGGTTGTGGTTTACAGGGGCCCCATCTAAGCCTCTGCAGGATGCTCGAGTGGTGGCTAGTAGGGGAGTCATGGTGGGGAAGACAGAAAAAGTGGATATGGCTTTCACACGCGCCCATGGGGTGGCCCGGCTCTTAGTGAGTGTTCTGGATATTGAGTTCGTGCCCGATAAGGTCAACTGGACCTACAGGGGAGAGGTGTTCCCGCTAGACATCGAGTTTGAGGACACTGCTTTATTTGATGAGGCAGTTAATGGTAACGATGTTCACATGCATGACAGTGATGGCAATGCCGGGGCTGAGGGGGCACCGTCAGATCAGCCCACGCGCGAGGGGGCTAATGGTTCTTCTCAGTTGCCCGGGGATGAGACCGGGGTTGAGCCTGCAACTTCCCCAGCGGTGCCCATGACTACTTTGCGGTTTGGGTCCTTTGAGCCAGCCTCGGCACCTCCCAGACTATGGAGTGACTGGGTAGATTCTGATGATTGTCTTGAGCACACGCTCCCCCCGTTGGAGTTCGAGGGGGATGCTGGTTTGTTTGTTGGACGACCGGCCAGGTCAATGGTCAGAGCTACGGAGAGGAGTCCGGAGGGAGCTTCTCCTGTCCTGGTGCCCCATGTGGACGCGACTCCGGTGTTGGAGTCTACGGGCAAGATGAGTCGTGGGGAGGAGCTTCGGGGCACGTGGCCTCGCCTTCTCCCCACCCCACCACGCTCTCGGTGGCTTCGGTCACGCCGGCCCCATGTGGGTCGGCTGGTGCGAGGAGCGGGAGCCCGAGGCAAGCGGCCTCGGCTCCTGCTTCCCCGACGGTGGCGGTAACCATCGCGGCAGCAGCGGCGCTGGGGGGTGCTGGGGCAGGAGGCCTTGGCTCCCCCTTCGCCCTCGACGATCAGGAGGACCGTCTCTCCCTTGCCGATGGCTCATACGTCTGAGCCGGCGGCTGAGGTCGTAGGAGGGCGCGGGCAAGCGGCCCCCGTCATCTCCTCTTCGCTGCCAGGTGTTACTAGGGAGGAGGTGGTCGCGTTTGGCGGGATCCCGGACCCTATCACCGAGGGGAGACGGATGAGTGCTCGCATCCTCGACATCCCCGAGGTAGATGATATGCAGCAGCGGTGCGCTATGAGGATGGCCAAGCTTCAGGAGGCTGCTTTGTCTTCCGGTATGTCCGTCAACCTATCTAATTCCTTATTGCATTTTTCTAATGAGGAGATTATAAATAATGCAAACCAATTAGGAGTTTCACTAGGTGCTACGGATAGTGAGATTTCCAATTCGGTGAATGATTTATTAGATTTGGAGGCGGAACGTGTCTTAGAGACTATTCGTAATCTGGCAGCCGTTAAACCAATGAAGGATGATGAGACTGATGCGTTAGGGGTCAAAGTGCTAGATAATCTATGTGCGGATTTAGCACCACCCAATAATGACTCTGACGAAGATGATGTACCCCTAGAGATTGATGATAGTAATATTTGCGAACCCGGTTATGAGGACCGGGCGACAGAACCTAGTAAACCTAAGCGTAAGTGGAATCGGAAGATCTATCCCGATTCCGCAGTTCATAAGAGTGCTAGGATTCGAACCACTAAAAAATTCCATGATGAATTATGAGAGGAATATTTTGGAATAGCAGAGGTCTGAAGGACTTGGCTAAAAGAAGATTCCTTGCTGAGGCAGCTTTAGAGCAGAGGTTAGATTTTGTTGCTCTATCGGAGACGGGTAGAGATAACTTTGCACCCCAGTTTCTCTCTTCTTTGGTGGGTGGTATTGATTTTGATTGGCATTGCCTCCCTCCGCGAGGAAGGTCGGGTGGTATCTTACTGGGTGTGAGATGCGATTCGCTTGAAGTCCGAAGCGTAGTGATGGGCGACTTTGCGGTGAAGTTTCGAGTTAGGTCTAGGATAGATGGTTTTAACTGGGCTTTGGTGGTGGTGTATGGTGCCGCACAGCCCGATCTTAAAGCGGAGTTTCTGGCGGACCTGGTTCGTATCTGTGGGTCAGAACAACTTCCAATTTTAGTGGGAGGTGATTTCAATATCATCAGGAGGAGAGAGGAGAAGAACAATGATAACTTTGACGGCAGATGGTCGTTCATGTTCAATACCATTATTGAAAGCTTGGATCTGAGAGAGATAGAGCTTTCTGGTAGAAAGTTTACCTGGGCTAATGCTCTACCGCATCCAACCTATGAAAAACTTGATCGAGTTCTTGCGAGCGTGGAGTGGGAACAAAAGTTCCCTCTGGTGACGGTGCAAGCTCTTTCAAGGGGAATATCTGATCATACCCCATTGTTCATGGACTCAGGTGAGCCGAACCATGTGGGTAACAAGAACACCTTCTCCTTCGAGATGTCATGGTTTGAACGGGAGGGATTTTTGGATTTGATTGCCCGGGAGTGGGATAGAGGTGTTGGAGGCAAGACTGCGTTAGAGCGTTGGCAGAATAAAATTAGGCATTTAAGGAGCTTCTTACGGGGCTGGGCTAAGAACCTCAGTGGTGTGTATAAGATGGAAAAGGATAGACTCCTTGCTCTTATACAGGCCCTGGACATACAGGCCGAATCCATTATCCTAACGCCAACTGAGCTTCAGGCTAAAAATGAGTCGGAGAAGAGGTTGAAAGAACTGCTCCGCGAAGAAGAATTGAAGTGGGCTTTGCGTGCTAAAGTCTGCAAAGTAGTCCAAGGGGACGCGAATACTCAGTTCTTCCATTTGATAGCCAATGGCAAGCACAGAAAGAAGCGTATCTTTCAGCTTGAGCAAGACGAGGGTACTATTTTAGGCCAGGACAACCTCAAAACATATATTACCGACTATTATAAGCAGTTGTTTGGACCTCCGAAGGATACTTGTGTGTCCCTCGATGAGTCCAGGACTGAGGATGTGCCTCAGCTATCGGCTGCAGATAACGATATTCTGGTTGCCCCGTTCTCAGAGAAGGAGGTGTTTGATGCTATTGCACAGATGAAAAACAATAAGGCTCCCGGACCGGATGGATTCCCGGCAGAGTTCTATAAAAAGTGCTGGCACATTATTAAGGGGGATTTACTACCTGTGTTCAATGATCTGTTCTGTGGCTAGCTTCAATTATTTCACTTGAATTTTGGGACTATCACACTGCTTCCCAAGAAGACGGATGCGGTGAGAATTGAGCAATTTAGGCCGATCTGTCTCCTCAATGTTAGTTTCAAAATTTTCACCAAGGTCGGGACAAACAGGCTCACACAGATTGCGCATTCTGTGGTGCGGCAGTTTCAAACTGCTTTCATGCCGGATAGAAATATCCTTAAAGGGGTGGTCGTCCTACATGAAACACTCCATGAAATCCATTCCAAAAAATTAGACGGAGTAATTTTTAAGGTGGATTTCGAGAAAGCGTACGATAAGGTCAAATGGCCATTCCTCCAACAGTCACTGCGTATGAAAAGTTTTGATGCAGCCTGGCGCCGACAGGTTGAATCATTTACGCAAAAAGGTAGTGTGGGAATTAAAGTTAATGATGACATAGGTCATTACTTCCAGACACATAAAGGCCTAAGACAAGGAGATCCGATGTCCCCTATCTTGTTTAACATTGTGGTGGACATGTTAGCAATTTTGATAGGAAGGGCTAAGGAAAATGGTCAAGTAGGCGGATTGGTACCTCATCTAATTGATGGAGGTGTATCCATCCTTTAGTACGCTGATGATACAATCATCTTTATGGAGCATGACTTGGCCAAGGCAAGAAATATGAAGCTGGTGCTATGCCTATTTGAACAATTGATCGGGTTAAAGATTAACTTTCATAAGAGCGAGTTGTTCTGCTTTGGTAGGCCAAAGATGAACAGGAGGCTTATAGGCAATTGTTTGGGTGTGAGTTGGGCGGGTTACCCTTCTCTTACCTGGGGATTCCAATCCACCATCGCAGGCTGACTAACAGAGAGTGGAAGTGCATCGAGGATCGATTTGAGAAAAAAATGAGTTGTTGGAAGGGTAAACTCATGTCATACGGAGGCCGATTAATCCTGATTAACTCGGTGCTCACGAGTATACCAATGTTTCTCCTATCGTTCTTTGAGGTCCCAGTTGGGATTAGGAAGAGACTGGACTTCTATCGATCGCGCTTCTTTTGGCAGGGTGATGAGCTTAAAAGAAAATATCGGCTTGCTAAATGGGACACCATCTGTAGACCGAAAGACCAAGGGGGTCTAGGTATTGAGAATCTAGAAGTTAAGAATAAATGCCTTCTTAGCAAGTGGCTATGGAAGCTCTCATTGGAGAATGACGCTATGTGGGCTCAAATCCTTCGCAGCAAGTACCTCCAGACAAAAACTTTGTCCCAGGTCACTGTCAGGCCGACCGATTCGCCTTTCTGGAAAGGCTTGATGAAAGTCAAACAGTCTTCGTTTAATAGGACGAAGTTTGTTATTGGAAACGGCACGAGTACACGTTTCTGGGAGGACACTTGGCTTGGTGAGACACCCTTGTCCATCCAATATCCGTCTTTATACCGTATTGCGCAACGATGTGAGGTGTTCGTTGCATCGGTCTTTCAATCGATCCCCCTTAATATTCAGTTCCGACGAACGCTAGCGGGCAATCGTTGGGAACAATGGCTCCATCTAGTTAGGAGACTGATGGAAGTCCAGCTTTCACAATAACCCGATGAATTACGCTGGAAACTGACTAAATCTGGAGTATTTACGGTTAAATCGATGTATATTGATGTTATTAACTCAAACTCCATTCCTACGTCCAAGCATGTTTGGGATGTCAAAGTTCCTTTGAAAATAAAAGTGCTTATGTGGTTTGTCCATAAACAAGTTATTTTAACTAAGGATAACCTCATGAAGCGTAATTGGACAGGACCTACTAGGTGTAGTTTTTGTGATCGGGATGAGACTATCAAACATCTCTTTTTTGATTGCCCGTTAGCCAAGGTACTTTGGCAGACGGTCCACATTGCTTTTAGTATCAATCCACCGAATTTTGTTTATGCGTTATTTCGGACATGGCTTAATGGGATTGAGCCTAACTTAGCGAGACACATTCGGGTTGGAGTTTGTGCTTTGCTGTGGACTATCTGGACTTGCAGAAATGATTTGGTTTTTAACAGAATATCATGTATACATTTTTTGCAGGTCATATTCTGAACTACGGCACTGATCCGTTCGTGGTGGCTACTCACCCAGACGGAGGCCAGGGAGCATTTGGTTACTGGGTCTTTCCGATGGAAGATGGTAACTCGAGATATTTTCAACTGGTTTGGATGGCGGTCATGTAATAAGATAGGCACTTAGATTTCCTATCTTTTTTTAGCCAGCCGGTTGTGGCGTCTTTTCGAGGCTAGTTGGTGTTTCTAGCCCCTTTTTGGCTCTGTGTGAGCTGTCTGTGCTTTCTTATTATTTGAAGACTTTTGAAACCATGTTGATACTACTTTATTTGGTTAATAAGAGGGTCGTATGCATCTTTCTGATGCAGAGGCCGGGGAACCACCCCTTTTCCAGACATGTTCCACCATATAATTGATTCATGTCTTTAAACCCCTTAGCCTAGTAACCAAGTATAAAATGGAAGATCACTTGGACAATGCTACCATCTTATCAAAATAGTTATCCCACACAAAACCGCCTGAAATGTAAGGTGTCTATCCTGAATTTTGTCAAAAAATAGAGTGCGACACACAATTGTAAGTATACTGATTGGAGGAGCAGACACCTAAAGCGAGTACTGCCATTGCTACTGGCCAACGATCTCCACGCGTTCGTTACTCAGATCGGCCACAAAAAGCCCAGATGCTTCACCGCTCACACTACTAGAAAATAGGCTATTGATGACGCACCTATTTTGGCTATTAATGGTGCACTATAAATGCGTCATTACTAGCACACCATTAATAACGGTTAGTAATGACGCACATTTGGTGCGTCATTACTATCACAGATAGTAATGGCACACCCATACTGTGCTATTACTATGCCAAGAAGTGCGCCATTACTATCTGACTTAGTAATGGTGCACCCATACTGTGCAATTACTATGTTTAGAAGCGCGTCATTACTATCTGACTTAGTAATGGCGCACCACATAGAAGTGCGCCATTAATAACAATTTTTTTTCAAATTTTTTTCAGGATTTTTTTTCGTTTTTTATTAATCTCGGGTCACTATGGCTTAATCTCGGGTCAATATGATTAATCTCAAGTTAAATGGCACTCCGTTGTCAAACTTCTCGGAAGGTCACCCATCCTCACACTACTCCAGCCCCAGCTCGCTTAACTTCTCAGTTCTATCCAACCACAACACCAGCTCACTTAACAGGCACTTGTTGATATATCTATCATATCAATCCTATTAAACATTGTTGATGTCTAGGACTTTGTTCATGTTCAGGAGTGTGATGAAATTTTGAAAAGATATTTCAAACTTCCCGGTCATATTACATATCATATTTTGAACACTTTTTCCAAAAAAAAAATTTGAAACCAATTTTTTTCTGTTACTAGTGACGCACCTAGAAAATGGTGTGCCATTACTAAGTTTGAAATTTTTTCCATTTCCCCCCTCTAGATCTTAAAAGCCATGTATCTTTGATTCTGTTAGGTTTTTGGGGATTCTAAAAATCTTCAACGGGGTTCCTCCCGTTGAATTCGAATGTAACTTTTCGAGTAGATGCTTTTTCATATAAAAAACTTTTTAATCCAAGTTCGTATGCAAAAGTTATGCCCATTTTACTAAATTCCACAGAGATTTTGCAAATAAAGTGGAAATTCATATTTGTAAAAAATTTCAACAACTAGACCACATATCACATGGGAAACTTTTTTTTTGACATTTCTATCATTTTTTTAAAAACTGAAAAGGCGGTCCGGGGGGGTGCATTTGGTGAAATTTTCGGCCACCTAGAAAGTTACTAATGGCACACCTTCACAAAGTGCGTCATTACTATGTGTAAAACTTGGTCAAAGTTAGTAATGGCGCACTTTGTATAGCTGCGCCATTACTAAGTTTGACATAGTAATGACGCCATTACTAAGTTTGACATAGTAATGGCGCACCTATGCAAAGTGCGTCATT
Source organism: Triticum monococcum (assembly GCA_034509565.1). Taxonomy (NCBI): domain Eukaryota; kingdom Viridiplantae; phylum Streptophyta; class Magnoliopsida; order Poales; family Poaceae; genus Triticum; species Triticum monococcum. Next base: position 39,878,933 of record CM067841.1, on the reverse strand, counting down.
ACTAAGTTTGACCAAGGTTTGACCCAGTCATACACATAGTTATGACGCACTTTGTAAAGGTGCGTCATTACTATGTGTATGACTAGGTCAAACCTTAATCAAATTTAGTAATGGTACACTTTTCACCTGATGCGTCATTACTGTTTTGGTTACTAATGGCGCACCTACACATGGTGCGCCATTAGTATTTAATAATGATGCACCATATGTATAGTGCGTCATTAGTGTCCATATTGGCTATAGCTGTTTTTCTAGTAGTGCCAGGACTCTAAGACCACAAGTAATGTCCTTGCGAGGCAACCGGCCATCTTGGCTGGTAACTGTCCAACATAGAGCACTGCTACTCGCCGAAAAGATGTGCCTAGAACCACCGCAAGCCTCCTCGTGGCCCCCTTCACTTCTTCACCAGTCCACGGGCTACCTCCTCCAACGCTCAAGATGTAGTTATTAAATGCCAAAATCAACAGATTGATCTGCAGAGATGAAGGCTTCAGAAGACAAACATAGTAGCAAGCATATTATAACTAAATATAACATTACCGTGTGCACATGTCGCATTAAGTATGCATAATTACAATTTTACAGGGCCAGAAAAATGACACTGTAGTTTACTAATGTGGTTAGATGTTTGTGCATCCAATCATCCAAGTATAAATGTAGATTCTACTTCTAAATATCACGGTTTCACCCAGTCAGGAAAGTGTGCTGAATGTTATTGTTACCTCTGTAAATGAACAAAGAAATCCTTCTTCTGTTCCTTGAAAAAGATCATCAATGGATGAGACAGCTAAGCATATAAGGCCTTAGTGATGACTAGTCGACAACCCGTGCATTTGCACGGGCTAGTGTATGATTTACTTATAAAAAAATTACTATATAATGTACTTTTAGATAACTCATAAATATGCATGTTAGAGAAGGTTTTAAATTACTATATTATGTACTTTTAGATAAATTCTAGATATGCATGTTAGAGATGGTTTTCAATTACTATGTAATGTACTTTTAGATAAATTATGAATATGCATGTTAGAAAAGGTCCTTCTACTATTTTCTATTAAATAGCAAAAATGTAGAAGTGATTTGTTTCAAAACTATATCAAATTAAGTTGATTTAACAATGAAACTTACGTTAAAAGCTAATGCTATTATTCTTTTTCAAATTGGTTGAATTATCATGCATTTATCTATGCAATTCTCCTGTTCTCGAGCTTTCATTGGGATTCTTAGGTGGTTATAAGGTTATGGTATATCTCCTACCACAATACTTAGGTTTTGTTTTTCAGGGACAGAGCAGACCTGGAAAGTTAAACATTTATTGTTCGCTTGATTTACTATGAGTTTGGCCCATCCAACGGGAAAGTTGAAGATAAATATTATTTTATTTAGTATTAGCAGATTTTTGTATTTTCTTAACATTTAACTTTTTTCATGCAAAATTTTGACATTTCAAATCTTAGTCTTTACTCAGGAACTTTTCTATAGTCCTTTCTGTTTGAATATTTTTCTCCATATACTGAGATAGACCAAGATGAAAAAACTTATCAAAGATCATTATACTACTAAAATATGATAACCAATTTGAGTTATGCTTTGGCTATAGAGAATTCTACCCTTGTAGATGTAATCTTCAGTCCACAATGTGATAGATGTGACCTCACGCACCACAACATTCACGCTATCACATGAAGTGTTGATTAAAAAAACTACATCAGAGAATCCTATAGGATGAAAAGCTATTCGGTGAGCAATATAATGAAAAATAAAAAATCACATGAGCTAGCCAAAGAGCTTCAGATGGTCATATCACACACATCTTACAATGCTTAAAAAAATTTCCACTCCTTACTAAAGTTTAAAAATAGAAAGTATCATCCATAGCCACTCCTAGCTTATAAATAATTGCATACGAAACAGTGCAACTTACTTTTACAGATCCTGATTAATTAGAGGAGATTCCTGCAATAGCACTATTAGAGAAGTGAGTGCTCCATTGCGCACAATTCCATGAAAGAGCATAATCCAATGCACCCTCATCTTTGGTGGCTATTGTGCGTCCTTCCGAAGAAAACATCTGGAAACATGACACTCGGATGCAGCTTTAAGATTGTCCAAGTGAAATAAAGGACAAAGAATACAACCACACAACAATATTTTTTGTTGAAGATATATCATTCTGCTGGATACATAGCTAGCAAAACAAAACGTGATGAGTGGTTCATATGACCTGAAATTTCATCCAAAATAGTATAAGAATAAACCTATATGGTTGTACATGGCGAATAGCGTACTACAAATAACAAATGAAAAATAAGATAATGTTGGTGAAGAGGGCAAAATGTATAAACACAGAATCATAATTGAAGATAATATTCTACAATACAGATCGTGCAACCCTCATGATACCTTAATTAAAGTTTGGAGGACAGCTGGTAAGGCATATATATATATATATATATATATATATATATATATATATATATATATATATATATATATATATATATATATATATATATATATGATTCTATGGTCGCGCTAATTCGTCACCCTGGGTGAGGAATAGTTATTCTTCACCCTCCTCTATTTTACCATCAATCCATCGTAATTTTACGTTCCGTAAGTTTTGTTTTATTTCCGACGCAAAAAGAGACCGTAAGAAAATATATAATCGCCGTAAAAATATTTTATGTTATGTAAAATTACAAACGTAAAAACATAGTCTGAAATACACATAATCTGCAAAAAAAATTGTCTTATGACCTATATTTTTTATTTTCTTATATCAAATTTTACATAGTGAATCAATAGAAATGTAACTATTTTAATTCCAAAAGTAATTTAATTATGAAATGATCGTAAGATTACCTCAGGTGAAGAATAACTTATTCTTGGCGATTGGTCGCCTGCTGCCACTGTCCCTATAATATTGCATATGGCCTATTTATAATTCTCTACACATCCTTGTGAACTGATACTATACATTATTTTCCTCATGTTGTTTATGGAGAGTGAACCCCACAAATCCTATAGTTTAGTTGAATTACCTTCACCTTGTATACTTATTTCTGTTGATGAATCTAATATAAGTCAGCAGAGTTGAATACTGCTTTGAATATCCACAATGAAAATCCAATCAGGAAAGGAGGCATAGCACTTCACCTTCAGGAATAAGGCAAGGGAAGTACCTTAGCTTCTCGTCCTGGAAGTGATTCACGTTCGCCAAACAATAAAAAAACAATATAAATGGAAAACTTAGAACTCAAATACTCCCTTCAGCTAGCCTTAATTTTGTCTGCAACCATTTTTTAATTCGACCACCAGATCAACAAAGAAAATATAGAGTCTATTAGATGTGATTCTTGGAGAAAAACAGAAACCGATATAACTCAGAGTAAATGTATAGGAACATATTCAAAGTCTAGGTACCAATTCCTCAGCTTAATATTACAAAAAAGGCAGAATAAGTAGAAATATAGTGCAATATCAATTCAGAGAATAACGACGACATCCAAATCCTCCATAGGAAACAACAATTAATTCTTTGGGGATTGTAGAGAGTGTACTCGTTGTCTCTTTGTTCTTTCAGCGGCACTGTCAGATTTGGCTGCCAATCACCACACCTCTAGTCAGGTTTATTAAGAGACATAAGGACGTAGGCGTTCAAATGTTAGATCGATTACTTTGTCAAAAGATTATGTACATAGGTCTTATTCACATATAAGATATAACATCAAATGAATTATAAGAAAGTAGAGTAAACTAAGATATTTACTGAGCTCTGTACACACACTGTCTAGATGTTTGCTCTGCCACTTACTGAATTGGCTACAGCCAATACAACATAATCAAGTCTAGACGTGCTGTATTGGATGGGCATGTACATGGTGATTAAATCATACGCTAGGTATCAAGATAATTTATTAGGGGTCCCATGAGTCCAGCGGACTGGAAGTTAAGCATGAAGCTTAAAAAATAATGGTAAGTTACTTGCCTGTGGAGATGGAAACGGACAACCTAGGACGAACTCGACAACATCAAAGATGTAAATCGCTGTGCCACCAATTCTTTGTATGTTGGCCACGCATGTATCAAAGCCGTGAAGCTTCCTTCTACCACGGTACGTGCCGCGTCTAAACAACACCCGTATATGCATGCAGTCACTTGTAGATGCTGGCCTCTACATGAAGTATGCCCACTTGGTTCTGAAAATTTACTGCATGGACGTACTCGTGCAAATGCAGCAGATCGAGACGGAGAGAGGAGATGCAATTGGGGGAGCAGCCAAACGAACGATGGGCTCAGACCCTCCGAGCAAATCTGAGTTTCTCAAGTGAGGACTTTGGTCTGGAGTGCTGGGTCGTCGTACCTAGGGTTACTGCCTCTGCCAAACCTGGTCAATCTAATATGCCGCCACCTCGATCCTTCATCAAACTGAGAGGTAGAGCTGTTGCAGTGCAAACCTCCGGATTTGCCAGAGGAGATGACACAATTTGATTTGCGATCAATTGGAGATACACTGCTGCCAACAAAACGATCTACTTTAAACCACCATCGGCACACCTTATTCTACCCTGCGTCATCCATCATCAGCGTATGCCAAGGAGATTAGGTGCGAGGAAGATCGATCGCTGCTTGGAGTCGCTGGGAGACGCGGTGATCTATTTTCCATGGATTGACGATCTATTGAGATTTTCTTTCTAGGTACCGTGATCTATTGGAAAAATATAATGTGAAGATGCCATCCTTGCTGGGCCTTATTATTTTACAATGCTTTGGTGGGCCATAATTAAGCTAATAAAACTCACGCATGCAAAAGAAGATGCGTGCCTCCCTGGAAAAAAAAGCAAGACGTGGGAATATCTTATTTTTACATGACATGCACATAACTTGATGGCATAGGTGTCCCTCAAAAAAAAACTTCATGGCATAGTTGCGTTGTTTTGAAGGAACTAATCTACACCGTTATAACTCGGTCCCACCAGATTAACGGCTCCTATTTTCTAATTAACATGGGAATTTACTGGGAGTCGGTAATTAGTATAGGTATAGATAGATAGATAGATAGATATAGATAGATAGATAGATAGATAGATTGCTCTTGCCTAAATGAGGCATAATATTAGCAAAAATATAACACCTCATTTGGCATCAGAGATTTATAAAGTACTTGATCAAGTAACATCACAGAAAGCAACAGCTGAACATGTACCTTGTCACCGTTCTTCATACTCATAGGTGGAATGGAATGTGTGATATTAGAGTTCCTGGTTGTTGCTATATAATCTGCAACTCTGATTTGAGTGTTGGAATGAACAGTTTTTAGAATAATGGAAGCACGTCATGCCGAGGGGTTAAAAAAAATCTCTCCCATTAGAATTCAGTTCCAAACTCATACAACTGAAAAGAAGATAGATACTGCTTCATATATCGTTTTTCTCAAGCCAGCATTGCCATGGTCATGAAACATTGGATTCTAGATAAATGTAAATTTAGAGAGTGAGATACTACTGGCATCCACAAAAATATTCGAAGTCAATACTTGTCACACCACTGTAAGAAACTGAAGAGACCTTTTGACGTAATATCAAAGTTAACAATATAGCTGTGATGCAGCATGCACACGCACACCCTGCAGCAGCTCCCAAGCCATGGTTTATCTGTCTCCCCGTCCCGAGCCCGTCTCCAACGTCACGCCGTGCCGCTCCTACCACGCTCCAGCGTCGTGCTGCAAGAGAAACGCAATTATTTATTAAACTAAAATCGTTGATTTCTTTCCACCACACATCGTACCTATCCTATCCTCTGATTCTTATGATGTAACCACCGATACTCTCTCTCTCTCTCTGTGTCTTCTCATTAGTTTGCTTATTAAGCATCCAAGAAAATTAGAGCACAACAGCAGCAGTTCCGTGTGAGGGCTGATGCGATGGTGCTGAACTCCACATGCCACGGTGCAGCTGGCGCTAGGACCGACGGTACAGGTCGAGCTCAGCGAGTCACGGTGCAAATCGCAGCCCATAGGAGGACCAGCACACGCACGACTGGGTGCATGCAGGCACAAGCAGAGCATGCACGACCACCGGCCTCCCCGAAAGAAACAACCTTGTCCAGGAGGTCCGCAACCTTGAGATCTCCTCCTTCGCGCAAGGACTCAGCCGGATTCGCCCTGAAGCCATCGCCATCATCCTCCAACTCCAAGTTTGGGTACTGTCGTTCGTCGTTGATTACCTTGCCGTTGCTGCCTCCCCGGCCTCACCGACCTCGCCGTCGAGTTCACCGTGAGTCACCGCAGTCTTCTGTGAAAATAAATTGATCCTCTGTCCGGCTTTTCTTTCCGAACACCGGACAGTCTCAGGGGCTACTGTCTATATGGAGATTTTCTCTTTTGCGTTTCTTACCTCAAAACCTGTCAGCAGGCTGCTGCAGGCTTCCGTTAGTCCGCTTTTGACGGACTGAACCATCTCAATCACCGCACCCATAAGGATAAAGTGCTCATGCACAATGAAAGCGCCTCGTAGCGCTTCCGGCAGATTATCCGGTGCCTCTGGTTGGGCAGAGGTCACCGGCGGAACAGGCACACCCCTTCTTTCGAAGAAGTTGCTCGCCGGATTCCGGAGCCGTATAGGTCTTCAGACTTGTATTCGGCTGGAGGCCGAATTGAGCAAGGCCCCCATCCCCAGTCGCCATGGGGTCCTGCTCCCCCATGTGTCCGGCAGCCGAGGATTCGCCCTCTAGCGCCACCCTGGCAGCCTCCTGAACCTCTCCCTGGCCGGGGAAGGTCCTTTGGGACAACACCTCGTCGTCGCCCTTGGCCGTGGGAGAGTGAGCGGCTGTCGGTGACTCGCTGGCCATCGCCTTCGAATCCAACGAACCTCTTGATGAGGATCGCTGGGAGTTGTCGTGGGCCGGACTGCAACGGCATCATTTAAACATATTAATATCATGAAGCAAGAGAGGCCGGATGTATGGACGTATGCGGGTTTTTAGTACTTACGACGCGGATAGAGGCTTGTTTCGGGGGCGTTGCTCCGGGCTGCTGTCGACGTCCCACGCGGAGTTATCAGCAGGGGAACCTTTCCCCCTCTTGGGCGCCTCCGCCTCTAGATTTGTGGAGGCCAACCTCTTCTTCCTCCCCCCCATCAGGGGGAGAGGTGCTTTCTTTCTCCTCCTCGTCATCGTCTTCGGCGGCGGAGGAAAGAGTCTTGTCTTCGGACAATACTTCCGAGGCTCCTCTGCGGCGGAGGCCACTCCGGAGCGGGATGACTGGTTCCTCGGGCAGCGGAGCCGAACAGTGAATCCGCTCCGCCCTCTCCATCCATACCTGAAAAAAAAATAATAAAATTATATCCTCCTTGAAACAAGCACTACTGGAATCAGGCACTTTGTCATCTGCCATGGCAGATGGCAAAGGCACGGACAACGGATGGCAAAGGGCTTTTCCATCTGCCAGCAAATGGCAAAGGGCCGGCTGAATAAACTCTGGTAAAGGCTTCTTTGCCGTCTGCTGGCAGATGGCAAAGAGCCTGCAGCCTTTGCCATCTGCTGGCCGATGGCAAAGCCTGAGTAACGGGGTTAGCCACGTTAGGAGGCTAATGACGTGATTTGCCATCTGCCAGCTAATGGCAATGGGTGCAGGCTCTTTTCCATCGGCCAGCTGATGGCAAAGGCTGCATGCTCTTTGCCATCTGCCAGCTGATGGCAATGGGTGCAGGCTCTTTGCCATTGGCCAAAAGATGGCAAAGAGAATAAATAGGCCAGACGAGCGCTTCACGGGTTGCTGCCACGTGGCCTCTTTGCCATCTGCCAGCGGATGGCAAAGTGCCTATATTGCCTCATTTAATTTTGTTTTTCTTATATCAATTTATTTTCACAGAAAATCAAACATAGATATATATATATATATATATGACTAATATAGCATATTCAACACATATTACCAATAGTCATGAACGCAAATATATCCAACACATGTTACCAATAGTAGCAAGTTTCATCCATACATATACATAGTTTCATCAATATTACACAATTTCATCATAGGTAGCAAGTTTCACAAAGTCAAAACAAAAACTAAAGACAAGCACTCCATCAACCCAAGCTTCCGTGATCTGAAGCAAATCTACAAAATGGGAAAGAAGAAGTTAGAAGAAGAAGATTATTATGATGCAACTAAAATGTGAAGATTATTATGATGCAACTTATATCTGTAAAATAGGTCATTTTGGAGCTAAGTATGGTTATTATGTCATTTTTGAGCTAGCTAAGCATACTAAGTCATTTTGATGATCTAATCTTCTTTGTGTGTGTATAAAGAAACGTGATCTAATCTTCTTTGTGTGTGTATAAAGAAACGTGATCTAATCTTCTATAAAATATATATATGGAGACTATAGTAAGCTTTATGGTTTTGTTGGTGCTAAATATACAACTAAATATCCAATCTATATGTGAAGTAGGCAACGACGGAGCCAGGAAATAAACGTAAGCGGGGCCGAACATCAAGGACAACTCTAAAATGCAACTAAGCCTGGCGGAATATATAGGAGTTGACACTGAGTATAGCAAAATATGTAATACTATAACCGTAAGTGTTGATAATATAGGCAAGATCTTTTTTTGATCAAAGGACACGGCCTCATTTTTATTATGAAAATGGAAATGGAGTCTTATCCTACACAGACTAATCTTCATATTTTTTTACGTTGCAACCAATACTTTGAAACAAAACTATATCCACCAATGAATGTTGTGAATTAGGATACCAAAATGCAAGATCTTTCATATTGTAGCAGTGTGGCCGCTTCCTGATGTGCTCCAAAGTAAAACTGAAGAGAATAGAACTAGCAAGATTTTTGTGTCGTCATCAAAACAAAACAAAAAGGATTTATATCCTCATCCCAGATTTTGGCTTGGAAAAATAGAGTAATTGAGACAGAAGGGAAACTACACGAGTGAGAAAGAAGCACACCTGGTGTGTCTGTGTTTGTGAACTGTAGAGTGTGGCTGTGGGAATGAGAGGAAAAGTCAAAATGGTTCTCAGTTTTCACCGATTGGGATCTTCTGTGAACAATACACTAGATGACCCGTTGCGGCGATGGCGCAAGGGGTGAGAGTAAGGCAAGTATTGAAAGAGTGAACATAAATATATTTAGGGGCAGATTAGAACACATGGAAATCTTAACCGACAGGGAAAACCCAATGCAGTATACCATCTGGCCATGTTAGTGTGCATTACACAAGATTATTGTTACTAAATTGCAAAGCATATCAGCAGATAATAACAAAATAGTGTCTACTGGATTGAGATGAACAGTGGATATATGAGGACAATAGTGTAGACATCACGCAAGTATTTCAATTATACATGCTCTTCTTCGTAGCTATCTTTGTTCTGTTTGGTGAAGTTAAATGGTATATCAGGAAATGAAAAAGAAAAAGACTATCTGTTTTGTATCGATATTCCTCTGAAATCCGATGATCATACAACCATATGTTTGGTTAATAACAAAACAAACTATACAAACCATTTACAGGAATATCGATAACAAACTTGTTCCATCTTGAATAAAAAATTGTGTACCAAATGTTCCGCAACCAGACCATTTTTCCAATACATTTATATCAACACGCACAACTCATGTTCACATTAGCACAATTTATGAAAAGCATCATTTTTCTCCCAATAAAAATGAAACAGTAAAAAAGACATTGTGCAACAGCATTAGCTTTCAGGTAAAACATTTACTGTAGTTCCTAACAAGCCCAAGCAAAAAAACGAAAACTATGGCATCCTCTATTGTAGAATTAAGAAAAATAGGCTCTCGTGGGATAGATTGGTTCACCTTGAGGTACAATGAATAGATTAGAAAACAAGCATAAGTTAGTCCTATTTTGGAATCTGCAATAATACTCAGTTAGAAAGAACTGCAAGATACAAGCCATCCATACTCACATGAGCCAGCAGATGTGCAGCCTGAGCAATTGTGGGAAGGTGAACTGTTGTGAAGCATGAATGTAGCTCGAGAAAGACGGGCCCTAGATTGAACCCGTCGGTACCCTTCATCTCCCCAAATACCGCATCAGCAGATTGATTGGAATATCAATTCCTAAAAAGCATGATCATACAAAAGGGTTTTATCAGCAGACATATACTGGTTCCAATGATGGAGCTTCTCTACGAAACAAATTTTGAAATATACTGGAACTCTTTTGCATAAAATGATTGTAAATCCAATATTATAACCAAGAGTTAAATACACCTATAGTACATAAACTTGCATGGTGGGTACATAATCATACATAAAGTTGAAAAATAATGCAAATGGGTCACTGAACTATAATTTCGGGTACATTTTGCTACACCTGCTGTTAAATTTAACGGTAATTGCAAGGCTTGCCGTTAACTCCCAGGCCAACATGGTAGTGGGTATATGTATATGCTGGGTCCACTTGTCAGTTGACTAGAGATGGAGAAGCAAATAAAAAAATGTAGACGCAGGATTCGACCTTCGGACTTGAGATGTTTCAAGCACAGGGCTATGGGCATTTCCAACGCCGACGCAAACCTCATGCAACGATTCGAACCGAGGAAGTCATCCAACGCGCGCCTGTACCGGTCCGCGGCGCGATTCAGATGTGATTTCTTCCGCAAATCGGAGATAAAATTGGGGGAGGTTTGCGGGAGTTCGGACCGATTCCAAACCCGTTTATGACCGTCCTGACCCACTAAAAACCCCTCCCCCTTCCGCGCGTTTTTGGTCAGCGCCGCTCCAGAGCACCAACGCCCACATTCATGCCCAGCGCCGGCATTGAAACAGCGCGCGGGCCGAGAGAGCGCCACCTGCATTGCTTCCCAGTGCAGGCGACTGTCATGCATTCAAACAGCACGACGGACTCCCATCTGTCCGTCTGTCGCCCACATTAATGGCACGCGGTTGCCGAGGTGACCCCTCCGGCGCCATCCGTCTGGCCCTCTGCCACCCATCGGTGCTATATGAACTGCTGGCCCGTTGCCCCGGCAATAGCCACGATCATCTCTCTCCACACCGCTCCCCGCCAAGGATCCCTCCGCGGCCAAATCTCTCTAGGACAGGCTTACGTTGGAGCGGAAGAAGGCCATGCCCGCCATGGACTTACGTCCACGGGCGCCGCCGACAGCGTGGAAGAGTAGTGCACGGTAGGCCACCGCCGCTCGTGTCCCTGGAAGGCCACTGCTCGTCCCCTTCCGTTGGCGTCAAGCTTGGTAGGCTGAGCATCTTCGGCCGATTAGTAGCTTGGCGGCAACGTCGAGGCAGACAACTTCAGTTCCCGGGGCTTCGGAAACGGAGGTCACGGAGGCGGAGCTGGAGAGCACCGAGGCAGAACTGGAGATGGTGAAGCTTCAGTTCTCGGTGCTGATGCCCAGAGACGGGGACCGAACACCGGCGATCATTTAGATTAGATATTAATTATACTTCAGAGCCCGCCTAGAACCGCTTTAATGTATTTGTAATGAAATCCGTCATGTTTATATGAAATCCGATATGTTTATATGAAATCCGGCCGTGTTTATATGAATTCTGGACATGTTTGAACGAATTTTGTTCGGCTGGTTCGAGTTGTTGTGAAAATGTATCTGGCTAGCGTTGGATGGCTGTCTCTCTGTCTACAAACTGTTTCCCCCTGTCTACGAACAGATGCAAGAGGAAATTTACAGCTTAGCATTGAAGATGCCCTAACCACTGACCGCATAAATTGTTGTAAGTATGGTCATTTACAGTTTTATGTAAAGAAGGATACCTGGTCGATCTTTTTGCAATTGAATGGACTCAATATCTCACGTACAAGCATGTGGCTTCTCAATCAGGCTAGTGGATTGATATTGCAGCTTGACATGTTAAAGCTAGCTAGCTTTGTACACCAGTGAGATCGTATTGCCAACGGGCCACATACTGAATACACAGGCCGGTGAAGGTCAAGGCTGCACGTATGATACCCTCGTCAACTTTGCTCTACGAGAAGTCCAACCTCTGCCGCCGTCACCAGCACATATCTAGTCAGCTGACAGGTGGACCCGCATGTGTATATACAGAACATAGTGGGCTGCAAGTTAATGTCACACCGTTAGATTTAACAGCAAATGTATCAAAATGTACCTGAAATTATAGTTTAGGGACCCATTTGTATCATTTTTCAAGTTTATGTATGAATATGTACCCACCGCGCAAGTTCATGTACTATAAGTGTAATTAGCTCTATAACCAACTATAGCTTTGTCCTCAGCAGTACCTACAACCTGACATAACTCATCTATCAAACATATACACAGGTGCGGCTAATCTAACTCAGAGTCTAAAAGGTAAACTAACCCTGCATCCAGTTTATAGAACGAGGGGCCTGGGTAGCCAAGCCGGACTGAGATGACTACGACGCATGTTTACAGTGTCAAAAGTAGTAACAAAGTTCACTCTTGTTTTTACATGCTTGTTCTGCCATAAATCTTTGCAGAACTGTTCTCATAACATTATTGGTCATCGAGTATTAGCTTCAACTTGAGAACAACAACATGGTTTTGCATTAACAATTGATGTACTTTTAGTAAATAAAAAACAAAATGATGCACTTTTCTGTGGGATTAAAAATGTGGAGAGCAAATGGTATGACAACAATCACGATTATTTAACAAAACAGGGAGGTCATTGTATTTACTGATCTAAAAGTGTTGTATATGATAAAATCGAAATAGCTTGAAGCCTAAAAGTGACCCAACAATACTTTCAACAGGTTGCTGTTTATGCAAGCATCAGTATGCTTTAATCAATATATATCAACCGAACTAACCATGGCCAAAAATTTGTCCAAAGGTTAATACCTAACCACTCTCATGAACCACAAGCCCGAGGGAAAACTATGTGTTTTAGTCCTCCTCATAAATCAAAACACAACATGTTCAGGACCAAAAACGTTGACCAAAATAAGGTGATAGCAAGCCTATTTAAATTTAAGACTGGTGCAGCCTCCTAGCTTAACAAATATATAATGGTAGTTCTGGCTGGTACTTACATACAACATCAACCTATAAGGAAAATGTGAACCAAACCAAACTGGCATTGCTCCAAACGATAGAGCATACCTGAAAATTTGCCTCCATATTTTTCTCTCAAATAGAGGCACGCTGAATCCCTCGCGTAGAATGCTGCCAGTAAGTACGTCAGGCCAACAAAAATGAACAGGAGAGGCCAACCTACAAAAAGAAATGCAATTCTTTTAGAACAACGAATCATAGGCAAGCAAATGAAAAGGGACCAGAAGAGAAGCAATCAACAAGGCTCAGCATCCAATATTACATAGAAGGTCAGTTGCAGCTGCCACCCGTGCTTCTGCTTAGACCACAACGCCGCCCGACTCCCGCCATGCTCTGCCACAAGCAGGCCGGCGGCGACATGTCGAGCCGTGGCTCTGACCCTCGCCATCCACGAAGCACAAACGTCTGTGCATAGAATGGCCCACCAAACAAGACCAAAGCAAGGGAGTTAGGAGACAACTGCTCATAATAAAGAGGCTCATGATTTAGCCCAGTTAGCTACCCAACAAAGATCAGTTCAAGCACTTGAAGTCTCCTGTAGCAATGTGATTCATGTTCAGGAAGGTTGTCCTTTGAAGTGTCTATGTTCTAGCATAGAAGTTCAGGGAATTGTAACACTCAATGTAAATTGTTTGAACTCTGCTTAATTAGGTAATGAATTGGCGCCTTGGCGCCTTTGGTTGTTCAAATAAACATTTTCTGCAGGTTGGGGGGTCTTCAGATCACATAAGTCAAAATGGTTCTCAGTTTTCTGAACATATAGCAGCAGAGCATGAACATGTACAGGGAGAGGTGGTCGGGCAGCAAAGAGGGCATCACCTTCGCAAAATCGGAAGAGGTGGTCGAGGAGGCAGAGAATCGACATAGCCACCCGGTTCTTCGGCGGAAGACGGCAAGCAGGACGGGGATGACTTGTCGGGGACGGAGGAGCCGGTCGGTGATGGCGGCAGACGAGGGCGGGGATGTGTGGTCGGGGACGGAGCAAACGGTCCGCGACGGCGGCGGACGAAGGCGAGCAGGGCGGGGATGGCTTCATTACGACCGAAGACTATCTTGGAGTATTCGAAAAGGGGAACCCGCCTTGCAATGCGGAAAACAATCTGCACGCCAGACACCTCGTCATTGAAGTCTGGTTCAGGGGCTATTGACAGAGTCCTGGACTAAGGGGTCCTCGGGCGTCCGACCTATTGGATATGGGCTGGACTGATGGGCTGTGAAGATACAAAGGCCGAAGACTCCACCCGTGTCCGGATGGGACTCTCCTTGGCGTGGAAGGCAAGCTTGGTGACCAAATATGAAGATTCCTTTCTCTGTAACCGACCTTATGTAACCCTAGATCCCTCCTGTGTCTATATAAACCGGAGGGCTAGGTCCGTAGATATATCCTCATAATCATAGTCAGGCAGGCTAGACTTTTAGGGTTTAGCCATTACGATCTCATGGTAGATCAACTCTTGTAATACTCATATTCATCAAGATCAATCAAGCAGGAAGTAGGATATTACCTCCATAGAGAGGGCCCGAACCCGTGTAAACATTATGTCTCCCATCTCCTGTTACCATCGACCTTAGACGCACAGTTCGGGACCCCCTACCCGAGATCCGCCGGTTTTGACACCGACAGGGACATCGGCGGCGGGAGCCACCCGACGCCCAGGCATGGCCCAGGAGGCTCGTCGCCCAGACACGTCGGACGGGAGAGCCATTTTCCCCTTCCTCGTAGCGCTCGTCCAGCATGTAGTAGCGAACCGGGGGAAGCGGTGGGGTGGGGGCAACATGCCTGCTCGACCTTGACGATAGGGCATCCATCTCCATGTGCATGCGACACTGATACGTCTCCAACGTATCTATAATTTTTTTTATTGTTCCATGCTATTATATTATCAACCTTGGATGTTTTATATGCATTTATATGCTATTTTACATGATTTTTGGGACTAACCTATTAACCTAGAGCCTAGTGCCAGTTTCTGTTTTTTCCTTGTTTTAGAGTATCGCAGAAAAGGAAAATCAAACGGAGTCCAGTTGATCTGAAACTTTACGGAACTTATTTTTGGACCAGAAGAAGCCCACGGAGTATCGGAGTTGGACCAGGAGACTCCCGGGCTGCCCACGAGGGTGGGGGGCGCGCCCACCCCCCTGGGCGCGCCCCCCTGCCTCGTGGACAGCCCGAAGTTCCACCGACGTACTTCTTCCTCCCATATATACCCATATACCCTAAAAACTTCGGGGAGCAGAATAGATCGGGAGTTCCGTCGCCAGAAGCCTCCGTAGCCACCGAAAACCAATCTAGACCCGTTCCGGCACCCTGCCGGAGGGGGAAATCCCTCTCCGGTGGCCATCTTCATCATCCCGGTGCTCTTCATGACGAGGAGGGAGTAGTTCTCCCTCGGGGCTGAGGGTATGTACCAGTAGCTATGTGTTAGATCTCTCTCTCTCTCGTCTTCTTGAGGTGGTACGATCTTGATATATCGTGATCTGTGCTATTATAGTTGGATCTTATGATGTTTCTCCCCCTCTACTCTCTTGTAATGGATTGAGTTTTCCCTTTGAAGTTATCTTATCAGATTGAGTCTTTAAGGATTTGAGAACACTTGATGTATGTCTTGCGTGGGATAACCGTGGTGACAATGGGTTATTCTATTGATTCACTTGATGTATGTTTTGGTGGTCAACTTGCGGGTTCTGCCCATGAACCTATGCATAGGGGTTGGCACACATTTTCGTCTTGACTCTCCGGTAGAAACTTTGGGGCACTCTTTGAGGTACTTTGTGTTGGTTTGAATAGATGAATCTGAGATTGTGTGATGCATATCGTATAATCATACCCGCGGATATTTGAGGTGACATTGGAGTATCTAGGTGACATTAGGGTTTTGATTGATTTGTGTCTTAAGGTGTTATTCTAGTACGAACTCTAGGATAGATTGAACGGAAAGAATAGCTTCATGTTATTTTACTACAAACTCTTGAATAGATCGATCAGAAAGAATAACTTTGAGGTGGTTTCGTACCCTACCATAATCTCTTCATTTGTTCTCCGCTATTAGTGACTTTGGAGTGACTCCTTGTTGCATGTTGAGGGATAGTTATGTGATCCAATTGTGTTATTATTGTTGAGAGAACTTGCACTAGTGAAAGTATGAACCCTAGGCCTTGTTTCAACGCATTGCAATAACGTTTGTGCTCACTTTTATCATTAGTTACCTTGCTGTTTTTATATTTTCAGATTACAAAAACCTTTATCTACCATCCATCTACCATTTGTATCACCATCTCTTTGCTGAACTAGTGCACCTATACAATTTACCATTGTATTGGGTGTGTTGGGGACACAAGAGACTCTTTGTTATTTGGTTGCAGGGTTGCTTGAGAGAGACCATCTTCATCCTACGCCTCCCACGAATTGATAAACCTTAGGTCATCCACTTGAGGGAAATTTGCTACTGTCCTACAAACCTCTGCACTTGGAGGCCCAACAACGTCTACAAGAAGAAGGTTGTGTAGTAGACATCAAGCTATTTTCTGGCGCCGTTGCCGGGGAGGTGAGTGCTTGAAGGTATATCTTTAGATCTTGCAATCAAATCTTTTAGTTTCTTGTTTTATCACTAGTTTAGTTTATAAAAGAAAACTACAAAAAAATGGAATTGAGTTTGCCTCATACGCTTCATCTTTTCAATATATTTCGTAAGTATGATGAAAAGGAAAATTGTGCTCAAGTGCTAGAAGAAGAAGTCTATAAAATGTTTGGCACTAAATCTTTGATTGATGAGCATGATTGCAATGTTGTTAGTATGAACTCTTTGATCATCCATAGTACTAATGATGATTGCACTAGTTATGATGAAAATGTCTCCTATAAACATGTTAATTTTGTGGAGTGCATTGGGTTTGCAAGTACACACCAAATAGGGAAGATAGATATTGCAAGAGGCATAAGCATTTAGAAACTAAATTGTTGCAAGAAAGGCTAGATATTTGTGCTGAAAATTTAAATTTTCCTAGCCGTACCTGTGAACTTTGCATTGAACGTGATCATTTCAGTACCCAATGAAAATTGTTTCATGATCGTATCGTGTCAAAAAATTGTTATGACTTGATTTCTCTTGCATCATAATGAACTTAGTTTGCTCTTGGGTTATGAAGAAATGAAACGTATAACTAAGGTTATTCCAGAATTTGCCCTTTATAGAGTTCTTAATTTTGATCTAGAAGAAATTTATATGTATTGTGCGGTGAATTGCATTGAAAATCCTTATATTGCCAATTACATAAAGAAAGGAAAACAAATAGAGGATGAAGAGAATACTAATGAAAGGGAAGAGACTTCCCAATATTCTCCTATTATTTTTTATGATGAATCAGGTAACAAGGAGGAGCCTTCTATTCAACCAATCTCATTGATAAGGAGCTCCAAAAAGAGGATTAAACCCACACATGATGTGAAGAGGAAAAAGAAAAAACGGAGAAGTGGAGGTAAAAAGGTATCTCTCCCAAATGATGCTGCTCCTATTACTCCTTGTGATGATGAAAATTGCTATACTATTGGTGCTATCCATACTATTAATGATGGGAGCGATTATGGTTATGATATGAAAAGGGCCAAGCTTGGGGATGCTATGTTTGATGAAGATGATGTTTTTGAGAATATATTTGCTGCAATTAATGTTAGCCCCAAGCTTGGGGAAGCTATGTTTAATGAGGATGATATTTTTAGTCTCTCAAGTTTTGATATGCAAATTTATAATGATGATAGCATGCCTCCTACTTATGATGATTATATTGATGAAAGTGGGCCTGGAAGAGTGTCAACTTTAGGAATTAATGATCCCACTATTTTGGAGGATGTTGAATCTTATAAAATTTATGAAAGTGGATTTGGAGAGGTCATGACTTTATTTAGTGATGTATCCACTATCTTGGAAGAGGTTTTAATTGATTATGATGAGAACAAAGTTGCTACTTATGATGATTATTGTGATAACACGTATGCTATAAAAAGTAGTGATGATTATATTTATGAAACTTGTCATGATTACGATTACCCCTTTTCTGAACAATATTCTTTTAATATGGAAACAATTTATAGTATTCGAGTTTCTTATGATACTCCCACTATTCCGAATGAGAAGAATTTTGCTTATGTGGAGAGTAATAAAATTTCTATGCTTGTAGATCATGAAAAGAATGCTTTATGTGATGGTTATATTGTTGATTTCATTCATGATGCTACTGAAAATTATTATGAGGGAGGAATATATGCCTGTAGGAGTTGCAATAATATCAAGTTTCCTCTCTACATGTTGAAAATCTTGAAGTGTTGCTTGCTTTACCTTCCTATGCAAGTTGATGTTGGAAATATGCCCTAGAGGCAAAAATTTTGTTTTCTGCAACGTTCCCCAACAGTTGATTCTTGTTCACATAAGTTGTTTGCTCACAAAATCCCTATGCATAGGAAGTGGGTTAGAATTAAATCTGCTAGTCATATTCTTCATGATGCTCTCTTTATGTTTCAATTCTTATCTTTTATATGAATATCATTGAAATCATCATGCCTAGCTAGGGGAGTTAAACGTTAGCGCTTGTTGGGAGGCAACCCAATTTTATTTTTGTTCCTTCCTTTTTGTTCCTGTTTAATAATAAATAATTCATCTAGCCTCTGTTTAGATGTGGTTTTTATGTTTTAATTAGTGTTTGTGCCAAGTAAAGCTTTTAGGACCTTCTTGGGTGATTGTTATTTGACCTTGCTGTAAAAAAACAAAAAGTATGCGCTCACGGGAATAGTTTTCATTTCTTATCAAAGAGCGATAAAATACCAATTCCACTTGGAGTAGATTAATAAACAAAATTTCTAGGACTTCCTAATTTCTCAGGATTTTTTGAGTTACAGAAGTATTTGAATCCTACAGATTACTACAGACTGTTCTGTTTTTGACACATTCTGTTTTCTATGTGTTGTTTTCTTATTTTGATGAATCTATGAGTAGTATCGGAGGGTATGAACCATAGAGAAGTTGGAATACAATAGATATTACACCAATATGAATTTAGAATGAGTTCACAACAGTACCTAAGTGGTGATTTATTTTCTTATACTAACAGAGGTTATGAGTTTTCTGTTAAGTTTTGTGTTGTGAAGTTTTCAAGTTTTGGGTAAAGATTCGATGGACTATGCAATAAGCAGTGGCAAGAGCCTAAGCTTGGGGATGCCCAAGGCACCCCAAGGTAATATTCAAGGACAACCAAAAGCCTCTGCTTGGGGATGCCCCGGAAGACATCCCCTCTTTCGTCTTCGTTCATCGGTAACTTTACTTGGAGCTATATTTTATTCACCACATGATATGTGTTTTGCTTGGAGCATCAATTTATTCTATTTTGTTTTGCTTGCTGTTTGAATAAAGTATCAAGATCTGAAATTTTTAAATGTTAGACAGTCTTCACATAGTTGCATAATTATTCGACTACTCATTGATCTTCACTTACATCTTTCGGAGTAGTTTGTCATTTGCCCTAGTGTTTCACTTATATCTTTTAGAGCACGGTGGTGGATTTATTCTATAGAAATAATTGATCTCTCATGCTTCACTTATATTATTTTGAGAGTCCTAAACAGCATGGTAATTTGCTTTGGTTATGAATTTAGTCCTAATATGATGGGCATCCAAGAGGGATATAATAAAAACATTCATATAAAGTGCATTGAATACTACGAGAAGTTTAATACTTGATGATTGTTTTGAGATATGAGGATGGTAATATTAGAGTCATGCTAGTGAGTAGTTGTGAATTTGAGAGATACTTGTGTTAAAGTTTGTGATTCCCGTAGCATGCACGTATGGTGAACCGTTATGTGATGAAGTCGGAGCATGATTTATTTATTGATTGTCTTCCTTATGAGTGGTGGTCGGGGACGAGCGATGGTCTTTTCCTACCAATCTATCCCCCTAGGAGCATGCGCGTAGTACTTTGTTTCGATAACCAATAGATTTTTGCAATAAGTATGTGAGTTCTTTATGACTAATGTTGAGTCCATGTATTATACGCACTCCCACCCTTCCACCATTGCTAGCCTCTCTAGTATCGCTCAACTTTCGCCGGTACCATAAACCCACCATATATCTTCCTCAAAACAACCACCATACCTACCTATTATGGCATTTCCATAGCTATTCCGAGATATATTGCCATGCAATTTTCCACCGTTCCGTTATTATGACACGCTTCATCATTGTCATATTGCTTTGCTTGATCATGTAGTTGACATCGTATTTGTGGCAAAGCCACCGTTCATAATTCTTCCATACATGTCACTCTTGAGTCATTGCACATCCTGGTACACCGCCAGAGGCATTCATATAGAGTCATATTTTATTCTAAGTATCGAGTTGTAAGTAAATAAAAGTGTGATGATCATCATTATTAGAGCATTGTCCCAGTGAGGAAAGGATGATGGAGACTATGATTCCCCCATAAGTCGGGACGAGACTCCGGACGAAAAATAAAAGAAAAAGAAAAAAAGAGGCCATAAAAAAGAGAAAAGGCCTAAATAAAATAAAATAAAATAAATGAGAGAAAAAGAGAGAAGGGGCAATGCTACTATCCTTTTACCACACTTGTGCTTCAAAGTAGCACCATGATCTTCATGATAGAGAGTCTCCTATGTTGTCACTTTCATATACTAGTGGGAATCTTTCATTATAGAACTTGGCTTGTATATTCCAATGATGGGCTTCCTCAAAATGCCCTAGGTCTTCGTGAGCAAGCGAGTTGGATGCACACCCACTAGTTTCTTTTGTTGAGCTTTCATACATTTATAGCTCTAGTGCATCCGTTGCATGACAATCCCTACTCACTCACATTGATATCTATTGATGGGCATCTCCATAGCCCGTTGATACGCCTAGTTGATGTGAGACTATCTTCTCATTTTTGTCTTCTCCACAACCACCATTCTATTCCACCTATAGTGCTATGTCCATGGCACACACTCATGTATTGCGTGAAGATTGAAAACGTTTGAGAACGTCAAAAGTATGAAACAATTGCTTGGCTTGTCATCGGGGTTGTGGATGATTTAAATATTTTGTGTGGTGAAGATAGAGCATAGCCAGACTATATGATTTTGTAGGGATAGCTTTCTTTGGCGATGTTATTTTGAGAAGACATGATTACTTGGTTAGTATGCTTGAAGTATTATTATTTTTATGTCAATATTAATCTTTTCTCTTGAATCTTATGGATCTGAATATTCTTGCCACAATAAAGAGAACTACATGGATAAATATGTTAGGTAGCATTCCACATCAAAAATTCTGTTTTTATCATTTACTTACTCGAGGAGGAGCAGGAATTAAGCTTGGGGATGTTGATACGTCTCCAACGTATCTATAATTTTTGATTGTTCCATGCTATTATATTATCAACCTTGGATGTTTTATATGCCTTTATATGCTATTTTATATGATTTTTGGGACTAACCTATTAACCTAGAGCCCAGTGCCAGTTTCTGTTTTTCCTTGTTTTAGAGTATCGCAGATAAGGAAAATCAAATGGAGTCCAATTGACCTGAAACTTCACGGAACTTATTTTTGGACCAGAAGAAGCCCACGGAGTATCGGAGTTGGACCAGGAGAGTCCCGGGCTGCCCACGAGGGTGGGGGGCGCGCCCCCTGCCTCGTGGACAACCCGGGGGTCCACCGACGTACTTCTTCCTCCCATATATACCCATATACCCTAAAAACTTTGGGGAGCAGAATAGATCGGGAGTTCCGCCGCCAGAAGCCTCCGTAGCAAACCAATTTAGACCCGTTCCGGCACCCTGCCCGAGGGGGAAATCCCTCTCCGGTGGCCATCTTCATCATCCCGGTGCTCTCCATGACGAGGAGGGAGTAGTTCTCCCTCGGGGCTGCGGGTATGTACCAGTAGCTATGTGTTTGATCTCTCTCTCTCTCTCTCTCTCTCGTGTTCTTGAGGTGGTACGATCTTGATGTATCGCGAGCTTTGCTATTATAGTTGGATTTTTTGATGTTTCTCCTCCTCTACTCTCTTGTAATGGATTGAGTTTTCCCTTTGAAGTTATCTTATCAGATTGAGTCTTCAAGGATTTCAGAACACTTGATGTATGTCTTGCGTGGGATAACCGTGGTGACAATGGGTTATTCTATTGATTCACTTGATGTATGTTTTGGTGATCAACTTGCGGGTTCCGCCCATGAACCTATTGAAGGAAATATGCCCTAGAGGCAATAATAAAGTTATTATTTATTTCCTTATTTCATGATAAATGTTTATTATTCATGCTAGAATTGTATTAACCGGAAACATAATACATGTGTGAATACATAGACAAACAGAGCTTCACTAGTATGCCTCTACTTGACTAGCTCGTTAATCAAAGATGGTTATGTTTCCTAACCATGGACAAAGAGTTGTTATTTGATTAACGGGATCACATCATTAGATGAATGATCTGATTGACATGACCCATTCCATTAGCTTAGCAACCGATCGTTTAGTATGTTGCTATTGCTTTCTTCATGACTTATACATGTTCCTATGACTATGAGATTATGTAACTCCCGTGTGCCGGAGGAACACTTTATGTGCTACCAAACGTCACAACGTAACTGGGTGATTATAAAGGTGCTCTACAGGTGTCTCCAAAGGTACATGTTGGGTTGACGTATTTCGAGATTAGGATTTGTCACTCCGATTGTCGGAGAGGTATCTCTGGGCCCTCTTGGTAATGCACATCACTTAAGCCTTGCAAGCAATGCAACTAATGAGTTAGTTGCGAGATGATGTATTATAGAACGAGTAAAGAGACTTGCCGGTAACGAGATTGAACTAGGTATTGGATACCGGCGATCGAATCTCGGGCAAGTAACATACCGATGACAAAGGGAACAACGTATGTTGTTATGCGGTCCGACCGATAAACATCTTCGTAGAATATGTAGGAGCCAATATGGGCATCCAGGTCCCGCTATTGGTTATTGACCGGAGACGTGTCTCGGTCATGTCTACATTGTTCTCGAACCCGTAGGGTCCGCACGCTTAAGGTTTCGATGACAGTTATATTATGAGTTTATGAGTTTTGATATACCGAAGGAGTTCGGAGTCCCGGATGAGATCGGGGACATGACGAGGAGTCTCGAAATGGTCGAGATGTAAAGATCGATATATTGGACGACTATATTCAGACATCGGAAAGGTTCCGAGTGATTCGGGTATTTTTCGGAGTACCGGAGAGTTACGAGAATTCGCCAGGAGAAGTATTGGGCCTTGATGGGCTTTAGTGGGAAAAGGAGAAAGGGCCTGCTGCGCCCCCCCCCTCCCCTCTAGTCCGAATTGGACTAGGGAAAAGGGGGCCGGCCACCTTTCCTTCTCCTCCACTTCCTTCTCCCTTCCTCCCCTCTTGGTGGACTCCTACTAGGACTTGGAGTCCTAGTAGGACTCCACATCCTGGCCGCACCTAGCCTTGGCCGGCCTCCTCCTCCTCCATCCTTTATATACAGGGGCAGGGGGCACCCCATAGACACACAAGTTGATCTTCGTGATCGTTCCTTAGCCGTGTGCGGTGCCCCCCTCCACTATATTCCACCTCGGTCAGATTGTAGCAGTGCTTAGGCGAAGCCCTGCGACGGTTGAACATCAAGATCGTCACCACGCCATCATGCTGACGGAACTCCTCCCCGAAGCTTTGCTGGATCGGAGCCCGGGGAGCGTCATCGAGCTGTACGTGTGCCAAGAACTCGGAGGTGCCGGAGTAACGGTGCTTGGATCGGTCCGACCGGGAAGACATACGACTACTTCCTCTACGTTGCGTCAACGCTTCCGCTTTGGTCTACGAGGGTACTTAGACAACACTCTCCCCTCTCGTTGCTATGCATCACCATGATCTTGCGTGTGCGTAGGAAATTTTTTGAAATTACTACGTTCCCCAACAGTGGCATCCGAGCCTAGGTTTTATGGTTTGATGTTATATGCACGAGTAGAACACAAGTGAGTTGTGGGCGATATAAGTCATACTGCATACCAGCATGTCATACTTTGGTTCGGCGGTATTGTTGGATGAACCGGCCCGGACCGACATTACGCATACGCTTACGCGAGACCGGTTCTCCCGACGTGCTTTGCACAAAGGTGGCTTGCGGGTGACTGTTTCTCCAACTTTAGTTGAACCAAGTGTGGCTACGCCCGGTCCTTGCGAAGGTTAAAATGGAGTCTATTTGACAAACTATCGTTGTGGTTTTGATGCGTAGGTGAGATTGGTTCTTACTTAAGCCCGTAGCAGCCACGTAAAACTTGCAACAACAAAGTAGAGGATGTCTAACTTGTTTTTGCAGGGCATGTTGTAATGTGATATGGCCAAGACATGATGCTAAATTTTATTGTATGAGATGATCATGTTTTGTAACCGAGTTATCGGCAACTGGCAGGAGCCATATGGTTGTCGCTTTATTGTATGCAATGCAATCGCGATGTAATGCTTTACTTTATCACTAAGCGGTAGTGATAGTCGTGGAAGCATAAGATTGGCGAGACGACAACGATGCTACGATGGAGATCAAGGTGTCGCGCCGGTGACGATGGTGATCATGACGGTGCTTCGGAGATGGAGATCACAAGCACAAGATGATGATGGCCATATCATATCACTTATATTGATTGCATGTGATGTTTATCCTTTTATGCATCTTATCTTGCTTTGATTGACGGTAGCATTATAAGATGATCTCTCACTAAATTATCAAGAAGTGTTCTCCCTGAGTATGCACCGTTGCCAAAGTTCGTCGTGCCCAGACACCACGTGATGATCGGGTGTGATAAGCTCTACGTCCATCTACAACGGGTGCAAGCCAGTTTTGCACACGCAGAATACTCAGGTTAAACTTGACGAGCCTAGCATATGCAGATATGGCCTCGGAACACGGAGACCGAAAGGTCGAGCGTGAATCATATAGTAGATATGATCAACATAACGATGTTCACCATTGAAAACTACTCCATCTCACGTGATGATCGGTTATGGTTTAGTTGATTTGGATCACGTGATCACTTAGAGGATTAGAGGGATGTCTATCTAAGTGGGAGTTCTTAAGTAATATGATTAAATTGAACTTAAATTTATCATGAACTTAGTCCTGGTAGTATTTTGCAAATCATGTTGTAGATCAATAGCTCGCGTTGTTGCTTCCCTGCGTTTATTTTGATATGTTCCTAGAGAAAATTGTGTTGAAAGATGTTAGTAGCAAAGATGCGGATTGGATCCGTGATCTGAGGTTTATCCTCATTGCTGCATAGAAGAATTATGTCCTTGATGCACCGCTAGGTGACATACCTATTGCAGGAGCAGATGCAGACGTTATGAACGTTTGGCTAGCTCAATATGATGACTACTTTATAGTTTAGTGCACCATGCTTAACGGCTTAGAATCGGGACTTCAAAGACGTTTTGAACGTCATGGACCATATAAGATGTTCCAGGAGTTGAAGTTAATATTTCAAGCAAATACCCGAGTTGAGAGATATGAAGTCTCCAACAAGTTCTATAGCTAAAAGATGGAGGAGAATCGCTCAACTAGTGAGCATGTGCTCAGATTGTCTGGGTACTACAATCGCTTGAATCAAGTGGGAGTTAATCTTCCAGATAAGATAGTGATTGACAGAATTCTCTAGTCACCATCACCAAGTTAGTAGAACTTCGTGATGAACTATAGTATGCAAGGGATAACGGAAACGATTCCCAAGCTCTTCGTGATGCTAAAATCAACGAAGGTAGAAATCAAGAAAAACATCAAGTGTTGATGGTTGACAAGACCACTAGTTTCAAGAAAAGGGCAAAAGGGAAGAAGGGGAACTTCAAGAAGAACAGCAAGCAAGTTGCTGCTCAAGAGAAGAAACCCAAGTCTGGACCTAAGCCTGAGACTGAGTGCTTCTACTGCAAAGGGACTGGTCACTGGATGTGGAACTACTCCAAGTGATTGGCGGATAAGTAGGATGGCAAAGTGAACATAAGTATATTTGATATACATGATTATTGATGTGTACTTTACTAGTGTTTATAGCAACCCCTCAGTATTTGATACTAGTTCAGTTGCTAAGATTAGTAACTCGAAACGGGAGTTGTAGAATAAACAGAGACTAGTTGAGGGTGAAGTAACGATCTGTGTTGGAAGTGGTTCCAAGATTGATATGATCATCATCGCACACTCCCTATACTTTCGGGATTAGTGTTGAACCTGAATAAGTGTTATTAGGTGTTTGCGTTGAGCATGAATATGATTTGATCATGTTTATTGTAATACGGTTATTCATTTAAGTAAGAGAATAAATTGTTGTTCTGTTTACATGAATAAAACCTTATATGGTTACACACCCAATGAAAATAGTTCGTTGGATCTCGATCGTAGTGATACACATAATCATAATATTGAAACCAAAAGATGCAAAGTTAATAATAATAGTGCAACTTATTTGTGGCACTGCCGTTTAGGTCATATTGGTGTAAAGCGCATGAAGAAACTCCATGCTGATGGGATTTTGGAATCACTTGATTATGAATCACTTGATGATTGCGAACCATGCCTCATGGGCAAGATGACTAAGACTCCATTCTCCGGAGCGAGCAACTGACTTATTGGAAATAATACATACTGATGTATGCGGTCCGATGAGTGTTAAGGCTCACGGCAAGTATCGTTATTTTCTGAACTTCACAGATGATTTGAGCAGATATGGGTATATCTACTTGATGAAACATAAGTCTGAAAAGTTCAAAGAATTTCAGAGTGAAGTGGAAAATCATCGTGACAAGAAAATAAAGTTTCTACGATCTGATCGCGGAGACAAATATTTGAGTTACGAGTTTGGTCTTCAATTAAAACAATGTGGAATAGTTTCACAAACTCATGCCACATGGAACACCACAGCATAATGGTGTGTCCGAACGTCATAACCATACTTTATTGGATATAGTGCAATCTATGATGTCTCTTACCGATCTACCACTATCGTTTTTGGGTTTATGCATTAGAGACAGCTGCATTCACGTTAAAAAAAGGGGCACCATCTAAGTCCGTTGAGACGACACAATCTGAATTGTGGTTTAGCAAGAAACCAAAGTTGTCGTTTCTTAAAGTTTGGGGTTGTGATGCTTATGTGAAAAAGTTTCATCCTGATAAGCTCAAAACCAAATCGGAGAAATATGTCTTCATAGGATACCCAAAAGGAGACTGTTGGGTACACCTTCTATCACAGATCCTAAGGTAAGACATTCTTTGCTTATAATGGATCCTTTCTAGAGAAAGAGTTTCCCTCGAAAGAAGTGAGTGGGAGGAAAGTAGAACTTGATAAGGTAATTGTACCTTCTCCCTTATTGGAAAGTAGTTCATCACAGAAATCTGTTCCTGTGACTACTACACCAATTAGTGAGGAAGCTAATGATGATGATCATAAAACTTCAGATCAAGTTACTACCGAATCTCGTAGGTAAACCAGAGTGAGATCCGCACCAGAGTGGTACAGTAATCCTGTTCTGGAAGTCATGTTACTAGACCATGACGAACTTGCGAACTATGAGGAAGCGATGATGAGCCCAGATTCCGCAAAATGGCTTGAGGCCATGAAATCTGAGATGGGATTCATGTAGGAAAACAAAGTATGGACTTTGGTTGACTTGCCCGATGATCGGCAAGCCATAGAAAATAAATGGATCTTCAAGAGGAAGACGGACGTTGATAGTAGTGTTACTATCTACAAAGCTAGAATTGTCGCAACAGGTTTTCGACAAGTTCAAAGTGTTGACTACGATGAGAGTTTCTCACTCGTATCTATGCTTAAGTCTGTCCGAATCATGTTAGCAATTGCCGCATTTTATGAAATCTGGCAAATGGATAAACAAAACTGCATTCCTTAATGGATTTCTTAAAGAAGAATTGTATATGATGCAACCAGTTGGTTTTGTCAATCCTAAAGGTGTTAACAAAATATGCAAGCTCCAGCGATTCATCTATGAACTGGTGCAAGCATCTCAGAGTTGGAATACACGCTTTGATAAGTTGATCAAAGCATATAGTTTTATACAGACTTGCGGTGAAGCCTGTATTTACAAGAAAGTGAGTGGGAGCACTACAACATTTCTGATAAAGTATATGTGAATGACATATTGTTGATCGGAAATAATGTAGAATTATTCTGTAAAGCATAAAGGAGTGTTTGAAAGGAGTTTTTCAAAGAAAGACTTCGGTGAAGCTGCTTACATATTGAGCATCAAGATCTATAGAGATAGATCAAGATGCTTGATAAGTTTTTTCAATAAATACATACCTTGACAAGATTTTGAAGTACTTCAAAATGGAGCAGTCAAAGAAAGAGTTCTTGCCTGTATTACAAGGTGTGAAGTTGAGTAAGACTCAAAGCCCGACCACCGCAGAAGATAGAAAGCGAATGAAAGTCATTCCCTATGCCTTGGCCATAGGTTCTATAAAGTATGTCATGCTGTATACCAGATCTATTGTATACCCTGCACTGATTTGGCAAGGGAGTACAATAGTGATCTTGGAGTAGATCACTGGACAGCGGTCAGAATTATCCTTAGTGAAATAAGGATATGTTTCTTGATTATGGACGTGACAAAATGTTCGTCGTAAAGGGTTACGCCGATGCAAGTTTTGACACTAATCTAGATGACTCTAAGTCTCGGTCTAGATACATATTGAAAGTGGGAGCAATTAGCTAGAGTAGCTCCATGCAGAGCATTGTTGACATAGAAATTTGCAAAATACATGTGGATCTGAATGTGGCAGACCCGTTGACTAAGATTCTCTCACAAGCAAAACATGATCACACCTTAGTACTCTTTGGGTGTTAATCACATAGCGATGTGAACTAGATTACTGAATCCAGTAAACCCTTTGGGTGTTGGTCACATGGCGATGTGAACTATGGGTGTTAATCACATGGTGATGTGAACTATTGCTGTTAAATCACATGAAGATATGAACTAGATTATTGACTTTAGTGCAAGTGGGAGACTGAAGGAAATATGCCCTAGAAGCAATAATAAAGTTATTATTTATTTCCTTATTTCATGATAAATGTTTATTATTCATGCTAGAATTGTATTAACCGGAAACATAATACATGTGTGAATACATAGACAAACAGAGTGTCACTAGTATGCCTCTACTTGACTAGCTCGTTAATCAAAGATGGTTATGTTTCCTAACCATGGACAAAGAGTTGTTATTTGATTAACGGGATCACATCATTAGATGAATGATCTGATTGACATGACCCATTCCATTAGCTTAGCAACCGATCGTTTAGTATGTTGCTATTGCTTTCTTCATGACTTATACATGTTCCTATGACTATGAGATTATGTAACTCCCGTGTGCCGGAGGAACACTTTATGTGCTACCAAACGTCACAACGTAACTGGGTGATTATAAAGGTGCTCTACAGGTGTCTCCAAAGGTACATGTTGGGTTGACGTATTTCGAGATTAGGATTTGTCACTCCGATTGTCGGAGAGGTATCTCTGGGCCCTCTCGGTAATGTACATCACTTAAGCCTTGCAAGCAATGCAACTAATGAGTTAGTTGCGAGATTATGTATTATAGAACGAGTAAAGAGACTTGCCGGTAACGAGATTGAACTAGGTATTGGATACCGACGATCGAATCTCGGGCAAGTAACATACCGATGACAAAGGGAACAACGTATGTTGTTATGCGGTCTGACCGATAAAAATCTTCCTAGAATATGTAGGAGCCAATATGAGCATCCAGGTCCCGCTATTGGTTATTGACCGGAGACGTGTCTCGGTCATGTCTACATTGTTCTCGAACCCGTAGGGTCCGCACGCTTAAGGTTTCGATGACAGTTATATTATGAGTTTATGAGTTTTGATGTACCGAAGGATTTCGGAATCCCGGATGAGATCGGGGACATGACGAGGAGTCTCGAAATGGTCGAGACGTAAAGATCGATATATTGGACGACTATATTCGGACATCGGAAAAGTTCCGAGTGATTCGGGTATTTTTCGGAGTACCGGAGAGTTACGGAAATTCGCCGGGAGAAGTATTGGGCCTTGATGGGCTTTAGTGGGAAAAGGAGAAAGGGCCTGCTGCGCCCCCCTCCCCTCTAGTCCGAATTGGACTAGGGAAAAGGGGGCCGGCCACCTTTCCTTCTCCTCCACTTCCTTCTCCCTTCCTCCCCTCTTGGTGGACTCCTACTAGGACTTGGAGTCCTAGTAGGACTCCACATCCTGGCCGCACCTAGCCTTGGCCAGCCTCCTCCTCCTCCATCCGTTATATACAGGGGCAGGGGGCACCCCATAGACACACAAGTTGATCTACGTGATCGTTCCTTAGCCGTGTGCGGTGCCCCCCTCCACTATATTCCACCTCGGTCAGATTGTAGCAGTGCTTAGGCGAAGCCCTGCGACGGTTGAACATCAAGATCGTCACCACGCCGTCGTGCTGACGGAACTCCTCCCCGAAGCTTTGCTGGATCGGAGCCCGGGGAGCATCATCGAGCTGTACGTGTGCCAAGAACTCGGAGGTGCCGGAGTAACGGTGCTTGGATCGGTCCGACCGGGAAGACGTACGACTACTTCCTCTACGTTGCGTCAACGCTTCCGCTTTGGTCTACGAGGGTACTTAGATAACACTCTCCCCTCTCGTTGCTATGCATCACCATGATCTTGCGTGTGCATAGGAATTTTTTTGAAATTACTACGTTCCCCAACACCTATGCATAGGGGTTGGCACACGTTTTCGTCTTGACTCTCGGGTAGAAACTTTGGGGCACTCTTTAAAGTACTTTGTGTTGGTTTGAATAGATGAATCTAAGATTGTGTGATGCATATCATATAATCATACCCACGGATACTTGAGGTGACATTGGAGTATCTAGGTGACATTAGGGTTTTGATTGATTTGTGTCTTAAGGTGTTATTCTAGTACGAACTCTAGGATAGATTGAACGGAAAGAATAGCTTCATGTTATTTTACTACGGACTCTTGAATAGATCGATCAGAAAGAATAACTTTGAGGTGGTTTTGTACCCTACCATAATCTCTGCGTTTGTTCTCCGCTATTAGTGACTTTAGAGTGATTCTTTGTTGCATGTTGAGGGATAGTTATGTGATCCAATTATGTTATTATTGTTGAGAGAACTTGCACTAGTGAAAGTATGAACCCTATGCCTTGTTTCAACGCATTGCAATAACGTTTGTGCTCACTTTTATCATTAGTTACCTTGCTGTTTTTATATTTTTAGATTACAAAAACCTTTATCTACCATCCATATACCACTTGTATCATCATCTCTTCGCCGAACTAGTGCACCTATACAATTTACCATTGTATTGGGTGTGTTGGGGACACAAGAGACTCTTTGTTATTTGGTTGTAGGGTTGCTTGAGAGAGACCATTTTCATCCTATGCCTTCCACGGATTGATAAACCTTAGGTCATCCACTTCAGGGAAATTTGGTACTGTTCTACAAACCTCTGCACTTGGAGGCCCAACAACGTCTACAAGAAGAAAGTTGTGTAGTAGACATCAGACACGGATGGGAACTTCTTGGCCTTGCGTTCGACTGGAAAGATGCTCCCCTCTCCAGGTTAATATAGCCAAGCGACACGCTTTTTGTGCGTGTGCGCCGCCGCCAGCCAAACCAGTCCATTGCCGATCCAAGTATGCACGCGATCGAATATCAATCCGTCGCCTTGTATATTGGATCACGCATTCGGGCAGACTTGTGATCGACTGTCATGCAGACATGCTTCGATCAGGACCTTCAAATCAGCCAAGGAGTATCCGAGTCCTAGCTTGTCGATGTGTCAACTGCCGTCGCATCCATGTGTTGGTTTCTCTTTGCCATGTCGTCGCTTCTCCAACCTCTACTGCCACCCCTTGCCTCACCCCTTCTCCGCCGGGTCCAATGCTCGCACTTCCGGTGGCTCATATTGCTACATTCGGCGTCGGGCATATGCTCCCCAAAGCCAAAACGAGGATCCTGAAACGGAGGTAGTATTAAAAGTGAAATGTGTTTGTATACCCAAATATTAGCTCAGAATTTCGTAAATACAGTTCTAGACCCCTCTTCTCAGTTTAACCTTTGAAACCCCATGGTCTCCCGGTGCCACCTCCCTACATAGAGAGTATACCAACACAGCAAAAACCGGTCGACTCTTTGCTTTGCACACTGCTTGCAACTAGCAGTGCTAACTAGCTGTGCAACGTTGTGCCTTCAACTACGTTAGAGCATTTTCAACAGACGCGTTGGACAAGCCGCGTGCTGAAAAAAATAGGTACATAGCTCGCGCGATCAAAACTAGCGCTCCAGCAGCTGCGCTAAAATCATGCACGCGGTAAACAAGATTCAACACCCTGGACAAAACGGCATCGCGTGCTGCATATTTTTGTGCCTTTAGTAGATTTCAAAAGAAGGTTCCTGACTATCTAGTAAATGAGTGCACGAAGAAAGGGAATGACATGTTCATGGTCTAAGATATAGTCAGTGAACAATAACTCAGATCTGATGTTGGATAGGTAATTTTTCTTTGTGATGAACCACATGCCATTTGCGGATCGACATTTTGTACTTTCATTTCTACTATGGCATTGGGTCTGTGTTTATACAATAACAAATTTCTTCATATTTTGCACCATGATACTTTCAGCTAACTATATGATGTGTTTTTTATTTTTATTCTGCATAATGTTGTCGTACTTTTATTGCAACTAATTACATTGTAACAATTATTGACTTATATTTGAAACATCTTTGATGTAAAAGATGATTTTGAAGTGTAGCACTATTATTTGCACAACCATTGAGCAAAAAATGAATTTTTTTTCTGATGATAGATGAATATGACTTTGACCTTACAACAAACCCTGTCTACCACCATTTTTTTCATAGAAGGGGGATTTGGGATGTGATAGGTTTGGGGCCGTACAATTGAGGGAATTGGGTGGAGGGAAGGGAACCGCGAAATCTCCTCCACCCCCCCCCCCCCCCCCATTGTTTTGAAAACCCTTATTGATAAATGAGGATGAAATCTAGTATCAAGTTAATGAGAAGTAACTAAGCACATTTATTAAATGGTGTCATCCCCTATATATGGCATGAACTTTAAATCACTATATCTTATATACTGTGGTGCATGCCTCAGATACAATGAATCTTAATAAACATGGAGATGGTGTAATCAACGGTAATTGTAATGTATCTTAATAAACATTCTAAATCTAGATTGTCGGTTAATCATAGTTAACCATGCACATTTTTTTGGAAACTTGTGATTCTTATGTGCCCTCTAATGGGTAAAGGAAGGAAATAGTATGTTTGTAAAAAGAAGTGCCAAAAAGTTAGTAAAGAAACACAAAAAATATATGAAAAACTCATTTTGTGAAAAAAAATGTTTACCTTAGGATACGAATTATTTAAAAACTTTCAATAGTCAAATCGACACAAATTTTCGTGTCTATGAACATGGGTAATATCTCTCTCCAAGTTTGTATGACACACATTGTTTTTAGATCGTCAATTTGACTGATAACTCGTGTTATTAGTCACTAAAACTTAGGTTCATTGTCGAAGGAAGATTTTAAGTATTTTATATGTTTAATGAGGGACCATTCAACATGAAAGTAAATGTATAGATGAGCATTGCATTATATGCAATTTTCCCTAAGTAGAAAGGTATACCTAGATATTACTTTAAAAAATGGTGATCCATACAATGGAATGAAAGCAGAAATTTGTGGAGAAATGGAGTGTCTATAGACAACAGTCCAGACATTGTTCCGTGAAAAAGGCAAACAAGCCATAAAGCAGAAGCGAAACCCCATTGTAACCCCCGCTGAAATCACGCATGCACATGTCCCGCCCTCCCCCACCCGCGCCCCCGGTTTACTTGTTCACCAGCGATGCTTCCACCTATTTCGCCTTTTGCCCATAGTTCCATCGTTGCAGACAAAACCACCCTCCTCCTTGTCCTATATCGCCCTTCAATCCTCCTCACCACATCCACGCCATACCCCTTTTGCCGCCACCGCTGCCAGATCTGGAGCGGCTGCAGAAGCGCTGGTTGACGGTGTGACTTTACCCGCGGCCATGGTGAATTCGGCGGAGCCACCGACCGAGCCTCCCTTGTCAGATCCCGCGATCGAAGGTGGCGTTGGGGATGGGAGGGGCACTCCTGCAGAGGCTATGACGGCTTCATTAGGTGTCCACCGTGGTACGCCGTCGTCGCTCCCGTCGACACTCAAGACGTGTGGGAGCCAAGGATTGCTGCGGTCCACTCCCATCAACCGTGTCGGCGAAGCAGTCGCCCCGACCATGGGCACCTCCTCGCAGGATCTGGACGAGGTCAACCAGAGGCTACAACTCAGCCTCGATGAAGTGACCGCAGCACCGGGCGTTGGCAAGCCTGCGGAACACGAGTCCCCTAATGTCGCTAAGGCGGTTTCTTCGCGGCTGTTGAAGGCTCATACCCGCCGCCGCCGCCCTGCTATGTCGTCCCAAGCAGAAGTGGTAGCCATGAGCGCGCCACCACAGGCGTCCGAGCGCAAGCGACGTTCGGTCCGCGCTGATGCGCTCGACAGGCCACGGTTCTCCGTGACGCTCTCCGCGGAAGAGATCGAGGAAGACATCTACGCCCTCACCGGCGCGCTGCCGCGCAGCCGCCCTCGCCACCGCCCACCCGCAGTGCAGAATCGGCTCAACGTAGGATCCGTTCCTCCTCAGATCCCTCCCTCACTCCCCTTATATTCGAGCTCCTATCACTCCTCAACAGGGGCCCATTTGTAACTATGTAAACGTTCTTGTCCCCAGGTGCTACTTCCCGGCGTGCGGTTATCGGAGATCAACGCGGAGTCCTACGGGGTGCCGGATGATCACTGAGTCTCTCAACTCACCAAGCATCGTCGCCCAACAGTAAGCAAGCAAAGTGAATTCACCGATCACAATTCACATTCAATTCGTTGCTTCCATTGTGAGCTACATAATCCATGGATTAATTGGTCACATAGAGTAAGAGTTGGTATGTATGAATCGCATCAACAGACTCGTTGTAAGCAACAAGTGATGACTTGTCAGTTGGTTTTTTTATTTTAAGTTGTAATAAGTGATATTCTGTTTCATAGTAGCAGTAAGTAATATCCTGTTCTGTAGTAGCACCAATGGTGGTTCGTAACTTTGGTATCATAAGAAACTGGAAGGACGTAATATGGTGTGCTAGTAATTGCATTGTTGTCTCGATGATCGAGTTAGTAAGTTCGTTAACATCCATCCCCTATTGCAATCTTAATGCTAGTACGGCATACATACAGTTCCTTGCTCTGCTTTCTCTTGAAGATGTATTTGGTAGCTAATTGTCATGGCAAGTGGCAATACTACTGGGTTGCGTTCTAGCTGACCGACACAAGGGCGTGGGGACCAAACGGTTTCGAAAACCATGGCACCATGTGGCCTTGGTGGTGGGCGCTGCACAATTCATTGTCTATTTCTTGATTCCTTGTAGGGCTGGCATGTCAGGGAGATCCAAATTAATAAGGTAGTTGAATAACAGGCACGTATCTGAACTATATGTGGTTCCTATCACCATCCTCGTGGTGCATCCCATGATTTGGTGATGTAGCACTGTTTGTGGTGCATCGCATGATATGGTGATGTAGCACTGTTTATATGCTTTTTGGGTGTGCAGCCCATGGATGGGCTCCGTCCATGCACATATTTAGTTACTTGCAGGCAATAGTCCCAAAAATATTACTCGTGAGATTTATTTGTTAGCATACCTTAACGAATTTGGTTCACATCAATCATAAAAAATAGAGTGAATTCCACTTTTTACCCCATATTTGTACATTTGTGACACTAATTACCCCTTCGAGTGAAAATTCGTCTAGAATACCCCTTTTGAAATCTTTGGACCCTTGTTTTTTGATGCGTGTCCATCAGGTAAGGTGTGAGGTGACGCCCTGTATCCAAAAACATGTGGACGGCCACAAGGAGTGGAACAGATAGACAAGAGAAGTTTGGACAAGATCGCCAATGATGCCCTCCGATCCTTACAGTTTTTTTTACGAATCAATGACGCAACATGCCGATCCTATCGACCATAAACAAAGAAAATGTAAAACTGGGGTAAAACCGTGTTAAAAGTCTCCAAAATCTGACATTTCGATAAAAGTTCCGCTAAATAGGGTAACATGTGTCACAAATGTACAACTACAAGGTAAAAAATGGAATTCACTCTAAAAAATACCATACTACTTGAAAATAGATGGTTTAATTGATTCAGTAGTCCATTAATGATCCCCATCCTCTGCTCTCCAAGCAGCCTGGTTTTTCAATGGATGGTCGAGAGAGGCAGATCGTATCGATAACCCTAACAATGCATCTACCTTAGTTATGGGACACAATATTGACATGCACAAATACGAAGCTGAAATAAGCTTAAACTTCTCTTTGTATCGTTTGGAGGTTCTTTCTATGATTCTAATCCTTATGGTTTCCTTTCCTATGAACGCCATTTGGATCAAAGGAATGGTGCCACCGAAATTTATTTGGATTAGCCTCCTATATCCCAATTCCACTTGAATTTGAATATCGGCTCCACCCTCTTTTTAAAACTCATGCGCGTGGGATTGAGATAGTTTTTCTTTGTTCTATTTGAGCGACTATTCATATAGTTTTCATGTCTTTTGTGGCAATACTATATTTTGCACTCCGAAATTTGCGAGATTCATTTGTTATTCGTATTCCTAATACATATGATTAATTTCAAGTCATTTATTGTCCATTTGAAATGATGTATTTCATAAAAACATTCTATAGAACTTTTTTGTAACATTCTATAGAACTTGACCCAAAAGATTTATAGAACATCTCCGACCTAAAATAGGTGGCATCAATTTCAAATGATTTAGTCCCGAGTTAGGTAGCCCAAGGCTCACAAAGGAATTCAACATCTTATCTTGCCCCTCACAATAGAGGTGGAGAGTGAATTCCAGGCTATCTATCAATCTATGGGAAGAGGTGGTTAATGGTCTAACCGTTACATCTGATGCGTTCTCTATCCTCACATCTCACAGTGTTCCCTTCCCTGGCCATAAACGACCCACTTTCCCGCAAATTTGGCAAGATTGCACTAGTGCAATTACACCGAGCAGGGACATCTTCGTCCAAAATTTCTCTTTCTGCTGCCCATGATCTTTGTAAAAAGAATGCGTGAAATATTGAGGGGTGGTGGGAGTATAAGTTTTTGTTGTGATATCTTTCTCATTTTGGAGATGAAATTTAAGCCCTATTTAGATAGAACGAACTTGTGCAGGAGTCTGCGATCTCCATAAAAAATTGTGTGCCAAACATTTGATGGGCAGTGGGAGTTGTTGATGTGATGTCCTACTAATTTGGGAGATGAAATCTAAGAGCATCTCCACTAGGGCCCCCAAGACGCCCCTCCCCCAGGCCACTTTTTAGGCGCCGGTAATAAAAAAAGCTCTCAGCCATACCCCCAAGGACTTGTTTTGCGCCGGATTTGCCCAAAAATACAACCAGCAATCTCAGACGAAACCCAACAACCCGAGGGGCAGCTGGGGACGCCGGCACTAACTTTTACATACAAATGGTCCTCTAGTCAGTGTCCCAACTTCCTTTCTCTTCTTCAGGCCCACCCACATGCAGCACACTCCCTCTCCTCCACGCCCACACTCCCTCTCTCCCTGAAGACTTCTACTCTCCATGTACTCGCAGTGCGTGGCATCTTTGGCCGGAGCTGGCGAGACCGGGGCTGGCGAGGCCGGGGCGTGCGAGGCCGGAGCTCGCCGTGCATGGCCGGGACGGGCATGGCCAGAGCTGGCAAGACCGGGGCTGGCGAGGCCGGGGCGGGCGCTGGCCGAAGCTGGTGAGGCGGGGCCATGGCCGAAGCGGGCAAGGCCGGGGCGGAGGTGGAGCCCGCGGTGGCCAGGCGGAGGTGGAGCACGCGGCGGTCGCGGGCGCGCAAGCAGCAGCGCCTGGAGGACCTCCGCGGGACGGTGGCTCGCTTTCGCGTGGAGAAGCGCGAGCTGGCCGCCAAGTGGCACGTTGTGGCACGACACGAGCTGGCCGTGCGTCGCCAGAATGCGCGGCTCCGCGCCGCCGGCTCCGTGAGGCGCGCCGCCTCCTCGCGCTGCCGCGGCTCATGCAGCAGCTCCGGTCGCGTCGTCCGCAGCCGGGTGCTGGCAGCGGTCCGGGAGGAGCCGCTTTCCCGCCAGCGGCAGAGCTGGGGCTGGGAGGAGTCGCTCGTCCACTCATGTCCCTGCCGGTCCGCCGCGTGCCACCCCCGCCCGGCTCTCGTCCGCCGCGCGACGACCCTGCCCGGCTCTCGTCTTCGACGCGCACCTCCATCGCTGGGTCGCCTCGCCGTCGTGCTCCTGGGGACGCAAGAGTGGAAAAAATTCCACCCCTAGGCTGAAGTTTTTGCCGCCAGCCCCCCAGGAGGCGGAAAAAATGCCTCCTGGGGAGGGGAACGGCTGGAGATGCTCCAAGGCCTGTTTAGGCATCCCAAACTTGTGCAGGAATCCACCATCCACAGTTCAATTAATAATCACAACAGAATTGAGTAAGCACGAGCACGCACGGGCACCTACAACATGGGATGCCGATGAGGATACACCGTTGAGGCGTAGGTGTTGTTGATCAGGCAACGGGAAGGGCGGGAGACGATGCGGTGGGGCTGAGGCGGTCGGTTTAAGTGTTCTAGGTAGGGCAACACAACACGGGTTGTCACCACTTATGGCCATGTAGAACAAACGGTTACTAATAATTTAACACCATAACACTGATTGGCTATCATACATGTTGCGCGTGTGTGGCGGTGCATATGCGGTGCTGTCGGGTCTCCAGGATCGTTGTGCACGGTCGCTGACCTCAACATCGCTGCCAACTACGGCCAAGGCAACAACCACGATGGGGTGAGTTTTGGTAAACTGATACTGGAGGATGTTTTTGTGTCAATGTCCAAACTTGTTTTTTGTTATGAACGTGGATATATTACATATATAAGAGCTAGCTATACAAAACCTGATCCGTGCAGTTCCTTGCCCAGGTAGGAGTTAGGACAGGACGTCTTATTGTGGTCGCTTATAGAGAGAAAGAAGAAAAGCAGCATGTCATTGTCTCAGTGAGTTTGATCATCGCCATTACTACAAGGAGTATATGAAAATAATTAATCTAAATTAGCGCGCGCGGTTTCCCCTGCCCTGGCCGGTGCAGTGTGTAGAGGTGACCGGCTTGGTATGAAGCGCCGTCCTTGGGATGCTTCATCTCATCGTCACACGCGAGGCAGTAATCCACGGGCACGAGCCACGGCTGAGCTTCGGCAAACCGGTCGCCGGCGAGACTCCCAACCTGACCGTCTCCTTCTCCGTCCAGCGAGCACAGGCAAGTAGGAGTTCGTATCCTGGCTCCTCCCGGGCCACGCCTGTTCTGATCATGCAACTCGGCGAAGAAGAAGCGCTCTTCCTCGTCCATGGCCCTGGCGAAGAAGTTGACATGGTAGTACGAGCCTTGGCTGTTCAGAAGAATGACGTATCTCGTGGCCCTGGTCAGCTCGAGCTTGACCTTGTTGCTGGCGTCGGTGTTGTAGTGGTGCAGCGCGTCCTCGGCGGCCGACGAAGCTAGGCTCGTCTCGAGGTGCTGTCGCGCCGCCGGGTCGAGCCGTGGTGCATAAAACATCTGCTCGTCGTAGGGTCAATAGCTCCTGTGCGACATCTTTGAGGTGCAATGAAAGGAGTGTGACGTAGTTGACGAAAATAACTGTAGTACTACGTTTCAGAAGCCCAAATAGCCAAGGCCCACTCGGGCGATTAAACTGGTCGTCAACGGGAGTGAGGTTATGTTTAAGACATGTGGGTCCTACTTGGCAGTGCATCTAGTTACGGGCCCCACTTGGCAGTGCATCAGGTGAAACGTATCCCCGTGCCTGTCTGAACATGTACCCCTGTCTGAAGCCGTTGCTCCCACCCCCTCCTCTTCGTTCTCGGCGGTGAGCCGGCGCCGGCGCCGAAGATTTTGTTCTCGGTGATAGCAGCGTGGAGGAGTTTTCGTTCTCGGCGATGGCGGCGGCTGTGGTGAGTGAATCCAGAACCCTATCCCGTTCCCCTCCGTGTCGAGCTACATCTCAACCCCCGCATCGCCTCTATTTTCCTCTGTTTTGGTGTTTTTGATCGATTTGATCCAGATTTGGGTGGGTGTGAGGGGGGCGACCGCGATGGAGCCGCCAGAGACAACAACATCGACTAGGTAATGCCTTAATGTGCATCCTTTCCAAGCTTTGTTATTTGTGCGTCGTCTGCTTCCGCTAGCTCACCTCACACTGCCCCGCCATTGACAAACAGGGGGGATGGTGCTCGGACGTTCGAATTCACTGTGAAATTCCTTCCTTCTAAGGCGAAGCTAGGTGATGGTAGCAATGCGGGACATAGAGAGAGATACAATTGTGAAGTGGGAGATTGATTTTTTTTATATCATGATAAATGTTTATTATTCATGCTATAATTGAACTAACCGGAAACTTAGTACATGTGTGAATACATAGACAAACAGAGTGTCCCTAGTATACCTCTACTTGACTAGCTCGTTAAACAAAGATGGTTAAGTTTCCTAGCCATAGACATATGTTGTCATTTGAGGGATCACATCATTAGAGAATGATATGATGGACTAGACCCATCCATTAGCTTAGCACTATGATCGTTTAGTTTATTGCTATTGCTTTCTTCATGACTTATACATGTTCCTATGAGTATGAGATTATGCAACTCCCGAATATCGGAGGAACACCTTCTGTGCTATCAAACGTCACAACATAACTGTGTGATTATAAGGATGTTCTATAGGCCCAGGCGCCGCCCTGGTGGGTTGTGCCCACCTTGGGTGCCCCCTAGACCGCCTCTTTGCTCTATAAATACCCAAATATTCCCAAAACCCTAGGGGAGTCAACGAAATATTCATCCAGCCGCCGCAGAGTGCAGAATCACCAGATCCAATCTAGACACCATCACTGGGGGGTTCACCACTTTCATTGGTGCCTCTCCGATGATGCGTGAGTAGTTCCTTGTTGACCTTCGGGTCTGTAGTTAGTAGCTAGATGGCTTCAACTCTCTCTCTCTCTCCCTCTCTCTCTCGATTCCCAATACAATGGTCTCTTGGAGATCCATATGATGTAACTCTTTTGCGGTGTGTTTGTTGGGATCGATGAACTTCGAGTTTATGAACGTCGGGTTGCGAGGTGTTGTTATTTGTGTGTAGGTGCTGCTTACGTTGTGTTGCTCGGTTCTCCTACTAGTTCGATACCATGGTTTCATAACTGAGGGAAATACTCTACCATCGATGTGCTACACCATCCCTCCCTCTCCGGGGAAATACCGACGTAGCTCCAGCTACCATCAGCCCTCCCGGTAATGCACATCACTATAAGTGAAGGAAATATGCCCTAGAGGAAATAATAAAGTTGTTATTTATATTTCCTTATATCATGATAAATGTTTATTATTCATGCTAGAATTGTATTAACCGGAAACTTAGTACATGTGTGAATACATAGACAAACAGAGTGTCACTAGTTTGCCTCTACTTGACTAGCTCGTTGAATCAATGATGATTATGTTTCCTAACCATAGACATGAGTTGTCATTTGATTAACAAGATCACATCATTAGAGAATGATGTGATTGACTTGACCCATCCGTTAGCTTAGCACGATGATCGTTTAGTTTGTTGCTATTGCTTTCTCCATAACTTATACATGTTCCTATGACTATGAGATCATGCAACTCCCGAATACTAGAGGAACACTTTGTGTGCTACCAAATGTCACAACGTAACTGGGTGATTATAAAGGTGCTTTATAAGTGTCTCCGATGGTGTTTGTTGAGTTGGCATAGATCGAGATTAGGATTTTTCACTCCAATTATCGGAGAGGTATCTCTGGGCCCTCTCGGTAATGTACATCACTATAAGCCTTGCAAGCAATGTAGCTAATGAGTTAGTTACAGGATGTAGCATTAAGGAACGAGTAAAGAGACTTGCTGGTAACAAGATTGAACTAGGTATTGAGATACCGACGATCAAATCTCGGCCAAGTAACATACCGATGACAAAGGTAACAACGTATATCGTTATGCGGTTTGACCGATAAAGATCTTCGTAAAATATGTAGGAACTAATATGAGCATCTAGGTTCCGTTATTGGTTATTGACCGGAGACGTGTCTCGGTCATGTCTACATAGTTCTCGAACCCGTAGGGTCCGCACGCTTAACGTTCGGTGACGACCGTATTATGAGTTTATGTGTTTTGATGTACCGAAGGTAGTTCGGAGTTCCGAATATGATCACGGACATGGCGAGGAGTCTCAAAATGGTCGAGACATAAAGATCGATATATTCGACGACTATATTTGGACATCGAAATGGTTCCGGGTGAGATCGGGCATTTACCGATGAACCGGGAGGTTACCGGAACCCCGGGGAGGTATATGGGCCTTATTGGGCCATAGTGGGAGAGAGGAGAAGGGAGCAAAGGAGGGGGCTCCCCCCAAGCCCAATCCGAATTGGAAGGGGGCCGCCCCCCCTTTCCTTCCTCCTTCATCCCCCTTCTTTCTCTCCTAATCCAACTAGGGAAGGGGGGATCCTACTCCCGGTGGGAGTAGGACTCCCCTTGGGGCGCGCCTAGGAGGCCAGGCCCCTCCTCCTCCTCCATTCCTTTATATACGGGGGAGGGGGCACCCCATGGACACACAAGTTGATCATTGATATTTTAGCCGTCTGCGGTGCCCCCTCCACCATAATCCACCTCGGTCATATCGTAGCGGTGCTTAGGCGAAGCCCTGTTCCGGTAGCATCATCATCACCGTCATCACGTCGTCGTGCTGACGAAGCTCTTCCCCGACACGCTACTAGATCGTCAGTTCATGGGCGTCACTGAGCAGAATGTGTGCAGATCAAGGAGGTGTCGTACCTTCGGTGCTAGGATCGGTCGATCGTGAAGACGTACGACTATATCAACCGCGTTGTCATAACGCTTCCGCTTACGGTCTACGAGGGTACGTAGACAACACTCTTCCCTCTCGTTGCTATGCATCACCATGATCTTGCGTGTGCGTAGGATTTTTTTTTGAAATTACTGAAGGAAATATGCCCTAGAGGCAATAATAAAGTTATTATTTATTTCCTTATATCATGATAAATGTTTATTATTCATGCTAGAATTGTATTAACCGGAAACATAATACATGTGTGAATACATAGACCAACAGAGTGTCACTAGTATGCCTTTACTTGACTAGCTCGTTGATCAAAGATGGTTATGTTTCCTAACCATGAACAAAGAGTTGTTATTTGATTAACGAGGTCACATCATTAGTAGAATGATCTGATTGACATGACCCATTCCATTAGCTTAGCACACGATCGTTTAGTATGTTGCTATTGCTTTCTTCATGACTTATACATGTTCCTATAACTATGAGATTATGCAACTCCCGTTTACCGGAGGAACACTTTGGGTACTACCAAACGTCACAACGTAAATGGGTGATTATAAAGGAGTACTACAGGTGTCTCCAATGGTAGATGTTGGGTTGGCGTATTTCGAGATTAGGGTTTGTCCCTCCGATTGTCGGAGAGGTATCTCTGGGCCCTCTCGGTAATGCACATCACATAAGCCTTGCAAGCACTGCAACTAATATGTTAGTTGTGAGATGATGTATTACGGAACGAGTAAAGAGACTTGCCAGTAACGAGATTGAACTAGGTATTGGATACCGACGATCAAATCTCGGGCAAGTAACATACCGATGACAAAGGGAACAACGTATGTTGTTATGCGGTCTGACCGATAAAGATCTTCGTAGAATATGTAGGAGCCAATATGGGCATCCAGGTCCCGCTATTGGTTATTGACCGGAGACGTGTCTCGGTCATGTCTACATTGTTCTCGAACCGTAGGGTCCGCACGCTTAACGTTACGATGACAGTTATTATGAGTTTATGCATTTTGATGTACCGAAGGTTGTTCGGAGTCCCGGATGAGATCACGGACATGACGAGAAGTCTCGAAATGGTCGATACGTAAAGATTGATATATTGGAAGCCTATGTTTGGACATAGGAAGTGTTCCGGGTGAAATCGGGATTTTACCGGAATACCGGGAGGGTTACCGGAACCCCCCGGGAGACTAATGGGCCTATTGGGCCTTAGTGGAAAAGAGAAAAGGGGCAGCCCACAGCCTGGCCGCGCCCCCCCCCCCCTTCCCCAAGTCCTAGTAGGACTAGGAGAAGGGGCCGGCCCCCCTCTCTCTCCTTTCCCCTTGAGAGTCCTAGTTGGAATAGGATTGGAGGGGGTAGTCCTACTCCCGGTAGGAGTAGGACTCCCCCTGCGCCTCCCTCTCTCTGGCTGGCCAGCCCCCCTCCTCCAACCTTTATATACGGGGGCAGGGGACACCCCAAGACACACAAGTTGATCCTTGAGATCGTTCCTTAGCCGTGTGCGGTGCCCCCTGCCACCAAATTCCACCTCGATCATACCGTTGTAGTGCTTAGGCGAAGCCCTGCGTCGGTAGTACATCAAGATCGTCACCACGCCGTCGTGCTGACGGAACTCTTCCTTGACGCTTTGCTGGATCGGAGCCCGAGGATCGTCATCGAGCTGAACGTGTGCTAAGAACTCGGAGGTGCCGGAGTAACGGTGCTTGGATCGGTCGGATCGGGAAGAAGACGTACGACTACTTCCTCTACGTTGTGTGATCGCTTCCGCAGTCGGCTTGCGTTGGTACGTAGACAACACTCTCCCCTCTCGTTGCTGTGCATCACC
The DNA here is from genome assembly GCA_034509565.1 of Triticum monococcum. Classification (NCBI taxonomy): domain Eukaryota; kingdom Viridiplantae; phylum Streptophyta; class Magnoliopsida; order Poales; family Poaceae; genus Triticum; species Triticum monococcum. Next base: position 39,833,984 of record CM067841.1, on the reverse strand, counting down.
ATGATCTTGCGTGTGCGTAGGAAAATTTTCGAAATTACTGCGTTCCCCAGCAGTGGCATCCGAGCCTAGGTTTTATGGTTTGATGTTATTTGCACGAGTAGAACACAAGTGAGTTGTGGGCGATACAAGTCATACTGCCTACCAGCATGTCATACTTTGGTTCGGCGGTATTGTTGGGTGAGACGATCCGGACCAACCTTACGCGTACTCTTACGCGAGACCGGTTCCCTCGACGTGCTTTGCACATAGATGGCTTGTGGAAGACTGTATCTCCAACTTTAGTTGAACCAAGTGTGACTACGCCCGGTCCTTGAGAAGGTTAAAACGGAGTCTATTTGACGAACTATCGTTGTGGTTTTGATGCGTAGGTGAGATGAGTTCTTACTTAAGCCCGTAGCAGCCACGTAAAACTTGCAACAACAAAGTAGAGGACGTCTAACTTGTTTTTGCAGGGTATGTTGTGATGTGATATGGTCAAGGCATGATGCTGATTTTATTGTATGAGATGATCATGTTTTGTAACCGAGTTATCGGCAACTGGCAGGAGCCATATGGTTGTCGCTTTATTGTATGCAATGCAATCGCGATGTAATGCTTTACTTTATTACTAAGAGATAGCGATAGTCGTGGAAGCATAAGATTGGCGAGACGACAACGATGCTACGATGGAGATCAAGGTGTCGCGCCGGTGATGATGGTGATCATGAAGGTGCTTCGGAGATGGAGATCACAAGCACAAGATGATGATGGCCATATCATATCACTTATATTGATTGAATGTGATGTTTATCCTTTTATGCATCTTATCTTGCTTTGATTGACGGTAGCATTATAAGATGATCTCTCACTAAATTATCAAGAAGTGTTCTCCCTGAGTATGCACCGTTGCCAAAGTTCGTCGTGCCCAGACACCACGTGATGATCGGGTGTGATAAGCTCTACGTCCAAATACAACGGGTGCAAAACAGTTGCACACGCAGAATACTCAGGTTATACTTGACGAGCCAAGCATATACAGATATGGCCTCGGAACACGGAGACCGAAAGGTCGAGCGTGAATCATATAGTAGATATGATCAACATAACGATGTTCACCATTGAAAACTACTCCATCTCACGTGATGATCGGTTATGGTTTAGTTGATTTGGATCACGTGATCACTTAGAGGATTAGAGGGATGTCTATCTAAGTGGGAGTTCTTAAGTAATTTGATTAACTGAACTTAAACTTATCATGAACTTAGTACCTGATAGTATCTTGCTTGTTTATGTTGATTGTAGATAGATGGCTCGTGTTGTTGTTCCGTTAAATTTTAATGCGTTCCTTGAGAAAGCAAAGTTGAAAGATGATGGTAGCAATTACACGGACTGGGTCCGTAACCTGAGGATTATCCTCATTGCTGCACAGAAGAATTACGTCCTGGAAGCACCGCTGGGTGACAGGCCTGCTGCTGGAGCAACGCCAGATGTTATGAACGTCTGGCAGAGCAAAGCTGATGACTACTCGATAGTTCAGTGTGCCATGCTATACGGCTTAGAATCGGGACTTCAACGACGTTTTGAACGTCATGGTGCATATGAGATGTTCCAGGAGTTGAAGTTAATATTTCAAGCAAATGCCCGAATTGAGAGATATGAAGTCTCCAATAAGTTCTATAGCTGCAAGATGGAGGAGAACAGTTCTGTCAGTGAGCATATACTCAAAATGTCTGGGTATAATAATCACTTGATTCAGATGGGAGTTAATCTTCCAGATGACTGCGTCATTGACAGAATTCTCCAATCACTGCCACCAAGCTACAAGAGCTTCGTGATGAACTATAATATGTAAGGGATGAACAAGACTATTCCCGAGCTCTTCGCAATGCTGAAAGCTGCGGAGGTAGAAATCAAGAAGGAGCATCAAGTGTTGATGGTTAGAAAAACCACTAGTTTCAAGAAAAAGGGCAAAGGGAAGAAGAAGGGAAACTTCAAGAAGAACAGCAAGCAAGTTGCTGCTCAGGAGAAGAAACCCAAGTCTGGACCTAAGCTTGAAACTAAGTGCTTCTACTGCAAGCAGACTGGTCACTGGAAGCGGAACTGCCCCAAGTATTTGGCGGATAAGAAGGATGGCAAAGTGAACAAAGGTATATGTGATATACATGTTATTGATGTGTACCTTACTAGAGCTCGCAGTAGCACCTGGGTATTTGATACTGGTTCTGTTGCTAATATTTGCAACTCGAAACAGGGACTACGGAATAAGCGGACGCTAGCAAAGGACGAGGTGACGATGCGCGTGGGAAACGGTTCCAAAGTCGATGTGATCGCGGTCGGCACGCTACCTCTACATCTACCTTCGGGATTAATATTAGACCTAAATAATTGTTATTTGGTGCCAGCGTTGAGCATGAACATTATATCTGGATCTTGTTTGATGCGAGACGGTTATTCATTTAAATCAGAGAATAATGGTTGTTCTTTTTATATGAGTAATATCTTTTATGGTCATGCACCTTTACAGAGTGGTCTGTTCTTGTTGAATCTCGATAGTAGTGATACACATATTCATAATGTAGAAGCCAAGAGATGCAAAGTTAATAATGATAGTGCAACTTATTTGTGGCACTGCCGTTTAGGTCATATCGGTGTAAAGCGCATGAAGAAACTCCATACTGATGGGCTTTTGGAACCACTTGATTATGAATCACTTGGTACTTGCGAACCGTGCCTCATAGGCAAGATGACTAAAACACCGTTCTCCGGTACTATGGAGAGAGCAACAGATTTATTGGAAATCATACATACCGATGTATGTGGTCCGATGAATATTGAGGCTCGTGGCGGATATCGTTATTTTCTCACCTTCACAGATGATTTAAGCAGATATGGGTATATCTACTTAATGAAACATAAGTCTAAAACATTTGAAAAGTTCAAAGAATTTCAGAGTGAGGTTGAAAATTATCGTAACAAGAAAATAAAGTTTCTACGATCTGATCGTGGAGGAGAATATTTGAGTTACGAGTTTGGTGTACATTTGAAAAATTGTGGAATAGTTTCGCAACTCACGCCACCCGGAACACCACAGCGTAATGGTGTGTCCGAACGTCGTAATCATACTTTACTAGATATGGTGCGATCTATGATGTCTCTTACTGATTTACCGCTATCGTTTTGGGGTTATGCTTTAGAGACGGCCGCATTCACGTTAAATAGGGCACCATCAAAATCCGTTGAGACGACACCTTATGAACTATGGTTTGGCAAGAAACCAAAGTTGTCGTTTCTTAAAGTTTGGGGCTGCGATGCTTATGTGAAAAAGCTTCAACCTGATAAGCTCGAACCCAAATCGGAGAAATGTGTCTTCATAGGATATCCAAAGGAAACTATTGGATACACCTTCTATCACAGATCCGAAGGCAAGACTTTTGTTGCTAAATTCGGAAACTTTCTAGAGAAGGAGTTTCTCTCGAAAGAAGTGAGTGGGAGGAAAGTAGAACTTGACGAGGTAACTGTACCTGCTCCCTTATTGGAAAATAGTACATCACAGAAAACTGTTTCTGCGACACCTATACCAATCAGTGAGGAAGCTAATGATGATGATCATGAAGCTTCAGGACAAGATACTACTGAACCACGTAGATCAACCAGAGTGAGATCCGCACCAGAGTGGTACGGTAATCCAGTTCTGGAAGTCATGCTACTAGATCATGATGAACCTACAAACTATGAAGAAGCGATGGTGAGCCCAGATTCCGCAAAGTGGCTTGAGGCCATGAAATCTGAGATGGGATCCATGTATGAAAACAAAGTATGGACTTTGGTTGACTTGCCCGATGATCGACAAGCAATTGAGAATAAATGGATCTTCAAGAAAAAGACTGACGCTGACGGTAATATTACTGTCTATAAAGCTCGACTTGTCGCGAAAGGTTTTCGACAAGTTCAAGGGGTTGACTACGATGAGACCTTCTCACCCGTAGCGATGCTTAAGTCCGTCAGAATTATGTTAGCAATTGCTGCGTTTTATGATTATGAAATATGGCAAATGGATGTCAAAACTGCATTCCTGAATGGATTTCTGGAAGAAGAGTTGTATATGATGCAACCGGAAGGTTTTGTCGATCCAAAGGGAGCTAACAAAGTGTGCAAACTCCAGCGATCCATTTATGGACTGGTGCAAGCATCTCGGAGTTGGAATAAACGCTTTGATAGTGTGATCAAAGCATTTGGCTTTATACAGACTTTTGGAGAAGCCTGTATTTACAAGAAAGTGAGTGGGAGCTCTGTAGCATTTCTAATATTATATGTGGATGACATATTGCTGATTGGAAATGATATAGAATTTCTGGATAGCATAAAGGGATACTTGAATAAAAGTTTTTCAATGAAAGACCTCGGGGAAGCTGCTTACATATTAGGCATAAAAATCTATAGAGATAGATCAAAACGCTTAATTGGACTTTCACAATGCACATACCTTGACAAAATTTTGAAGAAGTTCAAAATGGATCAAGCAAAGAAAGGGTTCTTGCCTGTGTTACAAGGTGTGAAGTTGAGTCAGACTCAATGCCCGACCACTGCAGAAGATAGAGAGAAAATGAAAGATGTTCCTTATGCTTCAGCCATAGGCTCTATCATGTATGCAATGCTGTGTACCAGACCTGATGTGTGCCTTGCTATAAGTTTAGCAGGGAGGTACCAAAGTAATCCAGGAATGGATCACTGGACAGCGGTCAAGAACATCCTGAAATACCTGAAAAGGACTAAGGATATGTTTCTCGTATATGGAGGTGACAAAGAGCTCACCGTAAGAGGTTACGTTGATGCAAGCTTTGACACTGATCCGGACGATTCTAAATCGCAAACCGGATACGTGTTTACTTTAAACGGTGGAGCTGTCAGTTGGTGCAGTTCTAAACAAAGCGTCGTAGCGGGATCTACATGTGAAGCGGAGTACATAGCTGCTTCGGAAGCAGCAAACGAAGGAGTCTGGATGAAGGAGTTCATATCCGATCTAGGTGTCATACCTAGTGCATCGGGTCCAATGAAAATCTTCTGTGACAATACTGGTGCAATTGCCTTGGCAAAGGAATCCAGATTTCACAAAAGGACCAAACACACCAAGAGACGCTTCAACTCCATCCGGGATTTAGTCCAGGTGGGAGACATAGAGATTTGCAAGATACATACGGATCTGAATGTTGCAGACCCGTTGACTAAGCCTCTTCCACGAGCAAAACATGATCAGCACCAAGGCTCCATGGGTGTTAGAATCATTACTGTGTAATCTAGATTATTGACTCTAGTGCAAGTGGGAGACTGAAGGAAATATGCCCTAGAGGCAATAATAAAGTTATTATTTATTTCCTTATATCATGATAAATGTTTATTATTCATGCTAGAATTGTATTAACCGGAAACATAATACATGTGTGAATACATAGACCAACAGAGTGTAACTAGTATGCCTTTACTTGACTAGCTCATTGATCAAAGATGGTTATGTTTCCTAACCATGAACAAAGAGTTGTTATTTGATTAACGAGGTCACATCATTAGTAGAATGATCTGATTGACATGACCCATTCCATTAGCTTAGCACACGATCGTTTAGTATGTTGCTATTGCTTTCTTCATGACTTATACATGTTCCTATAACTATGAGATTATGCAACTCCCGTTTACCGGAGGAACACTTTGGGTACTACCAAACGTCACAACGTAAATGGGTGATTATAAAGGAGTACTACAGGTGTCTCCAATGGTAGATGTTGGGTTGGCGTATTTCGAGATTAGGGTTTGTCACTCCGATTGTCGGAGAGGTATCTCTGGGCCCTCTCGGTAATGCACATCACATAAGCCTTGCAAGCACTGCAACTAATATGTTAGTTGTGAGATGATGTATTACGGAACGAGTAAAGAGACTTGCCAGTAACGAGATTGAAGTAGGTATTGGATACCGATGATCGAATCTCGGGCAAGTAATATACCGATGACAAAGGGAACAACGTATGTTGTTATGCGGTCTGACCGATAAAGATCTTCGTAGAATATGTAGGAGCCAATATGGGCATCCAGGTCCCGCTATTGGTTATTGACCGGAGACGTGTCTCGGTCATGTCTACATTGTTCTCGAACCGTAGGGTCCGCACGCTTAACGTTACGATGACAGTTATTATGAGTTTATGCATTTTGATGTACCGAAGGTTGTTCGGAGTCCCGGATGAGATCACGGACATGACGAGAAGTCTCGAAATGGTCGAGACGTAAAGATTGATATATTGGAAGCCTATGTTTGGACATAGGAAGTGTTCCAGGTGAAATCGGGATTTTACCGGAATACCGGGAGGGTTACCGGAACCCCCCGGGAGACTAATGGGCCTATTGGGCCTTAGTGGAAAAGAGAAAAGGGGCAGCCCACAGCCTGGCCGCGCGCCCCCCCCCCCCTTCCCCAAGTCCTAGTAGGACTAGGAGAAGGGGCCGGCCCCCCTCTCTCTCCTTTCCCCTTGAGAGTCCTAGTTGGAATAGGATTGGAGGGGGGAGTCCTACTCCCGGTAGGAGTAGGACTCCCCCTGCGCCTCCCTCTCTCTGGCCGGCCAGCCCCCCCTCCTCCAACCTTTATATACGGGGGCAGGGGACACCCCAAGACATACAAGTTGATCCTTGAGATCGTTCCTTAGCCGTGTGCGGTGCCCCCTGCCACCAAATTCCACCTCGATCATACCGTTGTAGTGCTTAGGCGAAGCCCTGCGTCGGTAGTACATCAAGATCGTCACCACGCCGTCGTGCTGACGGAACTCTTCCTCGACGCTTTGCTGGATCGGAGCCCAAGGATCGTCATCGAGTTGAACGTGTGCTAAGAACTCGGAGGTGCCGGAGTAACGGTGCTTGGATCGGTCGGATCGGGAAGAAGACGTACGACTACTTCCTCTACGTTGTGTGATCGCTTCTGCAGTCGGTCTGCATTGGTACGTAGACAACACTCTCCCCTCTCGTTGCTGTGCATCACCATGATCTTGCGTGTGCATAGGAAAATTTTCGAAATTACTGCGTTCCCCAACAATTACTATGTTCCCCAACAGTGGCATCAGATCCAGGTTTATGCATAGATGTTATATGCACGAGTAGAACACAAAGGAGTTATGGGCATGGGTATATACATATTGCTTGCCGTTACTAGTTGATTCTTGATTTGGCGGTATTATTGGATGAAGCGGCCCAGACCGACATTATGCGTACGCTTACACGAGACAGTTATGTTGTGACGTTTGATAGCACAGAAGGTGTTCCTCTGATATTCGGGAGTGGCATAATCTCATACTCATAGGAACATGTATAAGTCATGAAGAAAGCAATAGCAATAAACTAAACGATCATAGTGCTAAGCTAATGGATGGGTCTAGTCCATCACATCATTCTCTAATGATGTGATCCCTCAAATGACAACATATGTCCATGGCTAGGAAACTTAACCATCTTTGATTAACAAGCTAGTCAAGTAGAGGTATACTCGGGACACTCTGTTTGTCTATGTATTCACACATGTACTAAGTTTTCGGTTAATTCAATTATAGCATGAATAATAAACATTTATCATGATATAAGAAAAATCAATATCCCACTTCACAATTGTGTCTCTCTCTATGTCCCGCATTGCTACCATCACCTAGCTTCGCCTTAGAAGGAAGGAATTTCATAGTGAATTCGAACGTCCGAGCACCATCCCCCCTATTTGTCAATGGCGGGGCAGTGTGAGGTGAGCTAGCGGAAGCAGACGATGCACAAATCACAAAGCTTGGAAAGGATGCACATTAAGGCATTACCTAGTCGATGTTGTTGTCTCTGGCGGCTCCATCGTGGTCGCCCCCCTCACACCCACCCAAATCTGGATCAAATCGATCAAAAACACCAAAACAGAGAAAAACAGAGGCGATGCGGGGGTTGAGATGTAGCTCGACACGGAGGGGAACAGGACAGGGTTCTGGATTCACTCACCACAGCCGCCGCCGCCGCCGAGAACGAAAACTCCTCCATGCTGCTATCACCGAGAACAAAATCTCCGGCGCCGGCGCCAGCTCACCGCCGAGAACGAAGAGGAGGGGGTGGGAGCAACGGCTTTAGACAGGGGTACACGTTCAGACAGGCACGGGGATACGTTTCACCTGATGCACTGCCAAGTGGGGCCCGTAACTAGATGCACTGCCAAGTGGGACCCACATGTCTTAAACATAACCTCACTCCCGTTGACGACCAGTTTAAAGAGGGAGAATGCTGGCAGTTGGGATTCTAGGCTGGAAAAGGAGCAAATATTAGAGACCTATTCTGTACAGCTCCAAAAGTCCTGAAACTTCACGGAAGACGTTTTCAGAATATATAAAAATACTGAGCGCAAGAAGTTCAACAGGGGGGCCACACCCTGCCCACGAGGGTGGGGACGCGCCCCTACCTCGTGGGCCACCTGGTGGCCCTCCGATGTCCATCTTCTGCTATATGAAGTCTTTCTATGAGGAAAAAAATTCATAAGCCTTCTTCTCGGACGAAACTCCGCTGCCACGAGGCGGAACCTTGGCAGAACCTGTTGGGGAACGTAGGAATTTCAAAAAAAATCCTACGCACACGCAAGATCATGGTGATGCATAGCAACGAGAGGGGAGAGTGTTGTCTACGTACCAATGCAGACCGACTGCGGAAGCGATCACACAACATAGAGGAAGTAGTCGTACGTCTTCCCGATCCAACCGATCCAAGCACCGTTACTCCGGCGCCTCCGTGTTCTTAGCACACGTTCAGCTCGATGACGATCCTCGGGCTCCGATCCAGCAAAGCGTCGAGGAAGAGTTCCGTCAGCACGACGGCGTGGTGACGATCTTGATGTACTACCGACGCAGGGCTTCGCCTAAGCACTACAACGGTATGATCGAGGTGGAATTTGGTGGCAGGGGGCACCGCACACGGCTAAGGAACGATCTCAAGGATCAACTTGTGTGTCTATGGGGTGCCCCTTGCCTCAGTATATAAAGGATGGAGGAGGAGGAGGCCGGCCAAGGCCATTGGTGCGGCCAGGATGGGAGTCCTACTAGGACTCCAAGTCCTACTAGGAGTCCATCAAGAGGGGAGGAAGGGAGAAGGAAGTGGAGGAGTAGGAAAGGTGGCCGGCCCCCCTTTCCCTAGTCCAATTCGGACTAGAGGGGAGGGGGGGGCGCAGCAGGCCTTTTCTCCTCTTCCCACTAAAGCCCATCAAGGCCCAATACTTCTCCCAGCGAATTCCCGTAACTCTCCGGTACTCCGAAAAATACCCGAATCACTTGGAACCTTTCCGAAGTCCGAATATAGTCGTCCAATATATCGATCTTTACGTCTCGACCATTTCTAGACTCCTTGTCATGTCCCCGATCTCATCCGGGACTCCGAACTCCTTCGGTACATCAAAACTCATAAACTCATAATATAACTGTCATCGAAACCTTAAGCGTGCGGACCCTACGGTTCGAGAACAATGTAGACATGACCGAGACACGTCTCCAGTCAATAACCAATAGCGGGACCTGGATGCCCATATTGGCTCCTACATATTCTACGAAGATCTTTATCGGTCAAACCGCATAACAACATACGTTGTTCCCTTTGTCATCGGTATGTTACTTGCCCGAGATTCGATCGTCGGTATCCAATACCTAGTTCAATCTCGTTACCGGCAAGTCTCTTTACTCGTTCTGTAATACATCATATCACAACTAACTCATTAGTTGCAATGCTTGCAAGGCTTATGTGATGTGCATTACCGAGAGGGCCCAGAGATACCTCTCCGACAATCGGAGTGACAAATCCTAATCTCGAAATACGCCAACCCAACATGTACCTTTGGAGACACCTGTAATGCTCCTTTATAATCACCCAGTTACGTTGTGACGTTTGGTAGCACCCAAAGTGTTCCTCCGGCAAACGGGAGTTGTATAATCTCATAGTCATAGGAACATGTATAAGTCATGAAGAAAAGCAATAGCAACATACTAAACGATCGGGTGCTAAGCTAATGGAATGGGTCATGTCAATTAGATCATTCAACCAATGATGTGACCTGGTTAATCAAATAACAACTCTTTGTTCATGGTTAGGAAACATAACCATCTTTGATTAACGAGCTAGTCTAGTAGAGGCATACTAGTGACACTCTGTTTGTCTATGTATTCACACATGTATTATGTTTCCGGTTAATACAATTCTAGCATGAATAATAAACATTTATCATGATATAAGGAAATAAATAATAACTTTATTATTGCCTCTAGGGCATATTTCCTTTAGAACCAATCTAGGGCTCTGGCGGAGCTGTTCTGCCGAGGAAACTTCCCTCCGGGAGGGGGAAATCATCGCCATCGTAATCACGAACGCTCCTCTCATCGGGAGAGGGCAATCTCCATCAACATCTTCACCAGCACCATCTCCTCTCAAAACCCTAGTTCATCTCTTGTATCCAATTCTTGTCTCCAAGTCCGGGATTGGTACTAGTAGGTTGCTAGTAGTGTTAATTACTCCTTGTAGTTGATGTTAGTTGGTTTATTTGGTGGAAGATCATATGTTCAGATCCTATATGCATATTAATAGTCCTCTGATTATGAACATGATTGTGCTTTGTGAGTAGTTACGTTTGTTCCTGAGGACATGGGAGAAGTCTTGCTATTAGTAGTCATGTGAATTTGGTATTTGTTCGATATTTTGATGAGATGTATGTTGTCTCTCCTCTAGTGGTGTTATGTGAACGTCGACTACATAACACTTCACCATTATTTGGGCCTAGAGAAAGGCATTGGGAAGTAATAAGTAGATGATGGGTTGCTAGAGTGACGGAAGCTTAAACCCTAGTTTATGCATTGCTTCATAAGGGGCTGATTTGGATCCATATGTTTCATGCTATGGTTAGGTTTACCTTAATACTTTTGTTGTAGTTGTGGATGCTTGCAATAGAGGTTAATCATAAGTGGGATGCTTGTCCAAGTAAGGACAGCTCCCAAGCACCGGTCCACCCACATAACAAATTATCAAAGTACCGAACGTGAATCATATGAACGTGATGAAAACTAGCTTGACGATATTCCCATGTGCCCTCGGGAGCGCTTTTCTCTATATAAGAGTTTGTCCAGGCTTGTCCTTTGCTACAAAAAGGATTGGGCCACCTTGCTGCACTTTATTTACTTTTGTTACTTGTTGCTCGTTACAAATTATCATATCACAAAACTATCTGTTACCACTTATTTCAGTACTTGCAGAGAATACCTTGCTGGAAACCGCTTATCATTTCCTTCTGCTCCTCGTTGGGTTTGACACTCTTGCTTATCAAAAGGACTACGATAGATCCCCTATACTTGTGGGTTATCAAGACTCTTTTCTGGCACCGTTGCTGGAGAGTGAAGCGCCTTTGGTAGGTGGAATTTGGTAAGGAAAATTTATGTAGTGTGCTGAAATTTACTGTCACTTGTTACTATGGAAAGTAATCCTCTGAGTGGCTTGTTCGGGGTATCTTCACCCCGACCAGTAGAGCAAAGAGTTGCTCCTCAACCTACTGAACCTACTGAAAATGAAAATGAAAATGTCTGCTTTGAAATTCCTTTGGGTATGATAGAAAAACTGCTAGCTAATCCTTTTGCAGGAGATGGAACAATGCATCCTGATGAGCACCTAATATATGTTGATGAAGTTTGTGGATTATTTAAGCTTGCAGGTGTACCCGAAGATGTTGATAAGAAGAAGGTCTTCCCTTTATCTTTGAAGGAAGATGCATTAACATGGTATAGGCTATGTGATGATACGGGGTCATGGAACTACAAACGATTGAAATTGGAATTTCATCAGAAGTTTTATCCTATGCATCTTGTTCATCGTGATCGCAATTATATATATAATTTTTGGCCTCGCGAAGGAGAAAGCATCGATCAAGCTTGGGGGAGGCTTAAATCAATGTTATATTCATGCCCCAATCATGAGCTCTCAAGAGAAATGATCATTCAAAATTTATATGCTCGGCTTTCTGATAACAATCACACCATGCTCGATTCTTCTTGTGCTGGCTCTTTTATGACGAAGACTATTGAATTCAAATAGGATTTATTGGAAAGAATTAAACGCAACTCTGAATATTGGGACCTCGACAAAGGTAAGGAGTCAGGTATGACACCTAAGTTTGATTGTGTTAAATCTTTTATGGATACCGATGTTTTTCGTAAATTTAGCACTAAATTTGGACTTGACTCTAAAATAGTAGCTTCTTTCTGTGAATCTTTTGCTACTCATGTTGATCTCCCTAGGGAGAAGTGGTTTAAATATCATCCTCCCATAGAAGTAAAAGTAGCTGCACCAATTAAAGTTGAATAAAAGACTATCACTTATAATGATCCTATTGTTCCTACTTCTTATGTTGAGAGACCCCCTTTCCCTGTTAGGATAAAGGATCATGCTAAAGCTTCAACTGTGGTTCGTAAAAGCAATATTAAAACTTATACACCTACTGAGCAAATTAAAGTTGAACCTGATATTGCTATTGTTAAAGATCTCTTGTCTTATAATATTGATGGGCATGTTATTCATTTCCTTGATGAGACTGCTAGAATTGCTAAACCTTGTGCTAAAGATAAAAACAGACCTGTGGTAGGCATGCCTATTATTTCTGTTAAAATAGGAGATCATTGTTATCATGGCTTATGTGATATGGGTGCTAGTGCTAGTGCAATACCTTACGACTTATACAAAGAAATTATGCATGATATTGCACCTGCTGAGATAGAAGATATTGACGTCACAATTAAACTTGCCAATAGAGATACTATTTCGCCAATGGGAATTGTTAGAGATGTTGAAGTCTTGTGTGGGAAAACTAAATATCCTGCTAATTTTCTTGTTCTTGGTTCCCCACAAGATAGCTTTTGTCCCATTATATTTGGTAGACCCTTCTTAAACACTGTTAATGCTAAGATAGATTGCAAAAAGGATGTTGTTACTATCGGTTTAGATGATATGTCTCATGAATTTAATTTCTCTAAATTTAGTAGACAACACCATGAAGAAGAATTACCTAGTAAGGATGAAATTATTGGTCTTGCTTCTATTGCCGTACCTCCTAGTGATCCTTTAGAACAATATTTGTTAGACCAAAATGATATGTTTATGAATGAAAGAAGGGAAATAGATGAAGTATTCTTTAAATAGGAACCTATTTTGAAACACAATTTGCCTGTTGAAATCCTAGGGGATCCTCCTCCACCCAAGGGTGATCTCGTGTTTGAGCTTAAACCGTTACCTGATACTCTTAAATATGCTTATCTTGATGAGAAAAAGATATATCATGTTATTATTAGTGCTAACCTTTCAGAGCATGAGGAAGAGAGATTATTGAAAACTCTGAAGAAGCATCGTGCTGCTATTGGGTATACTCTTGATGATCTTAAGGGCATTAGTCCCACTCTATGTCAACATAAAATAAATTTGGAAGAAGATGCTAAACCAGTTCGTGATCATCAACAACGGCTGAATCCTAAAATGAAAGAAGTGGTAAGAAAGGAAATACTGAAGCTCCTTGAGGCAGGTATAATCTATCTCGTTGCTGATAGTCAGTGGGTAAGTCATGTCCATTGTGTCCCTAAGAAGGTACTGTCGTTCCTAATGATAAAGATGAATTGATTCCTCAAAGAATTATTACAGGTTATATGATGGTAATTGATTTCCGCAAATTAAATAAGGCCACTAAAAAGGATCATTACCCCTTACCTTTTATCGATCAAATGCTAGAAAGACTATCCAAACATACACATTTTTGCTTTCTAGATGGTTATTCTGGTTTCTCTCAAATACTTGTGTCAGCCAAGGATCAATCAAAGACTACTTTTACTTGCCCTTTTGGTACTTTTGCTTATAGACGTATGCCTTTTGGTTTATGTAATGCACCTGCTACCTTTCAAAGATGCATGATGGCTATATTCTCTGACTTTTGTGAAAAGATTTCTGAGGTTTCATGGACGATTTCTCCGTCTATGGATCTTCTTTTGATGATTGCTTGAGCAACCTTGATCGAGTTTTGCAGAGATGTGAAGAAACCAATCTTGTCTTGAATTGGGAAAAGTGCCACTTTATGGTTAATGAAGGTATTGTCTTGGGGCATAAGGTTTCTGAAAGAGGTATTGAAGTTGATAAAGCCGAGGTTGATGCTATTGAGAAGATGCCATGCCCCAAGGACATCAAAGGTATAAGAAGTTTCCTTGGTCACGCCGGATTTTATAGGAGGTTCATTAAGGACTTCTCAAAAATTTCTCAGCCTCTGACTAATTTATTACAAAAAGATATACCATTTGTCTTTGATGATGATTGTGTAGAAGCATTTGGAATACTTAAGAAAGCATTGATCTCTGCACCTATTGTTCAGCCACCTGATTGGAATTTACCCTTTGAAATTATGTGTCATGCTAGTGATTATGTTGTAGGTGCTATTCTAGGGCAAAGAGTTGATAAGAAATTAAATATTATTCAATATGCTAGTAAAACCCTAGACAATGCTTGAAGAAATTATGCTACTATTGAAAAAGAATTCTTAGCAGTTGTATTTGCTTGTGATAAGTTCAGACCTTATATTGTTGATTCTAAAGTAACTATTCACACTGATCATGCTGCTATTAAATATCTTATGGAAAAGAAAGATGCTAAACCAAGACTTATTAAATGGGTTCTCTTGCTACAAGAATTTGATTTACATATTGTTGATAGAAAGGGAGCTGAGAAACCCGTTGCAGACAACTTGTCTAGGTTAGAAAATGTGCTTGATGACCCACTACCTATTGATGATATCTTTCCTGATGAGCAACTAAATGTCATAAATGCTTCTCATACTGCTCCATGGTATGCTGATTATGCTAATTACATCATTGCCAAATTCATACCACCTAGTTTCACATACAGCAAAAGAAAAAGTTCTTCTATGATTTGAGACAATACTTTTGGGATGACCCACATCTTTATAAATAAGGAATAGATGGTGTTATTAGACGTTGTGTACCTGAGCATGAACAGGAACAGATCCTACGCAAGTGTCACTCCGAAGCTTATGGAGGACACCATGCTGGAGATAGAGCTGCACATAAGGTATTGCAATCTGGTTTTTATTGGCCTACTCTCTTCAAAAATGCGCGTAAGTTTGTCTTATCTTGTGATGAATGTCAAAGAATTGGTAATATTAGTAGACGTCAAGAAATGCCTATGAATTATTCACTTGTTATTGAACCATTTGATGTTTGGGGGTTTGACTATATGGGACCTTTTCTTGCCTCTAATGGATATACACATATTTTAGTTGCTGTTAATTACGTTACTAAGTGGGTAGAAGCTATTCCAACTAATAGTGCTGATCATAACACTTCTATTAAAATGCTTAAAGAAGTTATTTTTTCAAGATTTGGAGTCCCTAGATATTTAATGACTGATGGTGGTTCACATTTTATTCATGGTGATTTCCGTAAAATGCTTGCTAAATGTGATGTTAATCATAGAATTGCATCTCCTTATCACCCACAGTCTAGTGGTCAAGTAGAATTGAGCAATAGAGAGCTCAAATTAATTTTGCAAAAGACTGTTAATAGATCTAGAAAGAATTGGTCCAAGAAACTTGATGATGCATTATGGGCCTATAGAACTACATATAAAAATCCTATGGGTATGTCTCCATATAAAATGGTTTATGGAAAATCATGTCACTTACCTCTCGAACTAGAACACAAGGCATATTGCGCTATTAAAGAGCTCAATTATGATTTTAAACTTGCCAGTGAGAAGAGGTTATTTGATATTATCTCACTCGATGAATGGAGAACCCAAGCCTACGAAAATGCCAAGTTGTTTAAAGAAAAAGTTAAAAGATGGCATGATAAAAGGATACAAAAGCGTGAGTTTAATGTAGGTGATTATTTATTGCTATACAACTCTCATTTAAGGTTTTTTGCAAGAAAACTTCTCTCTAAATGGGAAGGTCCTTACGTTATCGAGGAGGTCTATTGTTCCGGTGCCATAAAAATCAACAACTTCGAAGGCACAAATCCGAAGGTGGTGAACGGTCAAAGAATCAAACATTATATCTCAGGTAATCCCATAAATGTTGAAACCAATGTTTTTGAAACCGTAACCCCGGAGGAATACATAAGGGACACCTTCCGGAATGTTTCAGACTCCGAAAAGGAATAGGTATGTGGTATGGTAAGTAAACCGACTCCAGAACAGTTTTAAGGCAATATTTCTCCGTTTTGGAATATTTAGAAAAATAGAAAATTAGGGAGCGGTCCGGGAAGGACATAAGGGCTCCACGAGGGTGGAGGGCGCGCCCAACCCCCTGGGCGCGCCCCCTACCTCGTGGGCACCTCGTGTGCTCTCCGGACTCCGTTTTCTTACATGGCACATATTTTGGTCGGTAAAAATTCATTATATAATCTCCCGAAGGTTTTGATTCCTGTATCATGCAAATATTCTCTGTTTTTGTTTCGAGCTGTCCTGCTGCAGATTAGAGCAACATGTCGTCCCAGGATTCGGAAGGAGAAAGCTATGTGGCTGATTACCTTGCAGATCCTAAGGTCTATGGGGATGTGGATCATTGTGGTTGGACTATGGAAGAAGAAGAGGACTATGAACCCAAGGGAAGGGAGGAGACGAGCTCAGAAGAAGACGAAGTCCCATTACCTCAACCTGGGGACATGCATGTGGAGTTCAAAAAGTCAAGCCTCCCAGATAGAGTAAAGAAACCTAAGATCGAGTTTATCCCTTTTCGCCTCTTGCAGGAAAACAAGCAGGAACTATGCAAAAAGATACTGAGCCTGGAGCAGGATATCGATGACCTAAGGGACCAAAACTCTGTCCTCAAGCGTAAATGAAGGAAGAAACCTACGCCATCAACAAAACCATCAGCTTCTCCACCAACAAAGAAGAATTGAGTATCTGGTATGGGCACTCCCCTTGGCAACTGCAAAGCTTGGGGGAGTGCCCCAGTATCGTATCACCATCACTTTTATCTTTACCTTTTTTCTTAGTTTGATCATTTTGGTAATATCTTTATCTAGTAGAATAAAGTTTATGGCATGATCTAGTTTTGAGTTTTGCTTTATGATCCCTCTATGTAATCGAGTCCATGAGCTATATATATAATAAAGATTAGTGTTGAGTCAAGGGCTTGATTATTTTGCCATGATCCTAAGTGAATAAAAGAAAAGAGAAATAAATAAAAAGGAAACAAAGAGATCATATGGATCCTATGGAGAGTAATGAGCTCACATAGAAATTTTTTGAGAAGTCCTTAATGAACCTCCTGTAAAATCTGGCGTGACCAAGGAAACTTCTTATACCTTTGATGTCCTTGGGACATGGCATCTTTTCAATAGCATCAACTTGGCTTTATCAACTTCAATACCTCTTTCAGAAACATTATGCCCCAAGACACTACCTTCATTAACCATAAAGTGGCACTTTTCCCAATTCAAGACAAGATTAGTTTCTTCACATCTCTGCAAAACTCGATCAAGATTGCTCAAGCAATCGTCAAAAGAGGAACCATAGATGGATAAGTCGTCCATGAAAACCTCACAAATCTTTTCACAAAAGTCAGAGAATATAGCCATCATGCATCTTTGAAAGGTAGCAGGTGCATTACATAAACCAAAAGGCATACATCTATAAGCAAAAGTACCAAAAGGGCATGTAAAAGTAGTCTTTGATTGATCTTTAGCCGACACAGGTATTTGAGAGAAACCAAAATAACCATCTAGAAAGCAATAGTGTGTGTGTTTGCATAATCTTTCTAGCATTTGATCAATAAAAGGTAAGGGGTAATGATCTTTCTTAGTAGCTTTATTTAATTTGCGGAAACCAATTACCATCCTATAACCTGTGATAATTCTTTGTGGAATCAATTCATCTTTATCATTAGGGACAACAGTAATACCTCCCTTCTTAGGGACACAATGGACAGGACTTACCCACTCACTATCAGCAACGGGATAGATTATACCTGCCTCCAGAAGCTTGAGTATTTCTTTTCTTACCAGTTCTTTCATTTTAGGATTCAGACGTCATTGAGGATCACGAACTGGTTTGGCATCTGCTTCCAAATTTATTTTATGTTGACATAGAGTGGGACTAATGCCCTTAAGATCATCAAGAGTATATCCAATAGCAACATGATGCTTCTTCAGAGTTTTCAATAATCTTCCTTCTTCATGATCTGAAAGGTTAGCACTAATAATAACAGGATATATCTTCTTTTCATCAAGATAAGCATATTTAAGATTATCAGGCAAAGGTTTAAGCTCAAACACGGGATCACCCTTGGGTGGAGGAGGATCCCCTAGGATTTCAACATGCAAATTGTGTTTCAGAACAGGTTCCTGTTTAAAGAATACTTCATCTATTTCCCTTCTTTCATTCATGAACATATCATTTTCATGGTCTAGCAAATAGTGTTCTAAAGGATCACTAGGAGGTACGACAATAGAAGCAAGACCAATAATTTCATCCTTACTAGGCAATTCTTCCTCACGGTGTTGTTTACTAAATTTAGAGAAATTAAAATCATGAACCATATCATCCAAACGAATAGTAACAATATTCTTAGTGCAGTCTATGGTGGCATTGACAGTATTTAAGAAGGGTCTAACAAATATAATGGGACAAAAGCTATCTTTGGGTAACCAAGAACAAGAAAGTCACCAGTATATTTAGTTTTCCCACTCAAGACTTCAACATCTCTAACAATTCCCATTGCTGAAATAGTATCTCTATTGGCAAGTTTAATTGTGACATCAATATCTTCTAACTCAGTAGGTGCAATTTCATTCTTAACTTCTTCATATAAAGTATGCGGTATAACACTAGCACTAGCACCCATATCAGATAAGCCATGATAACAATGATCTCCTGTTTTAATAGAAATAACAGGCACGCCTACCACAGGTTTATGTTTATCTTTAGCACAAGGTTTAGCAATTCTAGCAATTTCACCTTCGAACTGAATAACATGCCCATCAATATTATCAGACAGGAGATCTTTAACAATAGCAATATTAGGTTCTACTTTAACTTGCTCAGGAGGTGTATAAGTTCTAATATTGCTTTTACGAACAACAGTTGAAGCTTTAGCACGATCCTTTATTCTAACACGGAAAGGTGGTTTCTCAACATAAGAAGTAGTAACAATGGGATCATTATAAGTGACAGTCTTTTCTTCAACTTTAATAGGTGCAGCTACTTTTACTTCTATGGGAGGATGATATTTAAACCACTTCTCCTTAGGGAGATCAACATAAGTAGCAAAAGATTCACAGAAAGAAGCTACTATCGCAGAGTCAAGTCCATATTTAGTGCTAAACTTACGGAAAATATTGGTATCCATAAAAGATTTAACACAATCAAACTTAGGTGTCATACCTGACTCCTTACCTTCGTCAAGGTCCCAATCTTCAGAGTTGCGTTTAATTCTATCCAATAAATTCCATCTGAATTCAATAGTCTTCATCATAAAAGAGCCAGCACAAGAAGTATCGAGCATGTTGCGATTGTTTTCAGAAAGCCGAGCATAAAAACTTTGCATAATTATTTCCCTCTTTAGCTCATGATTGGGGCATGAATATAACATTGATTTAATCCTCCCCCAAGCTTGAGCGATGATTTCTCCTTCGCGAGGCCAGAAATTATATATATAATTGCGATCACGATGAACAAGATGCATAGGGTAATACTTTTGATAAAATTCCAGCTTCAATCTTTTATAGTCCTATGATCTCATATCATCACATTGCCTATACCATACCAATGTGTCTCCCTTCAAAGATAAAGGGAAGACCTTCTTCTTAGCAACATCATTGGGTATACTTGCAAGCTTAAATAATCCACAAACTTCATCCACATATATTAAGTGCTCATCAGGATGCTTTGTTCCATCTCCTGTAAAAGGATTAGCTAGAAGTTATTCCATCATAGCCACAAGAAATTCAAAAGGAGTTTCATTTTCAATAGGTTCAGTAGGTTGAGGAGCGACTCTTTGCTCTACTGGACAGGGTGAAGATACCCCGAACAAGCCCCTCAGAGAATTACTTTCCATAGTAACAAGTGACAGTAAATTTTAGCACACTATATAAATTTTTCCTTACCAAATTCCACCTGCCAAAGGCGCTACACTCCCCGGCAACGGCGCCAGAAAAGAGTCTTGATGACCCACAAGTATAGGGGATCTATCGTAGTCCTTTCGATAAGTAAGAGTGTCGAACCCAACGAGGAGCAGAAGGAAATGATAAGCGGTTTTCAGCAAGGTATTCTCTGCAAGTACTGAAATAAGTGGTAACAGATAATTTTGTGATAGGATAAATTGTAACGAGCAACAAGTAACAAAAGTAAATAAAGTGCAGCAAGGTGGCCCAATCCTTTTGTAGCAAAGGACAAGCCGGAACAAACTCTTATAATAGGAAAAGCGCTCCTGAGGACACATGGGAATATCGTCAAGCTAGTTTTCATCACGTTCATATGCTTCGCATTCGATACTTTGATAATTTGATATGTGGGTGGACCGGTGCTTGGGTGTTGTCCTTACTTGAACAAGCATCCCACTTATGATTAACCTCTATTGCAAGCATCCGCAACTACAACAAAAGTATTAAGGTAAACCTAACCATAGCATGAAACATATGGATCCAAATCAGCCCCTTACGAAGCAACGCATAAACTAGGGTTTTTGCTTCTGTCACTCTAGCAACCCATCATCTACTTATTACTTCCCAATGCCTTCCTCTAGGCCCAAATAATGGTGAAGTGTTATGTAGTCGATGTTCACATAACACCACTAGAGGCTAGACAACATACACTTTATCAAAATATCAAATGAATACCAAATTCACATGACTACTCATAAAAAGACTTCTCCCTTGTCCTCAGGAACGTAATTACTCACAAAGCATATCCATGTTCATAATCAGAGGGGTAATAATATGCATATAGGATCTGAACATATGATCTTCCACCAATTAAACCAACTAGCATCAACTACAAGGAGTAATCAACACTACTAGCAACCTACTAGCACCAATCCCGGACTTTGAGACAAGAATTGGATACAAGAGATGTACTAGGGTTTGCAGATGAGATGGTGCTGGTGAAGATGTTGATGGAGATTGCCCTCTCCCGATGAGAGGAGCGTTTGTGATGACGATGGTGATGATTTCCCCCTCTCGGAGGGAAGTATCCCCGGCAGAACAGCTCTACCGGAGCTCTAGATTGGATCCACCAAGGTTCCGCCTCGTGGCGGCGGAGTCTCGTCCCAAAAAGTTCCTCCCTATTTTTTCTCATCTAAAGACCTCATACAGGAGAAGATGGGCATCGGAGAGCCACCAGGGGGCCCACGAGGTAGGGGGCGTGCCCTAGGGGGGGCGCCCCCCCACCCTCGTGAGCAGGGTGTGGGCCCCCTGGCCTTCATCTTTGGCGTGGATTTTTCTTTATTTCTTTTAAGACATTCCGTGGAGTTTCGGGACTTTTGGAGTTGCGCAGAATAGGTCTCTAATATTTGCTCCTTTTCCAGACCAGAATTCCAGCTGCCGGCATTCTCCCTCTTTATGTAAACCTTGTAAAATAAGAGAAAATAGCCATAAGTATTGTGATATAAAGTGAAATAATAGTCCATAATGCGATAAATATCGATATAAAAGCATGATGCAAAATGGAAGTATCATTGCTCGTTACAAATTATCCTATCACAAAACTATCTGTTACCACTTATTTCAGTACTTGCCGAGAATACCTTGCTGGAAACTGCTTATCATTTCCTTCTGCTCCTCGTTGGGTTCGACACACTTACTTATCGAAAGGACTGTGGTAGATCCCCTATACTTGTGGGTCATCATGGAGCGAGCAACAGAGTTATTGAAAATCATACATACTGATGTATGTGGTCCAATGAACATTGAAGCTCGTGGCGGATATCATTATTTTCTCACCTTCACAGATGATTTGAGCAGATATGGGTATATCTACTTAATGAAACATAAGTCTGAAACATTTAAAAAGTTCAAAGAATTTCAAAGTGAAGTGGAAAATCATCATAACAAGGAAATAAAGTTTCTACGATCTGATCGTGGAGGAGAATATTTGAGTTACAAGTTTGGTCTTCATTTGAAACAATGCGGAATAGTTTCGCAACTCACACCACCTGGAACACCACAACGTAATGGTGTGTCTGAACGTCGTAACCGCACTTTATTAGATATGGTGCAATCTATGATGTCTCTCACTAGTTTACCGCTATCGTTTTGTGGTTATGATTTAGAGACGGCTGCATTCACGTTAAATAAGGCACCATCTAAATCCGTTGAGATGGCACCTTATGAACTGTGGTTTGGCAAGAAACCCAAGTTGTCGTTCCTTAAAGTTTGGGACTGCGATGTTTATGTGAAAAAGCTTCAACCTGATAAGCTCGAACCCAAATCAGAGAAATGTGCCTTCATAGGATACCCAAAGGAGACTATTGGGTACTGTTGTAAATATGCCCTAGAGGCAATAATAAAAGCATTATTATTATATTTCCTTGTTCATGATAATTGTCTTTTATTCATGCTATAATTGTGTTATCCGGAAATCGTAATACATGTGTGAATAATAGACACCAACATGTCCCTAGTAAGCCTCTAGTTGACTAGCTCATTGATCAACAGATAGTCATGGTTTCCTGACTATGGACATTGGATGTCATTGATAACGAGATCACATCATTAGGAGAATGATGTGATGGACAAGACCCAATCCTAAACATAGCACAAGATCGTATAGTTCGTTTGCTAGAGTTTTCCAATGTCAAGTATCTTTTCCTTAGACCATGAGATCGTGTAACTCCCGGATACCGTAGGAGTACTTTGGGTATACCAAGCGTCACAACGTAATTGGGTGACTATAAAGGTACACTACGGGTATCTCCGAAAGTGTCTATTGGGTTGACACGGATCAAGACTAGGATTTGTCACTCCGTATGACGGAGAGGTATCACTGGGCCCACTCGGTAATGCATCATCATTATGAGCTCAAAGTGACCAAGTGTCTGGTCATGGGATCATGCATTACGGTACGAGTAAAGTGACTTGCCGGTAATAAG
Organism: Triticum monococcum; assembly: GCA_034509565.1. Classification (NCBI taxonomy): domain Eukaryota; kingdom Viridiplantae; phylum Streptophyta; class Magnoliopsida; order Poales; family Poaceae; genus Triticum; species Triticum monococcum. Next base: position 39,810,856 of record CM067841.1, on the reverse strand, counting down.
ATTGAACGAGGTATTGGGATACCGACGATCGAATCTCGGGCAAGTATCATACCGATTGACAAAGGGAATTGTATACGGGGTTGCTTGAATCCTCGACATCGTGGTTCATCCGATGAGATCATCGAGGAGCATGTGGGAGCCAACATGGGTATCCAGATCCCGCTGTTGGTTATTGATCGGAGAGCAATCTCGGTCATGTCTACATGTCTCCCGAACCCGTAGGGTCTACACACTTAAGGTTCGGTGATGCTAGGGTTGTAGGGATATGTATATGCAGTAACCCGAATGTTGTTCGGAGTCCCGGATGAGATCCCGGACGTCACAAGGAGTTTCGAAATGGTCCGGAGGTAAAGAATTATATATAGGAAGTGCTATTTCGGCCATCGGGACAAGTTTCGGGGTCACCGGTATTGTACCGGGACAACCGGAAGGATCCCGGGGGTCCACCGGGTGGGGCCACCTATCCTGGAAGGCCCCATGGGCTGACGTGGGAAGGGATCCAGCCCAAAGTGGGCTGGGGCGCCACTTCCCCCTAGGGCCCATGCGCCTAGGGTGGGGAAACCCTAAAGGGGGGGGGCGCCCCCTTGCTTGGGGGGCAAGCCCCCCACCCCTTGGCCGCCGCCCCCCTAGGAGATTGCATCTCCTAGGGCTGGCGCCCCCCCCCCTAGGCCCCCTATATATAGTGGGGGGAGGAAGGGCCTCACACCCCATGCCCTGGCACCTCCCTCTCCCTCTCCAACACCTCCTCCTCCTCCATAGAGCTTGGCGAAGCCCTGCCGGAGTACTGCAGCTCCATCACCACCACGCCATCGTGCTGCTGCTGGAGCCATCTTCCTCAACCTCTCCTTCCCCCTTGCTGGATCAAGAAGGAGGAGACGTTACGCTGACCGTACGTGTGTTGAACGCGGAGGTGCCGTCCGTTCGGCACTAGGATCTCCGGTGATTTGGATCACGTCGAGTACGACTCCCTCATCCCCGTTCTTTGAACGCTTCCGCTCGCGATCTACAAGGTATGTAGATGCATCCAATCACTCGTTGCTAGATGAACTCATAGATGGATCTTGGTGAAACCGTAGGAATTTTTTTGTTTTCTGCAACGTTCCCCAATAGTGGCATCATGAGCTAGGTCTATGCGTAGTTCTCTTTGCACGAGTAGAACACAATTTGTTGTGGGCGTAGATGTTGTCAACTTTCTTGCCATTACTAGTCTTATTTTGCTTCAGCGGTATTGTGGGATGAAGCGGCCCGGACCAACCTTACATGTACGCTTATGTGAGACCGATTCCACCGACTAACATGCACTAGTTGCATAAGGTGGCTAGCGGGTGTCTGTCTCTCCCACTTTAGTTGGAGCGGATTCGATGAAAAGGGTCCTTATGAAGGGTAAATAGAAGTTGACAAATCACGTTGTGGCTTTCACGTAGGTAAGAAAACGTTCTTGCTAGAACCCTATTTCAGCCACGTAAAACTTGCAACAACAATTAGAGGACGTCTAACTTGTTTTTGCAGCAAGTGTTTTGTGATGTGATATGGCCAAAGTTGTGATGAATGATGAATGATATATATGTGATGTATGAGATGTTCATGCTATTGTAATAGGAATCACGACTTGCATGTCGATGAGTATGACAACCGGCAGGAGCCATAGGAGTTGTCTTTATTTTTGTATGACCTGCGTGTCATTGAGAAACGCCATGTAAATTACTTTACTTTATTGCTAAACGCGTTAGCCATAGTGGTAGAAGTAATAGTTGGCGAGCAACTTCATGGAGACACGATGATGGAGATCATGGTGTCATGCCGGTGACAAGATGATCATGGAGCCCCAAGATGGAGATCAAAGGAGCTGTGTGATATTGGCCATATCATGTCACTATTATTATTTGATTGCATGTGATGTTTATCATGTTTTTGCATCTTGTTTACTTAGAACAACGGTAGTAAATAAGATGATCCCTCATAATAATTTAAAGAAAGTGTTCCCCCTAACTGTGCACCGTTGCGACAGTTCGTTATTTCGAAGCACCACGTGATGATCGGGTGTGATAGATTCCAACGTTCACATACAACGGGTGTAAGACAGATTTACACATGCAAACACTTAGGTTGACTTGACGAGCCTAGCATGTACAGACATGGCCTCGGAACACAGAAGACCGGAAGGTCGAGCATGACTCGTATAGAAGATACGATCAACATGAAGATGTTCACCGACGTTGACTAGTCTGTCTCACGTGATGATCGGACACAGCCTAGTTAACTCGGATCATGTTATACTTAGATGACTAGAGAGGGATGTCTATCTAAGTGGGAGTTCATTGAATAATTTGATTAGATGAACTTAATTATCATGAACTTAGTCTAAAATATTTACAATATTTCTTGTAGATCAAATGGCCAACGTAGTCCTCAACTTCAACGCATTCCTAGAGAAAACCAAGCTGAAAGACGATGGCAGCAACTACACGGACTGGGTTCGGAACCTGAGGATCATCCTCATAGCTGCCAAGAAAGATTATGTCCTACAAGCACTGCTAGGTGACGCACCTGTTCTCCCTGCAGAACAAGACGTTATGAACGCTTGGCAGGCACGTACCGATGACTACTCCCTCATTCAGTGCGGCATGCTTTACAGCTTAGAGCCGGGGCTCCAAAAACGTTTTGAGAGACACGGAGCATATGAGATGTTCAAAGATCTGAAAATGGTTTTCCAAGCTCATGCCCGGGTCGAGAGATATCAAGTCTTCGACAAGTTCTTCAGTTGTAAGATGGAGGAAAACAGTTCTGTCAGTGAGCGCATACTCACTATGTCTGGGTTGCATAACCGCCTGACTCAGCTGGGAGTTAATCTCCCGGATGACGCGGTCATTGACAGAATCCTTCAATCGCTTCCACCGAGCTACAAGAGCTTTGTGATGAACTCCAATATGCAGGGGATGGAAAAGACCATTCCTGAAGTATTTGCAATGCTGAAATCAGCAGAGGTAGAAGTCAAAAAGGAACATCAAGTGTTGATGGTGAATAAAACCACTAAGCTCAAGAAAGGCAAGGGTAAGAAAACCTTCAAGAAGGACGGCAAGGGAGTTGCCGCGCCCGGCAAGCAAGCTGCCGGGAAGAAGCCAAAGAATGGACCCAAGCCCGAGACCGAGTGTTTTTATTGCAAGGGAAGTGGTCACTGGAAGCGGAACTGCCCCAAATACTTAGCAGACAAGAAGGCTGGCATCACGAAAGGTATATGTGATATACATGTAATTGATGTGTACCTTACCAGTACTCGTAGTAGCTCTTGGGTATTTGATACCGGTGCAGTTGCTCATATTTGTAACTCAAAGCAGGAGCTGCGGAATAAGCGGAGACTGGCGAAGGACGAGGTGACGATGCGCGTCGGGAATGGTTCCAAGGTCGATGTGATCGCCGTCGGCACGCTACCTCTACATTTACCTATGGGATTAGTTTTGAACCTCAATAATTGTTATTTAGTGCCAGGTTTGAGCATGAACATTGTATCAGGATCTCGTTTAATACGAGATGGCTACTCATTTAAATCCGAGAATAATGGTTGTTCTATTTATATGAGAGATATGTTTTATGGTCATGCTCTGATGGTGAATGGTTTATTCTTAATGAATCTCGAGCGTAATGCTACACATATTCATATAGTGTGAATAACAAAAGATGTAAGATTGATAATGATAGTTCCACATACTTGTGGCACTGCCGCCTTGGTCATATAGGTGTCAAACGCATGAAGAAGCTCCATGCAGATGGACTTTTAGAGTCTCTTGATTATGAATCATTTGACACATGCGAACCATGCCTCATGGGTAAAATGACCAAGACTCCGTTCTCAGGAACAATGGAGCGAGCAACCAACTTATTGAAAACCATACATACTGATGTGTGCGGTCCAATTAGTGTTGAGGCTCGCGGTGGCTATCGTTATGTTCTCACCCTCACTGATGACTTGAGTAGATATGGGTATATCTATTTAATGAAACACAAGTCTGAGACCTTTTAAAAGTTCAAGGAATTTCAGAGTGAGGTTGAAAATGAACGTGACAGGAAAATCAAATTCCTGCGATCAGATCGTGGAGGAGAATACTTGAGTCACGAATTTGGCACACACTTAAGAAAATGTGGAATAGTTTCACAACTGACGCCGCCTGGAACACCTCAGCGTAATGGTGTGTCCGAACGTCATAATCGCACTCTATTGGATATGGTGCGATCTATGATGTCTCTTACCGATTTACTGCTATCTTTTTGGGGCTATGCTTTAGAGACTGCCGCATTCACTTTAAATAGGGCTCCGTCGAAATCCGTTGAGATGACACCGTATGAATTATGGTTTGGGAAGAAACCTAAGCTGTCGTTTCTAAAAGTTTGGGGATGCGATGCTTATGTCAAGAAACTTCAACCTGAAAAGCTCGAACCCAAGTCGGAAAAATGCGTCTTCATAGGATACCCTAAAGAAACTATTGGGTATACCTTCTGCCTCAGATCCGAAGGCAAGATCTTTGTTGCCAAGAATGGATCCTTTCTAGAGAAAGAGTTTCTCTCGAAAGAAGTAAGTGGGAGGAAAGTAGAACTTGATGAAGTATTACCTCTTGAACCGGAAAATGGCGCAACTCAAGAAAATGTTCCTGAGGTGCCTGCACCGACTAGAGAGGAAGTTAATGATGATGATCATGAAACTTCAGATCAAGTTGCTACTGAACTTCGTAGGTCCACAAGGACACGTTCCGCATCAGAGTGGTACGGCAACCCTGTCTTGGAAATCATGTTGTTAGACAACGGTGAACCTTCGAACTATGAAGAAGCGATGGCGGGCCCGGATTCCGACAAATGGCTAGAAGCCATGAAATCCGAGATAGGATCCATGTATGAAAACGAAGTATGGACTTTGACTGACTTGCCCGTTGAGCGGCGAGCCATAGAAAATAAATGGATCTTTAAGAAGAAGACAAACACGGATGATAATGTGACCATCTATAAAGCTTGGCTTATTGCTAAGGGTTATCGACAAGTTCAAGGGGTTGACTACGATGAGACTTTCTCACCGTTAGCGAAGCTAAAGTCCGTCCGAATCATGTTAGCAATTGCCGCATTCTATGATTATGAGATATGGCAAATGGACGTCAAAACGGCATTCCTTAATGGTTTACTTAAGGAAGAATTGTATATGATGCATCCGGAAGGTTTTGTCAATCCTAAGAATGCTAACAAGGTGTGCAAGCTCCAGCGCTCGATTTATGGGCTGGTGCAAGCATCTCGGAGTTGAAACATTCGCTTTGATGAGATGATCAAAGCGTTTGGGTTTACGCAGACTTATGGAGAAGCCTGCGTTTACAAGAAAGTGAGTGGGAGCTCTATAGCATTTCTCATATTATATGTAGATGACATACTTTTGATAGGAAATGATATAGAACTCTTGGACAGCATTAAGGCCTACTTGAATAAGAGTTTTTCAATGAAGGACCTTGGAGAAGCTGCATATATATTAGGCATCAAGATCTATAGAGATAGGTCAAGACGCCTCATAGGTCTTTCACAAAGAACATACCTTGATAAGATATTGAAGAAGTTCAATATGGATCGGTCTAAGAAGGGGTTCTTGCCTGTGTTGCAAGGTGTGAAATTGAGCTCGGCTCAATGTCCGACCACGGCAGAAGATATAGAAGAGATGAGCATCATCCCCTATGCCTCAGCAATAGGTTCTATTATGTATGCCATGCTGTGTACCAGACCTGATGTAAACCTTGTCGTAAGTTTAGTAGGTAGGTACCAAAGTAATCCCAGCAAGGAACACTGGACAGCGGTCAAGAATATCCTGAAGTACCTGAAAAGGACTAAGGAAATGTTTCTCGTTTATGGAGGTGACGAAGAGCTCGTCGTAAAGGGTTACGTCGATGCTAGCTTCGACACAGATCTGGATGACTCAAAGTCACAAACCGGATACGTGTATATTTTGAATGGTGGGGCAATAAGCTGGTGCAGTTGCAAGCAGAGCGTCGTGGCGGGATCTACATGTGAAGCGGAGTACATGGCAGCCTCGGAGGCAGCACATGAAGCAATTTGGTTGAAGGAGTTCATCACCGACCTAGGAGTCATACCCAATGCGTCGGGGCCAATCAAACTCTTCTGTGACAACACTGGAGCTATTGCACTTGCCAAGGAGCCCAGGTTTCACAAGAAGACCAGGCACATGAAGCGTCGCTTCAACTCCATTCGTGAAAATGTTCAAGATGGAGACATAGATATTTGTAAAGTACATACGGACCTGAATGTAGCAGATCTGTTGACCAAACCTCTCCCTAGAGCAAAACATGATCAACACCAGAATTCCATGGGTGTTCGATTCATCAAAATGTAACTAGATTATTGACTCTAGTGTAAGTGGGAGATTGTTGGAAATATGCCCTAGAGGCAATAATAAAAGCATTATTATTATATTTCCTTGTTCATGATAATTGTCTTTTATTCATGCTATAATTGTGTTATCCGGAAATCGTAATACATGTGTGAATAATAGACACCAACATGTCCCTAGTAAGACTCTAGTTGACTAGCTCGT